>CM066606.1:51298946-52498946 GCA_033816785.1 Picus viridis
ATTGACATTTAAGAGAACTGCTGGGGAGAGTCCAATGGAGGACCACAAAGATGACTAAACTGGAGCATCTCTCTTACAAGGAGAGGCTGAAACCTGGCACTCTTTAGCCTGCAAAGGAGAAGCTTGAGATATCTAAATGATGGAATAGCGCCCATGATAGGAAAGGAACAACAGGTACGAACTAGAACACATGAGGTTTCACTTGCACTTAAGGAGAAACTTTACAGTGAGGGTGATGGAGCACAAAGAGGTTGTGGAATCTCTTCTGGAGACTTTCAAAACCTGCCTGGATGCATTCCTGAACAACATGCTGTAGATGTATCTCCATTAGCAGGGATATTGGACTAGATGATCTCCAAACTCTACTGTTTTGTGATTCCCGTAATATGCCTGTAACCAATGGATTAGGAGTAATTGATGACCCCTCCTACTTCCCCATACTTAGGATTAGCTAAGAATTTTCTAGCAGCTGTTACAAATTACTTCTCAAATGCAGTTAGCCATGTGAAAGAGCAACACTTCTCACAAACAGAAACACTAGCTGTCTATTTATGAATCTGTTTAGCCTGAAGAAGTCTGAGGTCAGAATATCTTATCCATGCTTCTAAATATCTAAAGGACAAGTGTATCCATACACTTTTCAGTGGTGCCCCATGACAGGCCAAGTGGCAACAGGCAGAAACTTGAACGGTGGAAGTTCCAGCTGAACATGAGGAAAAAATTCATTCTGCTTCCCATCCCTATCTTCCAGCTCAGGGCTGGGTATCCAGTGAACAACTTAACTACTAAAGACTGAGGCAAAGAAGGTGTTAAGTACCTCAGTATTTTCCTTGTCTTTGACTGCTGTTCCCCCTGGAAACCAACACAGGACAGAGATTCTCCTCAGTCCTTCTTTTGTTGCTAATACCTTTGTAGGAGGATTTCCTGTTCTCTTTAACAGCTGAAGCCAAATTAACTTCCAGTCATGCTTTGGCACTTCTAATTTTCACCTTGTATAGTCTTATGACAATCTTGTAGTCCTCGTGAGTGCCCGGCCCCTTCTTACAGTGACTGTAGACTCTCCTTTTCTCCCTGACCAGCAACTAAATCACTCTATTCAGCCAGGAAGCCTCTCTATTCAGCCAGCTTACATGTCTTTTCTTTATATCTGCATTGTGTAAGGAATCAATTGCGAGCACATATCCTTTAAACTCCACCTCAGTCCTCTCTGCATCACTATTGCTACTCCACTCATGATGGACAACTTTTTCCAGGATTACAGCTGCTGATATATTTGTTTGTGATGCTGGGTAATATCACGGTCTGGAAAGCAATTCTCAAAGTGGAGTTAGGAAGAAACTTCCTCTCTTTTAATATTATGCCTTAATGCTTTTGTTAATGCTTTATAGCAGAGTTAAAATACAGGAGACAAAAGATAAATAAATTACAGTGCATCCTTTCCTCTGCAGACATCACCTTCATGAAAAATTTCATGCACAATTCTGGATATTGGTGTGTCTAGCTAATTGCCTTCATTATACAGAAACCTTATAGTAAGAAAAACCAGTGATGAGGATATTGAACTTGACAGCTGTACTCCGTATGGCAATTGGGATATACCTCCCATGTCATAGTAAGACCTGTTTTCATGTGCTGTTAACCTGAAAGGGTAGATTCTAAAATTGTCAGATTCTGAATGGTTTTGGCTTAGTTTGGTTTGGTTTGGCTCATGTCTAACAGAAGCTTCTTCACATTTTTTTCAGTTTTCAAAGCTGTGAAGATGTTGGCAAGAGGCACCTGAAGAACTCTTTTGAAGCTAGGAACTTAACTAGATCTTTTTTTTTTCAGTCTGTCAGGTGAGCCTTGCCCTTATATTCTCAGTATGACTTTTTTGTTGTTGTGTTATTTTCTCAGGAATCACATAATTGAATTGAGATTCTCCCCTGTAGAAATGGGGAGAGAATGAAAGTGCTAGAATTAGAGCTGAAAGTCACTCCAGCTGGTTTCATGTCACTGAGGAGTGCAGCAAGTTGTGTGTTCATGTCAATGTTGTGGGTTTTTTAATAAAGGATAGCAAACCATCTATGGAGCCTCAAACAGGAAGTGTTTGGAACTGTTGCTTTCCAGTTTTCTCTGACTCGTTTAGATGAGAATGACACTGATCTTCCTGACATCAGTAACAGGTAGAAAAACTCCTTTAATTTTCTTGTAGTTGAACTGAAGGAATATGTCTTTCATCTTTTTAACACAATCTGGAAAGTAGGAAATTGATGCAGGTTATGGAAAATTGAGGGCTTAGAGTATATTCATTTCAGGTCATTGGATGCACAAATAAAGGTGATTCAGTTTCAGAAGGTGGAAGTATGAATACATAGTCAGAATTAATTTGAAAGTAATTTTAGTTATTAAGTACAATGTAATCAAACAATATAAAATTTATGATTGTGTTTGTCTTTAGTACCAACAAGTAGTTTGACTTGTTGAGTTATAATACTTAACCATACAATTACTGTTTTTAAGTAGTTTGTCAAAAAGAATATATTTGCCCTTAGAAATCTTGTTTACACAATTCACAGGATTAAATGAGCATAAGGTAGTCTATGATTCTAAGCTGCTATGTAAACTACTAACAAAACTGAAACAGTCTTGTTCTTTAGGTGTTTGAGCACTGTGAGTACCAAGAAAGCACAGAAAATAAAAGTGCTGTGTGTAATTTCCTGGTCAGAGTATGTGGATAATACTTTGAAACAATTTCCTTAAATATGCTGTTTTCTTTGTATTAGACCATAATTGTTTTGCCATACCACTACCAATTATTAATGCTTGTAAAACAAGGCATCTAGCAAGTTTATCTCCAGAGTACTTTGGAAAATACTTTTTCATTTCCAAGAAAAAGAAAATTCTAAAAATTAATAAAGAGACGATTCAAAAGAAGTTATGGAAACAGAACAGAGGATGACCCTGGATTTTCACTTAATAAATTCCTGTAGCAACCTTCACAAGCAGGCACAGGAATCTCATTGGAAATTTTGTTAATAGCTATTCACAATAGTACAAAGCACATGGAAAAGGATTTAGAGAAAAGTATGGATTGAAACAATTAACTAAGAAGGTAACCAGAACTTTAAAATAACTCCTTCTGTTGTTCTGTAATCTTTTGGGCTAAGTATTTAATAATTTTATTTTTAAAGCTTTTAACTAAACATCTATTTGTTCTGATGTAGCCTTTAGACTTGGACTTCTCTTGGCCTACAGTTTGTCCATTAAATGAGAGAGTGAAAGAAATGAAAGACAGTAAGAAAGAAAGAAAGCACGAAAAAGAGATAGAGAAAACAAGCAAGCAAGCAAGGAAGGAAGGGAGGAAGGAAAGAAGGAAGGGAGGGAGGAAGTGAGGTAAGAAGAGGGGAAGGAAGAGAGAAAGGAAGGAAGGAAGGGAGAAAGGGAGGAAGAAGGGAGGGGAGGAAGTAAGGAAGGGAGGAAGGAAAGGAGGGAGGGAGGAAAGGGGGAGGAATGAAGGATGGATGGAAAGGAAGGGAGGGAGAAAGGGAGGCAGGAATCTTGGAAGAATTGTTTATGCCCTTTTCTTATACAGATTGTTTATTCCTCCCTCCTCCTCTTCCCCCACCCACCTTCTTCTGAATCTCTGGATGTTGGCCATGGCTGGAAGGATGTTGACCTGCATGTGCAAGTGTTGCTGTTTGCTTGAGAAACTTTCCTGGTGCTTGGTTGTGTCATTTTGCTTACTCTCAAACCACTTGCCAGATTTTTAGGTTATCTTCCCTGTAGTTTTCTAAAGATCATCTGGGAAATTTCATTTTACAAATTCCTTGTTCTAGGGGTGCCAGTGATGCAGTCATTTTTCCCCTTTCTCATAAAGTGCACTGATTTGTGACCTTACATACATTATACAAAAGAGATACCTCTGCGATTTCCAGAGGCATTTGGATGTATGCGTGTGGTAAGCAATCTCTGGAGATTTCTGAAATGGGCCTCTTATGAGAGGTACTATACCAAATCAGTGACCCATGCGATTAATTCCAGCCCTGTCCTTATAGCTCTACAGAAAATTACCTCCATGTGGGTCCCTTGGTGTCAGATAATTGTTTTTTTTGTTAATAATTCATTATCAGCTTTTGCATTATCCATTGTCATGGGCTCTCCAAACTGCCTGTCTTGATTAGTATAGTAATAAAATTTCACATGGTGATTAATCCTGTTAATATTTTTCATTTTATTTGGAATGGTTTAGATAATTAAATCTGTGCTCTCTGTAACTCTATTTTGTTCAATATAAAGAAATGCAGCCAAAATGGGGTTAATAAAAATTAATCCTTTTTGAATATTTCATTAAATTTTTGTCTTCTAATCAAAACAAATTTCCAGCATATGCATTTATATATGAAAAAATATATTTAGTTTCTTCTTCAGGAACTTTCATCGTGATTTTCAAGGATGTCAGTCTTTTCTTACTACGTTAGAATCTAGAAAATATAAAATATATAAAGACACCTGTATTAGTAATCATAACCTGGAATGAATGAATTAACATTGAAGAGTTAAGACCTACAGTTATCCAGTTCAAATTCAGAGACTTTTTAATTAAATAATGCACATATACTGCTGAATTAACAACTCAAACTCTGTAATTCTGATATTATTTTCTCTGCTGACATTTTTTTCCCTTTTATGCTATCCCCACCCTCACCCCAAATCCTGCACAAGCACTGGCACAAATTCACAGAAATGTTTAGAGAAGGTGTTTTGGTTTTTATTATTACAGTATCCTGTTCTGAAGACCTAAAAATTAGAAGGTGGCCAACTATCTCTCCTAGTCAGAAGGTGGCCAGCTATTTGTCCTTTGGAAGAGAGGAAAAAGAAGCATATTGTGGATCACAGTCACCAGCATGACAGCAACAGCAAGGGAAACAGAGATAATATGCCTGTATATGAAAGGAGCAATGATGAGCAGATGTGATTGTACATCAGAGTAGATGCACTAAAATAGTTTTAAAGTGAGCCATAAACAGAACATCTAGAGGGATGGAAACCAAAAGAGTCATAAAATTGTAAGTAAAATAACACTGTTATTAGTGGGGTTTTTTATGGTTTTGGGTTTTGGGGGATTTTTTTGTTTGTGGTTTGGGTTTTTTACATGTCTAAGGCAAAATAAATGAAAATTATATTAATACCAGTCAAAATTTATCATGCTTTTATAGACAATTTCTACAGATAAGGAAAGTAGGGCTCTGTAATTAGGAATGAAAATGGGGTTTATTATTATTTTAATCTCACCTTTAGTTTTAATCTACACCACAGAATTTTACCCAAAGATTCTGTAGTTAGAAAATTATTGTGTTACAATTTCAAAGAAAGCTATGCAAGATACCAATATACTGACTCAAAACTATTTATTGCTAATTACACAGTAATTACACTGTTGCTCAAAACCCAGTACTCTCTACCACTTATGCATAGCGCATCACTTTGACATTGTACAAGATATGTCTTTTGTTGTGCAGCAAGTTTTTTTGAACTGTGAGATAGAGTTAGCAGCCTCATTAACTCAAGGTTGTATAGTAAAATCTTACAGCTATGAGCCACAGACACATCTCAATGAGCAAAACTCAGAAGCAAGAGAGGGTGTGACTTCTCAGGGACCTTATCCTACGGCAGTTCTGAGACAAGGACCTTGCTGAATCCTGGGGTTTCTTTGCAGATCCTCCTATTCTTTATATAATTTGAATTTTTTAATAGTCCCCATGTTAGCAGAGCTCTTCTGCTACTCATGTGAATTAGCTGTTAACACTCAAGAGCCACATGTGGCTAAAAACCACATTGATTGCCTTTGCGTTAAGTACGTGAGTGTATAATGAATTCTGATGGTCTCTATCAGCAGGAGATAAATTTAACCACAAAGGGACAAATTTGCTAGCACTAATGAAGCACACGTTCCATAATGCGGGCAATTAGACAAAGATACATATTTTGACTCTGTGAGGTATGTGATGCTATTTTACGTAGGTGGGAAAGCAAAAATGCAGATTTGCGCATGTTACCTCTTGAGTACTGTCTTGTATTGCATGGGAATGCTGTTTAGATCAGGTAGTCTAGGAGATAACAGTCTTTAGTAGATAATCATATCTTTTGAGGACATTGAGGATTTTGATTCCAGTGTTGCAGAATTACCATTCTGGTTTCAGTTGATGTTGTTCTGTGTGAAATTGAAAAGCATGGAGTAATTAGAACATTAGTATCACAGTATCAAAGTATCACCAAGGTTGGAAGAGACCTCGAAGATCATCCTGTCCAACCTGTCACCACAGACCCCATGACTAGAGCATGGCACCAAGTCCAGTGCCCTCTTGAGGAGGAAGGACATTGCTTGCCCAGAGAGAACTCTCCTGCCCACTGCAGGCTTGAACTCACAACCTTCCCAGTAAGAGTCTTATGTGCTACCAACTTAGCCACATGGTCCCCCCAGTAGGCTGGATTAGACCAGAAGTGAATATAACCACTGTAAGAATAATGGACATGACATGCTAATGTTTTGTGATTTTTTTTCTATTTACAGAACACAGAATTAACCAGGTTGAAAAAGACCTTTGAGATCATCAAGTCCAACCTACCACCCAACACCATCTAATCAACTAAACCATGGCACTAAGTGCCTCATCCAGTCTCTTTTTAAACACTTCAAGTGATGGTGAATCCACTACCTCCCTGGGCAGCCCATTCCAATGGCCACACTTTCTGTGAAGAACTTCTTCCTAACATCCAGCCTAAACCTCCCCTGGCACAGCTTGAGACTGTGTCCTCTTGTTCTGACACAGGTTTTGTCTGGGACAACAGACCAACCCCAACCAGGCTACAACCTACCTTCAAGTAGTTGTAGATGGCAATAAGATGTCCTCTGAGCCTCCTCTTCTCCAGGCTAAGCAACCCCAGCTCCCTCAGCCTCTCCTCATAGGGCTTGTGCTCCAAACCCCTCACCAGCTTTGTTGCCCTTCTCTGGACATGTTCCAGCAACTCCACATCTTTCCTAAACTGAGGGGCCCAGAACTGGAACCATAACTCAAGGTGTGGCCTAACCAGTGCTGAGTACAGGGACACAATGACCTCCCTGCTCATGCAGTCCACACTATTCCTGATACAGGCCAGGATGCCATTGGCTTTCTTGGCCACCTGGGCACACTGCTGTCGCATGTTCAGCCCAGGACCTTTTCTGCCTGGCTGCTCTCTAGCCACTCTGACCCCAGCCTGTAGCACTGCATGGGGTTGTTGTGGCCAATGTGTAGAACCTGCCACTTAGATGTGTTAAATCTCATGCCATTGGATTCTGCCCATCTGTCCAGCCTGTCAAGGTCCCTCTGCAGGGATGGACTTAATGGTGATGGACTCAATCCCCTCATCCAGATCATCAGTAAAGATACTGAACAAGATGGGGCCCAGCACTGATCCCTGGGGGACACCACTACTGCCTGGCTGCCAGCTGGATGTGGCACCATTCACCACCACTCTCTGGGCTCAGCCCTCCAGCCAGTACCTAACCCAGCACAGAGTGCTGCTGTCCAAGCCACAGGCTGACAGCTTGGCCAGCAGTTTGCTGTGGTGAATGGTATCAAAGGCCTTGCTGAAGTCCTGGTAAACTACATCCACAGCCTTCTCCACATCCACCAGGTGGGTCACCTGATCCTAGAAGGAGATCAGGTTGGTCAGGCAGGACCTGCCCTTGCTAAATCCATGCTGGCTGGGCCTGAGCCCTCAGCCATTCCTACAGGTGTGCTGTGTGATTGCACTCAAGATGACCTGTTCCATAATCTTGCCTGGCACTGAGGTCAGGCTGACAGGCCTATAATTCCCTGGCTCATGCAATAGGTCCTTGTGGATGGGCACCATGTTGGCCAGCTTCCAGTCTTCTGGGACCTCTCCAGTGAGCCAGGACTGGTGGTAAATGATGGAGACCGTCTTGGCCAGCTCATCTGCCATCTCTCTCAGCACCCTAGGAGGGATCCCGTCTGATGCCATCGACTTGTGGGGATCCAAGTGGCTGAACAGTTCTGTTGGCGGAGGAACCTTTTCCCCACGGCTCAGATAAACGACCAACTTAATATGAGTGATAAAACAAGTCCAACTTTATTTTGTGGCATCAGACTTTATAACCAACCTGGACCTGCCCGGCGCAATCTTATTGGTTCTAACATAAAGGGTCCTGATTACATACTCCTTCCACCTATGGTCTTTCACAGTGGTCTCCACCTCTTGTCTTTCAGGGCAGTTTGTTTACCAAGTTCTCAAGGACAGACCGTCCTTGAAGGCTTGCTGTCCTGGCTGACATCCGGATCAGCCTATAGTTATGCTAACAGCCCAAGCTTACCAACTTATTTACTTGATCACCGTCAAAGCTTGGGTTGTGCAGTGCTTCTAGGGGTCCATGTCCTCTCTCTTTAACCCATTCTTCAACAATTACCCCTTTTTCTTTTGCACAACCAAGTCTTTGGCAGTTATGTTACTTACACTATGCATAATACAACCATAAATAATTCTCAATACAATCAACATCAACAAAATTAGTCCTAACCAGCGCAACCCCTCCTTAAGCAATCCCGTTACCCAGGGAGAAAGGTTACCAAATATACACTGCAACCAAATGTAAATAAGGAAACAAATATCTTTGCTGTCATAGACCACGTAACAGGCCCAGAGTGACTGGCAAGCTGGTGAGAACCCTGACTGTCCTGTTGGTGTAAGGACAGACATAAATCCTCTACCCACGTATTGTACTTCTGCTGGACCTTCCCAAATTCCAGTTTTTGGGTTCTTATACATAACATAAAATGGTTTGCTATCTGTCTGCACAAGGGGTCCAGCATGTGCCTGGGCAGGAGGAAGTTCCTGATCTGAAAATATTCATAAATGATTCATTACAAAAAGGGCCTTGGCTAGCTTTTCCTGCGGGTCACTTATTTCTGAATATTTTTCCAAATACTGTGTCAATGTCTGGTTCATACGCTCTACTATGGCCTGACCCGTGGGTGAATTTGGAATTCCTGTAACATGTTGAATTCCCCATTGTTGACAAAACTCTCTAATTCTTTCACTAGTATAAGCAGGCCCGTTACCTGTTTTTATTTTCTTTGGAACTCCCATAACAGCAAAACAAACTGTCAAATGCCTTTGTACATGCAAGGCTCTTTCCCCTGTTTGAGCCGTGGCCCAGACAAATTTTTCTGTATGTATCTACGATTATTTTCCTCCCCAGGCCTTCTGCCCATTTGTGACTCCTTATGTGTATTACTGCATATGGCAATGAACGTTGGCTAATTGTGGCCTACAATGCTCGTAACAGTTCAAACAGTTTTTGTTTTCTTGACTTCTCTGATCCTTTCATCTTCTATACGTTCCAAGATTCCTGCTGCATAAGGTGAGTCCGTGACCACATTCAAAGGGCTTTGTAACCATCTTGAGAAAGTCCTAACAACAGCAGCAAGTTCAAGAGGTAGTAAAGAGTCTCCTTTTTCTGCTTCCAAGAGTTTATATTTCCATTGTCCGTTTTCCTGCCAGGTCGCTGCTGCGCGTCGTGACTTCCGTCCTGCATCTGTAAAGACTGTGGTTGCGTTTGCTAGTGGCTTGTTGCTCCTCTTTGGCGGCACGATCCATCCTTGTTGAACCATCCATTTCAAAACTGGTGAAGCTAATGATTACACATCCAGTGGGCACAGAAATGATAACAGGCTGAGCTGCAGGGCAGGAGCTTTCTGAATGGCCCACTCCAGATCGTCCCTCTGTGTTCCTTTGTTGAAAGGGGTCGAGCTGTTGATTCGCCACAGCAGCTAGTTCTATTTCCAGTCTATATCTCTTTATACTGTCAATTATCTCCTGCCATGGCTTCATGAGCTTCTGGGCATTCTTATTCCCATCTATAACTAAATCCCAAAGTATCTCTCCATACTCTCTCCACTCCTCCTCGTCAAAATAAGACTCGGGGCTGGCAAAACAGCCCTGGTCTGCTCCAAATGCTAAAAGTCCCGGCAACTGCTTCAACGAGAAGTCTACGGTCCATTTTTCTAAAAAGCGTTGTGATAAAGTGAGGGCTACCTCTTTATCCATTGCGCACTATTCCGCTCCGCGTCTCACCGCGCTCCGCGTCCAACCGCGATTCCGTGTCCAACCACGCCACGTCTCACCACGATTCCGTGTCTAACCACGCCACGTCCAACCACGCTCCGCATCTAACCACAATTCCATGTCTAACCACACCGCATCTCTCCGCGCTCCGCGTCCAACCGCGATTCCGTGTCTAACCACGCCGCGTCTCACTGTGCTCCGCGTCCAACCGCAATTCCGTGTCTAACCACGCCGCGTCTCACCGCATTCTGCGTCTAACCACGATTCCGTGTCTAACCACGCCATGTCTCACCGCGCTCCACGTCCAACCACAATTCCGTGTCCAACCATGCCGCGTCTCATCGCACTCCGCGTCTAACCGCGATTCCGTGTCCTACCACGTTCCATGTCCAGCCACGCCGTGTCTCACTGCGCTCCGCGTCTAACCGCGATTCCATGTCTAACCACGCCACATCTCACCGCGCTCCGTGTCTAACCGCAATTCCATGTCCCACCATGTTCCGTGTCTAACCACACCGCGTCTCACCGTGCTCCGCATCTAACAGCGATTCCGTGTCCTACCACGTTCCGTGTCCAACCACGCCGTGTCTAACCGCGATTCCGTGTCCCGGCTGATAGCCCCCCGTCTTCGGACAGTGCAAGCCCTTTGCAGGTTGTTCTAGGCAGCCCTCTTTTCGAGATGTCCTCCAGCCGCTACTGCCGACACTACGTCCGAGCCGCGTCCTCCGATAACTTTTTCATAACTTTTTCATAACTTTTCCATGTCTTTCATGTCCCTGTTCGGGCGCCACTGTGGGCGGAGGAACCTTTTCCCCGCGGCTCGGATAAACAACCAACTTAATATGAGTGATAAAACAAGTCCAACTTTATTTTGTGGCATCAGACTTTATAACCAACCTGGACCTGCCCGGCGCAATCTTATTGGTTCTAACATAAAGGGTCCTGATTACATACTCCTTCCACCTATGGTCTTTCACAGTGGTCTCCACCTCTTGTCTTTCAGGGCAGTTTGTTTACCAAGTTCTCAAGGACAGACCGTCCTTGAAGGCTTGCTGTCCTGGCTGACATCCGGATCAGCCTATAGTTATGCTAACAGCCCAAGCTTACCAACTTATTTACTTGATCACCGTCAAAGCCTGGGTTGTGCAGTGCTTCTAGGGGTCCATGTCCTCTCTCTTTAACCTGTTCTTCAACACAGGTCTCTAACTGCCTCCTCCTGGATCACAGGGGAACTACACCGCTCACTGACTCCATCTGCCAGCTCAGGAGGCCACTTGTCCAGATGACAACCTATCTTGCTATTCAAAATTGAGGCAAAGAAGTTGTTAAGTATCTCTGCCTTTCCCTCATCTTTTGTTATAATATTCCCTTCCATGTCCACCAAGGAGTGGAGGTTCTCCTTGCCCCTCCTTTTGCCATTAATATATTTATAAAAGCATTTTTTGTTGTCCTTCACAGCAGTGGCCAGTCTAAGCTCTAAATGCGCTTTTGCCTCTCTAATTGTTTTCCTGCATGACCTAGCAATATCCTTAAACATTTCATAGGTAACCTCTCCTTCCTTTCTTCCAAAGATGATACACCCTCTTTTTTCCCCTTAATTCACCCAGAAGTTCATTGCCCATCCAGGCTGGCCGTCTGCCCTGGCAGCTCATCTTCCGGCACATCGGCACAGCCTGTTCCTGTGCCTTCAAGAGTTCTTCCTTGAAGTAGGTCCAGCTCTCCTGGACCCCTTTGTTTTTAAGGGTTGTTTCCCAAGGAACCTTCTGAGTTAGTTCCTTGAGTAACCTGAAGTCCACCCTCCAGGAGTTCACAGTGGAGGTTTTGTTGCTGCCCCTCTCAGCTTGACTGCATATTGAAAACTCAATTATTTCATGGTCACTGCACCCCAGACAGCCTCCAACCACCATATCTCCCACCAGCCCTTCTCTGTTTGTAAAAAGAAGCTCAAGCAAAGCCTTACCGCTGGGAGGCACACACAGCAGCTTGGATGAGAAGCTATCCTCCATATACTCTAAGAACCTCCTAGACTGCCTCCTCTCTGCTGTGTTGAGTTCCAGTAAATATCTTGTAGGTTAAAATCACCCATAAGAACAAGGTCCGGTGATCCTGTGATAGCCTCTAGCTGCCTGTAAAATAATTCATCAACCTCTTCATCCTGCTTGGGTAGTTTATAACAGACTCCAACCAGGATGTCTGCCTTGTGGGCCTTCCCTCTAATTCTCACCCACAGGCACTCCACTTGATCATCCTTAATCTCTAGTTCCATGGTGTCTAGAGCTTCCCTGATGTACAGGACCACCCCTTCTCCCTTGCCTGTCTCTCCTCAAGAGCCTGTAGGCATCAATTACAGTGCTCCAGTCATGTGAGTCATCCCACCACATTTCTGTGATGGCAACTACATCATCACTTTCCTGCTGTAACAAGGCTTCCAACTCCGCTTGTTTGTTACCCATGCAGCATGCATTAGTGTACATGCACTTCAGCTGGGCTGCTGGTTTCACCCCTGACTCCAGCTTACCACCCCCAGACTCCTGTCTGGGGGGACTGTTTTCAGCCCCTTCCCCCTTCAAATCTAGTTCAAAGCCCTGTCAATGAGACCTGCCAACTCCCTTCCTAGATCTCTTTTTCCTCTGTGGGATAGGCTGTTCTCGTGCACCAAGATCTTTCTCCCCCTCTAGAGGGATGGACTCCATCTGTTGCTAGCAGACCTGGTGCCAGAGAAAGTTCTCCAAGGTCAAAACCCCCAAAAGTCTGTTGGTGACACCAGTCCCTGAGCCACTTGTTAATTACACCTGCTTTCCTGTTCCTTTCAGTATTCCTTCCTGCAACTAAGGGTATTGATGAAAAAATTACCTGTGACCTTGACCCCTCAGCCAGTTTTCCCAGAGCCTTGAAGTCCTTTTTGATTGCCTTTGGACCTCTGGTTTCAAAACCATCACTCCCTACCTGCATAGCTATCACTGGATAGTATTCAGAGTACTGTACCAGACTCGGCAGCCTTCTGGTAACATCTCTGACCCAGGCCCCAGGGAGGCGGCAGACTTCCCTGTGTGAAGGATCTGGCTGACATATGGAGCTGTCTATTCCCCTCACGAGGGAATCACCAATAACAATTACTCTCCTCTTTATTTTTTTAAGGGAACAAGTCCTGATGCAGGGGGCAGGCTGTTTGGCTTTAGGCAACACCTCAGATGGTGACTCTTCTGTCTTCTCATTCACCTCACCCTCAATTTCCAGTGCCCCATATTTGTTTTGCAAGGGCTGCTGGCAAGTTGTGGGGAGCTGTGAGGGTTTTACTATGTGTCTCCTAACAGGGACCTGCATGCATTTCGTGCTGCATCTTGGGTCACCTCCCTCTGCTAGGGGAGCCTGCAGAGCCTGGTTCCTCAACTCCTACTCCCTTTCACATTCCCTTACAGTCCTAAATCTAGCAACTTCTTTTTTCAGTTCATTGTCTCAGTCCGGAGAGGGAAAGAGACTCAGTTCTTTTTAATATTCCCGTGTTATGAAATTAGAGGCACAGACGAGGCCAAAATGTCAACAGCAAGGCTATTTATCACACAAATAAAGTGGATGGATCAGAAGGAGAGAGAGAATAGAGAGTGAGAGAGAAAAGAGGGAGAGAGAAGAGGAAAAGAATTATATTACCACACCCCTCACCCTCCAAGACAATTTAAATCTGTGGAGGAAGGCTGCTGCAGCTTTGGCATGGAGGAGATGCTGTCCTTGTTGACTGTGCTGTCCTCTGAGCAGTCTCTTCAGCTCCATGAGTTGTAGCAGGCAGAACTTGGGACACAGAGAGAGGGTTCCTCTTGGTCTGCTTCTTCCATGCTCCATGGTGATGTCTCTGTCAATTTTCCTCTCCTGGTATTCTCTCAGTTTTTCTTCAGAGCAGCATTGCTCCGGGCTTTTCCTTCTCTTGTGTTTACCTTCTCAGCAGCATTGCCCTGGTCTTTTCCTTCTGTGTCTTTCTTCTCCTGTGTTTTTCTTCTTCTGAGCCAGTAGTTGCTCAAGTCTTTTTGTACAGTTTTTAAGTCCTTAGATATGTGTCCAGGTATTGTTCCCCAGTGTGAGGAACGAGCTCACTGCTGAATATTAAATACAACCAGTTTATCATAAAATAAAGGCAAAACAGCACTGGGCGCATAGCAGGTTTGGTAGAGGCGCACTATAACAACACGAGTTGAACTTATATAGATGTCAAACATACATATTCACACATAACCTGCACTTTTGACCTGGCCAGTCTTCAGACATGTCGACGCCTCATCTTTCTCTCCCCAAACCCCACACAATGAAGACCATGACCAACCAATCAGCCCAAAGATTGAACCTCACAGTCCCCACCAATTCCCCTTGTGAAAACCAAATATTAAAAACAATTTCTCACACCAGGAAATCTTCCTGTATATTTGTGTTTGGACAGGGGTCTGGAGGAAGTGTGGGGGGGTGGGGTGGGGTGGGGGTGGCTCCGCCTCCTCCTTCACCATTTGCCTGCCCACACACCCAATACACATCAGGGGGCAGGTGGTGAATCCATTGTCTGGGCCAGCAGCAAAGGTGATTTTATCTATGTTGAGTTGCATCAGAAGAGACAAGTTTTAGTCTCTCACATTCGGCCACTGGATTAAGCAGATAATCAAGCTGCTCACACCTCATGCAGGTGCTATCTCCATTGTCCTCCATTTCAGGTGCCAGGCTCCAGCACACTTTGCAGCCAGTTGCCTGGACACATGCCTGCTTAAGTTCGACCTCAGTCTGGGTCGACACAGACCTTTTGAAAACAGCTTTGCAGTGACTTACCACCATCCCTATCCCTGGCCACGTGACCTAGCTAGAGAACATGACTCAGCACCTCCCTCCCTCTGGTGAAAACATGCCTCGGCACATGCCGCTAGCTGCAATTGAGTGAGAAGACTAGCTCTGTTGCCAAAGTGGTGGTCATGTGGCTCAGCTCTCCCATGTTTAAAGTTGCCGCAGCTGACATCGCCCTCTTGAGCAGGCACGCAAGATGACCTTGCCAGTCCTTGCTGTCTGCCGAGGTCCTCCCACCCCAAAAAGGCCCAAAAAGAAACCAAAATGGAGTGCCTCTCTACTCGAGCACGCTGGTTCTGGTGCCAGTCCCAAGCAGATCTCTTGCCAAAGTAGCCAACCATATCAAAAAAGTGTAGCCAGCAGGTTGAGTGAATTGACTCTGCTCCACTCACATGAGACTCCAGCTGGAGTGTGCCATTCAGCTCTGGACCTTATTGCAGCCTTCCGGTATATAAAAGGGACCTGTAAGAAAGACTTTTTAGTAGGGCCTGTAGTGGTAGTATTATGGGTAATGGCTTTAAACTAGAAGAGGATAGATTCAGACATATATGTAAGGAATTCTTCACACTGAAACTCTGAGGCAGATGAGATGGTAGATGCTCTATCAATGGCAACATTCAAAGCCAGGCTGGATAGGGATCTGAGCAACCTGATCTAGTTGAAGATGGCCCTGCTTATTGGAAGAGGATGGAAATAGATGAATTTTTATGGTCCCTTTCAAACTGAACTATTCTGTGATTTCAAATGCAAAATAAAAAGAGTTTAGAATTAATTGTTCAATAAAAATATATAGGGGATATGTTACTGGAGTTGGCAGAATAAGGGAATAATAGTTAAGAACTACCAGACATCAGTTGAAAATCTTTATGCAACTGAACATAAGGAGAAGTGAGAGAGGGCTGGTGCTGTCAGTTGACCACATATAAATTCTTTCTATGTATTTGTGGAGAGCTCAGTGAACCGCAGAACAGCTTGATGAGTAATGACTTTGGTTTAGATAAAATGGTGAAGAAGACCTGTTTTAATATCTTCAGGGTTGTGTTCAAGTCTGTGTCTTGACAAAGATGAATAGAAGGCCTTTTAGTGAGATTTCCTCAATTGCTTCTCCAATGCAGGAAAATGGTAATTCATTTGTAGGTTGTCATGAAATATGGTACAGTGGGTTTGTTCAAGGACCAGGTGTGGAAGCAGCACCAAAACTTGACTCTTTCCTTTCACAGATGACTGCAATTGAAAACTTGCCTGGGGCAAACATTATAATACAATACAATACACCAGGTTGAAAGAGACCTTCAAGATCATCACATCCAACCCATCAACCAGTCCAACCCACCTAAACAACTAAACCATGCAGCCAAGCACCCCATCAAGTCTCCTCCTGAACACCTCCAATGAAGGTGACTCCACCAGCTCCATGGGCAGCCGATTCCAATGGGCAATCTCTCTGTATAGAACTTCTTCCTAACATCCAGCCTAAACCTGCCCTGGTGCAGCCTGAGACTGTGTCCTCTTGTTCTGGTACTGGCTGCCTGGGAGAAGAGACCAACCTCTGCCTGGCTACAACCTCCCTTCAGGGAGTTGTAGAGAGCAATAAGGTCACCCCTCAGTCTCCTCCAGGCTAAGCAACCCCAGCTCCCTCAGCCTTTCCTCACAGGGCTTGTGTTCCAAACCCCTCACCAGCTTTGTTGCCCTCCTCTGGACACGCTCCAGCAAGACAACATCCTTCCTAAACTGAGGGGCCCAGAACTGGACACAGTACTCAAGGTGTGGCCTAACCAATGCAGTGTACAGGGGCAGAATGACCTCCCTGCTCCTGCTGGCCACACTGTTCCTGATGACATATCTTGCACTAACACAGCTGTAAAGATTACAAAATAAAGTAGCAACATGCTAAATTATTAAAACAAAAAGTATAGTTTCTTCCATAAAAATACAAAATTTGTTTCTTCAGCAAAGGCCTGTCTGTGAGTGGCTTGTTTAACTAGTTTGCATATGGGAACTGGTGATGCTTGGTGGATAAGGTATGTCTGGATATCTCTAAACATTTGAATGAACAGTTTTTTCTTATGTGATGATAGGCAGTCTTTTACATCATGCTTGAGGAAAGGTTAACAAGGTGTTCGTGCTATCATTTTGTGTATTAGCATACCAAGCTGTCAATTTCTTCCTGTTTTTTCAGGCATAATTACCTATGAACTACTAGTGAACTAGTATCAAACTACATTTAGGGTAATTTCAGGGTCCACCAGCTCCAACTTACACAGCAGCTGATTCTGTGCAGCAATCTACTTTCAGTTTTCTCACAAGCATTCCTGATTTGATGTTGCAGCCTTAGAAAACTTTATGAACCAGTTTTCCTTTTGCTCTCTGAAACAGGTGTCTGCAGAGCCAAGATCCATAAACTCACTGTTGAAAAGTGAAAATGAAGTCCTAACTCAGCTGCAGGGAGTTGGAACCAGCTTATTCCCATAACAGATTTACTAGAAATAGCTCTTTTGATAACTGGGAGGGTCTTGCATGTTTTGGGGGTTTTATTGATATTACCACATGGGCATCTGGCATAGTGCTTTTGCATCATTGCTTGAATTACATGGGATGCAGAAACTGGTTTTGGGACACTGCAATGGTAACTCTCACTGCAACCATTCACTTACATGTGTGTTTTCAAATCAGTATTGTCTGGTGTTAATCACTGTGTCCCTCTACTCTGAAATGTGGCAATGTACTCTTCTGGGAGCTATACAGATATAACTATGAACTGGCAGGTACCTGCAAAGTGTGAGTGGTTTCTGTCATCTATTATTTTCTCCTGATTATGTTCTGAAGGTGAAATAAAAATCTGTTCTTTGCTTTCAGAGAGTTGCATCTCTGAACTAAGTAGGATTTACTCCTTTGAAGACATGCTATATGCTGCTATCCATTTACATAATCTCATCAGTGAGAAATACTTGCAGCAAACAAACCTATTTTGATTAGCCTTAACTTTATAAATTTTCCACACTGGGCAGTTATCTAGGTAACATATGGGTTGTACAATAGATGATCCCAGTGTGACTATGCTGTAACAGACTTGAAGGATTCTGCTGCTGTAATCAATCACAACAGCATTTGCTCCAGGGCTGTGGGCATTTATTTATGTTATGTACTGTTTATACTCAATAAAATTCCCTTATCACTCCTTACTTCATAAAATCAATTTACTGAAAGAAAAAAACCAAAAGATTCATCATTTTTATAATAAAATATATTACATCACCTGCAAGAAGTGGCCAAAATGAATTTAATGTCTGTTAATCATTTAGTTTTCCCCTTTTACTGAAGTCAGTGAAAGGGTGTTACCACTCCCAGTCGTCAGTAAAAGGGTGTTTCAGTTTACAAGAAAATATACTGCCATTCTCTGCAGTTATATAGGTTGTAATGTACACTATAATTGCTCACCTGAGAAACGTTGGAAGTTTAGCTAGCGCTTGGATAATAGGAAAACTAGAGACTATGAGTGTGTTGCTGGGCAGAAGGCATGAAGAGGAATTTATTAATCACAGAATTAACCATGTTGGAAAAGACCTTTGAGATCATCAAGTCTAACCTATCACCCAACACCATCTAATCAACTAAACCATTGCACTAAGTGCCTCATCCAGTCTTATTTGAAACAATGGTGGGATGACTCGCATGACTGGAGCGCTGCAATTGACGGCTACAGGCTATTCAGGAGAGACAGGCAGGGAAGAAGGGGTGGAGGGGTGGCCCTGTACATCAGGGAGGCTCTTGATGCCATTGAGCTAGAGATCAGGGATGATCGGGTTGAGTGCGTGTGGGTAAGAATTAGAGGGAAGACCAGCAGGGCAGACATGCTGGTTGGAGTCTGTTCTAGACCACCCAACCAGGAGGATGATCTTGATGAAGCATTCTATAGGCAGCTTAAGGCTGTCTCAAGATCGCCTAACCTTGTTCTCGTGGGAGACTTCAACCTGCCTGATATCTGCTGGGATCACAAGATAGCAGAGAGGAGGCAGTCTAGGAGGTTCTTAGAGTGCATGGAGGACAGCTTCTTATCCCAGGTGCTGCGCGAGCCTACCAGGGGTAAGGCTATGCTTGACCTCCTCTTCACCAACAGGGAAGGGCTGGTGGGTGATGTGGTGGTCGGAGGGTGTTTAGGCACCAGTGACCACGGGATAATTAAGTTTTCAGTATTCAGCCAAGCCAAGAGGGGGAACAAGAAGACCTCCTCTCTGGACTTCCGGAGGGCGGACTTCAGGCTACTCAAGGAACTAACTCAGAAGGTTCCTTGGGAAACAGCCCTTAAAAACAAAGGGGTTCAGGAGAGCTGGACCTACTTCAAGAAAGAACTCTTGAAGGCGCAGGAACAGGCTGTGCCGGTGTGCCGGAAGATGAGCCGCCGGGGCAGACGGCCAGCCTGGTTGGGTAATGAACTTCTAAAGGAACTAAGGGAAAAAAAAAAGAGGGTGTATCATCTTTGGAAAAAAGGGGAGGCAACCCATGGAATGTTTAGGGATGTTGCTAGGTCTTGTAGGAAGAAAATTAGGGAGGCAAAAGCACATTTGGAGCTCAGACTGGCCTCTGCTGTGAAGGACAACAAAAAGTCCTTCTATAAATATATTAATAGCAAGAGGAAGGGCAAGGAGAAGCTCCACTCCTTGGTGGGCATGGAGGGGAATATTGTAACAAAGGAGGAGGAAAAGGCAGAGGTGCTTAACACCTTCTTTACCTCAATTTTTACTAGCAGGACAGAACAGCTTCCAGACAGCTGGCCTGCAGAGCTGGCAGAAGGAGCCAGGGAGCAGCATAGTTTTCCCCTGTTCCAGGATGGGAGAGTTAGAGATCTTCTCAGCCGCTTGGACCCCCACAAGTCCATGGGACCGGATGGGATCCATCCTAGGGTGCTGAGGGAGCTGGCGGATGAGCTGTCCAGGCCGCTCTCCATCATTTTTCAGCAGTCCTGGCTCACTGGAGAGGTCCCAGAAGACTGGAAGCTGGCCAACGTGGTGCCCATCCATAAGAAGGGATGGTTGGAAGAGCCAGGGAATTATAGGCCTGTCAGCCTGACCTCAGTGCCAGGCAAGATTATGGAATGGGTCATCTCGAGTGCGATCACACAGCACTTACAGGATGGCCAGGGGCTCAGGCCTAGCCAGCATGGATTTAGGAGGGGCAGGTCCTACCTGACCAACCTGATCTCCTTCTATGATCAGGTGACCCACCTGGTGGACGTGGGGAGGCCTGTGGATGTGGTCTACCTGGCCTCAGCAAGGCCTTTGACACAGTCCCCCACAGCAAACTCCTGGCCAAGCTGGCAGCCCATGGCTTGGACAGGAGCACACTGCGTTGGGTTAGGAACTGGCTGGAGGGCCGAGCCCAGAGAGTGGTGGTGAATGGTGCCACATCCAGCTGGCGGCCTGTCACTAGTGGTGTGCCCCAAGGATCAGTGCTGGGCCCCATGCTTTTCAACATCTTTATTGATGATCTGGATCAGGGCATTGAGTCCATCATCAGTAAATTTGCAGATGACACCAAGCTGGGGGCAGGAGTTGATCTGCTGGAGGGCAGAGAGGCTTTGCAGAGAGACCTCGACAGGCTGGACAGATGGGCAGAGTCCAATGGCATGAGATTTAACACATCCAAGTGCCGGGTTCTGCACATTGGCCATAACAACCCCAGGCAGCGCTACAGGCTGGGGTCAGAGTGGCTGGAGAGTGGCCAGGCAGAGAGAGACCTGGGGGTGCTGGTTGATGGGAAGCTGAACATGAGCCAGCAGTGTGCCCAGGCAGCCAAGAGGGCCAACCGCATCCTGGCCTGCATTAGGAATAGTATGGCCAACAGGAGCAGGGAGGTCATTGTGCCCCTGTACTCTGCTTTGGTTAGGCCGCACCTTGAGTACTGTGTCCAGTTCTGGGCCACTCAGTTTAAGAAGGCTATTGAGACACTTGAACGTGTCCAGAGAAGGGCAACAAGGCTGGTGAGAGGCCTTGAGCACAAGCCCTATGAGGAGAGGCTGAGGGAGCTGGGGCTGTTTAGCTTGGAGAAGAGGATGCTCAGGGGCGACCCCATTGCTCTTTACAACTACCTGAAGGGTGGTTGTAGCCAGGAAGGGTTGGCCTCTTCTCCCTAGCAACCAGCACCAGAACAAGGGGACACAGTCTCAAGCTGCACCAGGGGAAGTTTAGGCTGGAGGTGAGGAGAAAGTTCTTCACCGAGAGAGTGATTCGTCATTGGAATGGGCTGCCCGGGGAGGTGGTGGAGTCTCTGTCCCTGGAGGCGTTCAGGAGGGGACTGGATGTGGCACTTGGTGCCATGGTCTAGTTGTGAGGTTATGGTTACAGGTTGGACTCGATGATCTTGAACGTCTCTTCCAACCTTGGTAATTCTATTCTATTCTATTCTAATTCCAGGAACAGAGACTCCACCACCTCCCTGGGCAGCCCATTCCAATGACAAATCACTCTTTCTGTGAAGAACTGTCTCATGCCATTGGACTCTGCCCATCTGTTCTGCCTGTCGAGGTCCCTCTGCAAAGCTCTCCTACTCTCTAACAGATCAATACCTGCCCCCAGCTTGGTGTCATCTGCAAATTTACTGATGATGGACTCAATCCCCTTGTCCAAATCATCAATAAAGATATTAAGACCATGAGGCCCAGTACTGATCCCTGGGGGACACCACTACTACCCGCCTGCCAGCTGGATATGGCACCATTCACCACCACTCTCAGGGCTCAGCCCTGCAGCCAGTTCCTAACCCAGCACAGAGTGCTGCTGTCCAAGCCACAGGCTGACAGCTTGGCCAGGAGTTTGCTATGGGGGATGGTATCAAAGGCCTTGCTGAAGTCCAGGTAGACTACATCCACAGCCTGCCCCACATCCACCAGGCAGGTCCTGATCATAGAAGGAGATCAGGTTGATGAGGAAAGTCCTTCCACTCCTAAAGCCATGCTGGCTAAGCCTGATCCCTTGGCCATCCTACAGGTGCTGTGTGATTGAACTCAAGGTGACCTATTCCATAATCTTGCCTGGCATTAAGGTCAGTCTGATGGGCCTGTAATTCCCTGGCTCCTCCTTCAAGCCCTTCTTGTGGATGGGCATCATGTTGGCTGTAATACGGTTCATATCGTACATTTAATCTTCTATTAATTATAAATACATAAAGATATCATTTTACTTCACTGTTTTTATCAATACCCTTGATTACCATTGAGAGATCTTCAGATCAAGTACTGATCAAGGTAAGCCCACAGGAATGTGTGAAAGTGTTTTTTTAGAAAGCAAATCCATTTCAAAATTAATTGAAGAAATTCACAGTATATCATAGCATCATAGTATCCATCAGGGTTGGAAGGGACCACAAGGATCAGCTAGTTCCAACCCCCCTGCCATGGACAGGGACATCCCACACTAGATCACGCTGGCCAGAACATCATCCAGCCTGGTCTTAAACACCTTCAGGGACGGGGCCTCAACCACCTCCCTGGACAACCCATTCCAGGGCTTCACCACTCTCATGGTGAAGAACTTCCTTCTCACGTCCAGCCTGAATCTCCCCACCTCCAGCTTCATTCCGTTCCCCCTAGACCTATCACTACCTGATAGCCTGAGAAGTCCCTCCCCAGCCTTCTTGGAGGCCCCTTCAGATACTGGAAGACCACAATGAGGTCGCCTCGGAGCCTTCTCTTCTCCAGACTGAACAGCCCCAACTCCTTCAGTCTGTCCTCACAGGAGAGGTGCTCCAGCCCTCTGATCATCCTCGAGGCCCTTCTCTGGACACCTTCCAGCACGTCCACATCCCTCCTGTAATAGGGGCTCCAGAACTGGATGCAGTACTCCAGGAGGGGTCTCACCAGAGCTGAGTAGAGGGGGAGAAGCACCTCTCTTGACCTGCTGGTCACACTTCTCTTGATGCAGCCCAGGATCTGATTGGCTTTCCGGGCTGCAAGTGCACATTGAGAGCTCATGTTGAGCTTCTCGTCCACCAGCACCCCCAAGTCTCTCTCCTCAGGGCTGCTTTCCAGCCAGTCACTGTCCAGCCTGGATTTGTGCCTGGGATTGCCTCGACCCAGATGCAGGAGCCTGCACTTGGTCTTGTTGAAGCTCATGAGGTTGGCTTGTGCCCACTTCTCCAGCCTGTCCAGGTCCCTCTGGATGGCATCCCTTCCGTCCAGCGTGTCTGCTGCACCACACAGCTTGGTGTCATCATCAAACTTGCTGAGGGTGCACTCGATGCCACTGTCCATGTCACCCACAAAGATGTTGAACAAGACAGGTCCCAGGACTGATCCCTAAGGGACTCCGCTTGTCCCTGGCCTCCACTGGGACATGGACCCGTTGACAGCCACTCTTTGGGTGCGGCCATCAAGCCAATTCTTTATCCATCTAGTGGTCCACCCATCAAACCCATGTGTCACCAGTTTGGAGACCAGGAGGTGGTGCGGGACAGTGCTGACGGCTTTGCTCAGGTCCAGGTAAATGACATCAGTTGCTCGCCCCTCATCTATTAATGTTGTGACCTGTTCATAGAAGGCCACCAGGTTTGTCAGGCAGGATTTGCCCTTGACAAAGCCATGCTGACTGTTCCAAATCTCCTCTTCACTATTCTTCTGAGTCAGTAGCACCTCCTGGAGGATCTGCTCCCTGATCTTTCCGGGCACAGAAGTGAGACTGACTGCCCTGTAGTTCCCTGGTTCCTCCTTCTTACCCTTTTTGAAAATGGGAGCAATGTTTCCCCTTTTCCAGTCTGTGGGGACTGCCCCAGTCTGCCATGACTTTTGGAATAGAATAGAGAGGGGTTTAGCAACCTCATCTGCCAGTTCTCTCAGTACCCGTGGGTGTATCCCATCGTGTCCCATGGACTTGAACACTTTCAGGTTCTTCAGGTGATCATGAACCTGATCTTCACTTATGATGGGCAGTTCTTCCTCCCCGTCCCTGGCATTGTCTTCCATGACACCAGGAGTGTGGCTGGAGGCCCTTGCAGTGGAGAGTGAGGTAAAGAAGTGATTGAGTACCTCATCCTTTTCCACATCACTTGTGGCCATTTCACCGGTTTCCTTTCTGAGGGGGCCCACACCTTCCCTAGTCTTCTTCTTGCCATTAATATACCTGTAGAAATTCTTAGTGTTCCCTTTAACCTCCCTGGCTAGATTCAATTCAAACTCTGCTTTGGCTTTCCTAACCAGGTCTCTTGCTGCTCGGGCAGCTTCCTTGTATACCCCCTGTTCTAGCTGTCCTTTCTTCCACTTCCTGTAATTTCCTTTTAAGTAATAGTGTGTCCAGCATCTCCTTGCTCATCCAGGCAGGCCTCCTAGCATTCTTTCCTGCTTTTAATTAATTATTTTTTCAATGTAGCCTTATGCCTCATGGTATATAACTTAAACAGAGATTTTTTTTTTCCTTATTTCACAGTTAAAAAAAATCATAGGCCTGTCATTACCATCATGTTCTATGTAAGGTTAGGGTGAAGTTCAGTCTTAATTTTGCTTTTGTGATAAATTTTCTTTGTTCATGTGGATTTTCGACTCAAACTAAAAAGTCAATGGCAAGAGCCTAACCTTGATTACAAAGGAATTTAATTGCTTTGTATGGAAGATCTTACCACTTCAACAAAATACATTTCTCTTTACATGTTCTTTAGTCAGAAATTCCTATCTAACATATTTATAATTGTTGCATAATATTTATTTGTCAAAATATTTTATAAAAGTTTAACAATTTCAGTTTACTAAGAATTTTATTCTGAGCATTTTCCACATCCAGGATGGTTTTCTAATTTCACAGTAAGAAAAAGAAATGCACCCATTACAGGGTAGCCAGATAGATATACAGCCAAAGATGCCTGTGCAGTGAGAAGCCTGACTCTCTTTTTCCTGTGCTTCATTTGTAAGCTGTTGCTGATAATTACTATCAGAAAGTCTTATGGTATGGTTCTTTGTTGTCAAAGAAGGAAGCTGGGATGGAAAGATCATTCACGCTTAATTCTAAAATGGGTGGAAAAAAATAGGCTCCCTCTTCTGTAAAAGCATGCAGGAAATTGTGAATTCTTTCCTAGAAGTGCCTGGTTTTCTCTCTTCAATATATGGCAAGCTTAGGAGTACTGGCGTCCTAATTTAGCACAAACAGGTTAACTTCTGGTATCTTGGTGATTAACTACAGTAAATCTGTGGCCCAGTGACAGCCTGGGAGGCCACAGCCTGATAAAGAGAGCACTGAGATACTTTGTAAGTCACAGAAATTTGAATCTGAGTACTCATTCCCACATGTTGTGTCTCAACTTGCTATGTTTAAACTTCAAATGATCATGTTTTCTCATGTTTTTATCCTGATAGAAAAAAAAAAAAAACAAACACCAAAAAACCCCCAACCAAACAATAACAACAAAAAAGAAAATTTTCAGATAACCATTGGAATGAACTGTAATTATGAGTACAGTTTACCTGCAAAAGTGAAATGTTAATAATACAATAATACAATAAAATAATACAATACACCAGGTTGAAAGAGACCTTCAAGATCATCACGTCCAACCCATCAACCAATCTAACCCACCTAAACAACTAAACCATGCAACCAAGCACCCCAACAAGTCTCCTCCTGAACACCTCCAATGAAGGTGACTCCACCACCTCTATGGGCAGCCGATTCCAATGGGCAATCACTCTCTCTGTATAGAACTTCTTCCTAACATCCAGCCTAAACCTGCCCTGGCACAGCCTGAGACTGTGTCCTCTTGTTCTGGTACTGGCTGGCTGGGAGAAGAGACCAACATCTGCCTGTCTACAGCCTCCCTTCAGGTAGTTATAGAGAGCAATAAGGTCACCCCTCAGTCTCCTCCTCTCCAGGCTAAGCAACCCCAGCTCCCTCAGCCTTTCCTCATAGTGCTTGTGTTCCAAACCCCTCACCAACTTCATTGCCCTTCTCTGGACATGCTCCAGCAAGTCAGCATCCTTCCTAAACTAAGGGGCCCAGAACTGGACACAGTACTCAAGGTGTGGCCTAACCAATGCAGTGTACAGGGGCAGAATGTCTTCCCTGCTCCTGCTGGCCACACAGTTCCTGATGCAGGCCAGGAGGCCATTGGCCTTCTTGGCTGCCTGGGCACACTGCAGGCTCATGTTCAGCCTACCATCCACCAGCACCCCCAGGTCCCTCTCTGCCTGGCCGCTCTCCAGCCACTCGGACCCCAGCCTGTAGCACTGCATGCAGTTGCTGCGGCCAGTGTGCAGAACCCGGCACTTGGATGTGTTCAATCTCATGCCGTTGGATTCTGCCCATCTGTCCAGCCTGTCGAGGTCCCTCTGCAAAGCCTCTCTACCCTCCAGCAGATCAACTCCTGCCCCCAGCTCGGTGTCATCTGCAACAAGGCTGGTGAGAGGCCTTGAGCACAAGCCCTGTGAGGAGAGGCTGAGGAAGCGGGGGCTGTTTAGCCTGGAGAAGAGGAGGCTCAGGGGCGACCTCATTGCTCTCTACAACTACCTGAAAGGTGGTTGTAGCCAGGAAGGGGTTGGTCTCTTCTCTCTGGCAGCCAGCACCAGAACAAGGGGACACAGTCTCAAGCTGCACCAGGGGAAGTTTAGGCTGGAGGTGAGGAGAAAGTTCTTCACCGAGAGAGTGAAGAACATGGGCTGCCCGGGGAGGTGGTTGAGTCTCCGTCCCTGGAGGCATTCAAGAGGGGAGTGCATGTGGCACTTGGTGCCATGGTCTAGTCGTGAGGTTTGTGGTTACAGGCTGGACTCGATGATCTTCGAGGTCTCTTCCAACCTTGGTAATACTGTTACCGTTACAATTTACTGATGATGGACTCAATGCCCTCATCCAGATCATCAATAAAGATGTTAAAGAGCATGGGGCCCAGCACTGATCCTTGGGGCACACCAGTAGTGACTGGCTGCCAGCTGGATGTGGCACCATTCACCACCACTCTCTGGGCTCGGCACTCCAGCCAGTTCCTAACCCAACGCAGTGTGCTCTTTCCAAGCCATGGGCTGCCAGCTTGGCCTGGAGTTTGCCGTGGGGGACGGTGTCAAAGACCTTGCAGAGGTCCAGGTAGACTACATCCACATGTTCTTAACTGTTGTTCCTTTTGATGTCTCAAATCAGATCCAGTCATAAAAAAAAAAAAAAAAAAAAAAAAAAAAAAATCTATATTCTGAATGATGATCAGTTCTCACTACTGCTTTCAAATATTTAAAAAATTATTTTCTTTTTTACAATTATATGAAAATTAAATATGGAACTCTCCTTTTTCTTCCTTTACTCCCTCCTTGCCACCCTTTGAGATAATTCTTCAGGCAGAAGAAATTAATTTGAGATCAGGAGACTGACCATTTCGGTGGTCTCTTTGTGCGGATGGCTGTCTGTGTGAAAGCCTGTACTCTTTTTTCATCCTCAGGAGGAGAAGACTATTCTTATTTTCTCAAGGTCTTCCTTACATTGCAGTTAGTAATAGCCGAAGTGCCAGCTCTAACAAGAGAGTGTGGCTAGTTATAGCTATATAATTGTATTTTACTCTGATAAATTCTGTGGTCTGAGGTGTTTTGGACAACAAAATACATGACTGAGCTTGTGTGTGCTGAGATTACTGACCCTGGTAGGAGCTTAATAATACCAGTGGGAAGAAATTCCGGGGACTGTAGCAGTTCATAAAAACAAGATGTGTAGACCATATCTAAGAGATTTGAAACTTGGTAGAAAGCATCAAAAGACAGTTGGGAGCCTTTAAATGTGGAAGTATGACACATGTATGAATATATTTTTCTCCTCACTAACAAGTCAGCTAACTTTGGCAGGAATTAGAGGACAAGGGAACCTTGGCAAAGACAGGTCGGAGGCAGCTAAAATAATTGTCAGTCTTTTCCCATGCTTTGCAGGATGCAATAAATTGAAGCACATTCAGCTACTAGTGTCACTAGCTGAAAAATCATTTCTTCACTAAAACAGCCAGGAACCAGTTAACTGTTACGTGATATGAATGAAACTTTGCTCCCTGAGTTTTGTTACTGTTTTCTCAAGAGTAGGGTAGGTCTGTTAAGTCTGTTCTCTAAAAAGCCTGGCTATGACCAGGGACTCCGTTTTGGCTTCTTGTGGATAAACAACTTCAAACTAGCAGAATGCATTTATTTTACAGCGATGAATGTATGGTTCAGTCAAATCAGATGCTGAAGTTTCCATATCCTTTGGGATCCATACAGCTATTTTTTTTAATCCATAGATAACATATGCCATTTTTTAGCAAGGAGCATGATTGCCTTATGATGGGCAAATCCATGCAATGTAACTGTATTGCCTGAAAATTACTCTGAAATTAATCTTGGGGTCTCACTGAACTATTATTGTGAGTCTCCTATAGCAGTGTAGCGCCGTCTCCATTTGCTTCCCTAACTGGATAAATATTCTTTCAAGGAGGTGACAAACGACAAGAGGAAGCTTAGCATCATAGGAAAACTGTAGAGGAAAAAAAAAAGAAAGCTCTTGGTTAAATCATGAGCACAGGATTAAGAATACATGGTTCACATTACGTTCCAGTACAAAGCATGCCCTGCAACAAGTTTTCTGTGAAATAGTTGTATTCCACTTAGAGAAAATTCTGTATATCAAATAACTGTCTGTGGCAGTTTTAGGCTATGCCTTTAAAATTTAGCTGCAGATTTCACACAGAAAAGTAGAAAAATGTAAACAAATCACTACTGGGTGTCAAAAGGAAAACAAAATATTTTTCTAAAGAAATTCATTGGATAAATGTCTGGGATAAGAGGAGCTGTACCATAACAATTCTTTCCATTCCTTTTCTCTTCTGATCTCTGGCTGTTTTGCTTTGCTTGGGAGAGATAAGGCACTTCTGGCTGGCCTTGGATAATCCTAATCCACTGCTTCTCTCTCTCTGCTCCTCTCTTTTTGGGACAGGGGTGGGAGGTCAGTGGAACAGCTCTCCCTGGTCTTTTTAACCAGGGGGGTTTTCGTGTAGTTTGCCAATTGTAAATATCTGTATAATATTGTAAATACTGTATATTTTGTACATATTCATTGCATGCCATTATAGAGTGCAGGTTTTGCTTGTAAATACAGCTTCATTTGCTTCTAACTGAGTTAAGTCTGGCTTTTTTTTAGCAGAAGAGAAAACACCCGAAGGACTGATAACGCAAGCTGACAACATTTGTGTTTCAAATCTGCTAGCCATTAGTTGTTAGGTAAAATGTGACTTTTTATCTAACTGGTCATCTTGACACATGGAGGCCAGGGAGGTGATTCAAGACAGCCAACATGACATTACTAGGGACAAATCCTGCCCAACTTAACTGGTGGCTTTCTGTGATAAAGTGACTATGTCAGTAGACAATGGATGACCTATTGATCTATCTGCACTTCTGAAAGGCCTTTGAAACAGTCCCCCACAACATCCTATTCAACAAGTTGGGGAGGTACAGATTTGTTGGGTGGACTGTTCAGTGGATATGGAATTGGCTGGATGGTCACATCCATAGTGTAGTGCTCAATGGCTTGAAGTCCAGATGGAGAGCCATGACAGGGTGGAAGTCATGAGGATGGGGATAGGCTGTTCTCAGTGGTGCCCAGTGATAGGAAAAGGGGTGGTGAGTCCAGATGGAGAGCAGGGACAAGTAATGTACCTCGGGGGTTTGTACTGGGACCTGTACTGTTTCATATTATTATCAATGACATAAACAGTGGGATAGAGTGTACCATCAGCAAGTTTGCAGATGACACCCAGCTGAGTGGTAGTGTTGATACACCAGAGGGATGGGATGTCATCCAGAGAGACCTGGACAAGCTGGAGAGGTGGACCCAGGTGAACCTCATGAGGTTCAACATGACCAAGCGCAGGGCTCTGCACCTGGGTCAGAAGAATCTTCACTGTCAGTACAGACAGGGGGATGAGGTGGTAGAAAGCAGCCCTGTAGAAAAAGCCCTGGGGGTTCTGATGGGTGAGAAGCTGGACATGAGCAGACAGTTTGAGCTTGGAGCCCAGGCTGCATCAGAAGAAGCATTAGCAGCAGATCCAGAGAGGTGATTCTGCCACTTTCCTTTGCTCTGGTGAGACCTCACCTGGAATACTGTGTCCAGTTCTAGAAGACTCCATACAGGGAGGACATGGACCTGACGGAGAGGGCCCAGAGGAGGGCCAGGAAAGTGATCAGGGGGTTGGAGCACTTCTGCTACAAGCACATTCTGAGGGAGTTGGGGTTGTTCAGCCTGGAGAAGAGGAGGGTCCAGGGACACCTAATAGCAGCCTTCCAGTACCTGAAGGAGGCCTACCACAAGGATGGAGAGAGATTATTTACAAGGGCCTGTTGTTGCTTGTTGATAGAACAAGGGTCAATAGTTTCAAAGTACAGAAGAGAAGATTTAGATTGGGTGTCAGGAGCAAGTTGTTTACTATGAGGGTAGTGGAACACTGGAACAGGTTCCCCAGGGAGGTAATTTGGGCTCCATCCCTGGAGATATTCAAAGTGAGGCTTGACAGGCCTCTGGGCAACTTGATCTAGTTGAGGATGCCCCTGCTTACTGCAGAGGGGATTGGAGTAGATGACCTTTGGAGGTCCCCCCAACCTGGACCACTCTATGATCTGTGCCTATAAAGTAGACCAACTTCTTGTGTTACCCTTTCATTTTTTAATCTGGTGTCTGAATGAAAGTTCTTACTATATGAAGCACAAATGATACTTATTGCTGATAGCAATAAATACCCTAGCTTTCTGTGGTGTATGAGGTGAGACATGCCAGTACAAGCAGGAGTCAGAAAGTTAAAAACTCAGTGATATTTTAACACAGAGTAGTATTAATGCATAATATAGTTTCTTACCTGAGGTAATCAACCATTTGTTACAATATTTTGATAGAACTTCCATTTGCCCTTTGTTCCCTGCATATATTTTGTTGAAAATGGAAGCAAAAGCTTTTAAAAAAGCTTTTTAAAAAATTTAAAAAAAAAAGAAAAAGAAAAAACTGTGTACACTGGGGTTGCAAAATAGTAATGTAAGTAGTTTTTTATTCAGGGATTTGATCCAGGCTCTGAAGTTTTTTTTCAGAGGTGAAAATTTCTTGCTAAGAATCAGTGAGATCTAGGAGCCAAGGTTTATGTGATCATCTTACAAAACATCTTTCTGGTTACGTTAAGGATTTTAAAGTTAAACAGATAGAACTGTGAATCATTTATGCAGTGCGAATATTTTTTTCAAGATAATTCCACTTCTTAACTTTTTTTTTAGATATTCATGGTTATTCCACTAATGCCAAAGTCTTTCTCAGTCCATTAGACTGTATAATTATTTCTTAGTTTTTAAAGAATACAGTGTGTACAGATGAACATCTGTATGCAAATTTAAAGAAAGGCCAACCCAGGTAAACCTGAAAAAAAGCTTGCATGTACATCTGTGGTATTTATGGTGCTTTGTTTTTATGAACAAGTGGGGGAGAATATTTGTATCTTAATTTTTTTTTTCCCAAGAAAAACTCCAGCAGGAAAATTCACAGATGCAGTTGTTGGTCTTAAGATTCTAACAAACTACTCTGCCAATCCCATGTGAACTTTGTAAATTAAAATCTCTGTGGTGCTGAAGTGTAAGGAGAGTGCCTGTGTTTTCATTGCTTGTATTATTTGTCTTCGAACCAATAGCTTTTTCATTTTTATTTTGTATTTAACTTCTTCCTTTCAGTTTAGAATAGAATAGAATAGAATAGAATAGAATAGAATAGAATAGAATAGAATAGAATAGAATAGAATAGGATAGGATAGGATAGGATAGGATAGGATAGGATAGGATAGGATAGGATAGGATAGGATAGGATAGAATAGACCAGGTTGGAAGAGACCTTCAAGATCATCGTGTCCAACCCATCATCCCACACCACCTAAACAACTAAACTGTGCAACCAAGCACCCCATCAAGTCTCCTCCTAAACACCTCCAAAGATGGCGACTCCACCACCTCCCCAGGCAGCCTATTCCAATGGGCACTCTCTCTATGAAGAATTCCTTCCTAACATCCAGTCTAAACCTCCCCTGATGCAGCTTGAGACCGCAGTTTGAGGATCACAATTTAAAATTATCTACTTCAAACGTATTTTGTCCATGTCCTGCTCTTCTGTAAACCCAAATATAAATAACTGCATTTCTATATTACTACCAAGTATAACTAAATATATCAAGAAACTGCCTGAAATTATTTGTCTTGCAAGCTCTACAATATATTAACCTGAAGGAAATAGTAGTCTAAATGCAGTAATCCCAATGTTAGCAAAGCTTATGCAGTTTTGTCAAAAATGGTAAAAGGGAAAAGGAAGATATCTCAGCCCTTTATGGAATAATCTCAGTACTGTCTGAATCTCTTGATATTCTAAATCTCTTTCCTATCCTGCCTGCACATTCTGCCATGGCAATCTTCTTTAGTAGCTAAATACTTAGATCATGGTTTTGTCCAGGGGCTGCAGCCCTACTTGTAGAACACTGACATTCGAGCCCACTTACCCTGCACTTTGCGTCGACTATTCATGTGCAAATTTATTCACCCCTCTTAAAAAGGGTAGCCTGTGTCTGCTGCTGTTTCTGGAATCCATAGAGACTGAGCAGTAACACTGATTTCTTTGGGTTGTGTAGGCCTCCAGACTGCTTTACATACATGAGAGAATGCCTCTACCTTTTTGTCATAAGTTCCATGATCCCAATGTGGATCCTGAGTTGATGTTAAAGAAATTATTAGAAGTGTAACTGCAAAATGTTAATATGAATGCAAACTTCAGAGGAGCACCTAAAGGGGATACTTCAAGTGTGCATAACTGAAAGGTAGAGAGATGTGCCACTCGATTTCAGTTGCTCTCTCTTTACATCTTTCCTCATAGCTGAAAATAGTTAATATTAGAAGTTCTGGTCTGAAAATGGTTTGTGTGTGTGTGTGTGTGCGCCTTTGTATAGCAAATTGCTCAAGTACCTCTGTACTTGAGCATACATGACTGTCAGTCAGAGAGGCCACAGCACCAGCACCAGGACCAGCTTCAGGCCCAGCAAAGCAGTGCTTTTTTGGGGGAGATTTCTTTGCTTTTCAGGTGTTCAGGAACTCCTTTGACCAGGAATACCTCAGCAGGGAGGAGGGGCATCAAGATTGGCTCAAATACATGCCAAGTGGAGAGGTGATGTAGCAAGGGGGTGTGGCGGTAACCATACTAGATTCAGTGAGAACCCAGTGCATGACCACCATTCAGAGAGGCAGCTAGCCTTCCAGCTGCAGTGTGTGCGGGGCCTGCTGGTGTGGTGGAGTAGGAAGGTTTCCCCCCACACACACAAAAAGAATTCCACAGCTAACTCAGCCGGAGAAGCAGATGAAAGCTATATTTTACAAGCAGACATGGAATGCAATGAATATGTACAAAAACATACAATATTTACAATATATACAGAAATATACAGCAATGTATGTAATACAGGAAACCTTTCCCCAACCCCCCTGCGGCCAGGGGGGTTTGGCCTGTCCCTCCCTTCTCCCTCCCTACCTCCCCTTTTTCCCAAAAGGGTTAGAGAGAAAGAGAAAGGAAGGTAATTAAAAGGGGAAAACTTTGTTAAAGCTCAAAGCGAATGCAAAAGTTAGTTTTCTCTTATCTGGTTAGCAAGAATCGTTCCTGCGTAGCAAGCTGCTGCTTCAGAGAGAGAAACAGGCCAGCTCACAGTACAGGGGGAAGAAGACTGACTGCCCCCCCCGACTGAAAGACTAAGCCAGAACTTACAGCCAGGTTCCACCAATGAAATTGGATTAGCATATCGTTGTTTTTTCATTTATATACCAAAACATTCAGCCAGAGTGTTCAGAAAGTGTCCCTTTCTTAAAGGCACAGCCTAAACCGGTCACAATCCACCCCTGCTAAACAATTTCATTGGCTGTTCATACTGTTCATCCAATCTAAAACAATATATACAGTTTGTAAGTAAAGTTTATAGTCCCTTCCGGCCATCCTCAGGTGTAGATGATTCAGAAGTCCAAGAAACAAGAAAAATGGAAAACCAGTTTGTCTCTTCGCAGACGAAGCGAAGAAAAGGGAAAACAGGGAAATGGAAACAGGGACTCTCAGTTGACTCACGGCTCTCAGGGTTCTCAGGGTTCGTGCACCGTGGATTCCTCAGGGATTCTTCTTTTGGGCACGATGTAGCTGTACCACACTCTGAAATCAAACTCCTTCAGCCAAAGCTAAATTTCTTTGTGGAATACACTGAATTTCACCATTCTCTTGCATTACCCAATAAGTGTGACCCGGACCTTCAGCTGAAACCACCCCTCGGACAGGTTTAGCCTCTCCTGAGGGAGAAAATACCCAAACAGTTTTACCTAACAGATTCTTTTCTCTAACAACAGGAACTCTATCACCTTCTACTTTCTGTAGCAGATCTGAGTGTGCCAGTCCAGCTCGGTTCACTGAACCTCTACTATTTACCAGCCAGGTTGCTTGTGCTAAATGCTTTTCCCAGTTTTTCAAAGATCCACCCCCCATGGCTTTAAGAGTGGTCTTCAACAAACCGTTGTGGCGTTCAATCTTCCCTGCAGCTGGTGCATAGTAGGGAATGTGGAATATCCACTCAATGATGTGCTCTTTGGCCCAGCTCTTTACAAGGTTGTTTTTGAAATGAGTTCCGTTGTCTGACTCAATCCTTTCTGGAGTTCCATGTCTCCACAGGATTTGTCTCTCCAGACCAAGAATGGTGTTGCGTGCAGTTGCATGTGGAACTGGATAAGTTTCCAACCATCCAGCGTTTGCCTATACCATAGTAAGCACATATTGCTTACCAGAACAAGAACATGGTAGAGTGATGTAGTCAGCTTGCCAAGCTTCACCATACTTGTACTTGGACCATCTGTCACCATACCATAAGGGCTTAAGTCGTTTTGCCTGCTTAATAGCAGCACAAATGTCACAGTCATGGATGACTTGTGTGATAGCATCCATGGAAATGTCTATGGATCTGTCATGAGCCCACTGGTAGGTTGCATCTCTACCTTGATGTCCTGATGAATCATGAGCCCACCGAGCTAAGAATATCTCACCTCGGTGTTTCCAGTCGAGATCAAGATCAGAGTCCATGTCTACTTGAGAAACTCTTGCAGCTAGATCTGCCTGATGGTTGTGTTGCTGTTCCTCAGTAGCTTTGCTCTTAGGAATGTGAGCATCAATGTGTCTCACCTTCACTGGAATTCTCTCGATTCAATCAGCAATGTCCTGCCACAGGTCAGCTGCCCAAATGGGCTTTCCTTTTCTCTGCCAACCATTCTTTTTTCCAGTTCTTTAGCCAACCCCACAGAGCATTGGCTACCATCCATGAGTTGGTGTAGAGATAAAGCTTTGGCCATCTCTCACGTTCAGCTACGTCGAGAGCTAGCTGGACAGCTTTTACCTCTGCAAACTGACTGGATTCTCCTTCTCCATCCTTTACCTCTGCAACTCAGCGTGTTGGACTCCACACTGCAGACTTCCACCTTCGCTTGTTCCCGACCAGATGACAGGAACCGTCTGTGAACAAAGCATACTTCTTTTCATCATCAGAAAGGTCATTGTAAGGAGGAGCTTCCTCAGCACGAGTTACTCTCTCCTCTGGAGGTTTGGTACAGTTGGTACCTTCAGGCCAACTTGAGATCACCTCCACCAGACCAGGTCTTTCAAGATTTCCCATTTGAGCTCTCTGTGTTATCAAAGCCATCCACTTAGACCAGGTGGAATCTGTTGCATGATGTGGTGTAGAACCTTTGCCTTTGAACATCCAATTCCAAACTGGCAATCTGGGAGCTAAGAGAAGTTGTGATTCAGTTCCAATCACTTCAGAAGCTGCTTTTACTCCTTCATAGGCATCTAGAATCTCTTTCTCTGTTGGAGTATAATTAGCATCTGAGCCTCTGTAACCTCGACTCCAGAAACCAAGAGGTTGTCCACGTGTCTCACCTGGAGCTCTTTGCCACAAGCACCAGGTTGGACCATTGTCACTTGCAGCCGTGTGCAAAATGTTCTTAATGTCTGGACCATCTCGGACAGGTCCCAGACCCATCTCTTGCACTACCTCTTGCTTTATCTGGTCAAAGGCTGCTTGTTGTTCAGGTCCCCAGTGGAAATGGTTTCTCTTTCGAGTCACATCATACAGAGGCTTCACAATCTGACTGTATCCAGGAATGTGCAGTCTCCAAAATCCCACTATCCCCAAGAAACGTAGAGTTTCTTGCTTGTTCATGGGATTTGCCATGGTAGAGACTCTATTTACCACATCCACTGGAATGTGTCGGCGTCCGTCCTGCCACCGCACTCCCAGAAACTGGATCTCTCTGGTAGGTCCTTTCACCTTGTCTCGCTTGATGGTAAAACCTGCATTCAGAAGAATGTCAATGATTTTGTTACCTTTCTCGAAGACTTCTTCAGCAGTTTTACCCCAGACGATGATGTCATCGATGAACTGGATGTGTTCTGGAGCACCACCTTCCTCCAGAGCATCATGGATCACTGCATGACAGATGCTGGAGCTATGGATCCAGCCCATTGGCAATCTGTTGAAAGTGCACTGGATTCCTCTCCAGGTGAAAGCAAACTGAGGCCTGCATTCCTCTGCTATGGGAATAGAGAAGAAGGCATTAGCAATGTCTATGGTAGCATACCACTTGGCCTCTTTGGATTCCAGCTCATACTGGAGTTCCATCATGTCTGGTACTGCTGCACTCATAGGTGGAGTTACTTCATTCAGGGCTCGGTAGTCGACTGTCAGACGCCAGTCTCCATTCGGCTTTCGCACAGGCCACACTGGACTGTTGAAAGGTGAATGAGTTTTGCTGATGACTTTCTGACTCTCCAACTGACGAATCAGATTCCGAATGGGCAACAAAGAGTCACGGTTGGTTCTGTATTGTCTGTGATGCACAGTCTGAGAAGCAACCGGCAATTTAATGTCCTGAATCTTGTGTTGTCCCACAACTGCAGATTCATCAGAAAGCTCAGGTCTAACAGACAGCTTCAACTTTTGTCCATCAATTTCTACAGATGCTACTCCAAAAGCCCATTTGTAACCTCTAGGGTCTTTGAAGCGCCCTTCTCTCAGAAAATCAATTCCCAGAATACAAGGTGCGTCAGGTCTGGTCACAACTGTATGCTTCCTCCATTGTTTACCAGTTAAACTTATATCAACCTCCACCTTAGTTAACTCCTGAGATCCACCAGTGACTCCCAGAATAGTTATAGCTTCTGATCCCTGATAATTTGATGGCATTATGGTGCACTGAGCCCCTGTGTCAACCAAGCCCTGTACTTCTGAAATTGTGAAGTGCCAGGCCACTGGATGTACACATCCCAATAGATTCTGTTATCTCTGTTACCCCTCTCCTCCCCCTGGCGGGAGGCAGGGCACCCCTAGTTATGGGGAACATGCCCACATGTGCAATGAGCACAGTTTGCAGTGTTAGAACTGGAGCTACTGTTGGAGCTATTAGAGTTGTCATGGGAAACTGTAGAAGTAACAGCTACCCTTCTGGTAGTGCTACCTCGGGTTCTGCCACTTTGCAGTTCCCTCAGTCTCCTGAAAAGATTAGCAGTTGGCTGACCATCCCATCTGTTCATGTTCTCACCAAACTGATCACGCAGAGTTATCCAAATACTCACATGTGACTGCCTTGGTGGTCTGTTTTGGTTGGATCTGTTTTGGAATGACCTGTTTTGGAATGACCTGTTTTGGAATGACATCCTTGGAGGACGTCTATTCCTCACAGAGGAAACCTGTATCCATCTGGAGGAAGAATTGGAATTATCTCTTTGTGTCAATTGGGAGATGGTATTTTTAAATTCATCCTTCAGCTCTTTCATGCAATTCTCAATTTTTCCAGACAGAGTTTCAATGGCTGAAACCAAAGAAACATGTGTCATGCTATCCTCCAATTGTCTCATTTGATCAGTGAATTGGCCAACCGTAGGAGAAGCTCCACCATAATTTCTTGCCACAATTCTGCTTGCCAGAATATTTGCATAATTAGGAGGAGCAAGTTTGATGAGCTTCTTAGCAAGACCAGCTCCTACAGGAATTTCATCAGGATTCAGAGTCTCATGGCCACCATAGAGTACCTCTCTAACAGCAAATTCTCTCAGACGCTTAATTCCCTCATCTATGGTAGTCCAGGGTTTAGGATTCCATGGAAGATCATCTCGGGAAGGATATCTCATGAGAGTTGCTATTAAAAGGCGTATCCACAGAGTAACCTTGCCGAGAGTCCTGCCTAGATGTCTATCTATTCCATTATCCTTTGAGAGAGTTCCTAGTTGGGCTGCTGACTTGTCTCCAACTACCAGAGCTGGAGCACCTGTATCATAGCATCTACTAAGCCAAGCTAGAATTGGCTCCTTATCTGCTCTGATGTAATCTTTACGCACATTCCACAATTCCTCCCTCGGTGACGAACACTCCTGTATATCATCTGACTCCGACTCCTCCTCTGCCTCATCTTCCTGAAGTTCATGTCCCAATAATCTTACTGTCACTCTCCTAAGAATCTGCTTAAGGTCAGGAGTACCACCTTTAGCTGTTCTGCTATCAGCAATTTGCCCTGCATCTCCATCCAGTGATGATCTCAATAACTCAGCTATATCTTTAAGACAAACCTTTTCCTCCATCTCAGCAGGGTCTCTTTGAGCAGAAGTTCCCTCACCAGGATCCTGCTGCTCTCCCCCATCAGCATCTGGATCAGCTTTGCCTTTTCTTCTTCTCGTACTTAGAACAGCTACCTGCTTAACTGGAGCTGTGTTTGGATTTACAGCTGGCTTAGTAGAAGCTGACAGGTTTTGAGACGAATCAGCTGCTGTGGAGGACACTTCCGGTCCTGCCGAAGAAGAAGGAGGAAATGGATTTGCTGCCGAGGCTGCCGAGGGCGTGGAAGCCATGTTAGGAGCTGCCGCTGCCACTGGCTGATTGCCAGAGCCACCAACAGCACCGTTCAGAGCAGCCTTTCCGATGGACTTTTTAGCTTTGTCGTTAACTTATACAGATTCTGCATTCTCCTCATCACTAGACATTTCTGGGGTAGAGTTAGAGCTGTGCTTTCTGCGTTTCGATCTACGCTTAATTACAAAGCACGCTTTCGAAACTTTTTTCTCCCTATACAGAGCATATAACAAGTACGCAATCACCATCACCAGCAGCAGATTTAAACACATCACATAAATCACCTTTGGATCCCAGCCATCACTTAAAACAACCCTTTCGCCTACCGGGATCTTAAACTCCTTTATCTCTATGGGCAGAGTGCTGGAGGTCACATTCCCGTATCTGTTAAACCAAAAGAATCCCAGGCACCGGTCGTAAAGAAGCTGAATCTTATACTTAAACCATAAATACAATTCATACATCAAGTATCTGCCTAAGCGATCGAAAATCATTCCCATGAAGTACTTGTAGACCAGTACCGAACAAACTGAAAAGACCAAACGTTCCAAAAGCCAAAACACTTTTATGTTTGCAACTCCGACTCGAGCAGGCCATAAATCAAGCAACCTTTTAGCCCAGCTTCTGGACAGCAATTATCCACAAGCCCCACATTGGGCGCCAATTAAAAATATGTGGTGGAGTAGGAAGGTTCCCCCCCACACACAAAAGAATTCCACAGCTAACTCAGCTGGAGAAGCAGATGAAAGCTGTATTTTACAAGCAGATATGGAATGCAATGAATATGTACAAAAACATACAATATTTACAATATATACAGAAATATACAGCAATGTATGTAATACAGGAAACCTTTCCCCAACCCCCTGCGGCCAGGGGGTTCGGCCTGTCCCTCCCTTTTCCCTCCCTACCTCCCCTTTTTCCCATAAGGGTTAGAGAGAAAGAGAAAGGAAGGTAATTAAAAGGGGAAAACTTTGTTAAAGCTCAAAGCGAATGCAAAAGTTAGTTTTCTCTTATCTGGTTAGCAAGAATTGTTCCTGCGTAGCAAGCTGCTGCTTCAGAGAGAGAAACAGGCCAGCTCACAGTACAGGGGGAAGAAGAAGACTGACTGCCCCCCCCCAACTGAAAGACTAAGCCAGAACTTACAGCCGGGTTCCACCAATGAAATTGGATTAGCATATCGTTGTTTTTTCATTTATATACCAAAACATTCAGCCAGAGTGTTCAGAAAGTGTCCCTTTCTTAAAGGCACAGCCTAAACCGGTCACAGCTGTCAAATAAAAAATAAATAATAACAATATATAAATAATTAAATTTTTTTTTTAAAAAAACCACACCCACAACAAATCAAGCCCCAACAAACAAACCCAAAAATCCAACCCCAAACTTATTTTCATTTGCCCAAAGAGATCCAGCTATAGTTACAACTGCTAGAATAACAGTGGGTACCCAGCCAGAGCCTGCATGCAAGCATGAAGGTGTACAGGCTTCTAGCTGCAGAGAGTGCTGGAACCTGGCACTTGAAATAGAGGGTTATGGAGACAACACCTGTGTTAGGTGTGACCAGGTGAATTGTCTGCTTAACCTGGTGGCCAAGCTAAAGGAAGAAGTGGTAAGACTCAGGACTATAAGGGTGTGTGAAAGGGAGTTAGACATGTGGGAGTAGGCTTTACAGACCTCTGTAGTCAAGGGAGGTGAGCCAGGAAGCAGGGGAGAATGGGTACAGGTCCCTGTTAGAGAGGCATGCAGAATCCATCCTGGCCCTCTTCGCCTCCCCGTTGCCCTTGCACAATAAGTATGAGGCACTGCAAGTTGAGGGCAATGTGAGTGAGAAGGCAGAAGAGATACCATCTAAGGGGATGCCTAAAGCAAATCAGTCCCCACCTTGCATCAGGACTAGTAACATTAAAAAAAAAAAAAAAGGAGCAGGATAATTGTTATTGGTGACTTTCTCCAGAGGGGAACAGAGGGACCCATATGTCGTCCTGACACATCCCACAGGGAAGTCTGCTTCCTACCTGGGGTCCAGGTATGGGACATCACGAGGAGACTACCAAAGCTAATCTATCCTTCTGACTATTACCCATTGCTGGTAATCCAAGCTGGCAGTGATAAGATTGATAAGAAGGCCACTAGGACAATCAAAAGGAATTCAAGGCTCCTGGTCAACTGATTGATGGGGTAGCAGCATGAGTGGTGTTCTGCTCAGTTTCCTCAGTAGCAGTGGTCTACACTGAAAGGAGCAGGAGAACCCATGTCATTAACAAATGGCTCAAGGGATGGTGCCAGCAGCATAATTTTGGCTTCTTTGATCAAGGGGCAACTTTCACTGCTCCTGACCTGCTGGACCTCGATGGGGTGAATCTATCTAGAAAGGGCAAGAGCGCTCTAGCACTGGAGTTGGCAGGGATCATTGGGAAGGCTTTAAACTAGGTCTGAAGGGGGTGGGTGATGAAACCAGAGTGTCCAGAGAGGTGACAGAGGGACATAAACTAGAGTTAGATGAGAAATCATCAGCCCAGCTGAAGTGCATGTACACCAACGCATGCAGTATGGGTAACAAACAAGAACTGGAGGTCTTGGTTCACCCAGAAAACTATGATGTAGTTGCCATTACAGAAACATGGTGGGACAATTCATGCAATTGGAGTACTGCACTGCATGGTTGCAAGATCTTTAGGAGAGACTGGCAAGGGAGAATAGAAGGAGGGGTGGCCCTGTGTATTAGGGAATCTCTCAGTGGCACAGAACTTGAGGTAGAGGATGAAAGGATTGAGCGCCTGTGGGTTAAAATCAGAGAGAAGGCTAACAAAACTGACATCCTGGTTCGAGTCTGTTATAGACCACTTAATCAGGATGAAGAAGTAGATGAAGTATTCTGCAAACAGCTGGAGGTCACCTCAAGATTGCCAGACCTTGTCCTTGTGGGTGACTTTAACATACCAGACATCTGCTGAGAACTCAGCAGAGAGAAGGCAGTCCAGATGGTTCTTAGAGTGTATGGAAGACAGCTTCTTGACACATCTGTTACGTGAACCTACCAGGGGTCAGGCTCTGCTTGACCTGCTGTTCTCAAATAGAGAAGGGCTGGTGGGAGAAGTGATGGTAGGAGGCTGTTTAGAGTGCAGCAATCATGAGATAGAGGAGTTTTCAATATGCAGAGAAATAAGGAGGAGCAGTAACAGAACCCTCACTTTGGACTTCAGGAGGACAGACTTCAGCTTGTTTAAGAAACTTATTTAGAAAGTACCCTGGGTAGCAGCCCTTAAGAATGAAGGGGTCCAGGATGGTTGGACCTAGATCAAACAGGAACTCTTCAAGACACAGGAATAAGCTGTGCCCATGTGCTGAATGATGAGCCAGCGGGGAGGGCGACCGGCCTGGATGGGCAAGCAGCTCCTGAGGGAATTAAGGGGAAAAAAGAGGCTGTATCACCTTTGGAAAGGGGGGAGGCAACACGTGATATGTTTAAGGATGTTGTTAGATCATGTAGGAGAAAAATTAGAGGGGCTAAAGCCCAGTTAGAACCTAAGCTGGCCACCTCTGTGAAAGATAATAAAAAGCATTTTTATAAATATGCAAATAATAATAAGAAAGGCAAGAAGAACCTCCACTCTTCATTGGACTTAGAGAGGAATATTGTAACCAAAGATGAGGAAGAGGCAGAAGTACTAAATACCTTCTTTGCCTCCATTTTCAACAGTAAGGCACGGGGGCTTCAGGACAACTGGCCTCCTGAACTGGCAGATGGAGTCAGGGAGCAGTGTAGTGTCCCTGAAATCCAAAAGGAAGTAGTTAGGGACTTGCTGAGCCACTTGGATCCCCACAAGGCCATGGGACCAGACGGGATCTGTCCTAGGGTGCTGAGAGAGCTGGCAGATGAGCTGGCCAAGCCACTCTCCATCATTTTTCAGCAGTCCTGGCTCACAGGAGAGGTCCCAGATGACTGGAAGCTGGCCAATGTGATGCCCATCCACAAGAAGGGCTGTAAGGAGGAACCTGGAAACCACAGGCCTGTCAGCCTGACCGACCTAATCTTGTTCTGTGATCAGGTGACCCGCCTGGTGGATGTGGGGAAAGCTGTGGATGTAGTCTACCTGGACTTCAGCCAGGCCTTTGATACCGTCCCCCATAGCAAACTCCTGTCAAAGCTGGCAGCTTGTGTCTTGGACAGGTGCACTCTCCACTGATTTAGGAACTGGCTGGAGGGCCTGGCCCAGAGAGTGGTGGTGAATGGTGCCACATCCAACTGGCAGCCAGTCACTAGTACTGTTCTCCAGGAACCAGTGTTGGGCCCCATCTTGTTCAATATATATATTGATGATCTGGACAAGGGGATTGAGTCCATGATCAGCAAGTTTGTAGATAAGTCTAAGTTGGGAGGAGGAGTTATCTGTGAGAGGGTAGGAGGGCTCTGCAGAGAGACTTTGACAGGCTGGACAGATGGTCAGAGTCCAACATGATGGCATTCAACAAGTCCAAGTGCTGGGTGCTGCACTGTGGCCACAACAACCCCATGCAGTGCTACAGGCTGGGGACAGAGTGGCTGCAGAGTGGCCAGGCAGAATGGGACCTGGAGGTACTGCTTGACAGCTGACTGAACATGAGCCAGCAGTGTGCCCAGGTGGCCAAGAAGGCCAATGGCATCCTGGCCTGCATCAGAAATGGTGTGGACAGCATGACTAGGGAAGTCATTCTTCCCCTATACTCAGTACTGGTTAGGCCACACCTTGAGTACTATGTGCAGTTCTGGGATCCTCAATTTAAGAAGGACATTAAGACACTTCAATGTGTCCAGAGAAGGGCAATGAGGCTGGTGAGAGGCCTCGACCACAAGCCCTGTGAGGAGAGGTTGAGAGAGCTGGGATTGTTTAACCTGGAGTAGAGGAGGCTCAGGGAAGGCCTTATTGCTGTCTACAACTACCTGAAGGGAGGTTGTAGCCATATGGGAATTGGTCTCTTCTCCCAGGCAATCAGCACCAGAACAAGAAGACACAGTCTCAAGCTGCAACAGGGGAAGTTTAGGCTCGAGGTGAGGACAAAGTCCTTCACAGAAAGAGTAAGTGGCCATTGGAATGTGCTGCCCAAGGAGGTAGTGGAGTCACGGTCCCTGGAGGTGTTAAAAACAAAAAAAGACTGGATGGGGCACTTGGAGCCATGGTTTAGTTGTCAGGTGGTGTTAGGTGTTACGTATTAGGTAATAGGTTGGACTTGATGATCTCTGAGGTCTTTTCCAACATGACTGATTCTGTGATTCTGTGACATTCAATGGTTAGATGTGTAGCGCAAAATGTTAAAAGTGCTGTTTCTTATTACCATCTCTACAAAGTACTGAGTTTCAAAGGTAATCTCAGTCACTGTAAATAAAGGGTTTTATGCCTCATTGTTGCCCTAAATAAAATCTGTGAAATGATGTTTTCTAGCATGGTACTATTTATAATTTAAGGGAAAATTGGCAAATTGTTTTCTTTCAGGACATGCAAGAAGCAACAGCCTATTCTCTTTCAGCTTTTCAAGGCTAATGGAAGTAAAAAGTAGTAACAGGCATGCGTATGCTAGCTTCTGAGAACTGACAACGTGAGGAGGTAATCAAGTACATGTTGATGTAGTGCTTGATCAGAAAGGAGAAATATCATGCTTCTTTGCTGTAACGTACTTAAGTACAGGGTTAATGTCTGATGTGTGGTAGAGAGTATTTTCACAGGAAGCTTTTCAATGGAGGTACTATGGTAGAACTGTCAGGACAAATCCGCAAAGACTTTTTTGACACCACTGGAGAGGCTGGCAGGATGTCATGTCAGCTCTAAGAACTTCTTTTATCATAAGTTGTATTTCAGTACTGCTTTACAATTAATTTTGTGTTTTAATTTACTCATAAAAAGAGGAAACTCTCTTTGTGATGTGTGCTGCTATCTTCAGTGTGTTTTGACATGTATACTTGTCTGTATATTTGTCTTGCTATTTTTCATATATGTTATGTGCTTCAAAGCCAACATAAACAAATTTAGGAAAGTGATTTTTTAAAATTTTTTAAATCTTTTATATACCTAAATTGAGATACATTTTATTTTGGAAAACGCGTGACATTATTTTAATTAAAACTGTTTTAATATCTGTTTAACTGTTTAACATCATAGAGAAAGAAAACCACTTTGGAATCTGTCCAGCATATGCCCTTTTTTAAAAGCTGTTTTTCTGAGAAGCTTGGCTGTCACATAATCCAAACTCCTCTATTACAACATGCCTTTTTCTGTTAGGTGGGTTTTTTGGCTGTTCTAAACCTCATTTGTTGAGTGGGTGTTCTGGATATGAGCCATGCTCTAATTTCTGTCCCAGTTCTGAGAGGAAAAACCAAACTTCCCACATGCAGTTCTGTCACAGTATCTTCAGGGTTTTAGCTTTTGGTTTTTTGGAGTTCTTGCTTTGGAGGGTTTGGAGGTTCATAATTTGTTTGTTGGTTGCTGGGATTTTTTGTGCATTTGTTTGCTTTGGGGGGGTTGGGTTGGTTTGGAGGTTTTGTCGATTTAAAAAAAATATTTTCATAGGATTTTTTTGCCTTTTAAAAATAAAATCATAGAATCATAGAATCATAGAATCAATCAGGGTTGGAAGGGACCACAAGGATCAGCTAGTTCCAACCCCCCTGCCATGGGCAGGGACACCCCACACTAGATCACGCTGGCCAGAGCCTCGTCCAGCCTGGTCTTAAACACCTCTAGGGACAAGGCCTCAACCACCTCCCTGGATAACCCATTCCAGGGCTTCACCACTCTCATGGTGAAGAACTTCCTACTCCCATCCAGCCTGAATCTCCCCACCTCCAGCTTCATTCCATTCCCCCTAGTCCTATCACTACCTGATAGCCTGAGAAGTCCCTCCCCAGCCTTCTTGGAGGCCCCCTTCAGATACTGGAAGACCACAATGAGGTCGCCTCGGAGCCCTCTCTTCTCCAGACTGAACAGCCCCAACTCCTTCAGTCTGTCCTCACAGGAGAGCTGCTCCAGCCCTCTGATCATCCTCGAGGCCCTTCTCTGGACACCTTCCAGCACATCCACATCCCTCCTGTAATAGGGACTCCAGAACTGGACGCAGTACTCCAGCTGGGGTCTCACCAGAGCTGAGTAGAGGGGAAGAATCACCTCCCTTGACCTGCTGGTCACACTACTCCTGATGCAGCCCAGGATCTGATTGGCTTTCCGGGCTGCAAGTGCACATTGAGAGCTCATGTTGAGCTTCTCGTCCACCATCACCCCCAAGTCTCTCTCCTCAGGGCTGCTTTCCAGCCAGTCCCTGCCCAGCCTGTACTTGTGCCTGGGATCGCCTCGACCCTGCACTTGGAGCCTGCACTTGGTCTTGTTGAAGCTCATGAGGTTGGCTTGTGCCCACCTCTCCAGCCTGTCAAGGTCCCTCTGGATGGCATCCCTTCCCTCCAGTGTTGTCTGCTGCACCACACAGCTTGGTGTCATCAGCAAACTTGCTGAGGGTGTACTCGATGCCACTGTCCATGTCACCCACAAAGATGTTGAACAAGACAGGTGCCAGGACTGATCCCTGAGGGACTCCGCTTGTCCCTGGCCTCCACTGGGACATGGACCCATTGACAGCCACTCTTTGGGTGCGGCCATCAAATGAGATAGGAAGTATGTACAAGCACTATATTCATGGCCAGTGCCTGGAAACAAAACTTTTCTGTTATATTGTAGGTAACTGTAGAAAAACGACAATAAGTATGTTGATCTCCATGTTTTTGAGACTGTGGATACCAGACTTTGGTTTATCAGAAGCAAAGAGAAATGAGGAGAAAAGTGAATTAGGCTGCCACATTCTTTTCAGGAGGCAGATGTGTGAATCTTTATCTCATTGCAGAAAACCTCTCTCATCACAAGACAGTCTCAATAGATTTACAAGTCCTTTGTGAATTTGTTACTTTTAAGAAATTTCAGGTGAGATTTTGAATGATAACTGAGTCTGATGCCAGCGCCTGACAGCAAAAGGTAGCTCTGTCCCAGTGTCAATGAGGCTTGTGTGCAGGTATCTAAGCATCCTGTGGACACACAGAACTGTAACAGGCAACCTTGTGTTGAGTGGGCAGCCTCCTCCTGGGGCCAGGTAAGGAACAAGCCAGGAGTCCAAGGACTGCCACAATGTGGGCTGGAAAAAAAATTGACAGAACGTGAAAAGAATTATTTTTTCACCCTTGGATCTTTAGATTATGATCTGCTGGTTTTTGAGGAGGCACTTTCAACTCCTTATTTGACACATTGCGTGCTTGGATTTCTGTCAATTCCTGCAAAACCTAGAAATGCTGCTTGTGAGCAGGACTTTTACTGCAGACCCTTGTATTGTCCCCAGTGAAAGGTCTGAATCTCCTTTCTATAGTGTCGGGTGACACTTCTGGGGAAAAGCCTTCTTTTTATTCCTTCTCAGTTTTGGCCTCAGCAGTCAGAACTGATAATTGTGGTAAGTTTGGAGCAAGGGATTTGTACAATAAGCCAGTTTTAGCAGTTTGATGATCTTGCCTGAGAACACTAAAAGCATCCTCAGGCAAGAGGACTTTCCTTGACTTGCTTCATGATGAAAAACAGAATGGAGAGCTAAAAGCAGATTCAGACTAGTTCATGCTGCTTTGGAAATGTTCAAATTCTTCATACAATGACCAAATGTTAAAAACCTTAACTCCACAAGTACCAAATGTTGCAAGTATTTAAAGTTAAAGTATCTTACTGTGGGAATCTGCAGAAGAGTTTCCTCACTGTCTCTTTGTGAGCTATGAGATTTCCTGAAAAGATACTTGTCATGTAGCCAGTTATAACCTGGGACCAGTCCTTACTATGAATCTTCCTCTCTTTGCCCTCCTCTCCAGCTTGAAGATTGACAGTTCCAGACTTAGGCATAGAAACTCACAGATCTTGGCTCAAAGATCTCCAGAGTAGTGATTCACACAGCATTTCAGAAGCTAATTTTGCTTAATGTTAAAGCCAGATGCCAATAATACTTTAACATCTCCTTTGGTGAAATTAATATTTACAAAGGAAAAAAAGGAAGAACAACTTGAAAAAAATGAAGTAATCGTACATCTAATCAAAACTATGAGTCAAGTAAAGATATGGAAGCAATGCTTCTTACCAATACTAAGAAAATGGTTGCCCAATGTAATAACTACCAGTACCTCATCATGTTTTTTCACAATGTTAGTATTTAAAAGTGTCTTTACCTACTAGAACTTGTTCACTACTTGTAAACAACCCCATTTAACTCTTGCCTCTGCATTGTGGAAACTTGTCTCATTAAAAGTGATTGTATTATATTTATAAGAAAGGCTTGAAATTACTCTTTTATATGAAAGAAGCAAATTTTCACTCCATGTGGAATTCAAGTCCCACGTGATTTCATACAACTCAGTATCCAATCCAGACAACTGTTAGCAGATATTTCTCCAATGAATTTGTTTAGAATTATCTTTTGTTTTCCTTTTTACACCCAATAGTGATTTATTTATATTTTTCTACTTTTCTGCTCAAAATCTGTAATGAAATTTTAAAGGCATGGCCTAAAACCACCACATGCAGTTAAGAATCTATCTCTGGCTCAGTGGCTCAATGACTTTCTTGATAGCATCATGAGGCATCAGATCTCTACTGCCCAGGCACAGTGACTAACTCTTCCAGCTCACAGAGAAAATGAATAGATTATCTACAGTATCACAGTATTACCAAGGTTGGAAGAGACCTCGAAGATCATCGAGTCCAACCTGTAACCACAAACCTCACGACTAGACCATGGCACCAAGTGCCACATCCAGTCCCCTCTTGAACGCCTCCAGGGACGGCAACTCAACCACCTCCCGGGCAGCCCATTCCAATGACGAATCACTCTCTCGGTGAAGAACTTTCTCCTCACCTCCAGCCTAAACTTCCCCTGGTGCAGCTTGAGACTGTGTCCCCTTGTTCTGGTGCTGGTTGCTAGGGAGAAGAGACCAACCCCTTCCTGGCTACAACCACCTTTCAGGTAGTTGTAGAGAGCAATGAGGTCACCCCTGAGCCTCCTCTTCTCCAGGCTAAACAACCCCAGCTCCCTCAGCCTCTCCTCATAGGGCTTGTGCTCAAGGCCTCTCACCAGCCTTGTTGCCCTTCTCTGGACACGTTCAAGTGTCTCGATGTCCTTCTTAAACTGAGGGGCCCAGAACTGGACACAGTACTCAAGGTGCGGCCTAACCAAAGCAGAGTACAGGGGCACAATGACCTCCCTGCTCCTGCTGGCCACACTATTCCTAATGCAGGCCAGGATGCGGTTGGCCTTCTTGGCCACCTGGGCACACTGCTGGCTCTAGAAAGAATTAATTTCCTTCATTTAGTATTAGTGGCATTTTGGTCTCAACTACATCAATGCAGGGTTTTAAAGCCAGTGACTCAGGCTTGCTGGTGATGAGGACTACTAGCCCCTCTAGATATCACATACTCCCACAAATTATATTCCATGCACATTGCTCAAAGGAGGGGTTGGCTGGGAGCAACAAGAAGCCTGCAGTCACTGTTTCTCACAGCAGCAGAAAGTGAATATTATGTGAGGAATGCATAATAGTGTGAAATAGAGCTGCTACTAAGAGGGCAGTAGAGGGTTCGGTCCATAGCCCTTCTGTAGCAAAAATTCCTCCCTCACACTAAGTTCCTCAGTATGAATGTAATTTCCAACTACTTAGGAAAATAAACTGTTCCCTAACAGTGAATATAAATTTAATATAATTTTAAAATAACACTGTGGTGGGTTAATGCCCATTCTGGAAACAAAAAAAAACAAAGCAGGGTGGAGGGCTTGCAGGTACTTTGCACTCCCTGCAGGGTGTTTCTCCCCTGGGAAGCTGAGTCTGTTCCACTCACCCCTCCCTGCCCAGCTAGGGTTTAAAAAGCAGGACATTGTCGCTGTTAGCTCCTTTTGGGTCCTGCCTCTGCTGGATGAGAGCTACTGCAGCTGCCCTCCTGCTCCTCTGCCATGTGGTTGGGCCTGATCCTTCTCCCTGCTGCCTCTGTGCCTCCTCAGAGAAAGACTGGTTTTGTATTATTCTCTTTTTTGTCCCACCCCCATCCATCCTTGTTCTTTGCCCTTATGAACCTTTCCTGTTATTGTTTTTATATATATATTATTATATATTATTATTATTATTATTATATATTGTTTTTTATATATAATATATATATTGTTTAAAGAAAATTCTTTACTTCTCTACTTCCAAGGCAACTCCAAATTATTGTTTGGTGGATTTGCTCCTTCCTTTTTTCCCCTCCCTGTTGGGAGGGAGGAGGGGGAGTGGGGGAGAGATTCTCAGCCTTGCCCCCATCTGAGCTCTTAACTCCCAGTTAAGGCTCAAACCACCACAAACACGAACATAGGCCTCACACCTATAGCTATTTATGATTTAATCAAAGTAGGGGATTAGAACAGCTAAAAAGTATAAGCTCAAATAGGATAGGATAACCTCAGCATTGGAGCAGGTTTGAAGATATGTTGTGTTCATCATGCTTGCTGCTTTTTTTATAGTCCTGTAATGCTTTTAAATAATTAAAAAGAGTGGAATGTATTCTTATTTCAATGCATTCATGGTTATTAACTATTTGTCCATAATTTTTTGACAGTACAAGCTAGAAAATGCACAGTAAAAGGAATGTATTGAAATTTACTGTATGCATCATAGACTTTTGGCTAATTACATGAGAGCATTTTATTTACACTAGCTGATGTATTTAAGATCAAATTATAGAAGAGGAGGAGAGGTAATGAATCTACAAAGCAGATACCGTAACTCAGTTTTAATGCTGCTGCAGGAGAATAAGATAAAGCAGAAGATGATGGCACACTCATCCTTCAAAGCCTGCAGAACTCAAAAGATCAACAGTACCTGCGCAGCAGTATACACTTTATTTCACTGTCAGTCTTACAAAAAGGAAACATGTCCTGCCTTTTTAGCTCACTTAAGTGGCTTTTCTGTTTTCACAGCAACCCCATGCAGAGCTACAGGCTGGGGTCAGAGTGGCTGGAGAGCTGCCAAACGGAGAGGGACCTGGGGGTGCTGATCGACACCCGCCTGAACATGAGCCAGCAGTGTGCCCAGGTAGCCAAGAGGGCCAATGGCATCCTGGCCTGTATTAAGAATAGTGTGGCCAGCAGGAGCAGGGAGGTCATTGTGCCCCTGTACTCTGCATTGGTTAGGCCACACCTTGAGTACTGTGTCCAGTTCTGGGCCCCTCAGTTTAAGAAGGACATCGAGACACTTGAACGTGTCCAGAGGAGGGCAACAAGGCTGGTGAGAGGCCTTGAGCACAAGCCCTATGAGGAGAGGCTGAGGGAGCTGGGGTTGTTTAGCCTGGAGAAGAGAAGGACCAGGGGTGACCTCATTGCCCTCTACAACTACCTGAAGGGTGGTTGTGGACAGGAGGGGGTTGGTCTCTTCTCCCAGGCAACCAGCACCAGAACAAGGGAACACAGTCTCAAGCTGTGCCAGGGAGGTTTAGACTCGAGGTGAGGAGGAAGTTCTTCACTGAGCGAGTCATTCGTCATTGGAATGGGCTGCCCAGGGAGGTGGTGGAGTCGCCGTCCCTGGAGGTGTTCAAGAGGAGACTGGACATGGCACTTGGTGCCATGGTCTAGTTGTGAGGTCTGTTGGGACGGGTTGGACTTGATGATCCTTGGGGTCTCTTCCAACCTTGGTTATACTGTGATACTGTGATACTGTTTTCACGACCAAAGACGTGGCTTCTGTGTCATCTGATCAATGCAGTGCCTTACCAAGGTACCACAGGAACCTCTTAAGTCTGAAACCACTACCTTTTGCAGAGATGTTGTATGGACTGGTAACTTAACTGTCAACTTTTTGGTTTCCACTGTGTAACATAGAGCTCATGCTGCAAGCCATACAGTAACAGTGCAAATTCCACCAGACCTATGAGCAGGCTTTATGATGAGCCTCACATGAAAACTCACTAGTTTGCAAAATTCTCCCAGGCATGCCAAATTCTGACTGAAAGCCTGTGTTGTCTCTCCTTAAATTAACACAAGGTCTAACTGGGGAGGGGGGGAAAAGGGACTGAATAGCTTGTTTCCCTGCAGATAAACAACTGTCAGCATTGTAAAGACATGTTTACTTTACAAGAGAATTAGGTATGCAAATCATGTCTGATCATGACTGAAAATCAAAAGAATTAGCTCTTTGGCTCTCACTCATGTTTTCCTCATCTGTGACAAATAGGTGGGAACTAAGTGTGCCTGTGCCTCTCCTGTGAGACTGTGGTGAAAGAAAGATGTCAGAAAATCATTTCTTCCCCACTATCTGTAAAGCCATTAAAAAATCTGCAGAGTGCTGCTGGGTCTTACTGATCACTGCTTCAGTTATATCTTTTCAGTGGACCCCTAGTCTGACCCTTCATGAAAAGGACAGTTCAGCCAAATTGTCAAATAATTCAAATGATCATTTAGTTCCAGTAGTAATATAAGAGTGTACCTCCACTGACGGCCTAGTCCTTGAATGCAGCTACAAACTGCTTTTCAGTACACTGGAGTTACCTCCTTGTACCCACTGAAGACCTGCCCTATACAGTGCTCTGAGTGAATAATGCTTGTGATATGTAAATCTTACTGTCCCTAGAACTTGTGTGGGTGCAGACACCCCAAGTAGCATGCACCTTCTCCCTGGGCAATGCAATGAGTCATCACATCTCCTTCTTCCCCTCCTGCCCACAGGTCATTGAGCACCCAGAGCTGCTGGGCAGACACCTGTGATGTGCATTGGAGGGTCAGTCTGTGGACCGTTTGCACAGCTACATGTGGAAACTATGCTTCTAGTCCCAGCATGTGGACTGCACGCACATTCACACCACCAAGCTTGTGCTGGAGCATCACTGCTCCTGGAGGCCACAGCCAGTGACCTGGAGCGCTGCAACATCACACCTTGTGAAAACAGTACTTTTCTAAGTGGGGCAGAGGAGGGGTAGGAAAGAAGGCAGAGCCATCTCTCAGAAACACAGCATTGGAAATCCTGGGGAATCTCCCCTGCAAAACCCTGTAGCAGGAAATTATGCCCTTTGTAGTTTGTTAGCAATGATGTTAACATCGGGATTCCCTTGCTGTCTTAATTTTCTGTCAATGGTACAGACAGAAAGAGAAACAAATCTCAGACTGCTGGCTTCAGTTAAAATACAAGTGGGTAAGCTGATGATGAGAATTCCTGGAATGGATGGAGCCTGCTTGTTTTCAGTTCAGAAGCAATAAACTGGGCCTGACAAAGGACTGAAAAGTTTATGAATATTTCAAGAAACAAAAATACTCAGATGACAGGCCTCTGTGGAAATTATGCCCCACTGTGGCAATGCCCACTTTTCACTTACTCAGTGTTATGAATAAAGAAGGATAAAGTGGGGAATTGTGACCGTTTTAGGCTGTGCCTTTAAGAAAGGGACAGTTGCTGGAACACTCTGGCTGAATGTTTTGGAATAATAATTGAAAACAAAGATAAAGTCTAAAGGAATTTCATTGGTTGATTGGTCGAATGCAACTTTAAGTTTTAGTTCTGTTTGAATTTCAGTCTGTTCTGTCTGTTCCTGTCGGCCTGTCTGTTTCTGTCTCTCTCTGAAGCTACAGCTGCTGGACGGAGTCAACCTTGAATTAACAAAGCTAACCAGATAAGAAAACTAATTCTTGCACACACTTTGAGCTAACAGAATTTCCTCCTTAATTACCTTTTTCTCTCTCTCTAACCCTTTTTGGGAAAAAAAGGGAGGTAGGGGGAGAGAGGGGTGCAGGGCCGGGGGAGGACCCTCCTGGCTGGAGAAGGGAAAAGGTTTTCTGTATTGCGTTCATTGCTGTATATTTCTGTATATATTGTAAATACTGTGTATTGTGTACATATTCACTGCATTTCATTCCTGCTTTGTAAATATAGCACATTCATCTGCTTCTCCGACTGAGTTAGCCATGGTTTCTTTATGTGGGGGAGAACTTTCTCTCACCACCACAGGAATTAATAAAAATATAAATTATTCATTATTTTGGCTCCACCTCCCACATAACTATATGCAAAAGTTAGTAAAGATTAAAAAGGTTTTGTATTCTGTTGAGAATATCTTCACAATATATGAATGGTTACAAATAATTTGAGAAACAGTATTTAGAAAAGATAAGTCCACAAGCATTATGCCCCACTAACAAAAGGCAGGAATTTCCTGGAGACTCTAGCAATATATCAATTGCTCACAATGCTGCTGGCTAATTATAGGAATTCCTCTTTTTGTCTCTTTTTATCAGAAAATCCTCTTGAAACTGCTGCTGCTGGTTATAATGCACATGTGTCATGGGCAAAAACCCAAAGAGAAGAGTGTCATGCTCTCTGTAGCTCATCTGTTTTATACAGCCCAGTTAATGTTTGTCAAAATTGTCACCAAAGTCTAGAACTGATAACCATCAGCTCTCTGCTTAAACATCACCAAACGTGCCCAGACTTGACCCTGAATGGGGTGTGTGCCTGGCAGGACATCTGGCTTGGGGCAAGGGCCAATGTGAAATCCACCATTCCACAGGCCTGAGAGGGGGAGGTATCTTTCCTCTGGCTACCTTCATCCCAGCCTCACTGTTTCTACCCCCATCCCATCTTACGGGGGCAGGGGTGTGGAGGGGTGGGAGGGTGCAGGTTTGGTTGCACTGCCACACCCAGCTCCAGCTTCATGTGCTGATTTTGATGGACAGATCCTACCTTATATCATGCAAACCAATTGCAGTGCAATTGTCACAGAATGAGCAGCGGAACCCACCTGTACTTGCTTATGACTGTGCCAATTTAAGTCACACTGCTGTGGGACTTGTGGAAAAGCTTGAAGACAAAAACAGTGAAAATGGAGGAATAAGGGGATCACAGACTTTGCTTCACTGAGGTGCAAGGACTTTTACAGAAAATATAAATAGAATGGAGCTGATTTTTTTTTTCATTTTATTTATTTATTTCCCTTTTTTAAAGAAATAAAAGAAAAACAAAAAAATAAAACTTTTAACTAAAATTATTATTGCATAATTGTCACTTGACAAATTTTCCCTTCTGTGAATCTGGGAGACAGAATTCAGTAAAATATCATAATGAAAGTAGACCACAAAGAGTCAATGAGACCCACACCACCAGCAATGGGCCTGAGAGGAGTGGATCTGCCCCTTAATGCCCATATTCACATGCCCAGGGTTATAGCAACAGATACATGGGGAAGCAGATCAGAGTGAATATCTAGCACCATGTTGGACCACCACAATATGAAACAAACAGCATGACAGGTCATGGGGTCCTGGAGGAAAAAAACAAACCACTAAATTAAACATTCCACTATGCAGTATATAAGTACTTCATCTATCTTAGACTACTTTGAGAATATGATTTGTCTTTATAAAACTTTAGGCTGGATGTTAGGAAGAAGTTCTATACAGAGAGAGTGGTTGCCCATTGGAATCGGCTACCCGTGGAGGTGGTGGAGTCACCTTCATTGCAGGTGTTCAGGAGGAGACTTGATGGGGTGCTTGGCTGCATGGTTTAGTCGTTGGGTGGGTTGGATTGGTTGATGGGTTGGACGCAATGATCTTGAAGGTCTCTTCCAATCTGGTGTATTGTATTGTATTATATTGTACTGTATTGTATTAACTTTGTTATATCCAAGATTGGAATCTTTTTTTTCTTTCTAAATTTCTCTCTCCTTCTCACACCAGACCTGGTGGGAGGGCCTTCAGATCTTTGAGGATCTGGTGTCTGGGAAAGTTCAACAATAGTGTGCAATGTCAGCTAGTCTAAAACACACCTGAAAATGTTCCCAGGTTGTGCTTGTGAGGGATGCTTAAGCATAGGAAGGTAGCCCCCAGCACAGCTGATGATGTGAATCCATTATCCAGAAGACAGAAAGAAAGAAAGTATGATCTGCTATTGACAGATGGTAGTAAAAACCTACAAATGCTGTCCTGTATTGAGCATACACAAGAAAAATAGAAATTGTTTGTGGTTAGAGGAGCTACTTTGTATACTGCATCCTGTTAACATTTGAAAAAGAGAGGAATACCAGTTCCAGAGTTCAGGTGCTTTCAGACCTAGTTTTGGAAAGGAACTTAAGGAAATGGGTTTTCCTCCTCTGCTTACATGAAGCTTCTCCCTTCTTCCTTGTAACAAAGGATGAGGAAAAGGCAGAGGTACTTAACACCTTCTTTGCCTCAATTTTTACTAGCAGGACAGAACGTCTTCCAGACAGCTGGCCTGCAGAGCTGGCAGAAGGAGCCAGGGAGCTGAATAGTTTTCCTCTGTTCCAGGATGGGATAATTAGAGATCTTCTCAGCCACTTGGATCCCCACAAGTCCATGGGACCGGATGGGATCCATCCTAGGGTGCTGAGAGAGATGGCAGATGAGCTGGCCAAGATGCTCTCCATCATTTGCCAGCAGTCCTGGCTCACTGGAGAGGTCCCAGAAGACTGGAAGCTGGCCAGCGTGGTGCCCATCCACAAGAACGGCTGGTTGGATGAGCCAGGGAATTATAGGCCTGTCAGCCTGACCTCAGTGCCAGGCAAGATTATGGAAGAGGTCATCTTGAGTGCAACCACACAGCACTTACAGGATGGCCAAAGGATCAGGCCCAGCCAGCATGGATTTAGGAAGGGCAGGTCCTACCTGACCAACCTGATCTCCTTCTATGATCAGGTGACCCGCCTGGTGGATGTGGGGAAGGCTGTGGATGTGGTCTACCTGGACTTCAGCAAGGCCTTTGACACTGTCCCCCACAGCAAACTCCTGGACAAGCTGGCAGCCCATGGCTTGGACAGGAGCACACTGCATTGGGTTAGGAACTGGCTGGAGGGCCGAGCCCAGAGAGTGGTGGTGAATGGTGCCACATCCAGCTGGAGGCCAGTCACTGGTGGTGTCCCCCAAGGATCAGTGCTGGGCCCCATGCTCTTCAACATCTTTATTGATGATCTGGATGAGGGCATTGAGTCCATCAGCAGTAAATTTGCGGATGACACCAAGCTGGGGGCAGGAGTTGATCTGCTGGAGGGTAGAGAAGCTTTGCAGAGGGACCTCGACAGGCTGGACAGATGGGCAGAGTCCAATGGCATGAGATTTAACACATCCAAGTGCCGGGTTCTGCACATTGGCCACAGCAACCCCATGCAGTGCTACAGGCTGGGGTCCAAGTGGCTGGAGAACGGCCAGGCAGAGAGGGACCTGGGGGTGCTGGTGGATGGTAGGCTGAACATGAGCCTGCAGTGTGCCCAGGCAGCCAAGAGGGCCAATGGCATCCTGGCCTGCATCAGGAACAGTGTGTCCAATAGGAACAGGGAAGTCATTCTGCCCCTGTACACTGCACTCGTTAGGCCACACCTTGAGTACTGTGTCCAGTTCTGGGCCCCTTAGTTTAGGAAGGATGTTGACTTGCTGGAACGTGTCCAGAGAAGGGCAACAAGGTTGGTGAGGGGCTTGGAACACAAGCCCTATGAGGAGAGACTGAGGGAGCTGGGATTGCTTAGCCTGGAGAAGAGACTGAGGGGTGACCTTATTGCTCTCTACAACTACCCGAAGGAGGTTGTAGACAGGTAGAGGTTGGTCTCTTCTCCCAGGCAGCCAGTACCAAAACAAGAGGACACAGTCTCAGGCTGCACCAGGGGAGGTTTAGGCTGGAGATTAGGAGGAAGTTCTATACAGAGAGAGTGATTGCCCATTGGAATGGAGTGCCTGGGGAGGTGGTGGAGTTGCCATCACTGGAGGTGTTCAGGAGGAGACTTGATGGGGTGCTTAGTTGCATGGTTTAGTTGATTAGGTGGTGTTGGATGATAGGCTGGACACAATGATCTTGAAGGTCTTTTCCAACCTGGTCTATTCTATTCTCTATTCTATTCTATTCTATTCTATTCTATTCTATTCTATTCTATTCTATTCTATTCCATTCCATTCCATTCTACTCTATTCTATTCTATTCTATTCTGGCAGCCAAATCTTTTGCATAAGCAATAGAAAAGAGCTGTATCCTGATTCCTTGTGGTTATTCCTACTCCATTGTAACAGAATGGATTCAGCATCAGCCCCAGAGGACTAACGCCAGTAATTTTTAAGAATCTTGCTCCTTTGCAGTTTCCCCAGCAAAACAGCTGCTAAACAGCAGCATATTTTGAAGCCCCTATACAGGACCCTGAAGACACAGTCTAAAAAGGGAGGCTCAAACATCACACCCACGGGATGACTTTGGGTGCGCCCTGTGAGCTAGTAGTTATACAGGTAGTGAAGTGTTTCATCTCTTTAGTTCCTGGGCCCTCTCTAATCTGCTCAGACCAGACCTAAAAATGAGAGGAAATCTGCAAAGTAGGGGATTTGAGCATCCCTGATCATTGATCATTGATCATTGAATCCAGAGCTATCTGGATCCAAAGCTTTGGTTGAATACCATGTCTAAATTAAAAGCTTGACTGTGCCTCTCCTGTCACCCCCATGGTGCTCATACCTTGTTGGATGTTCATGTTATTACTGTTAAAGTACTGCTGTGTTAGAGTTTCCATAATACATGGAATCCTCAGCAAAATGGGGGGACCACCTATGAGGTCAGTGCCAGGCTTAAGAAACTAAAATCTCTCAAGCTGGGTTATTTCGAACTATATCTGCCAGTGAATACTTTTACTACAAATGGGTCTTCAAGAAATAGTGTTGCTGTATGTGTGCAACTTTTTATTAAAAAAAAAAAAAAAAGGCTTTCTATGTATGTAAATTTATCTCTTTTCTGTATATTTATCAGGAATTCTTGTGTAAAAATTGCAATATTATTAATTGTACATTATTTTGTCCAGATAAAACTCTTTTTTTGGGTCCTTTTTAAATGTCCCCAGAATTTTGTTCCTCTAAAATCAGGTGTAGTATTTCTTTTAAGAGCACTTGCATTTAACCGGAGGTTACTGCGCACAGAGTGCTTTATAAACTACGACATGAGAGAAATGATAGCTATGCATGGGATGAAGGACAATTTCTGAGTAACAATAATAATAACAATGATGATGGCAGTGTCATGGATATTTATAGGACAGTGTTTAACAAAAAACAGTACATGGAAGCATTTTCATTTGTTTAATAGCAAAACATGCTACTACTATTCAATAATCACATACTGAAAAGTAGTTGTGTAACTGTGCACAGGATAAACACAAAGGATCACATCTGAAGAGGTCACTGGGTGGTCTCTCCACAGCTTGCATTTCACATGTCTGTCCGCTGAACTGTGCCTTCCCATCATTTCTGTAAGATAAGGACTGATAGATATTTTAAGAAAGGATTATTTCCTTCTGTAGAAAGAAAATGAAACAGCAAACTTGCTATGCTTTTTAGGCACCCACACTGCAGGTGAATAACACCTCACACATACCAAGATGCACACACATAGATGCAAGCAAAAGACCAGACCTAAGATTTCTGAGTGACAGAACTGAAGGCAATGGGAATCTGGACATTCATTATGAGTAAAAGAAGTGGAGGAGCTAAGTAAAATGAACAGCAGGGCACCCTAGGTTCTCAGGTGAATTCTTTTCTTTTTTGCATAAGGCTCTAGTTACAAGTCAAGCCAAAAAGCCTTCAAAACCTCCAAAGTAAGCTTCCGGTTTTGTTCTGCCTAATAACTTTCCTCAAGGAAGAAAAAGTTCTGCAACAAACAGAAAAATGCAGTGCTGAAAAGTTCCCCACAAGAGACCTACTCCCAACCCCTGTTATGTGCAAGGTAAGCACAGCTAAAGTACCACAGGCATATACATCTACATACATACTCTTAAAGCCATAGAAGCCACAGGCAGAGTTTTCCAAAGTAATCTCTAATTGGAATCTTTTTCTTGCTATCTGGATGCAGTCACATAGACTGCAATTGAAGCTTTTTTCACAAGTTACAATCCTTTTTGCACATTATCCTACCAAACCAGTGAGTGGTCCATCCCTCAAGTCCACACTTTTCCAATTTAGTGACCAGGATGTCATGCAGGACAGTGTCAAACACTTTATACAAGTCCAGGCAGATGTCTGATGCTGTAACTCCATCATAAAATGCAAGCAGATTTACCAGGAGTGATTTGTTCTTTATGAAGCCACGACGGTTCCCACCAATTACCTCATCTTCATTTTCCATATGCCATAGCAAAGCCTTCAGGAGTATCTGCTCCATGATCTTGCCAGGCACAGAGGTAAGACTGACTGGCCTGTAGTTTCTGGGGTCTTTCTTTTTTCTCCTTTTGAAGGATTTGGGGGGGGGGGGAGGGCACTGTGTTTGCCATTTTACCAGTCAGCAGGACTTTCACCACATTGTTCTGACTTTTCAAATGCTAGGGACAGTGGTTTGACAACTTCATCTGCCAGTTCCCTCATGACCTATGAGTGGATCTTGATGGGCCTCATGGACACATTTGCTTTCAGGTTCTTTAGACTGCCTTGAACCTGATCTTCACTTGTCGTGGGCAAATCTTCCTTTTCTCACTCCCCACCTTTGTTTTCTGGAGCTAGAGCCCTTGCCAGTGAACAGTGAGGCAAAGCATTCATTGAACACCTCAGCCTTTTCCATGTCTGTTGTGACCAGGTCTCCATTTTCCTTTTGGAGAGACCCCACATCTTCCCTAGACTTCTTTTTGTCACAGATGTATCTGAAGAAATTCTTCTTATTCTCCTTTACATCCCTAGCCAAGCTTAATTCTATCTGTGTTTTAGCTTTCCTAACCTGATCCCTGGATATTTGGACAATTTCTTTATAGTCTTTCCACATGGGCCATTCCTCTTTCCACTCCCCATAGACTCTTTTTGTTGCAAAGTCCAGAAGCACCTTGTTCATCCATACCGTCTTCCTGGCACTCTTGCCCACCTTCCTCCTTCTTAAAATACACTGTTCCTGTGCTTGGAGGAAGTGGTCCTTGAATACCTGACCAGATTTCTCTTCCCTCCAGGGCTTTATCCCTTGACACTTTGCTAAGCTGATCCCCAAAGAGGATGAAGTCTGCTTTCTTGAAATCCAGTGTAGCTCTTCAATAGCTCTTCAATAATAACTTCAATCATGTGCAAACCAGCATGTCATTTATCCAGAACAATAAGGGGCAAAAACATGTCCTTACATCTTCTCTAAAAACTGCAATACTTATTTCGATCCTTCCCTGCCTTTTCACTGAGATACAATACTTACTCCCATTCTCATCTTCGCAGGTGAAGGTATGGACACAACAATACATTTTATTCTCTATCTGTCCGTCTGAGAAATACATATGGTGCTCAGCCTCATCTTTCCTTCACTGATCACTGGATGAAGAATAAGAGTAGAAAGTCCATGAAAATGCAGACTCCAGTCCTTCTTTATTGACAGAATTACTATGAAACCTGAAGAGCCTCTATTGAGCTATCCAGTGCATTTTGGGTGGATGTGTCAGCAAGGCTGAGTACATAAGTTCCTTTGCATTAGAGAAGTGTCACAGTAGTGTCCACCTAGAAGACTTTGTTTAAATAGGAAAAAGAAATGGACAAAACAGGGCACAAAGTAGCTCATGAAATTTATTGGAAACAGGATCATCAACAGTGGCTCCTCACTGATCTGAGCTCCGCTCATGCTCATATACAGACAGAGAGAAAGAAGGTTAGCACACCAAAAAATGGCTTCTGAGGAAAAAAAAAAAAAAAAAAAAAAAAAACCACCAACACAATAAATAGAAAACATAAAATAAGATTAAATAAAACCAGCACTATTGCTAGGGACACTTAGAGCAAATCACATAACCCATCATTGACATGAAAAGTAGATGACAGCATAAAATAATATGTGAAAGTTGAAGCATTTGTTGCCAGTATCACAAGCTACAATTACAGTCAGGTGCAATTCCTTCTCATGAGAATCTTGCCAGGACTTTTTGCTTTGCTTTTGATTCAGGAAGCCCACTAGCTGTTCCTTGTCCTTCATAAATACTAGCTTTACACTGATGTCTGCCTTTGGCACTGTGACTGATAGGCACGCATGCTAAGAGACCTGCATGTGCTTATTTGAAGATTGAGTGCAAATGTCCTTAATGCCTCTCTCTGAGTCTGTATCACCCTGTACTATGTACATTCACACTGCCTCAAGCTTCTCTGAATTGCATGCCGATTGCACGTGTTATGATCCAGTCCTCCCCTTACCAACCCTGGTCAGTAGTGGGTGCAGGGGGATAGTCGTGTTATGGTTCAAAGAATTCCCGTGGAGTAAATGAAGGTGAAACGATGCCGAATGACTATGAACTGGGTTTATTAGATTGAAACAAGAGCAGAAGTGAAAGGGGATGGAAAAGGGAAAGGAAAATCAGTGGGAAAAATACATATCAAGGAGAAGGAATATCACTATTTCCCTGGCTTGAACATCATGGCAATGTCGCAGGCACAGTTCCAAGTTTCTTAGCAGCAGTGGGAAAGCATTGCTATGCCACATGGTGTTCGCTAGACCGTAGGCAGCATGAAGCAGAGCCACACCGTATGGCTTGTCTCCAGGCCACAGGCAGCAGTGGGGGGAGAGGCGGGTGGTGGTAGAGATTGCCTGCCACAGAGCTGTCTAGCTACACAGGCAACAGAAGGCAGGCAGGGCCGTACCACATGGCTTGTCGCCAGGCCACTTGCGAGACGCAGGGCTGAGTGGAGCAGTGGGGACACAGGGCTGTGCCAAGTGGGTGCTGCCACTGTCACCAGCCAAGGCACAGGGCCAAGCAGAGCAGTGGGGACACAGCCACCACAGCTGCCCCTGGCCAAGGCTCTGGGCTTCCTCCGACCCACTGCCTCCCCCTGCTTCTCCTGAAGTCTCCCCAAGTTTTTCCTCACACCCCATGTGGCAGGGGTAGGCATTGCCCCCAGACCTGAGCACCGTGTGCATCCCTGCCCCTCAATGGCACTTTTTGAGCCAATGAAAACACTCAGTCTCACACAATGAAGTGTGGCAGGTGGGAAAGAGTAGTCCAGGCAGGGAATCAACCCTCCTAACACCTGTACTAGGGGTTAGAATTGGGAAGATTATATAGACAGGTTACATGTATATGTATAACATTCCCAATGAAAGGTGGGATCATGCAAAGGATTTCTTCAAAATCATTTACATAAAGCCCACCCCAACCACACATGCTCTGTTTGATGTGGTAGTGGTCTTCACATGTTCTCTAGTGGTCTGTTGATGAAGGCTTTAAGTCTTCTTCACTAGTGAACTTTCAACCTCTTGTGAATTCTGCTGAATTATGCATCTCAAGCAGTCGGGACCAAGGAACAGTTTCCATGGTTCAGGCAGTTTGTAAATGCCTTTATCTTCAAAGACATTGTTTCTTCAGGGTCACCCTGCTTTTGTGGTTTGACTCCCTTGTTCTCTCCCCCTCCTTGTAAGTGCAGTTATCTGTGCAAAAGAGCTTAGAAGTTAAGCTGTTGTGCCTGTAGAAGAGGCCACTATTCAATCATCAATTCATCTAACAGACTATCCACCCATTACTTCATCTATGAGCTCTGATAATTGATGTAATTGCTACACAGTCCAAGGAAAGACTCCATCCTACCAAGTTGGTTGGGCACTTCCCTTCAAAACAACTGCTTCTGTCAGGTAATAAACTGTGATACTGTAAAGCAGTAGCTTTTGAGGAAGATGGGTGCCAGGTTTCTAAAGGCCACATGCTTCTGCACATTGTACTGGTGAAATTACTGCAGCATCATCACTAAGCTCACACAACAAAAACAGCCCTCATACCATAAAATTCTCATCTGCCACCAGAGTTATCATACTTGCCTCAGAAGACACCTCCATGCTTGCCCAGACACACAGATTTCCTGGATATTGCCTGAAAGATCAGATATTTTGCTAAGTCACTGAGGCTGTAGGACAGCTGGCAGCACACAGGCAGGAATTCTCCTGTTGAGGCCCCACCTGAACACAGCCCAGGAGACTCTTTTCTGTAGGCAAAGCAAGGGTTCTGCAACCAAAGAGGAGCTGGGAGGCACTTCAGCTGGCTTCAATGAGGGATAGGGTCTATGAAACTCTGGTAACTAGAGCTTTTTTAAGTTGAAGCAATGAACAGTGTGATGCTCATTCAGATTGCCATGTTCTCTATGCCATGTACTAACATGCTGTTTACCACATAGGAGAGGGAAAAACAAGAGTGTTGCCTAAGCCCTTTACAAAGAAAAAGCTTTATATTTATGTAGATATAAATAAAAGTATGTAGGTTGATGTGGATAAAATGAAAGGAGAAACCAGAGCGTTGTACGCTGGCTACATATCAATACTGTTTGTTTAAGAAATTGAACGATAAGAGCAGTTGCATAGTAAGTATCTAGCTATCCACATTATCCATTTTATTACCAAAAAATTAAAATCTCACTGTTAGCCTGCTACATACTGTCCTGAAGGGATAAAAAGCCTCAAAAATGCTCTGAATCAGACAGTGGGGCAGGAGCTAGGGGGTCTGTTTTTTCAGGAAAATGCCCACATTATCCAGGCTTGTCTGAACATGTCCTGGAGCCCAAGTGGGCCAGGTGTGTGTGCCTTTGGCCACATTTGAAGAAAACTCATTCTACAGGTTGAAGTGTCAGGTTTCTGTCTCTCAATCTTTGTTGTCACTGGCCATCATTGTCTCAGGAAATCTGTAAGTGCCAGCCCAAAGAGCCAGAGCCTTGCCTTGCTATTGTCCAAGCTCTGGGAGAAGTCACTAGCCTTGCTTGGAATCCGAGCTGTGCTTCAGTTTACCCAGACAAGACTGCAAGACCCCTCGCTGTACAGCATTGTAAAGCCCAGGAGCAGAATGGATGTGTCTTGCTGGGCTGAGAGACAAACCCCAGGAGGAGCTGAGAGTCCCTGGGACAGTTTTATTTTATTGGAACAAACAACGAGCACCACTGCGAAGATTGCAGCTGAAGAACTTCTCCAAACAGGCAGAGCTACAAAGCCAACAAGCCCTGCCAGCTTTGGCAGCAACCTCTTTTCTACAAAGCTTTCAGCTACAAAGCCTTTGGAGATAAACCCCATATATGCTACAGCAACAAGCTGCAGAAGACAACAGAAAGTGAAACTGTGTTCCTGCAGCTTTCATGTGGTCGACGCCATTTTGGTTTTGTTCAAATCCCCACACGTGCTGCATGGTACCACAACCAGTGAGTGATTATGAAATCTGATTTGTATAAGCATCTGTTGAAAGCTGATTACACCTGACTCCCCTCTTTCCATCCATTTGTTCACTAAATGAAGAGTCCAGTGCTGCATCAGGACTGCAAGTTTCATGAGCTCCTCAAGGCTGCTCCCAGCATGAGAAGCTGGGCCAAAGGTAGGTAGACTATTTTTTTCACTGATTTACAGAGCACTTGAGAGGTTTTTGAGCAACTGCAAACTCATCTGTCACTAGCATTGAAGTTCTGCCATGTATGGAAATATAGTTTAATTTTCTTTCCCCTCCTGTATGTAATTTCAAAAACTATTCCACAAACCTGTGATGCAGCTCAGCAACCTTTTAGGCTCTTTCTCAGGGCTTCTAATTTGTGCTTGTACTTCCTTCTTTCTGAGATTGCTGTCACTTAAAGTTTGGGGGGGTTGGCACAAACATAAGGTAAAACTAATTTCTGCTTATTCAGACAATTTCATTCTGAATGGGAAGAGTAACCAAATCCTAGCGCATCGCAGCCTATATTTATTTTCTGTGTCAAACACCTAGATTGTCCCCCAAATTATTTTTTTCTCTTGTGCTGCTTTTCTAATACACTGCACATTTTAATCTAAATAAAACTGCAGTCTGGAAGATGTTGTTTAACTGTATTATGGAGCAAAGGGGGGACTTCTGCCTGCACAGAAGGCCTGATGGACCAGAAGTGCAGTCCTATTCATGTGGTGGACAGGCTTGCTTTGTGATCAGTGCTCAAGGAGAACATTGATAAAGACAGAATTAAGCAAACCCTTCCTCCAGGGCAGGTCAGGAAGCACACAAAGGCTCTGCTTCAGAGCAGCACCAAATTAGGAGGCACTGAACAAATTATTTGGGAAAGGAGGAACTTTTGCAGCATTTCCAGCCATACCAAGTCTGTGCCACCTAAACCACATGTCTCTTTCTGCACTGACCTCCTGAACCTAAGTTGTTAATTTTGCAGCTGTGTCATGGGCTGGTAAAGAGAAATTAAGTAAGTAGGTCTTAACTTTACTAACCTTACAAAATAGCCTTACTAACCTTACAAACACTGATTTGTCTTCAGCCAGGTCAGTACCCTAATCTAGCCCAACATATGCAGTCAGGCTCCACTAATCTTGTAACCAGAAGGAGAGACAACAGGGAAAACATGGAGCTGCAGGTGGAGAGAAAGATGAGACTTCAGCAGCTCAAGACTTAATCAGCTTTAATTTCTGTGGAACAGCACATGGAGACACTCCAGTGAATTTGTGTTGTTCCTTAGTGTTATTACACAGTGTTTTTTCAGTAATTATTTTATACATTTATATCCAAGTCAGGGGAAAAAAAACAGCCATGAAATTGAACCACAGCTTGATGATGTTGTGAGCTGGCCCACTGCTTGCAAAAACAAGACTGTTGATTTTAGTGTTCAAAATCCAGCTATTACTAGTGCTAAACAGCATATTGGATTCTGTTAATTTTGATAGGAATAACTTCCATGTTGGGGGGAGGCAAAAATTTATAATTAAGATAGATTTACATACTAGACTCTCCTAGCTCTGTATTCACTGCCAGTCTCACATCAAAGCATTGAAAGACCAGTCAAGGGAGCTTTCCTACATAAAAGATTCTCTTCTGCAGTCACAAGTCACATAAACCATTTCAAAATTGACAGAATTACAGTCTGATAAATAAAATAAGAAAAATAAGTGAATAAAAAGAGACGGTGAAGAGTAAACATTTTCCTATAAAAACATTAAAGACCTGAAAGTTCAAGAAGGCTGGTAAGATAACAGTAGAAGAAAAAGAAGTCAAACACTACATCAATACCTAACTACAGGTGAGGGATTATTTTATATTCCTGAATTTCTGAAGCTTGGTGGAGCCACCAATGACTGCATAGTTTGACCCTTCTATGTAGTGTAAAGATCTGCCTAGTTGTTCCAGCTGCAAGCATGTAATGTTACACTGAAATAGAGCATGTTTAGAAAATGCCTCTAGGACTGATTTAAGAACATCAAGTGATGCCTCTAGGGTGATTGTTCCAGTGGCTTCCCTCAGGGGTAAACATTCCTATTTTCAGATGGAATGTATTTTGCTTTAGCCTACAACACTTATGGAAGTTTTCTACTGCAATAGGTTTCAAAGATTTTCAAAAGTTTTTAAATACATTTATAAAGAAAATAGTCTTCCTCTTTAAATGCAGCCATTTTGATGGTGGGACACAAGGCTTTCCTCCAGCACACAACAGCTGTACCTAACACTTGAGCTAAATACCCAGGAAATAGCCAGAGCTGCCAGGAGTAAGGGGAAGAAGGATTCAGGAAAGTAGAATGTGCTTAAGAAGTACATACCATAGTGCTAATGTAACACACATAAGCCTACAGGAAAGGACCTTGGACACAGACATGGATAGTTCCAGACAGGAGATTAATGTTGGCCTTACCCAAAACATAATACAGCTCCAGCTGCTGGCTTAACTGTAGCAACACATCACAATTTCAGACCTTTGACATTTCTGGTATCCTCACTACATCATGCAGCAAAGAACTTCTAGTGAAAAGCTTCCCTTCAAAGTTGTCAGCCTAAGTTGGTACCGTTGGCATGATAGTGTGAGAGACTAAAGCTTGTCTCTCCTGGTGTGACTCAACAAAGATAAAATCACTTGCTGCTTGCCCAGACAATAGCTGATGTGGGTTGGGCAGAGCCACTGGAAGGACTCTTGGAAGGTGCAAAGATAACATTGCTAACTGGACTGCAGCTGGCCTACAACACTGGCCCAAGGATCCAGCCATCATACCTTCAGGACAAGATCATTTCCAGCCATCAGATACCCCAGGAAGGGAGGATGATGAGACAATGGATTCACCACCTGTTTCCTGATGTCCTGAGGGACAATACTTGGACACATAGCCAATGACTAAAAAACTGTATAAAAGACTTGAGCAACTACTGGCTTGGCAGAAGAAAAATAGAGAAGGAAAACGGAGAACCAAAAACACAGATGAAGGAAAACACAGAAGGACAATGCTGCTGAGAAGGAAAGCACGAGAGAAGGAAAAGCCCAGGACAATACTGCTCCGAAGAAAAGAGGCCATGGAGCCTGGAAGAAGCAGTCTGAACCCTCTCTCTGTGTCCTAAGTTCCACCTGCTGCAACTCATGGAGCTGAAGAGGCTGCCCAAAGGACCACATCTCTTCTACAGCCAAAGACTCAGCACCGCTTCTCTACAGACCAAACATCTCCTGCAGCACCTTTCCTCCACAGACTCAGACTGTCTTGGGGGGGTGAGGGGTGTGGTAATATAATTCCTTTCCTCTTTTCCTCTCTTCTCTATTTTCTCTCTCTCCCCTTATGATCCATCCACTTTATTTATGTAATAAATAGTCTAGCTGTTGATATTTTTGGCCTTGTTTGTGCCTCTCATTTCACAACACAGGAATATTCAAAAGAACTGAGTCTCTTTCTCTCTCCGGACCGAGACAGATAGCCTCATATCTGATAGCCTAGCTGTGAGCAGCCCAGTGTCACAATTAACAAAGCACAATTTTCATTAGTATTTATCCAGTAATTGTGCCTTTGTACACGTCTTTGATGGGAGTTACCGATAAGGCTGAATCTCAAACTTGGCTCTCAAGCCATGGCTTTTAAGTGTGATTTCACAGTGTGTAATCCATCTGAAGAGGCTGTTCTACTGCTGTCATGGATGTGGCTGAAAATCCATTACACTAATGTTAACATATATTACTACAAGTCTTCTCTTTTAGTGTCTAAGGCTGAGGATAGCTCTCTCGATTAAAGAGCAAGAGTTAGACAAGAAAAACAAACAACTGAGAAAAAAGGATAAATGTGTCGCTGGACTTTATGTTTTTCATTTGTACAAATGATCCTGAAAAAGCCAAAGTCTGTTAACTAAGTTTATTTTAAGAGCTCCCCAAAATTAAATCAGTGACTGGTTTAAAAGAAGGTCACAATCACAAGCTGTCATTTGTACCTTGATGAGGCTCTGCTCTTTGAATCTTTTTTCAAGAAGGCTTTATCCACTCCTTTTTCTTCAGTGTTCATCTTGCAGACACTAACTCTTGGAAGCAGGAAGATAGAGTTTGTGACCATCAGCACTAATTCCCTCAAAGATGTAACCAGGTGGGTCTTTGTAAGTTGCCAAGCACCTAACAATGCCCTTTGGTGTGTAGGTGGTAGCATAGACGGTTTTAGCATCTAGTGGAGAGTGATGCTTTGTGTCTGAGCAGCTAGGTTTACAGCTCTTTGTAACTGTAAGAGAATGAGGCACATAGTGGGTCTGAAAGGTAGTTGCACAATCCATTGGTTGTGTTGGGCAAGTCAGCTCTGGAGCATGAATAATAGGGTTCAGTTTCTTGCAAAGCAAAGGTTTATAGTCTTCTCTCATTACAGAAGAGTTACTGAATGGCTCAGTACTTTTTGTAGCCTGGGCTGAAGGTTTGCATGTCTTGGCTGGTTTACCGTTTGAGTGCTTGTAATGTGTCTGAGTAGTGGTGTGAAGGTCCATTTTCTCCAGAGGAGGAAGATATACATCAGGTCTTTTGGTGAACATGGGAGGCTGTGGCCAGGCTTGGTATTTTTCTTGAAATTCAGTTATAGAGGAAAATGGAAGATCATGGAGAAGCTTTCGTTGTTCTGGTTTTGCAGGCTTGGCTGGCTGACCAGCCAGCCCCTTATAAGACACTTTGTGGGTAGTGAGTCCATCTAATGGGACCTTATTGACCTTGTATTTTTCATTTTCATGGACATAACATTTCTCCAGAGGATGTGGCATGTAATTCACCCTATAATTAGTTATATTGTCAAAGGGATCCTTGGTTTTCTGAACCAGCATGAGAGGTTTGCAGCTTTGAGTGACAACTGGTCCCCTGTAGAGATAGTCATGCTGGGCAACAGTTCGGTGGTTAGTTTTTTCTTCTGGTGGGTGAAAATTGTCATTTGGTCTGATCGGCTCAGCCCTCAGTCCATTCTGTAGCACATAGTCACCTGAAACATACGAGGAGTCACATTTAAGTGCTCAGCTCAAGTTTTCTGGTAAGTTTACGCATATAGTATATTATGTTTCGATTGATACTTTTTTGATTGCAATAGTTTTTTTGATGTTTTCATGATTGACAAATTCCATTAAGAGCTGCTATATAACACAATGTACACTAGTGTTTTAACCCCTGAAAGTTCTTCTGTACAGAAGATGGAATAAAAATAGTCCTGTACCCATCCATACCTACAATGAAATGCAATGTGGGAAGATTAAATTACATTCTTAGTCTTGCAAAGACATTTTCTACAGGTGACTGAGTGAGTGCTGTCATCATGCTCAGTCAGCCACAAATCCTGAAAGCGCAGCATCATGGCAGTGATTTCAACCTCTTTAATATACTTTCTTGCAGCAATGTTGTTGCTGGCACAGCCAAGAGTACACCTACGTCTGCAGAAGACTTTTCAGTTACTCTTTACTCCCAGAGTATATCTGAGGCAAGGAGCACCAGATAACTGCCATTTCACACTAAAGGCCAAGCTGCAGAGCTGCCCTTTCTCTTGGCACCCTCTTGTTTAGGGATGTCCTGATTTCTCATCTTTACAGATGTGGTGCTGCCCACTGTTTGCTGAGTTTTGCAGCACATGCTGGTGTCAGCAATCTGTGCTGTGTATCATTTCCTCAGCTCTTGCCTTTGTTCTCTGTGGTATTCCTGCTGTCAGTACAAGCAGGAACCAAGAAGGAGATTGTAGCTCTGCCTCAGATTCTTCTTTACTACAATAACTGTACTGGAATTTACAGACCAAGCCGACACTGATTTATGGTTATATTGCAGAGGTGGTCCATATTCCAGAAACCTTGCTCTACACATTCATGACTAAGAAAATGTTTTAGGCAGCATTTTAGAAACATTCATACTTTCCTTCCTTGGCAGGATACCAAAGAAAAAAGTGAAGCATTGAGACTTAAAATGATTTGCAGTCAGGCACAGTAGAAATTTATTGCAAAGCTGCCTAGCTCTCCAAATAGTGCTGCAGCCACAGGATCATATTTTTTCTGCCTTCCTAGTAATCTTGTGCAAATTCAGCTTTGCCTAGAAAGCATTATGGTTACTGGTAGGAAGTTGAATAGTCTTGGTGCTAACCCAAGATTTATTTTTTTAAATTATTATTATTTACATTTTCTCTCCTTTCAAACCACATTGAGAGTCATGAGGTAAATATGCTTCCAGCTGACTCTGTGCAGGAAGCAAGTCTAGATTTCAAAGTACTGGAGAGTAAATGACACAAATAGTTGTCAGGACATGTGAATTCTACAAGTTTCTTTTGAATGGCAGTGGCTATTGTACTGCAGAAACAAAATGACACAAAGGGCGTGTTCATTACAACATGAAGCTGACCCCAAAAAGCCCAAACTTGTTGTCAAGTTAGGTGTCCTTTTAAAGCTCTTCTGATTCAAGTAAATTTGTGCTGCCCTGGCACAAGAGAGGAAACAGCAGCCACAGCACCATACTGCTCCCAGCGAGCATGCTGGCCCTTGGGTACAGATCTGCACTCATGCTGCTGATTAGTTTCATCAATGAAGAACATGGACCTGCCTTTGTAAACCAGCATTGACATTTATTTGCTGTTGTTGGCATCACTGAAGCCCAGGCTGTGTGCCCTGCTAGCATGAGGGGTGTTTAAATGCTCCAGGTGCTTCTGTTTCTCTGAGGCAGTAGCAGATATTCAGGCACCACCACACTTGTGCTCATATCTAGAGTGCATAATTTTCCTGCAGGGTGAATCATGAGCATTTATGGATGCGTGCTGTTAAAGGGGATGTACTAATAAAGTGTTAAAACTGAGAAGCTAATGAGATTCAGCACACTTCTTAGCAAGGGCTTGTTCATAGATACATTTCAAATGACAGCCAAGAATTACCAAAACATCTTTTTATGTTCTCCTGGCAGCCTTGCTGGAAAATAATCTGCATGTTTTGGACTTAACTATAGCTTTCACAAAATATTCAAAATACGACATACAAGTCCATCTGTCTTCAGTTTTTACAATTTACAAGCTCTACACATTTGGAGAGCTCACAGGCACTATGAATTTATTTTACTCAGTGTGAGCTGATAGTGCCACCCTCCCTTAATGGGAACAGGGGATATGAACTATGTGTTATTGAAGGGTTAGGCACATCTCAACATAACTTAAGAAAGACAAAAATGAAATTAGGTTATGTACCTGCAGATGGACAGAAACAGCTACACCTGCATAGCTTGGAGGAGGTGAGAATTTTGAAACCTTAATTTGTAAAGTCAGCTGAAACTGATCGTGGTGTGCAATAGCATCATTTTAAACCTGCAGTGTTGTTTGGGATACAGTATATTTAGAGCAAAGGAGCATGAAAATACAGTAGGGAAGGTAATGTAATACCAATGCAGTACTGTTTCATATGCTTCTTAAATATTTGAATTGTGATAATTAACATGATTTATAATTTAATACTTGAGTATTGATCAATACTGCTTGTAGAATAACAATATGACAACTTTTGTGTTTTCATAAACCTGGACTTTTAAAAGGGAATTAACTCAGTATGCAACTTGATCTTTGAGGGAGTTTAAACAAAGATTTCCATTTGCAGTGTTTTGGAAAACTATTGCAGAATATAATAAAATGTGGCTGTGATATATTTCATTAAAGCTCTGGAGTGACAAGGTGCTCACTCATAAAGGACAAAGATGCACATCTGATTCAGATACAGAGAAGATAAAGATATATACACACAGAAGGTAAGATCTTCTGCTTGCACAAAGTCATTTTTTAATGGCTTTGTTGCAGGTATTCCGATGAATACCCTCTGGTGGCACTGCCTACATAAAACAAAGTGCTCAAAGTACAAACATTGGGCATAGTCTTCATGACTCAAGTAATTCTAAATAGATAAACATTCCCTGTGTTCTTAATATAAAAACTCCAGTTTATGCTGTTGCAAACATGCTGCTACAATAAAGTCTCCTTTTCAGTCATTTCAGCTGGGTTATATTAACACCGCATTCACATACCTCCTTTTTCCTTACTTCCTTTACCATTTCGAGTCTTTAGGGGAAAAATTTGTTTCTCTATTTTGGGGCAAATATCAAAGCCAGCACCAATCATAAGCTTGAATAGGCACACAGCATAATAATAATAATTTAAAAAATTCAAACAAACAAACAAACCTAAATGCCTACATTATTTTAAGAAATATACAAAAGGTAACTGTCTGCCAGGAAATGTGACCTAGCTGGAAGGTGTGCAGGGAGGAGGCAAAATCCTCTGATTTTCTACTTCTGACTGACTACCAAAATTAGCACAGTTGCTGTGTCTCTGCAACTGATACTTTTGTCCCAATGCACACAGAAGAGAATTCATGCTGGTGGAGAGGAAGGAACAAAGCCCCCACCAGAGACAAACCACCTGCACTAAATCACTGCTACTGAGAAACAAAGGCATATTTGGATGTACAGTTCACCTCTTTTATCAGGAGTAAAAGTTTTGACTGCTTTGGACATTTGCATGGAATTTGTCTGTGTCTGTAATTCCCATATACATCTCTTGCACATCCATGGATTAACTCTGCAGTACACACAAAAAGGGTCTTATGCTTCATGATCTAGCAAATTCTGTGTATTCTAGATGCATCTTATCCACTGAATGTATGGACTACCCCTGCAGTGGGCTCAGTTAAGCACCATTAAAGATGGTGCTCTTGCATCCACTTTCAGGAGTTTATATGGCCCTACTTCTATCTACAATGCCTGCTGAGCTGTCAGACCTGCAAAGGAGATGATTTCAGAGAGATTCCAATGGGAAAATTCAGAGAGACTCCACTAATGTGGGGCTGTATTTCCAACAACTTGTGTCTGTGTGGTTCCTGCACCCTTGTTGGCATATGCAGACAGAAGGAATATTAACTGCACACTGTTTTGATCCGTCTTCTTCAAAAATTATGCTACTGGTGAAGTCCTGAAAGAAGTTGCAAGGGCACATACCTTTATAAGTGGTTCTCATATCCATTTTGGTGTTGGGAATATGTCGTCTTGTACAAGGGAGGAATGGTGGGAGTACTTGAGAGACAGGATAACAGTTATAATCTTGTTTGTAAGTGGAGGTCAAATCCATGCATTCATCAGTCTTGACATGCTTTGCAAGTGTTTTAGGTTTCTGTGGTAGCACTTCATGAGCTATGTAATCTCTCCTGTAAAGAATAATTTCATTATGGGAAACTAAAAAAAATCATTAAGGAAAAAAAGTATGTTCCTTTTTTTGGACACAAAAATAAACTAATACTCCCCTTACCTCCACTGCCTAAGAAAGTCTAGATAGGGTACAATTGGTTAATGAAACACGCAAGCCTTTCATATTTGGAAACCTGGACTCCGAAAAAGGAACTGAGGCAGTTTTAGACAGACTCAGGCAAGCCCTGTTCTTTCCACCCAGTGTAGCTGATGGTTTTACACAAAGCTATCTCTGCTTCACAGTGGAGTTACACTAGAAGACATAACTTTTTTTGAAGCCTGATAATTATAGCAGGATATGTAGCATGCACGGAAAACAAATGAGACAGGCAACAATATCGTTCCCAGTCAAGACAGTGTATGACATGCTGTTCATCCCAAGAAAATAAAAAAGTCATCCTACAGCAAAACAACAGCTGATGAGAGAAACATCAGCATGATCAGACCATCAGCTTTGCAGATACTGCTGTTAAAGAGCTATTTTAAGATATTGGAGTAATGCTACTTGATTAAACAAAACTTTACAGAAAGAAGTTGGAGGAGAAAAATAACATCACCATCTGACATTCACTAATCTGAACCTATTTCTCTGCACAGATCCTTTGGTACAGGGCAGAGTCTGCTGCCTGTCTGTAGTGGGTTGAGGCAGCCCCCTCCCCACCACAGGCAAAATAACGACTCTGACAAACGGATTGCAAAAGTGATGGAAAAAGTTTAAATAGAAAAGAGTGAATGTGCATAAAGAACCAGAAACAGTACAGAAGAAACCCCAAAACAGACCCGGATACATCCCATCCCCACCTGAGGGTGGGCCCAAGACCCCCAGGGCTCGTTCTTCCCCCCCACTGCTAGGCTAGTCTCAGCTGGCCAGGCCTGAGACTGCCCATCCCCCTGGCCTTGGACCTAGCCAGGCCCAAGGCCGGGAGACGTCTCCCCCAGTTACCGGGTGCTGGCGAGGGAAGAAAGAGAAAGAGGCGGACCCCACGCAAGATCTTATAGCGGTGCAGGGGATTGTGGTAGGAGATACACGGTTTTCCTGTGTCCACCCACTGGGCTGGACTTCTGGACGCAGGAAGTGCACCAGGCAGCAGAGGGCACCCAGCCCAAACCACCACACTGTCACAAGTTAAGTCAGGCTCTAAGAGAGTGCTTTACCTTTGGGGTGCTACACCATTAGCAGCCAGCTGAGAGAAATGGTCAGTGCAGCACTTACATTAATATTAATATTACACTTTGTATTTGGACCAACACTGGGTGGGAAAGAGCCTCCTTCAAAAAGTCTTCATGAGCTTTTGTACAACTGCAATACTGTTCTTTTCCAACAACCCTGATGAAAAAGCTATTTTTTTCCCCATTATTAATGTCTCTCATACACACATACATGTATTAAGTATAGTTCTCACTCTCACTATTTTTCATACTTTGCAGTTGAGATGCCTTCCATAGGTATCTGCATGGTCATGTGTGCTCTCTCTGGCTTAAATGGGTCTCTGGGTACAGTGGCAGGATAAAGGGGGTATCTCTCCATATACTCCGACACCATGCATGGCTTCTCACTCTTCTCATAGGGCCAGTTGGGCAGATGTAGACAATGGTGACATCTGCAAGGGAAAAAAGCAGTACTCACAGGAGTTAGTGAATCACAAATACCTGATTTTTAATACCTGATTGTATAAGCCAGCTGCAGATTGCAGCTACATGATAATGGATAACCAAGAACTGCAATGTCTGATACAGCCTTAATTATTTAAAGTGCAAAAGCATAACCTGCACAAGGGTTATTTCTGTCTACTGCTATAGCCTGAAGTCAGAAAATTCCATGAAGCTAACAAAACCAGCCAGTTCACCAGAAGCAAGTTCACCAGGAAAAAAAAAAAAAAAAAAAAAAAAAAAAAAAAAAAAAAGGGGGGTGAGGCAAGTTAATGTGAGAGACAGCCAAGTACATCATATTGTGCTGGAACAGAAACTTGATTTGATGTCCCTTTTGTTCCATTTCTCATAAGTTTATTGTCTTATTTTGCCCACTCATAGAACTTACTTCTGTAGACAAGTGAGCAAAAGGACTTGGGAGTGTATTCACTCACAGCTGGGCAACATTCTTCTGCCCATCTCTTTCTGAAAGCAATTCAGTCTGGATATTGCAAGACCTCTCTCCACAGCATGCACCAACATGAGAACAATGAGGACAATAACATTTTCTGAGGGAGCCCACTCCTAAAAGTAAATGCCATGATGGATCATTCATCATTGGTGACTTCCTTCTTTCCACATTGGGACCAGAAAAGAGAAAAATGCTCAAGATTCATCCAGTCAAAAAAAAAGAGGTTTGAGATCTCACTCTCAGATATCTTCCCAGAAACATTACAGGTTATGTCCCTTTTGTTTTGAGTCAAAACTGGTAGAGTCAATCTGAAGGTTACTGATTAAAGATTTCAGGAGCCAGGCCACAGGAATTAAAGTGAGAGGACAAAGTCTCTAGTTTTAGGTCTCGTATATTATTCCTGCCAAGGTCAGAGTGTTCTCTCCTGGATGCATGTTTTCCAATGCTACAAGATGAAATATTCATTTGAAAGGGGTTCTATACTTTACAAATTCCCCATTTAATAAAACTTCAAACAATTTAGGATCAGTAGATGTCTGATTACCTAAATTTATACAGATAACCTCTCATCTCTATTCAAGAGTACACCTTCATATACTGAATCATTTTTCAGACTAACGCAAGAAGGAAGAAGGGCCAAGAGGGCTCAAATAAAATCTTTTTGACAAGCCATCTTCTCACTCAGCTTACAAATCCTTCTTTGAAATCATAAATTATTTTTGCCTTAGAGAAGTTGTGAGTTTGGACCCAAAGGAAGTCTTTAGAGGAGGTAAAACAGGCTATCCCTGCCAGTTAAAATATTAGACAAAAAGACTTTGGGGTAGGGATTGGAGGGGAAGAAGGGAGAAGAAAGTCTTGCCCACTCTCTTAGAAACCTTGTCAAATTCCATCTTTCCTGTAACTGGAGGAGAGACAAAAAGGAAAATGGAAAAAGAAATATTAATATGTGCACTCTTGCTGGTACATGTCACCTTGCTGGTACATGTCACCTTGCTGGAATGGATTTCACCATAGAAACCTTCCAAACACATACTTCATGGACACTTTCTGGCCACACTTATGGTCTTCCAGAATTCCTAAGAATTATTCTTCATTCTCCAAGAGAAAATGATCAACCTATTCTTTCTGTTTCAAATCTGCTGGCTTCACATCACCCTTGAGTGCACTTTCATCCCCCTACTCTCATAAAGTCTGTGACACAGCGAGCTAGTCACTAGCTTAGATTTGGAGTGTGTTGATGAGGTCCTTACGTTATCTTTTTGTGGTCAAAAGGCACTGAGACTGGAGTGTGGAAAACAGCTGTACCACCTAGTTCATCATGGTCATGCATACGATACAGACAGTTGCCCACAGTGGTGTTTTACACATAAGGAATATCTGATCAGGAGCAGATTAATGACACTTCATCAGTTGATAACACATTACATCTCAGCCTCAAGCACAGAGTTTAGAGAGGGCTTGCTTGCAACACCAGTTTCCTCAATGGTCTGGAGTAGAGGCTTTGTGCAGCTCTCTGCTATATCAGGCAGCCTCTGTGCTGCATATATGTTATCCCACATCCTAATCAATGTTTAAGAGGCAATGTTCTACTCCAGTCCAGTAGCATTGTTGGCACTAGGGAAGTTGAGGGGTCCTGTGGATCAGCAGGACAAGGGTGTGTAATGCAGGTACTCCTCTGAAGACCCCAGAGGAGCAGGCAGGGAACAACCACTTGCAGAACCTGCCTTTTATCTCTTTCATTGATGACCAAGTGAAAGCTGGAGGACTCCTCAGCAGCCTAGGATGCAAAAAAAAAAAGGTCAGGATCTCCTGCAAATAGCAGCAGTGCCAATTTGCCAAGCTCTTTGCCACAGGATGATGCTAAGTCTTCAGCATAATCTGTCTTCACATCTCAAGTATTCACCCACTCCTCAAGTGTAAAATTCTGCTTTCTTTGTTGAACTTTGGAGCACACAACAACAACAGAACAAGATAATTCAGAGTTACCTCTTTGCCCCAAATAAACCCATCCTGGACTGAATGTTTTGTCTTCTATTATTTTGCACTAAATTACCATGCATGCTCACACATGTTGCAGTAACATTCACTGTATTACAGGTTATGAGCAAAAATGATCACCATTCAGGACCAGTATATGATTCTATAAAAGCTTTGCTTCTGCATCCAGATATTCCTGATTTTTTTTTTTTTTTTTTTTTTTTTGATAGAGACTGATACAAATAGCAGAGCAGAACTCTTTAACAGCAAGGAATGGAACAATGCTAGATTTTGAGGTTTGTTACAGTATATTACTTCTTCCAACATGATTAATATTTCTAAAACAATAACATGATTCTTCAGTACTGAAGAGTCCTTCCTCTGTGACTGCAGCAAGACGGCATGCTAATGTAAAAGCTGAGCATTTGAAGTTACTCAACAAACATCTCAATGTTGCAACCATCAAGCTGTACTCTATTTTCTAAAAACTGATTACACCTAAATTTTGACATTTGTTGCACTTGTCTGATAAGATTTGGGGGAGGGGTTGGTTAATTCTGATTTGATTCTCATTTGTGCAAATTGCACTTTACTTGATCGAGGTCTATCAAGTTAGCCCAGACAATATTAGTAATAATATGCAACAACAAGGAAACACATAGGTGTTTTTTGTTACTAAGAATAGTAGACTCTTTGATGGTAAAAAGAATGCAGTTCCCTTGCCTTCAAAGAAGTTACTCTGCCCTGTTGAGGCCCCATCTGGAATATTGTGTCCAGTTCTGGGCCCCTCATTTCAAGAAAGACAGGGAACTGCTTGAAAGAGTCCATCGCAGAGCCACAAAAATGATGAAGAGAGTGGAACATCTCCCTTCGGAGGAAAGGCTGAGGGAGCTAGGGGAGAAGGAGATTGAGAAGTGACTTCATTAATGTTAATAAATTAGTGAAGGGCAAATGTCAAGAGAACAAAGCCAAGCTCTCCTCAGTGATGTCAAATGACAGGACAAGGGACAGTGGATTCAAGTTGGAGCATAGGAGGTTCCACATTGTGACCGGTTTAGGCTGTGCCTTTAAGAAAGAGACACTTTCTGAACACTCTGGGCGAATATTTTGATATTAGAATGAAAACAATGATATGCTAATTCAATTTCATTGGTGGGACCCGGCTGTAAATTTTTGTTTAGTCTTTCAGTCGGGGGGAGTCAGCAGTAGTCGTCTTCTTCTTCCCCCTGTGCTGTGAGCTGGCTCGTTTCTCTCTACGATTCTTGCTAACCAGATAAGAAAACTACCTTTGCATTCGCTTTGAGCTTTAACAAAGTTTTCACCCTTTTAATTACCTTCCTTTCTCTCTCTCTCTAACCCTTTTGGGAAAAAGGGGAGGTAGGGAGGGAGAAGGGAGGGACAGGCCGAACCCCCCTGGCCGAAGGGGGGTTGGGGAAAGGTTTCCTGTATTACATACTTTGCTGTATATTTCTGTATATATTGTAAATATTGTATATTTTTGTACATATTCATTGCATTCCATATCTGCTTGTAAAATACAGCTTTCATCTGCTTCTCCGGCTGAGTTAGCTGTGGAATTCTTTTGTGTGTGGGGGGGAACCTTCCTACTCCACCACACACATGAACATAAGGAAAAACTTTTTCTCTGTGAGGGTGACAAAACACTGGAATGGGCTGGAGTCCCACTGGACCCCACCTGGAGTCATTCTTGTGTGACCTACTCTAGGTGATCCTCCTCTGGATGGGGGTTTGGACTAGATGATCTTATGAGGTCACTTCCAGCCCCTCAAGTTCTGTAATTGAAATAGAAGCTGAGATGAAACCTGTGAACAATTTACCTTCTTACATTATATACTTGTTTAAACAAGAAATGACAGTCTGGAGCCACAGCTCAGGACCAGAATTCAGGGTATTTGAATTCGATTTCTGCATTCACTGCAATCTTCCTGACCAACACATTTCTGTGCCAACTGGAGATAAAACATAGCTTCCTCCAGAGGAGAAAGAGGAGGAATCCTGTAAGATTTAGGAATTCCTCAAGATAGGCCTCTCAGACATAAGCATTTTTAATGCTTATGATTAATAACAGCAGATTATCACCATGGACTTAAAATGCAGGTGGATTAGTAAGAAAGTTGTGATATTAAAATCCTAATTTATCACAGTTGTAGCTTACTGATATTAATGCTTGTCCATAGTAGTCATGGATGCTGTGGTGTTACTGCTTGAGAAAAATGATGAGGCTCAGGAATGGCTGAACTGTGATTTTGAAGAGTTTAGTTTTCCTTGGCATAAACACTTGTCCTCAGCCCATCACTCATAGGGAAAAAGCAACATCTCAGTTGTATGTTCTACTTCTCATACCATGTCTAAATTCTGTAATCAGGTCAATATCATAGAAATCTCTAGTTTAGATGAAATTATGACACTGTCTAGAGAAAGATGGGGCTGTAAAAATGTGCCAACAAACCAGGGCAGGCTCTAATTGCAGGAACTCATTGCCAAGAGTCAGGCTAAAAAGAAAATCACTGAAGATGATCCTTTACTTGTGCAAATCTTGTCTCTTCTAAGCAATGAAGATGAAATAAGTGGCCCAGCTACCTGAGTTAAAAAGGATTGATGACTGAATATATATGTTTGTGAAGGGACAAAGAGCATCCATGTGCAAAGTATCAAAATATATTATATATAAATATTGAATATGGTAATAGCATCAGGAAAAATAAAACACATTGTGAACAGAGGTATATGGAAAGTGCAAGGTTCTGCATTTAGATGGTGAGTAGTTTTGAAACAAAAAGCAAATGTACTATAAAAGCAGGAGATCCCTTGAGAGAAGTTTGAAGCCCCTGGGATCATACCAGTATAAAAAGTATTAAACTGAAGCCTTTGTAAAGTTGAATCTATTTGCTAAACAGCTCAGAAGCTTTTTATTTGTGTCATATCAGAGCTCTGAACCCTGGATACCAGACTTCACTTTTCCCAATAGATATCCACCAAATGCTAGAACAGATGGATATTAAAGTAATCACTTCAAAATAATTAAAAACTACAGTGGGGAAAGAAATGCTTGGCACATTTGCATACACATGGTCTTTACTGTGATTTTAGGCAAAATAATAACAAAAAAGAAAAATCTATTTCTAAATGTAACATGCTCATCAGTGCCAAAAGAATGAAATATGCAAATGTGCAGCCTTTCAAATTCATCCTCTTCAAAAAGCCACCAATAGGAATCCAGGGCACCTGAACAGAAGACAATACCCTGGAAGTCAACAAAACCTTGGGGTTCACTATTTCAATTCATTGTCATAGTATGCCTTTCAAAATCTGCAAGAAGTCATCATAGTCATCCTCTTAACAATAAGCAAACTCTGAGGAAACCTCTGCATTAAATTCATTATGCACTTCATAGCCACTCTTGGCCTTACTCACACCTTTTATCTTGCTGCTCACATGTGCAACAAAGAAAACAAAGTATTTGAAATAATCTTCCTACTAATCTCAGCTCAAACAAACAAGAACTGCACCGTTTCTTCGTACTGTTATCAATGTGATTTTAGATACTAGTAACATGATTCAGGGAGATTTCTTGACTGCTCACTAAACATTAGTGGTTGCACCACTTTTCATAGATGTCCCAAGACATTAACAGAACAAAGGTCCAAACAGGCCAAGAGTTTTAGTAAATTATTTGTGAAAAGAGTATCCTTTGAAATTGGAATAAGTTTTTAACTGGACAGACATCCACATCCAGGGATACCATATTTGCATGATAATGGGTTTACCTTTCACAAAACCAAAACAACAATTTATCTGTGCCCTCCAACAAATAACAAAATTTCATATCCCTCTCACTCCCCAGAGAGAGAGCAGCCAAATGGTAATTAGAACTGTCATGAAGTACTAGAATGCCTTACTGCTTCAAGCCCAAGAGGCATTAGATTTCAGTACGTTAACACAATCACTGCAGGTAATAATTTACACAAATCTTTGTGATGGATTTTGTGACTTTAAAATTCAAGACTTAGTGACTGCACCTAACCAGAAATGATGGAGAAAATACCAATTTGATTTACATCTTAGCTTGTATAGCACTATCATACATTAAGTGAAGGTGCATACTTGATATGTCTCCAAGATGAGACACAAAGATGGAAAGTAACTAAAAAACTAAGATATTTATGTATCAGTATCAAAATCACCATATCGTAGCATTGGTTTGGTGGGAACGACCTCTAAGATCATCAATTCCAACAATCAACCTAACACCATCATAGCTATTAACTATGTCCTGAGAAGTGCCATATACACACATTTCTGGAACATTTCCAGGCACGGTGACTCTACCACCTCTCTGGGCAGCTTATTCCAATGCCTGACCACTCTTTACATAGATAAATTTTTACTAATATGCACTCTAAGCCTCCCCTGGCATAATTTCAGGCCATTTTCTCTGGTCCTATCACTTGAAACTAGAGAGAAGACCCCGACCTCCATTTCATTACAACTTCCTTTCAGGTAGAGGTAGAGAGAAATTTTTGAGCTGGCAGATGGAGTCAGGGAGCAGTTCCCCTGTAATTCAGGAGGAAGAGAGACCTGCTCAGGCACTTGGATCCCCACAAGTCCATGGGACCGGATGGGATCCATCCTAGGGTGCTGAGAGAGCTGGCAGATAAGCTGGCCAAGCCGTTCTCCATCATTTTTCACCAGTCCTGGCCCACTGGAGAGGTCCCAGAAGACTGGAAGTTGGCCGATGTGATGCCCATCCACACGAAGGGCTGGAAAGAAGAACCAGGGAATTCCAGGCCTGTCAGCCTGACCTCAGTGCCAGGCAAGATTATGGAACAGGTCATCTTGAGTGCAATCACACAGCACTTACAGGATGGCCAAGGGATCAGGCCCAGCCAGCATGGATATAGGAGCCCATGGCTTGGACATCAGCACTCTGTGCTAGGTTAGGAACTAGCTGGAGGGCCAAGCCCAGAGAGTGGTGATGAATGGTGCCACATCCAGCTGGATCCAGTCACTAGTGGTGTCCCCCAAGGATCAGTGCTGGTCCCCATGCTCTTTAATATCTTTATTGATGATCTAGATGAAGGCATTGAGTCTATCATCAGTAAATTTGCAGATGGCACCAAGCTGGGGGCAGGTGTTGATCAGTTAGAGGGCAGAAGAGCTCTGCAGAAGGACCTTGTCAGGCTGGACAGATGGGCAGAGTCCAACAGCATGAGATTTAACACATCTAAGTGCCAGGTTCTACACATTGGCCACAGCAACCCCATGCAGTGCTACAGGCTGGGGTCAGAGTGGCTGGAGAGCAGCCAGGCAGAGAGGCACCTGGGGGTGCTGGTTGATAGTAGGCTGAATATGAGCCTGCAGTGTGCCCAGGTGCCCAAGAAGGCCAGTGGCATCCTGGCCTGTATCAGGAATACTGTGGCCAGCAAGAGCAGGGAGGTCATTGTGCCCCTGTACTCTTCTTTGGTTAGGCCACACCTTGAGTACTGTGTTGACTTGCTTGAATGTGGCCAGAGAAGGGCAACAAAACTGGTGAGGGGTTTGGAGCACAAGCCCTGTGAGGAGAGGCTGAGGGAGCTGGGGTTGCTTAGCCTGGAGAAGAGGAGGTTCAGAGGAGACTTTATTGCCATCTACAAATACCTGAAGGGAGGTTGTAGCCAGGTGGGGGTTGGTCTCTTCTCCCAGGCAACCAGCACCAGCACACTGCTCCGAGGTGACCTCATTGTGGCCTTCCAGTATCTGAAGGGGGCCTATAGGAAGGCTGGGGAGGGACTTCTCAGGGTATCAGGTAGTGATAGGACTAGGGGGAACGGAATGAAGCTGGAAATAGGGAGATTCAGGCTAGATGTGAAGAAGAAGTTCTTTACCATGAGAGTGGTGAAGCCCTGGACTGGGTTATCCAGGGAGGTGGTTGAGGCGCCGTCCCTGGAGGTGTTTAAGACCAGGCTGGATGAGGCTCTGGCCAGCCTGATCTAGTGTAGGGTGTCCCTGCCCATGGCAGGGGGTTGGAACTAGATGATCCTTGTGGTCCCTTCCAACCCTGACTGATTCCATGATTCTATGACAATCTCAAGCTGCACCAGGGGAGGTTTAGGCTGGAGGTTAGGAAGACATTCTTCACAGAAAGAGTGATTGGCCATTGGAATGGGCTGCCCAAGGAGGTGATGGAGTCACCATCACTGGAAATGTTAAAAAAGAGACTCGATGCTTTAGTTGGTTAGATAGTGTTGGGTGATGGGTTGTACTTGATGATCTCAAAAATCTTTTCTCAACCTGGTTAATTCTGTATTCTGTAATGAGGTCTCCTCTCAGATTAACAATTCCAGTTCTCTAAGCCATTCCTTGCAATACTTGTTCTCTACCCTTCACCAGCTTTGTTGCACTTCTTTGGACACACTCCAGCAACTCAGTGCCCTTCTAGTAGTGAGGGGTCCAAAACTGAACACAGTATTCTAGGTGCAGCCTCACCAGTGCCACGTACAGGGGCACAATCACTTCCCTACTCCTTCTGGCCACACTATTCATGATACAGTCCCGAATACTGTTGGGCTTCTTGGACAACTAAGCACACTGCTGGCTCATGTTCAGGAGGTAGTCAAACAGCACCCCCAGGTCATTTTTCACCTTGCAACTTTCCAGCCCCTCTGCCTCAGTCCTGTAGTGTTAAATGTGGTTGTTGTAACACAAGTGCAGGACCTGGCATTTGGCATTGTTAAACCTCATACAACTGACCTTGGTCCATCAATTCATCCTGTCCAGATCTCTTTGCAGAGAGATCAATTTAAAAAAAAAACAGTTTTGTGTTGTGGTGGGTTAACGCCCATTTTGAAAACAAAAAACAAAGCAGGGTAGAGGGCTTGCAGGTACTTTGCCCTCCTGTCCTGGTTGGGCATGACTAGGCCCAAAATAGGCTTCAGTAAGAGCCCTAAGAAGCTAGGGGAGACAGACAAAAGAAAACATGTACCAATAAAAGGCCAGCCAAACTTGTTTGGCAGGTATCCTGACCACTCACCACTGTGCTGATGGCCAGAAGATGATTGGCTAAGTTACAAATCACTTTTCTGCCAGTGGTCAGTTTTGTTCCGAAAAACAGTTAAATAGAGGGGTTCTTCAGTGACCCGGCCCTTTTTTTCCTTCCTTGATCCCGGGCTCCTCGCCAGCCGGTGAGGTGCGTGTGCTACTCGCCCATCCCCCTCCACCAGCATCCACCACGTGTACTCCAGTTTCACTTTCAGTGCTGGGCAACGTGCTTGGATCCTACTTTTCCCGTTCTTTGGCTTTACAAATTATATCGAGAACAAAATTCTGGATTACAAACTTTCCTGACCGCTGCTCACAACACCACGTCTTGGACTGATTCAGAATCTCCGAACTGAATAGTGCTTCGTAAGTGATTCCGATTATCGATTTCATAAGACATATTGGACATTAATTTCCTTCTCACCCTCTGCCTTTGCTCCACCAGGGAGCAAAGGCAACCCACTTTGTTACTGGATCAGGAATTGTGGCTCCTCGCTTTCCCTTCAACTTTGAGTTTGATCAAGAGCGTAGTTACTCTAGATCAAACCCTTCCTCCAACTAAAGTGTTTATATCATTAATATTACCAACATTTTGTGTAAGTGATTCCCCACCGGATATCCGAACCTAAACAAATTGTAAATAAGTTTATTAACGTTTGGCGCTGAAATTTTGTTATTAATAAATTATTATTTTTTTTAATTAATCATCCCGCTTATCAAGCGTCAGTGGCTTTATTTTATTTTTTTTTTCTGAATTAATCCAATTCACCTCCCTGCAGGGCATTTTCCCACTGGGAAGCTGAGTCTGTTCCACTCACCCCTTCCTGCCCAGCTAGGGTATAAAAAGCAGGACACTGCAGCTATTAGCTCTCCTTTTGGCTCCTCCCTCTCCTGGATGAGAGCTACTGCAGCTGCCCTCCTGCTCCTCTGCCACGTGGTTGGGCCTGATCCTTCTCCCTGCTGCCTCTGCGCCTCTTCAGAGAGAGACTGGTTTTGTATTATTCTTTCTTGTCCCACTCCTATTCATCCTTGTTCTTTGCCCTTGTAAACCTTACCTGTTCTTGTTATATATACATTGTTTAAAGAAAACTCTTTACCTCTCTACTTCCAAGCTGACTCCAAATTATTGTTTGGTGGATTTGCTCCTTCCTTTTTTTTTCCCTCTCTGTTGGGAGGGAAGAAGGGGAAGTGGGGGAGAGATTTTCAGCCTTGCCCCCATCTGAGCTCTTAACTCCCAGTTACGGCTTAAACCATCACAATTGTCATCTGTAAACTTACTGAGGGTGTACTCAATTCCCTAAAGAGAACAGGCCCAAATACTGAGCCCTGAGGAACACTACTTGTGACTACCCACCAACTGGATTTAACTCCATTGACCACCACTCTGAGCCAGACATCCAGTCAGTTCTTAACCCAGAAAATTGTCTACCTATCCGAGGCTGTTTTCTCCAGGAGGATCCTGTGGGAAATGGTGTCAAAGGCTTTACTAAAGTCCAGATAAAAAACATCCACAGCCTTTCCTTCATCCACTCAGCGGGTCACCTTGTCATAGAAAGACATCAGGTTTGTCAAGCAGAGCCTGCCATCCATGAACCCATGCTGACTGGGCCTGATCATCTGGTTGTCCTGCACATGCTGCATAATGGAACCCAAGATGATCTGCTTCATGACTTTCCCTGACACTGAGGTCATATTGACAGTCCTCGAGGACTCATCTGTAACAGATAAAAATTAACTAGTTTCAGCAGATAATGTTGTTTCTATGTGTGAAACAGGTTGTTTGAATCTTATGTTGTCTGCTTGCACAATCACACTATACAGGAGCAAACTTCACCCAAATAACTACATTAGAAGCTTGGAGAGATTCAGAAGAACTTACTGATTTTCATGTTGCTTAGGTTGCAAAACTGGTGACTAAAAGAAAGCCTTCAATTAAGACTATCAGAGAAGCGAATGAGGTCTTTACAGACAATATGGAGGGTTAGAAAAATCAAGTACACCTACACATGTTGAGGTAAGGGACGGCAAAGGTTAACACATCTGAGCAAACTCATTCCATTCTGGCTGCCAATAAGAAACAAAGACAGCACCTATTCCCCTGTGCTACCACTTCTTTGTTTGTTCAAAAGCCAAGGATACAGCAATGTTATGCCAACAAATGGAAATTGTGCATCCTCATGAAAGAGTTGATGAACGACAGTTAATTAGAGAATCACAGAAACACTCAGGTTGGAAAAGACCCTCGGGATCACCAAGCGCAACTGATAACCCTGCTCTACAAAATTCACCCCTAAACCATATCCCCAAGCACCACATCGAAATGACCTTTAAACACATCTAGGGTTGGTCACTCAACCACCTCCCTGGGCAGCACATTCCAATGCCTGATGACTCTTTCTGGGAATTTTTTTTTTCCTAATATCCAGTCTAAAGCTACCCAATTGCAGCTTGAGGCCATTCCCTCTTGTTCTATCACTAATTATCTGTGAGAAGAGACAAGCACCAACCTCTCTACAACGTCTTTTCAGGTAGTCGTAGAGAGCAATGAGGTCTCCCCTCACCCTCCTCTTTTCCAAACTAAACAGCCCCAGCTCCTTCAGCCACTCATCATGAGATTTATTCTCCAGCACCTTCACCAGCTTTGTTGTCCTCCTCTGCACTTGCTCCAGCACCTCCACATCTCTCTTGTATTGAGGTGCCCAAAACTAGACACAATACTCGAGGTGTTGCCTCACCAGAGCTGAGTACTAGGGAAAAAATCACTTCCCTACTCCTGCTGCACACAGCGTTTCTGATACAAGCCAGGATGCCATTGGCTTTCTTGGCCACATGGGCACACTGCTTGCTTATATTCAGTTGCTTGTCAGTTAGCACTCCCAGGTCCCTTTCTGCCAGACAGCTATCCAGCCATAATTCCACAAGCCTTGGGGTTGTTGTGACCCAGTTGCAGGACCTGACATTTGGCCTTGTTGAAGCTCATCCCATCAACATGGCATCCTGAGGGGAACAGAGGGCCCCATATGACGGCCAGACCCTACTCATAGGGAACTTTACTCAAGGAACTAACTCAGAAGGTTCCTTGGGAAACAGCCCTTAAAAACAAAGGGGTCCAGGAGAGCTGGACCTGCTTCAAGGAAGAACTCTTGAAGGCGCAGGAACAGGCTGTGCCAATGTGCCGGAAGATGAGCCGCTGGGGCAGACGGCCATCCTGGATGGTCAATGAACTTCTAAAAGAACTAAGAGAAACAAAGAGGGTGTATCATCTTTGGAAGAAAGGGGAGGCAACTCATGGAATGTTTAGGGATGTTGCTAGGACATGTAGGAAGAAAATTAGGGAGGCAAAAGCACATTTGGAGCTCAGACTGGCCTCGGCTGTGAAGGACAACAAAAAGTCCTTCTATAAATATATTAATAGCAAGAGGAAGGGCAAGGACAACCTCCACTCCTTGGTGGGCACGGAGGGGAACATTGTAAGAAAGGATGAGGAAAAGGCAGAGGTACTTAACACCTTCTTTGCCTCAATTTTTACTAGCAGAACAGAATGTCTTCCAGACAGCTGGCCTCCAGAGCTGGCAGAAGGAGCCAAGGAGCTGAATAGTTTTCTCTGTTCCAGGATGGGATAATTAGAGATCTTCTCAGCCACTTGGACGCCCACAAGTCCATGGAACCGGATGGGATCCATCCTAGGGTGCTGAGAGAGCTGGCAGATGAGCTGTCCAAGCCACTCTCCATCATTTTTCAACAGTCCTGGCTCACTGGAGAGGTCCCAGAAGACTGGAAGCTGGCCAACGTGGTGCCCATCCACACGAAGGGCCAGTTGGATGAGCCAGGGAATTATAGGCCTGTCAGCCTGACCTCAGTGCCAGGCAAGATTATGGAAGAGGTCATCTTGAGTGCAATCATGCAGCACTTACAGGATGGCCAAGGGATCAGGCCCAGCCAACATGGATTTAGGAAGGGCAGGTCCTGCCTGACCAACCTGATCTCCTTCTAGGATCAGGTGACCCGCCTGGTGGATGTGGGGAAGGCTGTGGATGTGGTCTACCTGGACTTCAGCAAGGCCTTTGACACTGTCCCCCACAGCAAACTCCTGGACAAGCTGGCAGCCCCTGGCTTGGACAGGATCACACTGAGTTGGGTTAGGAACTGGCTGGAGGGCCGAGCCCTGAGAGTGGTGGTGAATGGTGCCACATCCAGCTGGTGGCCAGTCACTACTGGTGTGCCCCAAGGATCAGTGCTGGGCCCCATGCTCTTTAACATCTTTATTGATGATCTGGATGAGGGCATTGAGTCCATCATCAGTAAATTTGTGGACGACACCAAGCTGGGGGCAGGAGTCAATCTGCTGGAGGGCAGAGAGGCCTTGCAGAGGGACCTTGTCCGGCTGGACAGATGGGCAGAATCCAGTGGCATGAGATTTAACACATCCAAGTGCCGGGTTCTGCACATTGGCCACAGCAACCCCATGCAGTGCTACAGGCTGGGGTTAGAGTGGCTGAAGAGCGGCCAGGCAGAGAGGGACCTGGGGGTGCTGGTGGATGGTAGGCTGAACATGAGCCTGCAGTGTGCCCAGGCAGCCAAGAGGGCCAATGGCATCCTGGCCTGCATCAGGAACAGTGTGTCCAATAGGAACAGGGAAGTCATTCTGCCCCTGTACACTGCACTCATTAGGCCACACCTTGAGTCCTGTGTCCAGTTCTGGGCTCCTCAGTTTAGGAAGGATGTTGACTTGCTGGAACGTGTCCAGAGAAGGGCAACAAGGTTGGTGAGGGGCTTGGAGCACAAGCCCTATGAGGAGAGGCTGAGGGAGCTGGGGTTGCTTACCCTGGAGAAGAGGAGACTCAGGGGCGACCTTATTGCGTTCTACAACTACCTGAAGGGAGGTTGTGGACAGGCAGAGGTTGGTCTCTTCTCCCAGGCAGCCAGCACCAGAACAAGAGGACACAGTCTCAAGCTGCACCAGGGGAGGTTTAGGCTGGATGTTAGGAAGAAGTTCTATACAGAGAGAGTGATTGCCCATTGGAATGGTCTGCCCCGGGAGGTGGTGGAGTCACCATCATTGAAGGTGCTCAGGAGGAGACTTGATGGGGTGCTTGGTGCCATGATCTAGTTGTTTGGTTGGGTTGGATTGGTTGATAGGTTGGACGCGATGATCTTGAAGGTCTCTTCCAGCCTGGTTTATGGTATTGTATTGTACTGTAGCATTGGCCTATTGATCCAACCTATCCAAGTCCTTCTGTAGAGCCTCCCTACCCTCGTGTAGATAAACATTCCCACCTATCTTAGTGTCATCTGTGAACTTATTGGTGACACGCTCTATGTCTTCATCAAGGTCATCAATAAGCATGTTAAACAGAAGTGGTCCCAACACTGAGCCCTGGGGAACACTATTGTGACCAGTCACCAGGTAGACTTAACTCCAGTGACCACCACTCTCTGAGCCTGTCTGTCCAGCCAGTGCTTTATCTAGCAGAGCATGCACTCATCCAAGCCACAAGCAGCCAGTTTATCCACTGGGATTCTGTGGGGAACAGTGTCAAAGGCTTTTTGGAAGTCTAGGTAAACAATAGCTCCAGCCTTTCTCTCATCCAACAGTCAGTCCTCCTGTCATAGAAGGAGATCAGGTTGGTCAGGCAGGACCTGCCCTTCATAAACCTATGCTGACTGGGTCTGATCCTCTGTTTGTTCTCTATATGTCATTATTCTGTCTTACTACTTCATAAATACATGAGATTTTAAATTGAGAGAATGTGCTTTTACAAATATGAAGCAAAAGAAAATTTGTCAATCCATGCCCCCAAATTTTGAACACCCTTGAACTTTCACTTTGGATACAGATGGCATGTCTGGCCTTAAATTAGGAATCTGAAGGAAAATCTCAGCTATTTAAGGTATTACATGTTTAAGAAATTGTTTATTTAATTCAAATGTTGATGACTTCGATTCTATATAGAAAAATCAATTAGCTTTTTGTTAATTACAGCTATTCCAGCTAAAAGTTTGATGTATATACTCAGAAGAAGAAAAGTACAGTCCCTCTGAGTGATGGGGAGAAAAATTAGTAAAGAAATAATGGACAGAGGTGAAAAGTGTGAAAACTGAAAGGAACCTAAGCTAACAAAGTGCACAAGTCTATCAGTAATGGGTCCAAAGTTGCTCCCCTTCACATCATTACAAAGAGTTAGTAAGCCCAGAAAGTTTCTGTGCTGCTGTCAGATGGTTATCATGGACTAGACGTAAATTAATTCAACTCTCATTAAAGAAAACTGTGAAACACATATGTAAGTACTCAGGAAAAGTGATAGAAAAGGGTTTGCAAATACAATTCAGTGCTTAGATAATAAGCTTTTTGATAAGTTCTGAAATGTTAATTCATCAGTTTTAAAAAAAAAACCATGGTTTTGTGCTAAATTAGAAGCTTTTGCTTTTACCTCTACAAGACAGAGCATGCTGGAAAATGAGAATAGGTATTATTCATAGCCACAGTGGTATGCCTCTCTTTTGATCTCCAGAAGTTCCTGTGTATCTACTCAACAGATTCCTCTTGAGGAAAAAATTGCAAATATTGTATTTCTACTCACAGGTTTTCCACCATTTCACTGTTTTACACTGTCCAAAAAAAAAAAAAAAAAAAAAAAAAAAAAAAGAAAAAGAAAAGAGACGGAATTTGCATTGTCTTACTTGTATCAGCAGAGGCAAAAACAAGACTAAGTGACTCCACAGAGGCTGTCCAAGCAGATTGTATCCAATCCATTGGCTGCTGAATTCTCGCTCCATGGGTATCTGGGTCATGAACCCTGCAGGCTGTGTCTCCTAGCCAAGTAACACAGCAGAGGAGCACAGAAATACAGAGGTTTTACCAATAAATTAGTGTAATAAGAAGTTGTAATGGGTTGAGGCAGCCCCCTCCCCACCATGGGCAGAAATAACAACTCAGACAAACGGATTGCAAAAGTGATGGAAAGTTTAAATGGAAAGTGGTGAGTGTGTACAGAGAGCCAGAAGCGCAGTGACAAAGAAAGATCCCAAAGCATACCCAGAAATGTCCCATCCCCACCTGAGGGTGCACCCAAGACCCCCAGGGCTCCTTCTTCCCCCTCCCCCCCCACTGCTAGGCTAGTCTCAGATGGCCAGATCTGAGACTGCCCATCTCCCAGCGGCCTTGGGCCTAGCCAGACCCAAGGCCAGGAGATATCTCCCCCAGTTACCGGGTAGCGGAGAGGAAAGAAAAGAGGAAGTGCCAGACTCCGTGTTGGATCTTATAGCAGTGCAGAGAATTATGGTATGAAATACCTAGTTTCCTGTGTCCACTCGCTGGGCTGGACTTCTGGACACAGGAAACACCCCATGTAGCAGAGAGCACCCAGCCCAAACTGCTACATAATACCCAAAAGAAGGAGCCATGCTTGGTTACCATTTGTTCAGCAGGCAAAGGACACTGATGTGAATGACAGCAAGTTCATCTTGTTTTAGCCTCTGCTGCCAAACTGACTAAAGAAGTGCTGCAGCTCATCATAAAAATGATGAGGCAATTACTGCTTGAAAGATATACAAGTCTAAACCAGAAATCATGGTGTATAGCTGTGATTTAATGGCAGGTATCTCCATCAAAAGCTATAGCCAGGACAAAAGCTTCTGCAAAATAAGAGGCAGGATTTTCAGACAGAATTCTCTATGAAAGCTTACAGTGTTGTTCTCTTCTCTGATGCCTGTGTTAGAGACTTTCAAGTCTAGCATGGGAAACTAGTAGTTTATAAAGACTGTCACTGACACACCAAATGGGATATAACAGAACCCACACAGTCATTGAAAACCTTTCATCTGAAGATGTGTGTTAATAGAAACCACCATGAACTTCAGGTTTTGGAATGGAGCTGCTAGAACACACCTTAGAATCAGTGTAGAAAATTATTTCTACATGCACAACACATCCATTGTCAATCTAACCAAAATAAATTATGACCTGGCCTTCTAGATACTGGAGAAAAACCTAGCACCAAAACAGAAGAAAATATTCCAGTTTTCAAGAAGGGTAGAAAGAAAGACTACAAATTCCAGAGCTGTCAGTCTCACTTCAACACCTGGTAAAACTATAGAGAAAATCATTGTAGGAGTTACTGAAAAACACTTTGGAGACAATGCAGTTGTTGATCATAGCCAGCATGGGCTCCTGAAGAAAAAGTTCCTGTTTAACTAACTTGATTTCCTTTCATGACAAGGTCATCCACCTATCACAGCAAGAGAAGCCAGCAGATATGGATGTTTTGGATTTTAGCAAGGCTTTTGATACTGTGTCTCACAATTTCCTTCTAGACAACCTGTCCAACATACAACTAGACATGTCAGTAATATAGCAGGTGAAGATTGTTTGACAGGTCAGGCTCAAAGTGTTACAGTAAGTGGATTTACATCAAGCTGCTGGACAGTCATGACTGAAGTGCTCTATGGCTCAGTTTTATGGTCAGTGCTCTTTAAGATTTTTCTCAAACGATCTGGACACCAAAGTTGAGTGTACATTAAATTTGGCAGTGATATTAAATTTAGAAGGAGCTGTGGACTCCCTCAAGGGTAGAGCTCTTACAGAGATATCTGGATAGACTAGAGAACTGGGCAATCATCAACCATACACAATTTGACAAGAGCAAGTGAGGGATTCTCCACCTGGGATAGGGTAATCCCAGTTAAATGCACAAACGAAGGAACATGAACCTGCAAAGCAGCCCTGTGGAAAGATCTGGGGGTTTGGACTGATGGCAAGTTGAAAATGAACCAATAGTGTTCCCAGCAGCCAAAAGGACCAATTGTATCCTCAAGCACAGCATCACCAGCTAGTGAAGGGAGGCAATTTTCTCACTCTACACTGCACTGGTATGGCCCCACTTCAAGTACTGTGTTCAGTTTTGGGCACCTCAGTATGAGAAGGACATCAAGCTCAATTTCGGATGCAGAGGAAGGTGACCAAGATGATGAAAGGCCTTGAGCAGAAGGCCTGAGCACAGCTAAGAGTAGCTGAGGTCATGTGGCTTGTTCAGCTTGAAGAAAAGGATGAGAGGTAATCTTATTGATGTTTACAACTTTCTCAAGGGGAGCAGTGGTGGGGGAGGTGCTGATTTCCTCTCTCCAGTGTCCAGCAACAGGATATGAGGAAACGGCATGAAACTGTGTCAGGGGAAGTTCAGATTCAACGCTAGGATAAGATTCTTCACTGATTGCTCACTGGAACCATCTTCCCAGAGAAACGGTCATGGCATCAGGACCTTTAGAGTTCAAGAACCTTCTAGATGACACTCTTAGTCACATGGTTTAGTTTTAGGTAGTTCTGCAAGGAGCAGGGACTTCAACTCAATGATCCTCATGCATCTCTTCCAACCTGAAATACTCTATCATTCTATGAGTCCACAGAGATCCTCTATTTCATGCTGACAGCCTGAGTCCCTTCTCTATACTCACACATCCCACTCTTTCCTCTCTCACAATGACCTTCTTCTGTAGAAAGGAGAAATGCTCTGCCCAAAAATTTCTAATTACTCCTAGAATCTCATCAATTTTTTAAATTGAATCTTGCATCAAAACCTATAGCCTTTCAGCCAGTGAAATTCCTAAGGCAAGTGTACTGAAGATCCAACCCCAGAGTTCATTCTGTTTGCCTATGCCATTGTTTTCCTCCAGATATGCTACTCGTTTAGCATGTGTAAGCTGTGCTAATTCACTTGGCACAATGCCAGAATGCTGTGCAATCTGTAATCATACAAATCATAGTCCAGTGCTCAAATTCAAGTAAGACAATTATTTCTTTTTGTAATAACTCCACCAGTTAATTTCTGTATGAAATTTAAAAAAAAAAGGAATTTATTTTGATAGATTTTAGGTCCAAAAAGTGCTTTTGTTTAAAGATGGATGAAGATTTCAAAAACTGCTGTAGATTCAGAGAACCTTGAGCAGGAAGCAATACCTTCTATAGGTCATTTCATTTCATTTTACACCAGTGAAATGAAGAGATGCTCCTCTGCAGTGAGTAGATTTAAACCAATGTACAACAGGAGTATTTGAGAGGGAAATATGGTCCTGTGTTTTTTAACAACACCTGAGCCTAGTGCTGCAGTAAAAGTGAAGGCTTCTCTAACACAATTTCCAAACCATGACTTCACCAAGGAAATATAAGATGAATTCCCTTAAAACTTTGCCAGAAAGTCTCCCATAGCTGCTTGCTGTGATCTGTGTAATTTCTAAGACAATCTGCATAATGTAAGACAAGAAAGGGGAGAGGGAGAAAGAGAATTACAAGCAACTCCCTCACTTCTACATTAAATTTAACTGTCCCCATGGCAAAAGAAGGGCAGTTTTCCATTATTTCTACTGTTGTGTTAAATTTACATCCTGAAATGCTATGGGAAGGTCTTGTTAATAATGTACCAATACAGTCTGACAATACAAACAGCATGAAAAGCTAATAAGCTTCTCTAGGAGTCTATCTAGCTTGGAGAATTGCGAGCAAGTTTTGGCTGTTTAAAGAGCTAGTCACTTGCTTTACCAGGATAGAAATTCTCAAGCCATAAAAAAAACAAAACCTTTTGATGGAAAAGAAGTCAAATGGAATAAATTGTACATCAAGAAAAGTTTCCTGTTGATCCACTCCCTTTATAAAAGAATTTCAGTCATGAGGAAGCTGTCAGAAATCCTGACATTTCTAACAGCTTTCCTTTTCTGGAAGTGGAAAAATGGACAATCACACATTTCTCACTGCTGATAGGTGATGGGCTTACATATTTCCAGAGTTACAAAATAAGAACACAATCAGCACTTCTGGGCAGAGATTAATTTCTGACTTATAAAAATATCTTTTATATTTTCCTCTCCATTTCATCAGGCTTTCACCAGTTTTAAATTTCCTGTATAGTCAGTAGCTTTTCTTGGGCAGCATTATTTCATCCTAAGGAAATAGTAACTAATCATAACTAACAATACTATGAATAACTATCATGTCCACACCTTGAATATGTTCCATTAACCTATCTGTTAAAGATCACACATTTCTGGTGAAAGCTGAGCAGTCTCACTTCCTGCAAACAGATACACGTACTTACCATCAAAGCGGGTCTATTAATAGTGGGTTCATCATCAGGCCTCTAAGCAACAGCCAAACAACATTGTAGCTTTTGGGTTTTGAATTGACTTGATTATCCCTCTTTTTCTGTTCTTTTTTTTTTTCTTAAAGTGTAGGAATGGCATTTATACAATTGCCTTCCATATGGTCATTTCTATGCAGAAAAATGCAAATTATTCTGGTAATTTAAATTCAGGAAGTCTTATATAATCACCAATGTCTTACTGCCCTTTTACATTCCCTAGGCTGACTCCAGACTATAGAATACTACCTTTTTGTTAATACAGTGCTTATATAGCATTGATAAACATTGTAATTGACAAAAGATATTAATATTTTCTAAGAAGTGTCTGGAAATGCTAGGAAACCTGAAGGGGCTTTTCTCCAGGATTTTTCTGTTTTGAAGAAGCAGGCTGTGAGCTCATACATAATTTCTAAGCACAGAAAGGACCTCCTTCAGTCTTTTTGATAGCCAGCTAGGATCTCAGTGGCTATACCTTATTAGTTTACATGGAAAAAAACAGTTCCTGCAGATTTTGTATCAGAAAACTCTCCACAGGAGTCAGATGTGTGGAGGGGAGAAGCTGCAACATGAGAGCAGAATCTCTCAGATATATATAAAGAGATATGTGAAAAATGCTTGGGGCTGGAAGCAGCAAAAAGGAACACCTGAAAACAGCAAGAGCAAACATGATTAGAGAGAGACTGTGTGGAAACCACACAGGAAGACAGTAAAGGCACTGTCTGCCCTTAGTCAAGAAGATAGACAGTATAGAGGGAACTATGAAAAGCCGTCAGAGGTAAATGGATACCCAGGGCTTAACGGAGAAGGAAAAAGTTTGGGAGAAGGGAGAAGTGACGTCAGCATGCTAGGAAGAATGACCATGTATTAGGTGTAGAATAGACTATCAAAAGGCATGCTGTCTCTTTAGCATGATAAAGCCCCTTATATTACTGTATTAACTTGAGGGTATGTGAACTCATGATAACTCACTAGCCAGAGGTATTCAGTTCTTTGGAAGCCAAATATAGCAGATTGAAATAGAACAGAACAGAATAGAATAAACCAGGTTGGAAGAGACCTTCGAGATCATCATGCCCAACCCATCATCCAACTCTATCTAATCAACTAAACCATGGCACCAAACACCCCATCAAGTCTCCTCCTAAACACCTCCAGTGATGGCGACTCCACCACCTCCCCGGGCAGCCCATCCCAGTACATCTGTGCACAGCCTTTTAATGCTAAGTAGTATGCATGGTAAGATTTCTAATACATATGTATACATATGTATATAAATATATGTGAATGTTTGAAATTTGACATTCTTCATTTGGCTTGTGCAAAGCTGGCCACCTGACAGAATTTAAAGTTCCATTGGTGATGTCTGCTGGGAATAGAAGTGCAAATGTTAAGATAATCCACTGTCAGAAATGAATTAACTTCTACCATCTTGCATATTGAAAAAACTATTTTGATAGCAAAATTTTTATTACATCTTTATAAATATACCTGGAAAGGCTGATCTCAAATTACAGAACCTAAAGTTTTCTGATGCATTATTCCTCTTAAGCACTACGCAATACTCAGATCACACAACAGTTAATGGAACCAAATGTGCAAAACAAAGTGTTCAATACCAAGGAAACACTGGCATTAGCATTGCCTGTGGAAGATTATTTCAGCCCCCATCATCAGTGGTATCATTTAACTTACAAAATCAAATCCTAAGTTTTTGACAGGTAAAGACTCACGGTTTCAAAGAATTTGGATCTTTTACTTTTGCTTGTTTGTTTTGGAACAACAGCTCCAAAACAGCATGCAGCATGTTTTGCTGTACACAGGTCATTAAAAGCAGCTGTAGGCATACCACTGGTATGGATGTGGATTAGGAATCAGCATGTGACAGCAAGCAGCAACAGCATTTAGACTGTGGCACCTTGGACTCGGTTTGTACTTCGTCTCTTAGCTGACAACTGAGTCTGGGCAAGCCCAAATAACTTTAGGCCAGGTAACATTATGTGTCTGTCCATACTGAACACAGTAAAGGAACTCAGCTTCAGGCACACAGGGAACTCTGAAGATTTGGCATTAAGTTTTATCAAGCCGTGGTGCAATATATACTGTCTGGATTTGGTGTTGTACTTCTCATTTTAAAAAAACCACCTGCATTTTCAACTCCTTACATTCTTCTGAAGGAGATAATCAGCAATGGTGAAGTTGTTCTGCAATATTTATATGTATTGAAAGTGGGAAAATTCATAAATGTATTTAATTCTGATGTTTTGTGCTTGTTAAAGTGTTAAACATTCACTACATTAAAAATTAATTCATGGCTACTGGATAAAAACCATCTTTGTTTCTCTGGCTAAGACAGCCTATTTTATATTACAACTAAAACAAAACACCTGCAAGAGCTGCTAAATTCCACATTTTAAAATCAGTGTTTACACAGGGTTTTCACTGAAAAAGAATGCTGTCTCCATCATACAATATGGTGAGACACTGGAACAGGTTGCCCAGGGAGGCTGTGGATGCCCCCTCCTGGAGGTGTTCCAGGCCAGGATGGATGAGGCCTGGAGCAATCTGGTCTACTGGAAGGTGTCCTTGCCAGTGGCAGGACATTGGAACTAGATAATCTTCAGAGTCCCTTCCAACCCAAACCATTCTATGAATCTATGAATATCAGCTCCATTCCTTTCCCTGCTTTTGCCTTGTCTGTCACAGAAAATGTACATTCACATTTAACTGAAGTAAATTTATGGCCAGGAAAATTAACTATGTGAACAGAATGAAACATTCTCCTGAACAAATGCAAACTTACTTAAACAATAGATCCACCTGCTTTGATTTTAATTCCAGAAGAAATGCTCTTTAAAGACTGCAAAAATTGAAGCATACCACTGAGCACTGGCTAGGACTTGCAGAGAACTTGCAGGCCAGTAGTCAACCAGGGCTACAAACCCACAAAACTGCTTGATATGCAATGCTTTGGAATGCCTGGTTTCTCAGTATGACCCATGGTAAACTGTTGGGTTCAAACTTTCAGCACATTCTAACTGTAAGCTGTAGAAACAATTGTGACTAACTGCTGCCATCGTCTGGCAAAAAGTTAGGACATTAAATAATCACAAATTCAATCAGTTCTTGCTTGCTCTCATCATCTCAGCTTTTATCTCACAGTAAGGCAATGTGATATTAATTATGCAGTAATAATAATATTTTTCACAAATCCCTTTAATTGTACCTTTACTATATCTGCAATAACCTGGATAGTGACTGTCAAAGGAACAATGTGGCTTCAGCATTTAGTAGCTGGGTTTTTTACTTGGAAAAATGCATCAATCCAGAAACAATACCACACACTTCACCAGCCATCTCTATAAATATGAAAGACAAAACAAGTAAAGTTTGAAAAGACAGCATTTGATTCCAAATAAGCAAAACAAGGTGATGTTAACCAAGACAGAAGTGAAAGAGTGTAAAACGTCCCCTTAGTTGTTTTACCAGTTAGTCTTAACTCACGCCTGTTCATTCTAAGTGTGTGCAGCTGGCAAAAATTCCTCACAGAGTGATATGTCCTGGGACATGAGAAGATAGTACATGATGATTTCAAAGAGAGATACAAGATTCACAAATTCAAGTCACTTGATCCCATATTCAGAATGACCAGCAGCAAATTCTTTAGCAAAAGAATTTGCCAAACTAATGGCAAAGATAAAGAATATAGAGAAGAAACTTATTTTAAGCACACTTAGTATTCATTTCAATATTTAGAATATCCAGCAGAAAGATGACAACAATTTGCAACCCTTTAGCCCATTTAATCCAAACATAACTAGCTCTTGATCAACTGAGGTTGACTCACAGGAAAAACTGTTGTTAGGAAAGCCATTCTCAAACACAGAGATGAACAGACAGTAAAATTACTCAGATGGCAGCATTACTATAGTTCAACTGAGTGTCAAACATTGCTAGGGGGACAACATGGAGGTCTACATATCACTGGCAGATCAAACAACAAACACACATGATGTTTACAGAATACTTTACAAGGCTGAAAACATAACAGTGCTCATGTGCAACACAGTCATTCTTTTCCTTAAGGAACGGGAAATACAGACCTCTTAGTGCAATAAAACAGAAGTTTCACTGTAGTGTGAAATGCAAACATTCTAGGAAGGAAGATGAAAATGAACCAAACATCACAAGTTCCCAGCTAACTTCAGAAACCAAACATCTCTATTAGTATCTATCTTCAAAGCCCTGCCAAAGTGTAATTATCTTTGCCATTATAACACTGACCCAAACTGCAATACTGACATGTTTTCCGTCTACTGATGGAAAGAATCCATGAAAATACATTGATTTTTAGGCAACTTAACAAAGCTGGTTTTGTCTGATTTTAAAAACATATGTGTTTTCCTTTTATTCTGTCTTAAATTATCCATTTTTGATAGTTCATGGTTTTAATATTTATTTCAGTTCTGGCATTTTATGCTCATACAATGCTATGTTGACACTTCTGAAAGAAGTTACACCAGAAAACATGATACCACAAAAACTGTCTTCTTAATCCAGTTGCATTGCAATTCATTTTGCATTCTTACCTATTCAATAAGGGAACAAAATACTGCCAAAGCATTAAACAGTAAGTTCTTGATAAAGATAGGATATTCTGTTAGCACTCTTCACTATTTGGAGAAAAATGGTTGTATGAAATACATACTGATGACTTATACTGGCTTCCAAATCTAAACCTGATAAGTAGTAGGGAGAGGCCTTAGAGATGAAACATTGAGTAAAACTTACTCTCCTGATCAGCATCACCAGACATTGTTCTTTGTACTGCAGAAAATCTGTCTGAAAAGTAAGACAGCACAGCTGGTCAAGACACAGGAAATTATTCCCGGCTCACACCAATGGCTTGCATCTTTCTTCAAAATCAACAGCTTTGATTTGCAAGAATGAGCTGTTCATTCTCCCTAAGTACTCAATTACATTGACAAGTGAGGGCATGACCTTTGAATTTTGGTATCAGCCCTGATTTTTACTGGTATAACCAGCTTTCAGCAGTCCCAGGTCCTGAGATCAATGGGAAAGACTGGGACAAAGAACATTTCTGCTTAGTGGAGGAAGAGCAGGTTATAAACAGCATATGCAAGTCTGTGGACCACCCAGAGTCACTGAGGGACTTAGCCTGGGTCTCTGAGGCCATGCTCTTTATCACTGAAAGGTTGCAGCAGTTGAAAGGAAGCTACTCAGGGCAAGGGAAAAGTGCATGTCCCTAATGTCTTCAAGGAAGCCAAGAGAGAGGATCTGTGGAACTACAGGCCAGTCAGCCTCAATCCCTGGAAACTGAGAATAAATAAGCCTGGAAAACCATTTCCAGACACTAGCTGTCTAAAGAGCTGGAGGATATCTTTAGGAGTGGTCAGCAGAGATTTATGAAGTGGACATTATGCTTAAATGAAGCTGAAAGCTTTCTAAAACAATGGACTTGGTAGATGAGAGAAGTAGGTGCTGCCTGTCTTAAAACTGGTAAGGCTTTTGACATTTTCAACTATAACATTCTCATTTACAAATTGATGGAAGCATGGGTTAATGCACTGGGCTTGTGTCTGGTGGGGTTTTGATAGTAGAGGAGGGAGCTAGTGGTGTGGCCCTTGCAAGAAAATTCAAAAAACTCTCATGGGTCAAAGTCAGACTCACTTCTGGTCAAGGCTGAAGCCATCAGCAGCGCCACAATAACATACTGAGAAAACCTGTTTGGCAGGTTCCTTTGCTGGGGGGCGATCTTTGTGTTTGGAGATAAGTGTGACATTCAAGAGAGAGACAGCCACATGGACACTGAGGTCCTCTTCACTCCCCTTCAGACAGTGCTGAGATGGTGGGCTAAGCCCTCACAGACCCTACAGATCAATGACAGAGTAAAATCCATTTCCAGGAATGGAGGACCTCACAATGGAGCAAAGGATTGCTCCCAAAGACCATAACTAGGAAAAGCCCATGCTAGAGCAGCCCATCAGTGAGAATATTGCAGCCTTGTTATGGTAGGGTCAAAGGAGCCCAGCACAAACCCAGACAGGTCCTGGAATGTCTAGACATGGTCCCCCTCTGCCTCCTCCCTCCTGCAAGAGTCTGGGTAACACAGGAAAAGGGTCAAAAGAACAGGCCTCAACATATCTGGGTAAACAAGCCTCCTTCTGGGGTAGGAGCACATGTATTGGCCCTGACCAGTCCTATGTTTCTGCCTTTTATGGCCACAGCCTGGCAGAGTTCCTTTTAATTGGGTAACTGCTTGCTGGCCTTGGTTGCCCTATTGGCCCAATTGAATCTCAGGTAAGATTTATATACAGGCTGATTTCTAGTCGCCTCGCCTTGCCTGCTTGGACCTGCCTTGCTTTAATTTGCCTTGCCTCAAGTTGCCTGGTCTAAGACCTGGGATAGAAGCCACAAGCCCTACTCACAGCAAACGAAGAAGCCACAAGCCTTACTCACTGCAAACCAAGAAGCCACAAGCCTTAGGATCCAAGCCTTGCTTGCCTTTGCAAGTAGAATTTTTGCCATGCCTCAGTTTACCCAGGAAGATGCAAGAGCCCTTTGCTGAAGGTGCTGTGTCACCCACTGTCCTGCTGAAGCCAGACCAGCATCAAAGACCACGTGGCATTCCTGCCAGCAACCAGCCGTGCCTGACACACAAGTGCACCCCAAAATCCTCAATGGCCAATACAGCAGCAGGACCCCCCCACCCCTACTATGGATAGAACCCTTTGTGAACAATTAATTCATTCCCTCCTTAACAGCTCTTGTCAAGTCTATCCCCTCCTTGTGGTCAAGAGCCAATTTGCACCAGCGAATTCTCTCTCTGTTATTCCTCCTGGTTTGCTTAACATTGTTTAAACTGTTATATTTGCCTAAATATTGTACATTCCCACTGTAAATATATATTCCAGCTGTACACCAAACCTATTTAATAATTTTAGTCAATTTTTCTTATTAATGTTAATAACAATAGTAATAATATTCACCATATTATTAATCTTCGTAAACTCATAATAAGCCTGTAAAAGGAACACATGCTAGTGGGAGAAAAGTGTAGAGGACTGCTTCCCATGGGAGGAGCACCACATTGTTGAAGAGAAAGACTGTGAGTTTTGCCCTGAGGAAGAAGCAGCAGCAGAAACAAGGAACAGACAGGGACTGACCACAACCTCCATTCCCTGTCCTGCTGCACTGCTGTGAGAAAAGAAGTAGAAGAGCTGGGCCAGGAAAGGGTGTGGTGGATCAGGTTGTACTTATCACTGTCGTACTCTGATTCAGTTGGTGAATTGATGGTTTTGTTTAAATTAAATTGATTATTTTTTTCCCCAAGTCTGTCTTTTGCCTGTGAATTGGTTAGAGCCCTCCCTGCCCTATATCTTGACCATCAAACCTTTTGTTAAATTTTCTCCTCCAAACCTTTTGTTATATTTTCTCCTCCTCGTCTTGCTAGAGCAGGACAAGAGTGAGCAAGCAGCTGCATAGTGTTCTCTTACCAAATGGATAGATTTAAACCACAACAACTAGGTAAGTGGACAGTGAGGTAGACTAAATTATGCCTGAGCTGCTGGACACAAAGGGCTGTGATCTGTGGCATAAAGTTCAGCCAGAAGGCAGACAGCTTTGTGTCCCAGGGCTCAATAATGAAGTAAATACTACTAAATACCTTTATGAATGACCTGGGTATAGGTTTGCAAATGAACTGGGAAAAGTGGTTGATAGACACATTGTCCTGCTATTCAGAGGAAATGCAATAAGGTGAAAAAATGAGTCAACAGGAATATCACCAGCTGGGGAGCAGTTTATCTGAAAGGGCTGTGGTGGCCCTGTTAGACAAGCCAGTCAAGAGGCAGCAACACACTTAATGGCAAAGGCTAGTGGCACTATAGATTGCATTGAACAGAACATTGATAGCTCAACAAGGTAGGTGTTTGATAACCATAGAGCACAGCTTCCCGGGCAAGATGTTACCAGACTGTGGTGAAGGCACATTCTGCCCAGATACTAGATCTGGTCCCACCATGTGGACAGGTTTCCCCTCCTTCTGGAGGAAGACAAAAGCCAAGGCATTACCCAGGCCAGCACGCACTCAGCGCATGCAGTGCTTGTGCAATTACCAAGTATGGGCATAATTCCAGCTTCACGCTTTCTGTAGGCTGAAGCCAGTTGTCTATGAGCGTGTCGATTGGTCAAACCCAGCCTCGAGGAATCTATAAGTATTACCCCTGTTGGTATACAAGTTGCCCCCTCTTTCACTTTGTCTCTGTACTTGCTCGAGAGAGCAGCTCTCAAGCCACAGCCTCTGCCATTGAGCTTGTTGTTAGCGTCTATCATACATGCACACATACTGCATTGTGAGAAGCACTCTGATCATGAGGATCACCCCAGTGGGAGGACCTTCGCTGAGCCCGAGAAGCCAGCGTTGCCATAGCCAGTCGTACTGACCAGGAGAGCCCACCATGCCACCGGAGGACTGGACCAGCCCCGAGGGTAAGATCTGCCCAGCTGTCGGGAAGAAGGGACTTGATAGAGACTTCGTCCGCATATACCTAGCCCCACCATAGCGGGAGAAGAGCCGCCACGTGTGCTGCTCCGAGCCCTGTAAATCTCAGGGAAGACTAAAGCATTGTTCGTGCCTATACTGCACTGAACCCGGGACCATTCTGAGAGTCCTGCTGTTCCTTTAAGGCCAGTAACCGGCAACCGTCACCCCGCCCTGCCATGAGAGCCGACTCCCAGGGCCAACCCCATGGGCCGAACCTGACCAGGACCTATCCCTATTGTCTGGAGGGAACCGACTGAGTCCTGAAGGGAACCTGCTTCTGAGCTAAGCCCAGGTTCCAGTATTCCCTCTCCACTGCTGTGGAGAGAGGAGACAGTACCCAACACCACCATCCAACTCGACTAGGAACCAGTCCAGCTGCAGAAGTCAGCCGGACCCCCACCTTGCTACAAACAACAGCTACAGAGTATCTTCCACATGCTTTCCATCCACTAGCACTCAGTTCAAAGTATCCGCGTGTAGCAGAGTAATCGCTGACACACAGAAAGATTGCAATATTGCTGTATATAGCCAGAAGCCGCCCGCGTTCCGCCGAGTCGAAATCTAGTGGCCAAGCGTCGGAACTGCACCCTTCATTATATAAAACATAGAAATAGTCTCTAGATAGTTTAATTAAGTTCTAATCATAACACTAAGCCACTTATGGAATGTATTTCACGAACGTGCACTAGAGCATGTATATAAGCTGTTGATTCATTGGTTATTAATAATTTGGTAATTAATAAAAATAATATTTTCATAATTCATATTTCCTATCCATACATATAATAACCTCTTCACAACACAGATGAAGACATTTATTACATTACACAGCAAAGTTATATACTCTATCAGAAGGCCCATGTGCCACATCTTTTTTTTTTTTTTCTCTGGCATGTGTGTAATTAAAGCATACAATAGGTTAAAATAACAAAACAATATTCTAACACATGCAACAAAATTCTGCCAAGTTTCTCCCTTCACTTACAAGATGTTCACATTCTTTTCTAAGTCAGAGACCAAACATAGCTGTTCCAAAGCTATCCAAAAACAACCCTTCTCCTGCACAAGGGAAGTGATCCTTCCTCTACTCAGCACTGAGGAAGAGCCATCTGAATGCTGCCAGGTCTGGGTTTCTCTGATGTGAACATAATGGAGCAAGGATCCAGAAGGATGTTAAAGGACTGGAACACCTCTCATAGGAAGAGAGGGCTCAGAGAGATCTTATCAACATGTACAAATAGCTGGTGGGGCTGGACATGGAGAGCTAGGCTGTGGTGCCTAGTGACAGGACAGGTATACATTCTACAGAAGTAATCCAAAACCCTTGCCACACCCCCATCTGATGAAAATAGAGAGGTATCTATGCCCTGACCTTGACAATTACTTCTTTGTTCTATATATAGTTTCTTTTACATGAGTTTAATCTGAGGGAATGTTTCACAGAAGGATGAGAACACTGCATGGACCCAGTGAGAATTAAGTACATTAAGAGATCTTTTTTCTTTCATACCTTTGAAGTCTCTGATTACTTAATGTGAAATATAAATGTTCACTGTCATCACAGTGAACATCACAGGAATCTAGAAAATACTTCCAAATCTTGTTTTTTATTCCCCACTCACCCCTACAATCTTTTAAACATTATATAAATTAAATATTGGAGTCAACAGCATATAGCCAGTGGAAATACATCAACTTATACCAGTACTGTAAAGACAATGCAATAACACTATCTATGGACCTGATGTCATGATTAGGTCAGTCCAAATGCTACCTTTTCCCAAATGAATGTGTTTTATAAAACCCTCCATATTTCCTGTAAATACTATAAGGAAAGAGAATGGAACACAAAAAGAAGGGTTAAAAAAAATCATCTTGAATAAACAAAGAATCTCTGTTCTTGCACCACAGAAATACCGTAAGGTCTATAATATGGGTTTAATTCTATTGTACTTTACTCATGTATAATAACAATGGATTGAACCTGGTAAGAGTTAATTGTAATAGGCAGTAATGTGTGAAAGTACTAGGTAGGAAATTTCCAGTCAATACCAAAAGGAGTAACAGAACTCAAATCAAGTAATTTAGACTCTCCAGCATAAGCTTTGGAATTACAAAATTTGTTATTTTAAATCAATTTTGTTCTTTTGTGGAAATAAATAACATTTTTCTTAGTGTTATAACAACCATTTTTACAAAAACCCAGTTTGGATTGCTGCCCTAATACACTGAACTCTTTCTCTTGTACCTCTGCCCATCGTCATCATACCTATAAACACCACCCATCAATGAAAACTGATGTGAATTTGCCCCATAAGGCACCTTTCTGGGGGCAGAAGGCCCAAGTCCGAGATGACCATTCCCAAGCACTCCTATGCTTATTAAGCCCATCAATATATCTCGTCTTTCCTGTCACATGGCATTCCATCCCCTACCTCCACGGAGGTGACAGAACAAGGGACCTCGCTATCACACCATCCTGTTGGCCAGTTTCCAGTCATCTGGGACCTCTCCAGTGAGCCAGGACTGTTGAAAAATGATGGGGAGCAGCTGGGCCAGCTCCTCTGCCAGCTCTCTCAGCACCCTAGGATGGATCCTATCCAGTCCTATGGACTTGTGGGGATCCAAGCAGCTAAGCAGGTCTCTAACTATTTCCTCCTGGATCACAGGGGAACTATGCAGCTCCCTGACTCCATCTGCCAGCTCAGGAGGCCAGTTGTCTGGAAGACAACCTATCTTGCTATTAAAAATTGAGGCAAAGAAGGTGTTAAGTACCTCTGCCTTTTCCTCATCTTTAGTTACAATATTCCCCTCCATGTCCACCAAGGAGTGGAGGTTGTCCTTGCCCCTCCTATTGCCATTAATATATTTACAAAAGCATTTTTTGTTGTCCTTCACAGCAGAGGCCAGTCTAAGGTCTAAATGGGCTTTTTTCCTACAAGACCTAGCAACATCCTTAAACATTCTATGGGTTACCTCACCTTCCTTCCAAAGATGATACACCCTCTATGTTTCCCTTAATTAGCTCAGAAGCTCATTGCCCAACCAGACTGGCTGTCTGTCCTGGCAGCTCATCTTTCAGCACATTGGCACAGCCTGTTTCTGTGCCTTCAAGATTTCTTTATTGAAGGTGTCCCCCAGTGATCAGTGCTGGGCCCCATCCTGTTCAATATCTTTATCAATGATCTGGGCAAAGGGATTGAGTCCATCATCAGTAAATTTGCAGATGACTCCAAGCTGGGGGCAGGTGTTGATCTGTTAGAGGGTAGAAGAGCTCTGCAGAGGGACCTTGACAGGCTGGACAGATGGGCAGAGTCCAACAGCATGAGATTTAACACATCTAAGTGCCAGGTTCTACACATTGGCCACAACAACCCCAGGCAGTGCTACAGGCTGGGGTCAGAGTGGCTGGAGAGCGGCCAGGCAGAGAGGGACCTGGGGGTACTGGTTGATAGTAGGCTGAACATGAGGCAGCAGTGTGCCTAAGTGGCCAAGAAGGCCAATGGCATCCTGGCCTGCATCAAGAATAGTGTGTCCAGCAGGAGCAGGGAAGTCATTGTGCCCCTGTACACTGCACTGGTTAGGCCACGCCTTGAGTCCTGTGTCCAGTTCAGGGCTCCTCAGTTTAGGAAAGATGTTGAGTTCTGGAACATGCCCAGAGAAGGGCAACAAAGCTGGGGACAGATTTGGAGCACAAGCCCTGTGAGGAGAGGCTGAGGGAGCTGGGGTTGCTTAGCCTGGAGAAGGCTCAGAGGAGACCTTATTGCTATCCACAACTACATGAAGGGAGGTTGTGGTTGTAGCCAGGGTGGGGTTGGTCTCTTCTCCCAGGCAACCAGCACCAGAACAAGAGGACACAATCTCAAGCTGCACCAGGGGAGGTTTAGGCTGGATGTTAGGAAGAAATTCTTCACAGAAAGAGTGATTGCCCATTGGAATGGGCTGCCCAGGAAGGTGGTGGAGTCACCATCACTGGAGGTGTTTAAGAAGAGACTGGATAGGGTGCTTGGTGCCATGGTTTAGTTGATAAGATGGTGTTGGGTGATGGGTCGGACTTGATGATCTCGAAGGTCTTTTCCAACCTGGTTAATTCTAAACACTGATGTGTCACCTCCAGCTTTATCTCTAGTGAGCTGTGGTGGTTTGAAATTTCCCACTACATTAACTAAAGCACAGCTCACTCAGTTGGGAAATAAACAGAAGCTGCATTTACAAAGCAAAAACTACACTCTACAGTGGAATGCAGTGAGTATGTACAAATATACAGTATTTACAATATTATACAGGTATTTACAATCAGAAAACAGCATGTAAAGCCCCCTGGTCAAAACAACCAGGGAAAGCAGCCCCACTCCCCGCAAAGCCACCTCCTTTCCCCCTATAATTCAAAGAAGAGAGATGTTACAAGAAATGTTAGTTTTCATCTGTTAAGGTCAGCTAGCAGCAATAAAATCCTCCCCAGCTGAGCAGAAACAGATAAACAGCCCGAGAAGGAAAGGAATGAAGTGGAATGTGAGAGATTGCTAGGGTACATCTCACACATCTGGCCAATGAAATTTAGAATAATCTTTTCTTTTTTATATCCAATTGTGAATAATTTATATTTTTCTACTTTTCTGCTCAAAATCTGCAGCTAACTTTTAAAGGCATAACCTAAAACTGCCACACGAGCCTGGGTTTTATCCCTTTCCAGTTTCCAATCTAACTCAAATCTCTTTTGATGAGCCTTGACAACCTGTGTGCAAAAAGCCTTTTACCCCTTTGGGACATATGTTCTACTGCCAGCAGGCCTGGTATGTAAACAGAACCCTGATCAAAAACCCTAAAATTTTGCCAGTAACAACAGGCTTGCAGCTAGCTATTGATCCGATGGGTGTTCCCGTTCCCTTCTTCATTATTCCCTGCAATAGGAGGGATAGAGGACAACACTACTTGTACTGTTTCTCCCTTAACCAATCATCCCAAGGCTTTGAAGACTCTCTTGATTGCCCTTGGCCTTGCTGTTTATCACTGCCTACCTAAAAAAAAAAAAAAAAGGGATAAAAATCTGAGGGCTGTACCAGAGTAGATTTTCTTACATCTTTACCCCAAGCCCCAGAAATATAGCACTTCCCTAAAAAGTGAGTCTGGTTTGCATATTGTTCTTTCTGCTTCCTTTAGAAAGAGAGTCACCTATGACAATTCAGTCATTTTATGTAGGACATAGGCCTACTTAACTTTGGCAACACTTCTGGGCCAGAGAAACCATTATCTTCATTATTGTTAGGTTCCACTTACGGAGGGTGCAAGGGCACCTGCTATGCAAGGGCACCTGGGAAGGTGGGAACTGTTGCTAGGGGATGCACCTGCCACACGGGGTAGAATCTTGCTGCCATTGTCCCCTCTCCTTCTGGCAACTATCTTTAGTCAGATGGAAATACAAAAGGGAATCCCGTGTTATATACCTTGTCCAATTGTTGATCTCAGGGAAAACACGGTATTACTCCAGTCACCAATATCACTGTCATGTTCCCTGATGCTTCTCAACCTACTCAACTCTTCCTAGAGCTCTACCACTAAGCAGAGCTTTTCTTCCTGAGCACACCTGCAACAGTTGTTATCATAACATCCATTTGAAAGCAATTTTGTGGCTAAAAAGCACATCTTAGAGATGTAACCCACCTACATATAAAAACAGAAGCCTCCTTGCTGTTTGTTTACCAAGAACCATCTGGTTGACCAGGCACTGCCTCTTTACTACCGTAAAGGGCAGTATAGCCTACTAACCAAGTTACCACTACTCCAAGCTCCCTCCCCAGGCTCTTATACATACCCACAGGAGCACAGCTGACAAACACACTTCTTCAAGGATGGAAGCATATACAAAGGCACAGGTGATACAGGAGACATGTTTGCTGAAGAGGAGCAGTAATGATTCAGGTCTTTCCCAGATGCTCTGCCGCAGGTGGGGGTGGGGGGTGGGGGAGTGTGAAAGAAAAAGAAAGGAAAAAAAAAAAGAAAACAACCCCTTCAGCAACACTCCCTGGAAACAATCATGTCAGATCTAGGAATCTCCAGGAGGCACAGAGCACACAATTAGCAAGACTGCACTACATATCCCAGTTGACATACTCCTTCCCTAGAGCAGCATAACCAGGTTTCTCTGATAGCATCCCAGAGCTCAGGAGTCCTCTCAAACCTCTTCTGAGCAGGGCATGAAAGCCTTGACAGTCACCAGGGGAATTTTTGTGAAGTCATCAGCACAAAGCTCTAGAATCCAGGTCTGCAAGGAACATAGATGGGCCTGTTCCCACAGTCTGATATCTAGAACTGGACCTTCCAATTCTCTAGCTGTTTGACTATGATGAGATCAACATGTAAATGTAGTATTAAGAAGCCTTTCTGGTTTAGCAGTTCACGAATTAACAGCCATAGTATAGCTTCCACAACCGGGCACCGAAATCACTTTTGAAAGACATTGAAAAAGTCTGCTTTATAGGGAAGATGTCAAATGCAGGTGGCTATTCTCCTTAAAATTCTTCAATTTGTTTTGGAAGAAAGGAAGAAAAAGATATACCAGAATAGAAGAACAACTTTATTACGCAGTGCTTCTGTAAATACATCAGACTAGGAGTCAGTGCCTCTGCAGTAAGGTTCCCTGCTGGAACTCCAACTTTTCTAATCCATCACAAGCTGTATTATCAGTTCACAGATCATAATGTCATAAATGCATAGTAACTCTTTGAAAATAAATTAACATGTATACTACCAGAAGCCACATTTTTTTCCGCTTTATTGCATAACATTTATTCAGTAATATACCAAAAGAAATAAGCACTTCAGAAAAAGAGAGCAGCCTCTATCAACAGGTAGAACTGATGTCAGTATCAACAGAAGTCACAGTAAGAAAGAAGATTCCAGCCAATGGAAAGCACCAAGTAAAGTTTGAGTGGTTCTGTTTGGTGGGTTTTTTTGGTTTGGGGATTTTTCTATTTAGTTTTTTGGTTGGTTGGGTTGGGAGTTTTTTGCAGGTGGAATGTGACTGGTTTAGGCTGTGCCTTTAAGAAAGGGACAGTTGCTGAACCAGTCACAGTGGAATTAGGGCCAAGATGGAAACACCAGAGATCTATTTCTCATTTGAGTCTGTGTTCTTCCATTTTTTAGGATTATGCTTTAAAAAGGTGGGCTGTACATAGAATGGTACTATGGATAACATGAATTTGGAAGCCACGGAGCAGACAACTGATACTTTTAAACAAGGAGACTGGAATACAGTCTCTGCAAAAAAAAAAAAAAAAAAAAAAAAACAGAAAAGGGTGCAGGCTTCTCCAAATATACAGTGCTTGGAGAAGATGCTACATGCTCAGATGAACCATAACTGTGTTACTATGCTTCTGCTTTACAAATTCTCTTCTGAAGCTGCTCCTCCAACTGCTCTTTATCTGTAAGAAAAAGTTATTAGTTAGCACTCTGTAATGTTCAAATTAATTGACAGAAATAGTGCTCCAAAAGTGTTTGGCATATATTAGAAATATATCCATGAAATGGTACTTCCAATTTTGACAGCTGTTCCAAGGATAGGTAAAATCATTTGCTATTAGTACAGCAACAATTTTAAACAAAACTGAACTGCAGCAAGCTTTATCACAAAATACAGATCTCACTATTTCTTAAGACTTGCTTGTGTTAAATTCTCAGTACTCCACTAAATACCATCTGTTTGGCAAGCCTTCTATACATTCTATATATATTACTGGCTCATTTCGAGGATTAACCTCACAGGTAACCACAGACAGCTCTGCTGGTTACACAAAGCTGACAATCCTGTTGGAAATGGGACTGGATAGGTAGGCTGGAAGGGAAGATATTTCCTAATAAAATGTATAGTAAGTGTTATAGACTATGAACATCTGATTGAACTTAGAATGTTCCAACTACCTACAACACATTTCTGAATAGCCCCATTTGTGCAGACACACTAGGTCAAAGTAACTGAATTATCAAAATTTAAGTTCAGATTACTCCATTGCTAATGCACCCTAAGGCTCTGTTTTTAGAATAGCTGCAGACAACTCAGAAAAATCAGATTAATGCCTTTCCTCCTACTTGCAAGATATAGATATAACTAAAGCAAGTATGTTTCTTTCACTTCCGTATCTCATCTAAGAATACAAATAATCCACCTTTCTACAGCACGGTTCAACTATTCAGAGCAGGCTAGTTAGAGCACTTTAACCAGTGTCAGAACTGACAAAACTGTGTTGCCAAAGTACATAGACACTTACTCTTCAACTTACGTATTTAATCTTTTGGGAGTCTGTGTCCCACTGATGCCATTTCTGTCACACCTTCACAGGCTACTTGCAGAGATGACAGGGAGTATTTTCTGTTTTCAAGAGACCTGGGTGATGGTGTCTTGGCAAACTCCTCATCAAAAGGGACTTCTTCACAACTGCTAAATTCATCCTCTTCCCTTCTTTCTGGCGCAAGACTTTGCTCTGATCCACAATTTACAGTTTCACCTTCATTATTTGTTTGATGCACCTCCTCTTCACTTGCAGCTGCAGGTTTTTTCAGTGCATTAGGTCTGTTGAGCAGGAACTGTGGATTTAGAGTTGATTTTTCAGTACCTCCCTTATTTTCTGAACTGCTTGTTGCACATTTACTGTCTACCTCATCAACATCACATTGAAAGCTTGTAGTTTTATTGAGATGTATACTGTCTTCTGGAAGTGTCTCACTGAGATGTATACTACCTTCTGGAAGTGTCTCACTGAGATGTATACTACCTTCTGGAAGTGTCTCACTGAGATGTATACTACCTTCTGGAAGTGTCTCACTGAGATGTATACTACCTTCTGGAAATGTCTCACTGAGATGTATACTACCTTCTGGAAGTGTCTCACTGAGATGTGTACTACCTTCTGGAAGTGTCTCACTGAGAAGTATACTACCTTCTGGAAGTGTCTCACTGAGAAGTATACTACCTTCTGTATACTACCTTCTGGAAGTGTCTCACTGAGATGTATACTACCTTCTGGAAGTGTCTCACTGAGATGTATACTACCTTCTGGAAGTGTCTCACTGAGATGTATACTACCTTCTGGAAGTGTCTCACTGAGATGTATACTACCTTCTGGAAGTGTCTCACTGAGATGTATACTACCTTCTGGAAGTGTCTCACTGAGATGTATACTACCTTCTGGAAGTGTCTCACTGAGATGTATACTACCTTCTGGAAGTGTCTCACTGAGATGTATACTATCTTCTGGAAGTGTCTCACTGAGATCTATACTACCTTCTGGAAGTGTCTCCTCCAATATCCCCAAGCAGCCAGCCTCATGACTGAGAAGACTTTGGAATGAAGATGCCTTCCAGTACAGTGTCCCATCCAGTAAGGAATCCTGAAAGGGATATGAAAACAGAACATCTGTTCTAGTGTTGTCTTCTGAAACAATAGCTGGAGGATCCATGGTCTCCTTTACATATTGAAGTGCCTGCTTTTCTGTATCTTCTAAAGAACTTTCCTTCAAAACAGTGTATGTTACTTCCTGTGCTTCATTTTTCTCACTCTTTTGTTCTCCAGATGTTTCCAAAACTGGAGATTCAACTATACTATTTATCCTCATCTGCTCCTGAGGTCTAAATTCTGTAGAACTTAATGGCAAAATGTCTTCCAACAAGTCAGGTACGTCAGATGCAGGTGTTGGGCATGTGAATCCAGAATCTGCTGCCTTCTTCATTATAGGAGTATTATCCACTGGAGCTTCTTCTGTCATTATCTCAGCTGGGGCCAGCTGCATCTCTGATGAGCCCTCAGTTTGAATAGCTTTTCTCCATAAGCTTCTAATTTCAGTAGCTAAACAGAATGAACCAAGGTGAAATTTTAGTTATCATACTCCAAACTGACCTGTCTCCTCTCCCTTCAGTAACATAAACAATCCCAGACAGAAGACATTTAGCTGTTACACATTGTTTATTCTTAGTTTTCTCTCTTAACACAAAGGGGATTTGTGAGAGACTAAAGCTTGTTTCTCCTGGTGACTCAACAAAGATAAAATCACTTGCTGTTTGTCCAGACAATAGCTGATGTGCGTTGGGCAGAGCCACTGGAAGGACTCTTGGAAGGTGCAAAGATAACATTGCTCACGGGACTGCAGCTGGCCTACAACAATGGCCCAAGGGCCCAGCATTCACACCTTCAGGACAAGATCATTTCCAGGTATCGTTCCCCAGGAAATCTTTCTGTGTACTCAGGTGAGTTTGGGCAGCCACTGGATAGAGGGGGAAGGCCTCCGCCTCCTCCTGCTCCATCTAGCTACCCACACACTCTTTTCTCATCAGGAACCATTGTCCTTTGCTGGGGTATCTGATGGCTGGAAATGATCTTGTCCTGAAGGTGTGAATGCTGGGCCCTTGGGCCATTGTTGTAGGCCAGCTGCAGTCCCGTGAGCAATGTTATCTTTGCACCTTCCAAGAGTCCTTCCAGTGGCTCTGCCCAATGCACATCAGCTATTGTCTGGACAAACAGCAAGTGATTTTATCTTTGTTGAGTCACCAGGAGAGACAAGCTTTAGTCTCTCACAGGATTCTACACAGGAAAATACATACATTTGTGTTAAGCCAAATTCACAGTACTCACACATCTTATTAGGCCTACTATGCTGTGTTAGAGGGAGCCATTAGGGTAACTTGCAGCTTCACTGAAATAATTATCTTTTTCTTCTTGCGTGACATGTACAGTGTCAATCAGCACAGCACCAATTTCTAATTGATGAGTACTATAAAAATCCCAGAGTTTTAGACTTACACAAAACTGGAGTTCGAGGAATCTGTTTCCTTGTTAAAAATGGGTCAGCAGACAGCCAGTTAATGAGCTCATCGAATGGCATTCCTTTTCCTTCATCACTCTGAGGTGAGTCAGACATCACTCTTCTCGCAACCTGCAGGAAGTAAAATCATTATCTCCTTATTTAGAAATAAGGCTAAAAATAAATTCCATTCTCTAAAACATACAAAGAGTCTGGAACCTCCTGACTTTTCTTCTGTGTAGGAATCAGAATGCAGTATTAAGTTCCCTCATCACTTCTGAACCCCTCTTTAAAATAAGTAAATGTGGTCAGAAAGAATATACGTGAGACTAGTGAAGAACTGCAATAGCATGAAGAATAGAGCTGTATCTATATAACTAAAACATTTTAGCAGATGAGAAATAACTGTAACATGCCAGATAAAGATGAAATTTACTTCCCAAATTAAGCTGTTGCACATTTTGAAATAACTCATGTGAAGGAATTCCTCAGTTAATTCTTCAAGGAAATATCTAAAAGAGGAAGTACTTAAATACCTGCCTAAAATTCCCATGCCCATGTTAAACACTTAACCTGCACAACTTCAGAACTGAAGAGCACTGCTGAATTCTTGATATATACATTATTTCATAGATTAAAGTATGAGAGGATATAAAAATCAAATCGTGACTCTACCAAAAGTGCTATTCACTTCAGTATGATGTTACCATTATTATAACTGCAGAAGCTCCATGTTTTCAGGGTGTACTTCATTAGGCAATCACTTGTAAAACTTGCTGATACTGACTACTGTTCAGCACCAAAAAAGTAACTTTCACACATGCAGATTACAAGACATTTTATGATGTAATTAATAATCTGTTCTTTGAACTAAATTAGAATTTAAGCAAACAAACAAAACTTAAAATTAACTTTTCCTAACCTCCTCTGCCAGCTCATCTCTGGCTTTCTCAAGAAGGTCTTTTTTGACAGGAGACTCTGTCTGGATAACATGATCACCTCCATCCTCCTGTGCTTCTGAAGTGGAAGACTCTTCCTTTTCATTCTTTACAGTCTTTGGAGGCACAGGCATTTTCTCCCCTTGCAAGTTCCAACATGCAAGTTCTAGAAGAATTATTAAAAGAAGAAACTGCCATACAAATTATGAGCAGCAATGGCCTTAAGTGTTCAGACAAGAATATTTCAGTTTTAAAATTTAACTAAACACAAAACATTTTTACAATCATATCTAAAGCACAACATATGCAGAAGCTAAGACAGAGTGCTGCACAGAACACAGATGATTCATTTGCAACTACCTTGAAGACTCCACAGTGAACAACTGGAAAACCATACTTCCACGTTGCTTTTAGGCCACAACAAAACCCCTAAGTTCACACAGAACTTGCAAAAACATCCAGATGTGACCACGGCTCACACCAAAAGGCCTGCTTCAGCAAGCAGAGAATCAGAGACGCCTTGTATGCTGCACTTGATGAAGTTCCTGACAGGTAACTTTTCTAGTCTTACAGAACTAACTTAGATGTTCAAAAAACAAATACAAAACCAAAAAAACCCACAATAACCCTACTCCCTATATACTGTCTAGGCTTAAAACAACGTAAAGAGGAAGCATCATATCTTTAACACTCCAACAGAAAATTACTGAATAATTACCTTTTCAATTAATACTTCTCTGCTTTCAGACACTTCTGACAACTCCAAAGGCACTGAAGAGAGCCTGGAGGGAGAGATGGGAGGAAAAGAAAAAAAAATAGTACTTCAGAGACAAATTAAACAAGTGGCCTAACACTCTTAGTAGAAGGCCATTGCATACTGTCTGACCCGTATCTGTCCGTTACGATTTTTCTCAATTCGTCCCGGTCATCAGAAGGCAATTTTGCTGTAGGGAGAACATGTGACAATTAGAGCAGAATTAGCCCTACTTGTGTATCAGTCTCCCGAAATCAGTAATTTACAAAACTTTCACCTTGATTACCAAACAGAAAAAGAAGGAATTTCAATACATTTTGTAATCAACTCTTCTGTTTTGTCCCATCAAAGGTAACTGAAAAGTCCTCTGCAGACTTTACAATGTTCTTTTACCCAGATATTCCTCCGCTGAATTGCCTTTAGCATCCACAGATCTGTTCCCATATGAACAGAAATTATTGATATTTAACAACCGCCTGGCTATCAAAAACTTCAGTCTTATAATTTCTGATGAGCACAGTGTTAATTGCACAGGTCTCTACAAGATAAGGTACAGTCCCCCTTTCCAGGAAGCACGGATGTGTCAGTATTTTAACATTTGCTGTTACCTGTATTTAGAATGGGAGGCAGACAAAAATCTGTGCTGTATGAAGACACAGAGGGAAATCTAGGCTTTAAAACATTAGCTACTTGGACAACCTCTGAGATTTATATACACCTACATCTGCAGAAGCCTAAGTGTAGGACAGCCTTCTTTTGCTAACTCCCTTTCTCACCTAGTAGTACCCTCTCAAGTACCTGTAGGAGTCACATTATTGAATAGAATGTTATTCAGAAGGACATGAAGCCTTCCTGTACCAAGTACAATTAGAAACAGGCCAAAAGCTTTAAGAATATCATTTTCTGTTCTACCCTTTGCTGGAATTGTAGCATGAGAATTCACAGAATAAAGTGACTGTAGAAGATTCATAAGAAAAGGCTTGTTGAAGAAGGTTTAGCACAGTAATTCTGTTTGGGAGGCAAGAAATTTTTGGTTCAGTTTTAGTTGTGTTTTGTTTGTTTTGGCTTTTTTTTAAGTGCCCCTGCTAATGTTATTTTGTTCTCAGCCTATACTGAATACATATACCTATCTCAACCCAGCCTAAGGAATTTTATGTTTTCTCCACCTGCCCCTTAAAGTTTAGAAGAAAGTACTTAAGAAGTGAAAAAAAATCCTTGCAACTTGGCTGCTGCACATGCTATTCAGCAACAACCAGGTGATCAGTCACCAGATGGAGAAAGTGACAGTTACTTTAGTACTGTCCTGGATGCAGCATGGAAGAAGACTACTGAAGTATCCCAGTCAGACTCAAGAGATGCACTATGTTTAACTACAACAAATAAGCGTCTGGTTTTTCCACTGCTTTTTTATCAATTTCTTGTTAACAACGTACCCTTGTGGTGATGGTGCTGACTTATCGATCACAGTTTCCAACGCCACATCATCTTTCTCATGAACGGAGTCATAAATATCTAGAAAAGCAAGACAAAAGTTCCATTATTGCTTCAGTTTTTTTGATGAGGCTTCCCAAGTGGCACAAGTGACTGCAGATTATTTACAGGAAGAAGACTTCATGAACATTCCAAGAAAAGTAAATTAATACATAAGCAGGACAATGGAATAAGTGCTTTTGCTTGGACACCATCTGCAACTACAGATCCCGCTAGCACCTAACCTATTTGTGTTGCTCCTGAATGTGTAAGAGGCATGATTCTATCTGCTGGCCTGCACATATTAATCACACATTCTAGCTTCGTCCAAGCTACAATCATAGCCACATACACATCAATGGTGTGGCACATTGTCCTAGGTTAACACAGCCCCCTCTCAAATGCCCCCCTCACCCAAAAAGATGGGTTGAGATAAGAAGTTAACTGAGATCATGCACTACAAAATTACCTTAGCAAAAGCAGCAGCAGAAGTCAGAGATAAAATGGTTCCCCCTACCCAAGCAAACAGCAGTGAGCACAGCAGAAAAGACCAACATCCCAAACCCAGAAACAGCAACCCAAAACAGGAAGCCTCTCATGTTACCATCTGGAGTTCCAGCCCCATGATACTTCACTCAAGAGAGCATTTTCATTTTGAAACTGGCATGATGTCAGCACGGTATTGAATATCCATCAGATTCAACTCAACAAATTACGTCAATTCCACAAAGCAAAATTCAACCAACATTTTCCCCCACTGTCTTCACCTGCAATTAGCAGTACCTCGGTGGACACACAAATCCCTCCCCAAGCAAGTCAAGGCACACAAAGGAAACATTCTGTACATTCTCAGAAGTATGCATACCTCAGCTGAGGACTTTCTAGAATAATAAAGATCAATTTTGGCACTCATTTAGATAAACAGCCAAAGTTTAACCTCAGTAATTGTACTGGGATGTAACTGGCTAACTGGCTGAGCTGGAGTTAGCTCTCACCATAGCATCGTTCATAATGCTGTGTTTTGTAGTGGTAACTAGAAGAGCGTTGGTAACACACCAGTGTTTTGGCTACTGCTGAGATCTGCTTGCATAGCACCAAGGCTGCGCTTTCCCAACATTTGCCCCCACTGCCCAATACTAGGATGAGGAAGATCTTGGGATGGAACACAGCAAGGCCAGCTGACCCAAACTGACCAATGGGTCCACTCTATATGACATCAACTCAGATATAAAACCTAAGAGAAAGAAAGAAGTAGGGGGGCATTTATTGATTGTGTCTGTCCTCTGGAGCAACTGCTACACATACTGAAGCCCTGCTTTCTAGGGAGTGACCAAACACTGTCTGCTGATGGGAAGTAGGTAGTAACATCTTTCTTTGCTCTTGCTTCCACTTTTCATCCTGTTAAATTGCTTCTATATTGACTCATGGGCCTCTTGGTATGTTTTCCTGCTCCCCTGTCCATCTAAGGAGGAGAGTGATAACGTAGCTTTGCTGGGCGTCTGGCCCCGCATCAGGGCCAAACCACCACAGTAGTTCTCTTAACTATAATTTCAACTTTTGCTGATATAGATGGCATCTCACTTTGTAATCATCTCAACACCCAAAATCCAAGCTCATTTCAAAAAGTGCAGTGAGATTAACTTTTCTTAAAGCTTGCCATGTAATAGGGAGAAAATTAGATTTCTCAGTGGATTCTCAGATCAAACACCTTAACCAAAGAGTGGAAAGAATGCCACATATACTAGTTCGTCTCAAGTTTTCTGATGTTACTACAAGTTCACAGAACTATTGCACAATGCTTTCATATTTGAAATTTAAGCAAATGACCTTCCACTTGCAGTTCTGTAGCCTTTTTATCGCAGCTTCTAGCCCTACATCTACATAGTGACTGCTGGAGCAGTGATTTCACCTTTGTAACAAGAAGTTACCTCCTCCTTTTTGCTTTGCACCTTGAAATTCCAATACACATCTGCTAGATCATTTTTCCTAAAAAGAGACTGCAAAAGACATATGAAGTCAAGCTGCCTTCCTCCCTCCTTTTTCACCCTTGCTTCATAGATTTTATAGATAATTTATAATTCTATACTAGGTTCAGTTAACACTTGGTCCATAGCACTACCCATTAAAATACAATCAGATCATCTGCTGATTAGTGACATGCATGTCAGAACAAAGAGAGCTCTGAAGAACATTGTTAACCTACCAACTAAAAACAACCAATACAGAGATCCATGAAGTTCCTGATCAAATAGCACAGTTACTGTAGAATGACTATTTCAGAATGTGCCTGGGAAAGATGCTTTCCTGGAAGGCCACCTTCATTTTTTAATCCCAGCTGGCCAGTAGGAAAAGTTTTATCTTTTTTTGATCTTATTACTCTTGTAACCTGAAGTGACTTTCATTGTTAATGTATCCTCTAGAACCCACGAATGAAACTTTGCACATGGAAATCTGTATCAATATGCTTTGTGTAAGAACAATACAATACCAAACAACTGCAGTATTGGGATTTTTTGCTATATCAAAAGCTTCAGAGAATCTCTGAGACACACCAAGATTGAAAAAACACAAGGTAATTGTGGCAAGGAGTCATTGAAAACTTGATTATCAGAGATCATCAAATAAAATTACAAGACGAGCAGGGAGTCTTTTAGACTCAAAGTTACTTTTAACAATTGTGGCAGAGGGAGCAGGCACAAAGTAAAAGAAGTGTCTTCTGTTCACCCACCTGAAGCTGATGCTAGATACTGACTAAATATATTATGCTCTTCTTCTTCTTCTGCAAGATCACAAGAATGAGGTGGTGCAGATCTTAACAAACCAAGGTGCTTTTTAAGGAAAAACAAACACATTACACAACCATACTGGGAAAAAAGTGCATATCAACAGCAATCAACAATTATTTACAATAGCTTCAGCTGTCAGACTTAACGTGACTCCTTTCCTCTCTTTGCTGGGTACCTAGGCAAAGGTATCACTTCAGATCCCAGGTGTCAGAATGGAAATTTCTTAAAGAATGAACAATAGAATACTTTAAAAGGGAAAACCAGAACTCAACGTATGTTCAGAAATATAGCACATGACAGCTCAGTTTCCACAGTGGGTGGATGTGGACAAACCAAAACCAATCAGCTCACTCTCATGATAGTAAGATGGTTCCACCATTAAGTCAGAGGTATCTTGTTCAAGAAAGAATAATTAATAAAGCATTTTTTGTTGCGCTGATTCCCTAGCCTTACATATAGTGCTTAAGCACTACAATAGAAGACAACAAACTTAGATGTACCTGGTCTCTAACCTTCAACCTTTCTCGTCCCCAGAATCAGATAAATTGAGCACTACTCACTAGATACTGATCTGCGAATAGATCGAATGGATTCAAGCCAAGAAAGCTTTTCCACTTCTCTTCCCAGTCTTCCTGATTTCTAGAAACAGCTGACGCAGAATGCTGTTGCTCTATTTGTAGCCTGTAACGTATGAACACAGAAAATTAACCTAATGCGCTAGTTGGAGGAGAAAACAATTCTGCATAAAGATGGAGTATTACGTACTGTCCTGCAAAACCTCTGAGGTATGTATCAACTTATTTATGCATTCACTAAGCTAACTGAAATTCACAACCTAAAAACCAGCTGCTAGGTAGGTGTTCATACTTCTTACAGGAGAACTGAAAGAGCAGTACTAAGAGATACACACGATGAGACATACATTTAAAACTCTGCCTAAGCCAGTTTCAGATAAAGTTTTTAAATCCCAAAAACAACCAATAAAGAAAACTTTAAAATTTAAAAAAAATCATATCAGCTAGCAAATGAGGTCCTCAGAAACAAAAACTAAAATAGTAACAAAGCAAATGCAAAAGAACTGAAGTTATCTAGAAAAATAATCTGTTGAATTACAGATAATCAATACAAATGTAAATTTCCCAGAGGCAAAAGGGAAAAAACTTGAACCAACACATTCTCACTACCAATGATATTATTTTAGAAAAGACTACAAGGTGGGAAGCCATGATCCTTAGACTCAAGAACAAGGAACCAGAGAAAATTTCCAACTACCTCTTTGCATTCAAAGTTCCTTGTACTTTTCTGCAGAGGGTGACCATTCTGTCAATGGCCTGAAGTTGCTTGAGTTCAGATTGACAATGTTCATCTCTCAATGCTCTCAGGGCTTCATTCAATAATTGAATGACTGTCAAGAAGTTCAGTTTTTCGCCTTCATATACATTTCTTGAAAAATGCTTGAAGTATAGCAAGCAAGAAAAAAAGAATTAGTGAACAGTGTTAATTTCAGAAAGCTATGTCTTCTGTAGACACAGCAGGGACACAAAGTTCCACTTAGTATTTTAATTCATAGAATCACAGAATGGTTTTGCATTGAAGTGACCATAAAGAACATCTAGTACCAAAGCCCCTGCCATGGGCAGGGACACCTCCAACTAGACGTGCTGCTCAAGGCCCCATCCAACCTGACTCTGAACTCTGAGGCTCAAAGCCTCCACAACTTCTCTAGGCATCTTGTTCCAGCGCCTCACCACTCTCACAGCAAGTAACTTCCTCCTAATATGTAACCCAAATCTAGCTTCCTCCTGCTTGAAGCCATTAGCTCTTTTCCTGCCTCTACACATTTTTCTAAAAAGTTCCTTTCCAGCTGTCCTTTATGCCCCCTTGCAATGGGTTGAGGCAGACCCCCTCCCCACCAGAACCATCCTCTGCTACCAAGAATGTGATGGGTTGAGGCAGCCCCCTCCCCACCATGGGCAGAAATAACGACTCAAACAAACGGATTGCAAAAGTGATGGAAAGTTTAAATGGAAAGCAGTGAATGTTTACAGAGAGCCAGAAGCACAGTGACAAAGAAATCTCAAAACAGACCCAGAAGCATCCCATCCCCACCTGGGGGGTACACCCCTAGACCCCCAGGGCTCCTTCTTCCCCCTCCCACTGCTAGGCTAGTCTCAGCTGGCCAGATCTGAAGACTGCCCATCCCCCCATAACCTTGGGCCTAGCCAGGCCCATGGCCAGGAGACATCTCCCCCAGTTACCAGGTGACAATGAGGAAGAAAGAGGAAGTGTTAGACCCCGCACTGGATCTTACAGTGGTGCAGAGAATTATGGTACGAATTTCCTGCGTCCACCCACTCTGGGTTGGACTTCTGGACACAGGAAGTAAACGCAGCAGAGGGCAGCCAGCCCAAACTGCTACACCCTTTCAAATACTGAAAGGCTGTAATGTCTCCCCAGAGCTTCCTCTTCTCTAGGCTGAACAACTCCAAATGTCTCAGCCTGTCTTCACGGCAGAGGTCCTGCAGCCTTCTTTGTGGCCTTCCTCTGGACCCACTCCAGCAGTTCCATTTTCTTCTCGTATTGAGGGTTCTAGAGCTAAGCATAGTATTTCAAGTGGGGACCTCACAACAGTGAAACAGAGGGGGGAGATCCACTTCCCTCAGCCCTCTAGCCACACTTAATTTGATGCAACCCTGGAATACACTTGTCTTTCTGAGCTGCAAGTGCACATTATTGGCTCATACTGAGCTTCTCATCAACCAGCATCCCTCAAGTCCTTCTCCTCAGGACTGCACTCTATCCATTCCCCACTCAGCCTGCATTTGTGCTTGGGATTGAACTGCTCCATGTGCAGGACCCTGCACTTAGCTGAGGTTGGCACTGGCCCACCTTTCAAGCCTGTTCCTCTGGATGGGATACCTTCCCACCAGCACTGTCCACGTCACCGTCCAGCACTGTCCATGTCACCAAAAAGATGTTAAATACTGGTCCCAGTACCAAGCACTGAGGAAAAAACAGTCTCCTCATTTAGTCAATAGTTTCCACTTAAACATTGGGCCACTAACCACCACTCTTCAAATGCAGTCATGAAGCCAGTTCCTTAGCTACACATTGCCCATCCATCAAAGACGTAAGTCAGGATGTCATGACTGACAGTATCAAATGTTTGCACAAGCCCAGGCAGACAGTATCAGTTGATGATTTTATTTCTTAAAAAAATGCACCCTAGGTCCATGTCTCAGGTTTGTTTTCTACAATCAGCTCCTTGACAGCAGCCTATAAAACAATACAAACTCATAAAACTTTAGCTAATGAGGTATTCTGTTTAACCACAACCCCAAAAGATGTGGCAAGCCTACACAGCACCATATCCTACACACTGGAAACTAACGCCTAATAGTATCAAGAGTTTAAAAGGTCAACCTAGCTCTGATGTCTAAACCAAAGAAACCAAGTACTACTCAGACTTACCAATGCAGTTGCTGAATTTACAAAGGTAGTGATTGAAACGTCATTATAGCAAGCTTTTACGTACAAATTAGACATATATTCTCCATCCTTGAGCAATCATCTCTTATCATTTGTGAAGTACTGTCCCTTTTTAAAGGTACCTAATTACACCTCTGTCAACCAAAAAAAAAAAAAAAAAACCACAACACCCAAACACCACAAAGCCAAACCAACCCTTCAAGAAGCACAAAAACTACTTACTTGGTGTACATCCCCTTCAACTCTCTGAATCATCAACTGTGGAATTCCCAAACCAACATTTCCATCCAAAACGTATTGACCAAGATCATCTTCAAGCGTATGAAGTACTGAAGCCACAAGCTCTTCTTCCCTTTTCAGAGATGCGAACATTTCTATTATAGATGACCACATGCTGCGAACCTAAATGGGCAAGGACAAAAAGCTATTTACATGTCTGCCATAATACCTAACTAACAGCATCAAACGAGCATAAAGCCAGATGAAAAAGCTAGCGTAATAGGTATGTGGAAATAACAGCATTTGAGACTGTTACAGAAATTTTAAGAAATTCAGTGTGGTGCCACAACAGAAAAAATGCTCACCTTTTGAATTCTCTTGGTTTCATAACTTTTGTTTTTCGTCGTTTCGTTTCATGCTGTATGAACATGCAAAAAGTTCAGACTGCAATGAAATTTACCATCTGTATTTCATAAAATAGGGTAAGAAATTGGGGGTTTTTTGTTTGTTTGTTTTTTTTATGGCAATTAAATTAGACTATATAAAACAAAAAAACCAAAAAAACACACTTACTTGCAAGACTGCATCTGCAGGGCTTCATATTCAGACTTTATCTGTTCTATTTGTTCAATCAAAAGCCTAGGAAAAAAAGTTAGCAGTTACCAAAGATTTCTGAAGCCACTTATACCTATTCTTTCCAAATTTGCACACTGAGGCCACTTTGGAACAATGGAAAAAACCTTAAGCTTCACTTCCTCACCATGACTTTGTGCAAAAAAAGGGCAAGGAAACCACTAAGAATAAGCTGTAATTTTTTCTATCTCCATGAAACATTTTTTATTACAACCAAGAACACTAATGAAGTTACTAGAAACCTAAGGCAGCGATGGCAACTTACAGTACCCAAATCCCTCAGTTTTGAAAAGCTGGACCACCAGCTTTTGTGCTGATGCTTTTATTAAATGTTTATGGATGTAAAAATACAGTGGCCTGATTTTCAGAAACACTGGATACCTGAACTATGTTGGCCTTAGAGAGAATTAAAAATACTACAGAATTTAGTTTTTGAAGGACATCACTCAGCAAGAGCATTAAGTTTTCAAGCAGGCTGAGAGATGCAGAATTACAAAAGTCAGCAAAGGTTAACAGACTCTGCCCTCTAAGAACTACATTTTTAAGCCTTCTATTAAAAGAAGCACCTTTAGTTGTGTTACTCATGGTCCTGTCAAGTCTTGAGTGTTTCCAGCAAGGGAGATTCCATTCTTTCCTGGGCATCACATTAGTGTTCAATTTTCTTACCTGAGTTTTTTTTGTGGTTTTTTTTGTTTTGTTTTGTTTTTGTTTTGTTTTTTCCACCCAATAGAGACTTCCATTAAGCACATTCAGCCTCCTGCCTCTTCCTCTCCCACCACACATATATTCTTGTGAAGGAAACACCTCAATCTTCTCCTGAATGACTGCATAGGCATTGGAAGACTGTGATTAAATTCCTTGAGCTTTGTCTTCCCCAGGGTAAACCCAGTTTCTGCAGCTTTCACTCACATGCATCAACTTCTCCAACTCTCTAATCATTGCAGCCCTCTGTCACAATCCTATCTTTCAATCTCAACTAGGGGACCGAATCAGAACACAGTATTCCAGGTGTTGCCTTAGAATTGCAAGGCAGCACAAAATGCACCTTTTGATCTGCTAGTTGTGTTCCTTTTCATACAGCATAGTACGCTGTCAGTCTTCTTGACTACTAGGGCACACTGCTGACTTGCACTCAGCTTGTGACTACTCTCACCTCTGGTCCTCCTTAACAGAGCAGCTTCTCAGCCAACAACCCTCAAGCCTATGCTGTTGTTCAGGATTACTCCAGCCCACATGCAAGACTTCACACTGATCTTGGTCAAATGTCACCTAAGTCTGGTTGAGCAAGTCTGGAAACCCAGAAAGGTCTCTGTGTATATGTACTTTCCTCACAGTCTGGCATCATCTCCAAGTTTGGTGGGTTTGTAATCAGTCTGGTTATTCATACCCTTTATGAAGGCAAGGAATAGTGTAAGACTCAGTATCAACCCCAAGGGAACTCCGCTCATGATTAGCTGCAAGTTAAGACTTTGAAGTACTATCACCCTTTGGGCTCATCCCTTTAGCTATCCTTCTATCCTTTCAAAGGCAACAGAGCAGTTCTGAAATCATGTCAAGTTATCTCTATGCCCTTGTATAGGAGCATAACAACACAGTAACCATGAGGTCTCCCTTGATGCTAAATCCTCTGATCTTGATCCGCAGACATGAAACAGAGCAAGTCCTCTTGCACAATTATGCTACAGACACTGAAATTTCTCTCTGACCTACAGTGGAACTCCTCCTTTTCTGCCACCATCATAACAGTGCTGCAGTGAGGTAAACCATCCCACTCATACTCTGTAAATTTCACTAACAGATAATACTGTGCCTGCACAGAAAGTTCCAGTTATTCTTGTTTCTCAGATAGGGAATGTGTGCTATGCAAAACAGCATAACTTTGCTTCTGGATTTAGGGTTCTTGGGTGTTGGCTCTTTTCTGCAGGGACTCCAGCAAGACGTGTGGGAGTATGGTAGCACTGGGTTCGGTTTTCTGTTTTATGCTGGGTTTTTTTCCCCATATATCACTGTGCTGTTTCTGCAAATAGACTAAGTTAAGGTAATCATGCATTATTAACTAGATTGTTAGCTAAGGTAATTATGTGCTCTGACTATATGTTATATTAAACTCTTATCTCTTTATCTCAACCCTAAGTTTTGTGTGTTGCTTTTCCCCTCACTTTTGTGTTGGGGGGCAGAAAGATTAGCCCTTGTGCTAAACCATTACAGGTTTATGTAAATAAAACATGTCCCACAGTAATTAATCAAACACCAAATGTTTCATCTAGACAGTTACATTTTAAAATATGACCATTCTAATGCTGAGAAACCATAATGGCACATATGCAGAATTCTTTGACCACTTTTAATGCCCGAGTACTGTATCTTCCAAAATACCACATCTTCTAAATGAAGAAATAATTTTAGACTACTATACTTTAGATAAGACCCTACAAACAGCAGAACTGTCAAAGGAGGCAAAGGAGGAGAAAATGGGGAGAGGCTCAACAGAACTCATGAGGTAAAGCAGATTCAGCCTCCTCAAATCTTTTTTATAAACACACACAAAAAGTCAGCTTTAAGGAAAACTACGTTTCTTTAAAAGCATTACTTACTGTGATTTTTGCTCATATTCTTGCCTAACAAAATCTTCCCTTTGAAAAATCTGCCGAAGTTTATTGTATGCAACTCTACGTCTTGCCTTTGCCATGTGTACATCCTCAGGCCTTGAATCTACAGCTTCAGCAAAAGGTATATCAATGCCTAAACAAAAGGTTGGGATACATCATTCACTTTTAGTAAATACATACCTTGCTAATTCACCAAGTTTGAATTGAAAGAATCACAAATCAAGATACTCCTTTTATCAGGACTGAAACAACAGTATGTAGAGGGTTTTTTTGGTTGGGTTCCCCCCCCCCCACGTATTTTCTGTTGTATAAATTTTCATTCATTCTCACTCTTTCCTTATTCTTCAGGTCAGTAAAACAATACAAGATGTCTACAATAGTTCTGGTTCAAAATACCTCAAGCTGTGCAAAACAGTACAGTGCAGTAGCAGCCCAGTATTTTAGGATCAAACAATTACTTCCATGGGTAATGATGTTCAACATTGCACATACACAACCCAAACTTGGAGCAAGAGCCAATAAGCAATAGAAAGCAGAGCAATTCACATTATTCTATCAGCAGGAGCTCTATGCAAGTGCACAGAATACTGTGAAAGATTGTGAACCGAGTAGCCAAATCAGAACTACTTAGAGATCCATATATCAGAAGATTTGAGAGATTCACTAGTAACATGACAAACAAAACTGTTTTATTTTTTCCATTACAGCTTACCTGCAGAGTTTTCTTCCAGATCCTTACGCATTACATGTCTTGCAAACTGATAAAGTAGGCAAATAAATTTGGGACCACCAGGAGCAAGAAGTGAAGAAGGTGCAATTTTTGGAAAATCGCTTTCTTGTACCTTAAAAAAAGTTAACAAAAATCTAAGAGATAAAGCCTCAACAGCAGATATCAAACATATTGCCGAGTACCAAAACACTGCAGCTTACTTGCTAGCAAGTCTGACACAAAGCTTAAAATACTCTGCCACCACAGCTGACATCTAGTCAGCAGAAAAGGCTAAAACTTTTTGAATGTTGTTCCCTCCACCATCCCTAGTTCTGTACAAAAAAGAAAGTTTCAATGCAAAGACTGACATCACTGTTGGGTAAATGGTAGAAATCTGTGCCCTCTTGATCTCTGACTCATAATCCCTACCTTTGAAAAAATGTTCAGATTTTTATTCGTATTTTCTACTGATGTCATTAATCACTGTACTTATTTCTGCTTTCATCTTATTCAAAGACAGCCCATTGCTGGCTTTCACATTGAGTATTATTACTAAAAATGTGTTCCTGTACATAGAGACTAGAACTCTAGAACTATCATTAAAACAAAAGCAACATGAGACAGTACTAAAGCAAACAATTTTGGTTTGTCTCTTTTATTTTAGAAAGATCACCTTAAATTTCACTCTCTCTCCATGAGGAAAGACTAACTTTAAAAAGTTTTTCAGGCATGTGAAACATCTTCGCAATAAACATTCCTTGGCAAGTTAAGCAATTCTGTCAACTTGAAAGCAAGTATTCTCAGTTGGAACTCAGATTTAATCAAATCCCACCATCCAGGAGCAAGCCACAGCGGTTTTGACCCAAGATTAAGTCTTTATTATCTAAATTACACCATGTCACAATTTTTTTCCTCAAACACGTCTAAGAAACTGTGTGAAATAAGATACATGGTAAAACAGAATTCTTTGGTAAGACAACCGTCTTTAAAATGCCTATCTAAAAGCACTACCCTCAAAAATTAATGAGAACACAGAAATTCCACTCACTGCAATATCTTTTAGCCATTCACAGCACTTCTTCCTAAATTCATGGTTCATGGAGTGACATTCCGGAAGGTAAGAGTCTCTTTCATTTACAAAAGGATGAGAAAAAAGAAGAAAAAGAAGGGAAAATAAAATTGAAAATATGTTCACATATTCAGTCACCTAATTAACCTAATAAGAACAAATGACAAATATTTCGTAGCCATGCCTCCTGGAGAAACTGAAAAATTAAGGGATATAGCCTAGATTAAGGCTAGATAAGTTCATAAAATGACAGGTTGTCTTGCCATAATTATAGCCTATTTCAGAGACATAACTTGCCTCTGAAAACAGAAGAGTGGTAGGTGGGCGGGGAAGAAAGGAGGTTAGAAAGTTGACAGTTTTCATATCCCTGGTCTTGCTTCCACAATTTCTTTCATGTATAAGCTAAAATAGCTCAGTCACCTGAGGAAAACCTCTACAGAAGATGGGTTCTTGCCATATTCAATATCCTATTAGCAATTCTTAACCCGGAAACGTTACTTGCTGTTTGATCGGGTAAATAAATAGGAAAAGTAGATTAGTTAGCAACTACAGAAGTTTCTAATAAACTTCCCAAGTTACTGATGATATCAAACTTAATGAACATTTCTGATAGAGTTGTGATCAGAAGGAAACTTGCATTTTTCTTATGCTTTCTCCCTCTTCAGCAACTTCATAAACCATACTCGATTACACACACTGCCATAACCTCATATGAGCCAAGTACATACCCGAATTCTTCCTCTGCACGGCAGTAATCCAGTTTAGTAAACAGGAAGTGGGCAAGGATATTGTATGCATCGCCGTTTGGTTTATCAAACGTGCTCCTAATACACAAACAGATACATCAGAACTTGTGAGGATGCTCAATTAACACTGCAGTTTTAATGGCCGCTTATTCAAAATATTAAAGAGTGAAATGGTGAAAGTCATACACTGAATGCTTTACTTTCTGCGCAACTAAAATTACACATTCTCCAACCTAATTAACATACTTGAAGTAATTTCGGTTAGCAAGTTTTATCTCCATTAAGTTTTCAAACCAGGAGGTATAGAGCCAACGAGCACTTCATCCATCGGACTGTGTGGGATGCGTCCATGGGAGCGCAAGAAAATAGGAATTATTGCTATCTCCTGGGTTTCCTCAGGCATAAACAAGGGAAAACACTACAGCAATTTAGGTATTTCCAATCCTACGCACCGCCAAAAGCACTAGGCTCCTCGATAGCCAAGGTAGGACTTCCCCCTTCCCTCCAAGGGGAAATCTGAGCCCTTGCTCGGGCGCCGGCGGCTACAAAATGGCTACCCTCCTCCTTCCCCGGCTCCCACCACCACACTTACATTCCCAGTTTAAACTCTTCGCCGTAAGCTTCCGGTTCGAAACCCAGGGCCAGGATGTACAGCCAAAAATGGTCCCTCTCCCATTGGGCGGCCATGGTGCCCAGCAGCTTCACCAACGAAGCCAAGCAGACCACAGCACCCAACGGCCGCGCCGCCGTCCCCAGCCCGCCAAAACCTCGCGCGCGCAAGCCCTTCCACGTCAGGCCAAACTGCCGCGAGACTTCATACCCACCCACTTCAGCCGAAACGGCGCGCGTCAGGCCCGACGGGATCCTGGCGCGGCTACGGCGCGCGTCAGGCCCCGGGGTGCTGTAGTGTCCCTGGCCCTGCGCCTGCACGCTGAGCAGCGCTGCTCGGGCGGAGGCCACGAGCGCGGCGCGCCGGGTGTGACTGCTGCTGCCAAGCTGAGGAGCAGCAGCGGCGGAGCTGGACCAGCGCTCGAAACTCGCCCGAAAGAAGCGCCGAAACGGCCTGAAGTGTTGTGGATGGCGTTGTGCTCCGGGCATCGGTCGGACTAGACAGCCTTGAGAGGGCCTTCCCATTTTAAATAATTTTTAATAAAATAATTTAAAGCGAAAGTAATGGGGAAGCTCACACCAACAGCACAGCACGCAGTTCAGACTTTTTATTTCAAGGCATTTCAGTGACTAGACTTCAACGTTTTCACAACAACCAAGAGTTACATAGTGAGAGAGCAGAGGTGCAAACCTCACAGCTATACCACACACCGAGCAAAGTTTCTGCGGCTGACACAAGAGTAGCACCGTTCAGTATCTCCAGACTTGCTGCTGCCACCCCTGCGACGTGGAGATCTCTGTGAGAGGAGTTCAACCTGATCCTTGGAAAGAAAAACCTGCTTCTAGTCCAATTTCCATTCACCCCAACTCCTCCTACAGAAGTCACTGTGTGCAAGTAGACGCAACATTCTTTAATATGTATATAATTTATTTAAACATAAAAAGATCATCACCGGCAGCCAAAGGATCCCTCTATTCAACTAGTCTTTTTTTTCCCTCCTGTCCCACATGTTTGTACCTTCACTCTCCCTTTTCCTTCTCACCATCTCTTCTGCTTTCTCTTGTGTCTGCCTTATTCCTGAAAAACTTTGGATTTTAAGCATTTACCCTCTTCTGATCCCAGGCCCAAGAACTGATAGCAGTAGGATGGCCAAAATTTTTGCACACAGAAGGCATGTAGAGAGAAAGGGAGTCCTTTTGTGCATAAAGCACTCTTGCCCAAGGGAAGCTATAGGCTTATAAGCTCTGCAGGTCAAAACCCAACAAAAAGAACCTGAGAGAATCGGAGACAAACTCTATTACTCCTTTCAGCAGCAAAGAGGTAGATGCAGAAGTGCTTTTTATGTTGACTGAAAGGGGAAATTTTGTGGACAAATCCTCATCAACTCCTTCTGTTGACAGCCCTTTAGGCAAAGCACTGGAGTGTTTTCATGGCTGCTGCTGAGATCAGTTGGATACACTGGTTAGGCTATACCTGGCCTGTAGGATGCTAATGAGTTAATGTAGCATGCATTCCTTCAGTAGAGAGAAAAGAAAAAAACAACCCCACCCCCAAAAAAAAACCAAACACCCAAAAAAACCACACCAAAAAATCAACACTTTGATGCAGCTAAGTGGAACAGTACTGATTTTAAAAAATATCCCCAAGGAGCCCTAAACTAGGCAGGTTCATCTTTAAAAAGAATCTAAGTTACACATGGCAAAAGTACATTGTATCAAAGAGATGTTTATGCTTCTCTTTATTCAGCCCTTTGCCCTGTAGTATAAGGGCCATTTGTGCGTGAGAAGTCTTGTTGGTCATCTTCACCCAAATCCAAAATATCTGGGATATCATCTGACTCTGAAGACAGGTCTGTAATAGTGAAATCTGGAACCTGCATAGGAATGAAATTTCAATCAATTCAAAAGTAAAACTAAATAAATTTATGCAGTACTTAGTGAAGACAGGAGACAACGGTGCTCAGAATCTCTAGAAATCGGACCCAAAATACTGAAAACAGAGTGAACTATGCTCAGTAACTTATGTAACACATGGCATTATGACATACCAAATACTATGCAAGATGTAGATCAGTTGCTTAGAAAATAGCATGCTTGCGTGTTTACTGTAGACACAGAACCAATCTGAACCGAGTATAGTGTATTTAGTGAAACTAGTGACTGGGAAATTGAAAAAAGAACATTTTTTTTAACTTGTCTTGCCTTTTTGCTTTCCTTGGGAGCAACAGCCTATACAAAGGAACCTGCCATGAAGAGCTTGATACAGATGGCTCTGCACTGCTTGGCCCACCTACCACATCAAGCCTTTTCTTAGGAAACAAGCATCTGGAACTGCAGTGCCATGCTGGCCTCTGTTTTAACTGCATTATAGTATTCTAGGCTGTTAAGGAGCATCAGATTTCAGAAATTGCCAGAGACAGTAGTAGATGCATGGATGTTACACACTTCTAAAAATGTTGGCTAAGACACTTAGGAGCTTAAATCCCAACCCTTAAGTCCCCTTAGTAGGACTTAGGTTATTTAGGCACTTATGAAAAATGGGATATAATTAAGCAATTTACTCATAACCAAATGGGGGGGTTGCCCCAAATGAAAAGACTTTTATCTGACTAATTTGATTCCAGTTAGCTTTAATGTTAGTGATGTGACATTCTCAGAGCCAGGCACAACATCAGCACATAGTGATTTTGCTGCATGCTCACAGGACTTTATTTTCAACTTGGAGAGGCTTCTGTAACCTAAGCTCAGTGCTGACTAGAGAAGTGGTTATTGCAAAACACCTCACAACTTAATTTTATGAAAGCATGCAAGAGAAATCGGTGCTTTGCCTGCTGTTAAGATAGGTCAGAAGAACAGAGAATACATCAAAGGATAAAGGGATTACTGTTTCAGCCACCAGGTTGCAGATAGCACTGAACACTCAGTTCCTTGGAGGGTAGGTAGCTGTTAATATCTTTACTACTAAGGTGCTGTTGTCTTAATTAAAACCAAGATTAGGAAGAATTGCATCACCATGCCAGCACTCAGGTGGTAGTGTGAATACAATGAAATATGTGGACCACTTTGAAAATCTAGGCTTGATCAAAATGAGATCAATAACCTTTTTCTCCTAAAATAAAATAGCCATAGGAATGGGGGAAAACAGATATGTTTAACAGGAAGAATTATCTGGCATATTTCTCCTTATAGCAGCTTACCTGAAACTGTAGTTACTGCAATTACAAAAATCAACAAGTTTTCCCATTATCAGCACATGATGCTGTAATTCATACTGCAATACAAATGGGGATATTTAGCGAGACTAGGGCCAAGTAGCTCACATGCACACTTATTTTAAAATGTGTCCAAACAGATGGCTTAAACAAGTTGTTTTATTCTGTATTTCCACAGAGAAGGGTACATCTTCAGTAGCTGTCTGACCACTGACAATTTTCACTATACCCTAGGTTTAAGATGCCCATCTTTCTTACATCTGTGCTGCTCTTAGTGACAACAGGGTAATTGTTTGAATTTAAGTTTGTGCTTTCTTCACCTCTTTAATGCACGCACTATAAGCAGCTGACTCCTTTAACATACTAGTAAAACATTCAGACAAAAGAATTTCCAACTGGAGTATTTCTGTCAGCATCAGAGTAAAACAGGGCTGATGCCAGTATTGTTCCTCTCAGTTTTGCATATTCTAAATTGCATTAGTAGAGCATATTCTGACGTCTGCCACAGGCTAAAACAATGTAAAGCCATTAGTGTTATAAGCTTCCTTCAGTAAAGGAAGCTTCACTTCCATATCAGTTTTAACAGTTTGTAGGAAGGTAAAGCAGTAAGTAAATTCTTGCAACAATTAATAGTGCCAATACGATGACTATTCTTGGCACTTCTCTATAAGATGCAGTTAAATAGTTTACACAGAATAATGCAAAACCCACAAAATCCTTGCATGGAATAGTGTAAAACATACTTCAGAATTTTGCTGGTTTTCATGAACAAATGTTAAACGTCAATAGTAATAAATTTCAATTTAGCAAGATGCACATTTTCATAACTGAGCCCCTAGCAATTTGAGAGAGTTCTTATTTTATGCACTTTCAGGACAAGCACTCATTTTCAGTCAGACCGTATTATCCAAAATAAACAGAAGTTCTTAGTATGAAAAGAAACACATTTAACAAAGCATTGTGCACAATACCTCCAGCAAGCTGTTACATACAGGACTTCCTACTCATGCAAATGACCAACAGATCATGCTCAAAAGACAAACGAGGTTCCATTCTCTCTTGTTAATTAGATGGCTGAGCTGATTTTGGGGTGCATTTATTGTGGGGTTTTGATGGTTTGTGTTTTAAATAAAGTCATTTCCAAACCCTTTCCCCTATTTTACTAGTTCCTTAGTGTTACTCCAATCTATTTTGGAAAATATTATTGAAAAAATAATTAACAGAGTCGTCTAAAGGAAAGCCACACATTTCCAAAGCTTTCTACTTTTCTTTAGTTTGAGGCAAACTAGCTATATCTCTGCAAATCCAGTCACTGCACAAACCTTGTAATTTGAATTTGACCAATACGTACACTGCTAAAAATGTTTACAAAACTTTTATACCACACAGAGATATTTCAGAATGCTTACATTTGTAACTTTCGTAGCAAAGTATTATCAGCAATGATACAGTAATAGTTCTCTTAAATAAGCCTGGAAAAGGGAAGTTTCAGTGAATTATTTTTTAGTATCTCCTAAAAAGAAATCATCTTCTGAGTTCTAAACAAACCCTGAATAAAGTAATTATCACTGGTAAGGTTATTAGTAAATGTTATAATACGATCCCAGTTTTTTTGTAGCATTCGCAACCTCTGACACTGTGTTCCATTTCATGCAGTTTATATCCCTTGCCACAAATTGGATCAGCTATTTCCTGTAATTTTCAACAGCACCTGGTCTTAAGTTCCAGATAGACTTCACAGCTTCCTAAGCCAACCTGTATCCGCAAAAGTGGTTTGAGACTAAGAGCAAGCTTCTGTGCAGTGTAGCTGTGATGTTTGATACATGCAATTATAAAGAAATGGGTGAAATAACAGGAAAAATTTGAGCAGGCTGCTCTGATAATATCTTAGGTTTCCTTCCTCCAGAGGGTTTTCAGCAGTTACTAGCATGCACTTCAGCTTCAGTTCACCGTACCAAAAACCCCCAAAGATGACTTTGGAAGGGGTCTCTACCATTCTCACCTCCAGCAAGCATTTTGCTAGTCACCCTCTAACTGTGCTAGCAATAAATACCAAGTTTTATCTAGGTTTGTAATTAGACTAGTCTGGGAATGTGCTGTACTACATTACCAACAAGGAGATACCGATGCAAGCTACCACCACAATTCAGTTTAAACATTCACTGCTATGCTTATTTAGGAATCTAGTAATTTCAATCCAGAGACTATGTAAAATAGGAACATACTGATTTGCTGTTAAGTCCTCTTTTCCTCCAAAGATTCCTAACTTTGTTGAAGGGAAAAGGAGAGAAACATATGTTCAGTGCAGTGGGCAAGATCCAAAGAGACCACACACCACAGTAACATGATACAGAAACCCGTGCACAGCATTTCGTGTAACAGGCTATTACCTAGGTTTATGCTTACCATTAGGTAAGCATTTACCAGACATTCTTCTGTTTGCAGCCACTAGCTGTAGGTCAGCTGCTAAAAGTCAAAGTACATTTACACAGTTACCACCCAACAGTGCCTGGTGAGGGAAAAATTTGAAGATCTAACATTTCCAGACCAATCCTGACCTAACATCTAACCAGGCGTTCTTATGTTAAATACTAGACTACATGTGATTCCCTTGAGTGCCCTCACTGTACCAGGTGCAGGTATTGCTCTATGTAGCAACATGTCATTCATTGATAAGCTTTCTTCCCATTTTTGCTTCACACTTTGATGACCTCTTCGAAAATGGTAGGCAGCATTGCTATACTAAACAATTGCAACAAAGTTGCAAGGGGGATGCATCCAGAACATTGACACAACTTACCTGGACCCCCTAAGACAAGAAACCTTATTTCTTAGTGACAGTAATTCTCTTCCAGGGAAAGGTTTCACAGGATTTACTGAGGAACAATTCTACCCACGTAGCTGAGTTTTAATGCATATTAGTCACTCAAGTTCCAAAGAGGGTAAATAAAGTTAAATAGACTAAAACTGGTGTTTGCAGATGTACTGTTTACAGGGAGCCAGCAGGCAAAGCAAGTAGCCAGCCATCTCATGCACACAGAACACCTACTGCAAAGACAGGACAGGGTTTTTTTGGTCCCTATCCTTCTCTTCTAAATACTAGGACATCCATCAGTCCACAACTTAGGTCATCATTAAAGGTAGGCACAACAGCAGACATCAAAAAAAGCAGCAAAGCCAAGACTGAATGGAGGGACACATAGGAATCCAAAGGGTAGAAGTCAATGCTGCAGCAGTATCTTGCTTACCTATAAACACACACACACACATTTTCAGTGTATGTCCTACTTCATTTGCATTTGAAACTTGCTTTCTGATGGAACCAATTTGAAGGGGTCACAGAAGAGCAAGTTACATTTGTTTTAAACATCACTGAAATGGAGGCAGACTTTGGCTACTGAAGCATTTATTACCAACATACAAAAGTTAATTACAAAAGATAGCTACAAAAAAAGCAGTTCACAACAACTGCTTGGGTACAAACAGCATGAATCTTGTCTTTATACTGCATATTCAAATCATATTGATTACAATTTGCAGATAAGTGGACATGGCTCCCCAAGGAATTAGTCACAGCACCAGGTCTGCCAGAGCGCATGGACAATACTCTTAGTCTACAGTTTATTTTTAGGTAGCCCTGCAAGAAGCAGGGAGTTGGACTCAATGATTCCTTCCAACTTGAGATATTCTGTGATCAGCCCATTGTGTTACAAAACAGGTAAATTTATATAGTTGGTATTAACACTGTCACAGCATTTAAGCAACTCCAGCTGACTTCTTCAGAAACCCCACTTTCAGCTTTGGAATTCTGCACAGAACTTGTGCAACAGTAGAATTTGAGACAGTCAGATCCTTCACAATCAAACAGGTGATCTGCGGCAAATAAGGAATTTAAGCATACCTAGCTAGACTGCAAGGCTCTAAAATGCATTGCATGATAAGTAAGGCTTTTATATTCTGGTACAGATGAAGCAACAAGTCCAATGCTTTTTAGCTATGCTAAGGTTTCATTTAGACAAATTATATTAATACTATTAATAAGCATGGTGAGGTTTCTTAACTTGACAAACAAGGCATCTTGACATCTGTAAGCTGCCGATATTTAGGCACTCTAGACAGTTTTTAGAGTGGCTTAACTACACGGGACAATATAACCCGTGTGCAAGTGTCTTTTCTCTGTATCACTCCCCTATGTTTCTGGATTTTTCTCCAAGGCTTTCTTGACAGCTACACTTGTTAAGGCCACTTGTTTGGTCAGTCAGCAGAGTACATGTATGCTATGCAGTGTATTCATTAGTGCGTTCAGGCTGTTTGTCTCTCTGGCTGGAATTTTTCTCCCCCTCACCTTTGCTCTCAGCATGCTGAATGCCAGGCAGTTGGGGGTAAAAGGGACCTACCAGCCAGGTGAGCGGTGTGTTGTTAACAAGATAATCCATCACATCATCCAGAGACTCCTTCATTTTCTTCAGCTGTCCTTTGCTACTGGCAAGAAAGCTGTCTGATAATTCTTGGAAAGAGGAGGCTGACCGAAAGCTCTGGTAGACATCACCTGCAACTGACCCAACACTGTAAACCTGATCCTGCACATTCTGTGGCAGCCCCTGTAGGCTTGATACCAGTGTGAGGCAGGTGGTTTGAAGCTGCTGAGTGAGGCTCCGTGCAATAGCTAGAGTTCTTGATTCAATGCGCTGGAAGCAAAAAGCATAACAGCACATTAATGTCTTTTCATGACTAGCAGTTTTACATTGCTCTAGATACATAAAGAAGCAAAGTAAAGGGGTTAAGCAAAATAAAGCTGTAGCAGATAGGAAATCAGGTCTTAAGTCTGAAGAGTTGGAGACCTGAAAGTACTTGACATTTGTTCAGTGCTCAATTACTTTGTGGAACAGAAACATTGGTAGTTTCCACGCAGCAACAGATAAGCAGGCTCTTGTTTCAACTCCAGATAACAAGTCACTATATTCCAAACAATGAACCACTGTTTAAAGCTACATATAAGACTCTGAGTCTCGTGCTGACAACTTGTTATTCCTTGTCTGGTAATAGCAGGTAAGGCCTAAGTGATCTAGATCGGGATATCCCAACAGAGCACTCTCTTGAAAGGTGAATGAACTCCAGAGTGTTTTCAAAAGTGGACACGTAATAGTCACTACTCCTGACCTTCAGCACTCAGGTTCCACATAGGCTTCTGTGCTGTTGAGATCCCACACATACTTATACTCGGGGACTGTCAGTATGCCATTACCTTGACAGTATACCATTCATTTATTTCTGGTTTATATGTTTACATCTATTTACCTCAGTGCTATGCAGTTCATCACCATCATTTTGGCCTGTGTTTTTCTTCCATTCTACCCAGGACTGGTAAATCTTTTCCTGAGCATCAAGAAGTTTCTGATTGGCACTATTCATGTTCTTTCTGGCATACTCAATCTGAAATACAGCCAAATAAGGAAATAAATAGCAGAGTCCAAACAGTTCCATTAGGGCTACCCTCCCTTACCCACTTTATATCCTCCTTTCAAAATCCTTTAAAAATTCAGTATAAAAGATTTTGGAGAACAAGATTGTATTCCTTCTCTTAAAAAAAGTTTTGAGATGTTGCATAGTGTTATCACTTTGCCTAACTATTTCCCCCTCCCCACTAGCATCCTACACAAGGATTTGAAAGTATGCAGAAGGCCATGAGCCTTTATGCACAATTTGTATTGTACATAAAGGTATGTTGTTAGGATAAGGCTACTGAAGTAGCCAGAAATACTGTTACCCACAGAAAGAAGAGCAAGCCCACAAAGAATCTGACATTAACAAAAAGGACTGAAGTGTTTCTAAATCACAAGATACTTGCTTCACTGAATGAAGTCTGTGCCAAACCTAGGAGTACCATTTTAAATGTCACTTCTGTTTCTGTAGCATTTAAAATGACAAGCAATTGCTTGTTAGTTCACAGTTCAGCCTGATTTAGGACCTGTCCTGAATGATGGTGAAGAGTCCTGAATAGGAAGTGCTTTTTATTTAGAAAATGCATTTAGACAGAAATTTCAGTTTTTCTATGCCTCTTTCGGCTGTTTTCTGGACTCCAAAACTATGACACTATTTAATTTTTATACCTTGATCCAAAGCTTCAACTTACCAGACTAACAGTGTGGTGGAGCTGAGAGACTGCCTCCTGGCTTTTCTGTTTAGCATCTCTAACTTTGTTTAAGGCTTGTTGGTAGGCACGTGTGCGGACCTTGGAAGACAGGGATCCTAGCCTAACATAGTAGCTTGGCTTCTGAACTCCAACTTCAAAACCTTCAACTTTTGCAGCTTCTTTCTCTAAGTATGTAGAAAGGAAGTAAATTAACCACTGTAAGAAAGCTTAAGACATCTAAGGCAATTTTATTTGCTTAACAGCAGCTGCATACTCAACTTGTTCAGTAGCCGTTAACACCAGGGAAGGCCAATAGACCACTGTATATGGAAACAGCTACTTTTATTCTGCTTCCCTGTGAAGATGCTATCACAACCAGCAAGGCAAAAGGCAGTTTGGGAAGCACATGCCCCCAGCCTAGTAATGAGCTAGTAATAAATAGACAATTGCTCATTTCTCTCAAATTCCAACAAAATCAAACCTTGAACTGGACTTACCTAGTTCTGCTTCAGTAAGTGGGAGATACTGGTCTACAAGGGTCTCTGATTTTGTGAGAGCACTGTCCATTCCACTGCTCACCAGCTGCACCACACGACTTCCCAGGACAGTGTTAATGCTGCCATTGACAACTGACTTGGTCATTTCTACACTGTCTTGCATTGCTTCTTTTGTCTTGCCCACAACTCCAGTGATTGTGTGAGCAACAGTTTCCTTGGCACCAGTAACAGTGGTTGTTACAGTTTCTCTGGCTCCAACAACTACATCCTTGGCATTGGCAACAACCTGTCATAGGAAACAGGCCAATTCACTTAAAATATTTTCTAGTGAGAGATACGTAATCCAGGAAATAAATTTATGCTAACCATATAAGTATCAGTTATCTAGGAGAAATCCTGCCCTGAAAATCTGTACAATACTAAATAGAATATGCCTGTCACGCAGCCTTCAGCTCAAAACACTTCAGTGAAGGTAACTCGGGAACTATTTGTATCACACTGAAGCGAAAACAGACAAGGACTCAGACTTGTTAAAAGATGCCCACCAGGAAACAGCAACTATGGCAAGGTTAAATGGTAGGCAGGTTTAAAAAATTAAGAGGCTCAAGCATCTCAAATGCAATAAACAATTCCTCAGAAATACCTTTCACTTCCTCACTGCTTCTAACCTGTGCTTCAGGCAAGGCTTATTGAAATCTCTGTGTTTTATAGTGACAATAGTAAAGAGGATGGGTGTATAGTTCTTCTTCTTGGCATATGTACATGTAAAGAACTTACCTTGTCAGTGGGTTGATTCAGTATAGGCAGTCTCTCTTCAATTTTGTCCAGACCTATACATGCATAGCTGTTGGCAAGTACAACTATAAAAGAATATAATAGTTGGTTTTAACTTGTGGTGTATACGTTTGGTTGCTATTTTTCAATTAGTACAAATAACTCCAACCGAGAATTCCTCTTGAAACAGAGCTCTTGCAACATCACTCTTACAGGAGTTTCCTCCCCTCCTCCATCAGATTTGAGGCAGTAAATCCCAAGAACAAGGCAGTTTACAATGGTAGAAAAAAAGCTCACTTGGAGGTAGAAAAAATCCATTTGATAGCTCACAAGAACTGTTAGAACAAGCTGATGAGCTCGGCCTTTTACCACTTTGACACCAGACTCTTGGTTACAACAACTTGCATGGTTTAGTTGATCAGGTGGGTTGGATGATAGGTTGGACGCAATGATCTCAAAGGTCTCTTCCAACCTGGTTTATTCTATTCTATTTTGTGACACAGTTGCAAAATTTAACAAGTTGTGGTGAGAGAAATTACAAAAATAGCACTTGAAACCAGGTGAAAGGTGAGGAATGTGTTAAGCAAGAGACTACATAATGGTGTCTCAGATCAAGAGCTGTCAGCCACTTTAGCATTACAAAAGCAGGAAACTGCTTTCGCTCTGCATTTTTTTGTTGTTGACTCAGACTCATCTATAATCAATTACTCAACAAGCCTGGCAACAGTCAGTCCACTCAGCTACCTGAAACAGCACTCCGGACCAGCAGGAGCATGCCAAACTAAGTGCATCTAGTTGAATTAAAGCAATTAGTTGATTAAATCCATTAGTTGAATTTACATTATCAACAGCTCAATCTTTGCCTTACTTTGTGGTTCCAGTTTCTGGATGATAGGCATAGCACCTGTCACGGCTACTGAAGTAATCGTCTTCACTCCTTTCTCTGCTATCTCACATACTGACTTGAGATAAGGATGGTTGTCCTTTGTGGTGACATAAGCCGTGGACACCATATCATAGGTGGAGCTCACCAAAGGAAGGTTGACAACCCTTGATACAATGTTCTGTTTAAAAGAGGAGGAGGTTAGTTGATTCCTACTGTGCTGAACTAGACATAAAAACTATGGGGCTAACTCAAACATACCTGCTGTGGATCAGTTGCTGCCAATGCCATTTTTTCACGTCTTGAGCTCTACACAGGCTGTGAAAGAAGCATACAAGTTACAGCATCCTCATATCCACTTCATCTAACCCACAGATTCAGAAACCAACAACCCAGTTGTAATCAATCCCATTGATCAAGGGGATTAGGATGTTCATGTTCCTGTATACAAAGATTACATTTTATTGTGACAATTTTTTCTTAGGTTGCTTTGGACAACACAAGTAGGGCACATCCAAGTGACTATCGCTGTTTGAGGAATTACCTAAGGGTTATGGACAAGTGGATTAATTTAATTTTTCTAGAAGAAACAGACACAACTGGTCTTATTTTGAAGCTGGTACAAAGAAATGCCAGCCAACAAGTAAGTCACTAAACTATAGTTTAAGATGTCTAAGACAGATAAGAATCTACTAATATCTTTAATCAGATGAGATCTTCCATTAGCATAAGGGAGGCAAGTTTGACATTTGAGCCATCATTGCCATCCAAATCTTGAAAATGCATGGAAGAATCAAGTGAAGTACTAAGTAACCTCAGCTCAAGTCTCACAAGTAAGTCTGCTAACCTCAGAATTCTTTATCTCCAGTGCTTCCCTGCTCAGGTCATTGAAAAGTTAGCATTTCTGTAACACATAAGGCATAGGACTTTCCCACTGCAGAAAATAACTCCTCTTTATGCTAATTTTGACTTAAATATTACCCATCCAACACCAAAATGTGCTGCAGATACCAGTCATTCAACAAGCCTACTCAATTATTTTCCAACATGTATTCCCATGAAGAAAATACTAACTCTCCCACACAAACTCTGGTAAAAGGAGAGGAGTATTGTATAAGGACAACACATGGAAGTGCACTATCATCCTTTGTATGCATGCAGGCGGAAAAAAAAACTGCAAGAAGGAGTTTTTGTACCAGTGGTTTCACATGGCACTTAAGTTCCAAATGAGCCTGCATAACTGAAGGTAACAGAAAGGCTAAATCAGCCCTTGAAAGGGCCATCAGTTTTCTCATACATGTGACAGTATCAAAAGAAACATGTTACTATTCTGCCTGAGTCAAGTAAAAATTTTCCCCATTACAGTATGCTTTTGTCCCTATTGTGTAAACATTTTACAGGCATACTTGCAAGTATGAACATACATGCCATAAAGTAATGCCTGCAATGAGATCTACCACTGTACATGGACAGACAATCAAGTACTGAAATACCACCAGAAACATATGCTCTTCATATACCACTACCAGCCAGATTCGAGTATATCTGAATTTCACCTGGAACTGCAAAGCATAATGCAGAACAGATGAACAGGCTAACAGCAGAGAATCTGGCCTCTGAAGGAAGTAGGGCACTTACTTCAAGGATTATTCAATATTTGTAACATGTCTCAAAAGATCCAGTCATACATGGATTTTAATTTGACCCACTAAAATAGTAATTAGTCTGTCAAGTCATTCCTGGTCTTGCATACAGGGAAGATAGCTGTATACCGCACAGCTTCACAGATCCCTCAGTTTCAGCTATGTCAGAAGTCAGATCTGCTTCACTGATGCAACTGAGCTAGATGCCTGAATCAAAGCCTGTGGTACTAAACGATACTTTGGAGACAGCAAAAGACCCTGAACAGGAAAGTGAATGAACTAAATCACCAATTTAATTTCTGCTTTCTCACCGCCCCAAACCCCACCCCTCACCGGGTACGGAAAGCGGTTCCTGAGCAGAAAGCACCACGGAACGTTCTACAGAAGAGTGCATCCAGGCGCTTGCCCTGGCTAACCGCGAGCGCCCCAGTTTTCAGTTACCACCACAGACCTCTTCAGAGACGGGGCAGCCCCATGTCTCCCCTGGGATTGGACAAATATCTCGAGATTTTCTGGTCCTGGAAGCGCCTTAAGTAGCCTACCGCATTACACCGGGGCTTGGGCCGGGGGAACCGCAGTGGCGATGACGGAGGCGGCAGGGGAGGCCCCGTTGCTAGCAGCAGCCAAGACCAGGAGCTGTAACCCGCGCATACTCCGCCAGCATGGTCCACCATATTGCGAAGTCAGCCCCGAGAGACGAGCGGGCCCTCAGAGCTCCTGCCGCCCCGCATACCCCGCGGCTGGCTGTACTCACCCGCAGAACGAAGAAAAAGAAGAAAACGACGATTCGCTACCGCTGACTAAGGGTGCCCGGCCTCACCCCGCTATTTATGGGGAGCGGCCGCCGCCGGCCGCGCGCCTCCCGCTATCTCGCGAGAGGAGTGCGCGTCACCGCCGCGGCTCGGCGAAAGCGGCGTCCGCCTGGGGGCCAGGCGCCTGGGACTGTGTCCCTCCCGGTGCAGGTGCAGGTGAAGCGCCTGAGCAGGGCAGTTGAGCCTCCGCTGGAAAAAAAAAAAAAAAAAAAAAAAAAAAAAGAAAGAAAGAAAGTTATTTTAGCAAAGGAAACACCCGTTCAGCGGGTCTTTCAGAAAATCGGTTCTCAGTACTTCTAATACACAAGGACCAGAAAGAGAAGTCCTGCCAGGCTTTCAGTTGAGGCATGCAGGCCCACAAGTAGCCTAGGTAGGCACAGATGGATCACAAATCAAATGCGCTCTTTTTTCTGACATGGAAATGTTTCAGCTTACCTAGCTGAAGAAAAGATGCAAGAGATTTGGCTATGTTGGTCTTAAATTAACCACCCCACTTCCTTCACTAGCGATCTCTTAACCAGAGCTTGAGCAATGTGGGGCTGGAATGGGTGAACTGAAACTAGGGTCAGCTGAAACTAGGGTCAGCTGACTTGAGACTCATCCCTAAATGAGCCTCATGCTTGGAAGTACAGAAAAGCTTCCAGTCTTCTCCAGCCTTGCAGTTCAGCTTGCTCACAGATAATTGTGAGGAATATGTTCCATCACTAGTGGTTCTATGGTGGTGAATGGTGCCACATCCAGCTGGTGGCCAGTCACTAGTGGTGTCCCCCTGGGATCAGTGCTGGGCCCCATCCTCTTTAATATCTTTATTGATGATCTGGATGAGGGGATTGAGTCAGTCATCAGCAAATTTGTACATGACACCACGTTGGGAGCAGTTGTTGATCAGTTAGAGGGTAGAAGGGCTCTGCAGAGGGACCTCGACCGACTGGACAGATGAGCAGAGTCCAACAGAATGGCATTCAACAAATCCAAGTGCCACGTGCTGCACTTTGGCCACAACAACCCCATGCAGAGCTACAGGCTGGAGAGCTGCCAAACACAAAGGGACCTGGGGGTGCTGATTGACAGCTGCCTGATCATGAGCCAGCAGTGTGCCCAGGTAGCCAAGAAGGCCAACCGCATCCTGGCCTGTATCAAGAATAGTGTGGCCAGCAGGAGCAGGGAAGTCATTGTGCCCCTGTACTCTGCACTGGTTAGGCCACACCTTGAGTCCTGTGTCCAGTTCTGGACCCCTCAGTTTAAGAAGGACATCGAGACACTTGAACGTGTCCAGAGAAGGGCAACACGGCTGGTGAGAGGCCTTGAGCACAAGCCCTATGAGGAGAGTCTGAGGGAGCTGGGGTTGTTTAGCCTGGAGAAGAGGAGGCTCAGGGAGACCTCATTGCTTTCTACAATTACCTGAAGGGGATTGTAGCCAGGAGGTAGTTGGTCTCTTCTCTCAGGCAACCAGCACCAGAACAAGAGGACACAGTCTCAAGCTGCCCCAGGGGAAGTTTAAGCTCAAGGTGAGGAGAAAGTTCTTCACAGAGAGAGAGTCATTCGACATTGGAATGGGCTGCCCAGGGAGGTGGTGGAGTCTCCGTCCCTGGAGGGGTTCAAGAGGGGATTGGATGTGGCACTTGGTGCCATGGTCTAGTCATGAGGTCTGTGGTGACAGGTTGGACTTGATGATCTTTGAGGTCTCTTCCAACCTTTGTGATACTGTGAGTAAATGCTGTAACTTTTGTAAATCCAAAAAAGCTCTTCACATTTAACCTATAAACAAATGAGATACATGTCACGGAGATAACAAGCCAGTACATAAAAGTAGTTGTGGGTAAAGGCCCAAATAGATACTAACATAATTGTATTTAGCTAATTGCTATTGCAGTGACAGGGTGTCCATTTACACAGAATCAAAGAATGTGTGTTAGAAGAAAGCAGCTTGACAAGAAAGGTTCAAGCCTCAAGGCCTTAATACCTAACCATGGACTACAAATGTACAAAAAAAATCTGTTTGGGCTAGTCACATTTGCACAAGTATTTTTCCTAAGGAAAATTTTAACTTCCCAGAAAGTTTTAATTGTTTTAATGGCTAAAACTGACCACAAAGTACCTTATCTCTAAGGTACAAAGTACAAAGACTCCCTTATGATGATTCTGCTCCCTACACAAAGGTCAGCCATACAGACTCTGGTTTAACTTCTATTGCTGAAAACAAATAGATCTCTTTCTCTGCTCAATAATGTGACAGGACAATAAATTCCACCAATACAGAGCAGTATTGTAAAAAATGTCATTACTTTCCCAGGACAGGGGAAGAAGGCACTTTTCCAAATTGGACTGACCACCATGAACAGTCTGAGATCTATCTATAAGGACGGAAAGACTTCTTGCAAAGCTTTGGGAAAAAATCACACAAGCTATTTATTCTTATTTACTTTCTATGTATATTCACATGTTACAGTGTTATAAAATGTCCTTTGCTTATTGCTGGAGACATTGTGACCCTTACTCTCACAGAGTTGTTTTCTGAGGTGGGGGAGAGGGCAGCTTTTTTCCCAGCCCACTTCAAGAAGACCTTTGCAGAATGGCCACTCAGTTTGCTTCTGTAAAGAAATCAATTCTACTTGTTCATGACCAGAAGACTATTCTGGAATAAAGTATGAATTTTCAATTTTCTGAGCTGCTTTATTATGACTATATTAGGATGCATATCAAACATTTCACAGGCACTCCACTCTTTTCCTTATGTTGTTGTTATCAGAGATCTTCATGTGTTTCTCATTCATAGTCACGTGGCTTATCAAGTGTAAATCATTCAATGCACCCATGAATTCACCCTCCTTTTGTCAGGAGTGTCTGTAGTGGGAATTCTAGAGTATTCCAGAGATTTTTAGTACTAATATGTGTCAGCATGATTTGCAGTGCAGGAACACCTACAACTCCTACAAGCCAGGGAGACAGTCTGCCAGAAGGCCATAATTAGGGATAGTACTGTTACCGAAAACAGCAAGTAAACTCCCCAATGCTGATTTTAGTTTTGAGGAGTAGACATTCCTTTTATTTACAGCTTGGCACACAGGGGATCACTCCATCCATGTGAGCACCAGATCAAGCATCTTAGAGAGAATATATATATCAGCATTCTATGCACATTCACTAAATTTCCAGGAATTGATTAATATATTCACCAGCCTTTCAGACCTCATGATAATATATGCATTCCCATCCTTTGGTGAATTTTGGGGAATGGTCATCAAGAAGAATCCCCTGACTTCCTCCCCCTCTGGTGCTCTGATGTTCTTCACACTGTGTGCACAAGTTGACCCCAAGGTTCACGCATGCTCAGAGAAATGCGGGCTCATTTGTGAGAGTCTGAATTGTTTAGAAGCTTTCTTTTCTTCAAGAACACTGCTGACTTCATAATATATTTATTACCTTTCCTTCTAGGATTTGTCATCTCCTTATCTGAGGTCTACAAAGATGGTTTCTTTCTCCAGCAGTTATGTGTTATCTCAAAGAAACAAAGGCTAACAAACTAGTCACTTTTACTGAGCAGTATCAGTATCAACCCATCAACAGTTCTTAGAAGGCAAGGATTTCAGATTTTGGACATGTTTCCCCTTACAACCAGGTCCTCTTCTGTATTTGATTAATTCAGAGGAGTTTACCCAAAATTCTAAAAAACTAGGATCTTGCATTCTGAAAACCTTGTCTTGGTAACAAGGCAAGGGGGAGGGAAAGAATGGGATATTACCTCTAGGATCAATGAAATTCCTTAAATACCTTAAAAGCAAAGGTGGGCATTCCACCTTTTAAGACTGATGAAGAGGAACACAGGACAATATCAAGAAAAGACATAACAACAGGTGACACAAAAGTATGCCATGCTATCCATTGCTCAAATTGGGAGGAAGTAATGGTGTTGTGGGATAACTGCCTAGCTTACCATGGGACAGGAGTGCAGGTTAATTTAGTGCTCTTCAGGAGGAAAGTTGGGATGCTTACAACCACAAGATATTTGTTTTAGGTCTGGAAATAGAGATTTGCACAACTGGCCTGTCTAATGGCAGAAGGAGGGAGTCTTAGGAAAATAAGATGGCCCTATTTTGGCTAAAATTAGTGAAGTAAGGCTAAAACAACAAAACCATGAAGCTTCAAAACAGATTTTGAAGGCCATAGTGCCTGAGCAGTGACTTTACCTAATTAACTGCAATTTTAATTTTGGAAGTTGACACTCCTCAGTATGATAAAGCGCCAAAGAAAGTACAAGCTAAACATCTGTGACTGTGTTACTCAATTCTCCAGCCAACTCATATTAAACATCACCTAGAAGGCAAAGACAGCCAGGGCTAGGGTATAAACAATCCTGAGAGGAACACCTCTCTGGGGAAAAGATTATGGATTTAATAGAGACAAGGATGGTCAGCAGGCTGTTCTTCTCTTCCTCCACCCAAGACGGGAATGCCTTCTTGGTAAGAACTGTGCATCCAATATATGGCTTAACTTTTGCTGCATTTCATCATATATTAGATCTATCACAAAGATGTGAGCCTCCAACTTTGTTAGATCTTACCCAGGATTTACAAACTTGAGCTCAATCCCTTGCACTTAGTGTATTTACCACTGGCAATCCCAAATCTGTTATAACTGTCCCTTTAATAAATTAAACCTATCAATTATTTTAACTTTCTGAACCTGTGTCAATATGAGTGCTTACTGGGGCACTGGAAAAGAGGCAAGCAGTAATTTAGTCAAGCAGTTTCAGTAAGAGTCCTGGGGCTCTAAGACAGGCAGACATTGGGATCGTACCCATAGCATGATGAGTAAATCCTGCCCTTCTCTTCTATGGGGCAGAGGCAGATGTTTAAAGTCACATCATGCACCCAATGAAAGAAGTTTCATTCTTTCAATCTGACTAGCTCATTAGTACATTCATTTGTCCAAGTCCATCAGAGGTCAAGGTACTTGTCCTTTAGAGAAAAAATTAAAAGGCATGAAATTATGGCTAAGATGATAAATGTTTCTGTCCTCTGGTGCATCTCTTTTAAAGTCATTATAATATTATTCATTATAGGGAATAGCTCAGATTTCAGCATCATGAGCTTCACAACTTCATGTATCTGCCAGAGATAGCAGCAACAGATAGAAATCAAGTCCTGCTTTTCTTACAACTTAGTGCAGGGCAGCAGAGGAGCTTCACCCCTCTTACTACACTAGTCCAGGTGGGCTGGTGGCTTCTGGTAGCTAGGCTTCTGCCACTGGAGGGGGCAGCACTGAGCCCAGATCCCACCACTTCAGCCTAAAGAGGGCAGCTTAGGTTGTAGGGGGAGCAGCCACAGCTCAATGGACTGATCACCTGATGAAGACTCAGACAGGCTGAAGCCAGGCTAGGACATTGGCTCAGAGCCCAGCAAGGCTGAAGGGACTGGAGAATGTCCCTAGTGCATCACTTGCCCTGTCAGTGTCATCAAGGTCTAGATGGACAGTTCCAGTTAATTACACCTACTTTCACTTTAGCTACGAACCTCATGAGACCAGAGTATCAGCTGTTCACTAACAAGATGATGGAAAGGCCAAAGGGGAGAGCAGTAATGGTATATGTAGGGACCTGAGTTGGCTGATACTGTTCCTTGCTTTATCATGTAAAATGCAAGTGATTTCATTGAACTGTGTTTTAGGACACCCTGAGACTGTTACAAGTGATGTAACACAACTATCAATGCTGTCTTCTCTCAGCTCTCTCATTTTCCCCTTTCTTTCCAATTTGATAACAACCCATTTCTAGGCTTTGAAATCCTGCCTTGGACTCTTCTGTGTTTGGACCTGCAACTAACTCCTATCCACTTAAGCTGTCTACCTTATTCCTTGCATTTGGGGTTAAGACTTTTGTATGTTCCTGTATGGAAAGCTTTTCCCTGGTCTTGGTTAATCATGTCAATAGTTTTCTTGCTGTGACTCACTTTGGTTTTCCCTTCCTAGGAGAAGATACCAGATTTGTGCGGCATGATCCTCCTTTCATGATTGTAATTTTCCTTGCAAAGCATCCTTATTCCACTCTGCCCAAAAGTAAAGCACTCCCACCTTTTGTTTCTGAGCAGCATAATCTGCAGTTTTTCTCCATAACTTGCTCCATTTCCTCTGGAATATACTTACCATGATTACAGGTTGGACTTGATGATCTTCGTGGTCTCTTCCAACCTTGGTAATACTGTAATACCTTCCTGTGTTAGCTGTCCAAAGGTTATTACCTCTTACTTCATCTGTAACTGAGTCAACGTGACCTCTGATTCAAAAGAGAGGAATGAGGTAAAAGGTAGTGCTCCTCTGAACACCTGAAGAAAGGCAAAGGCAAGCAAAAGTACTATGTGTTACAGGCAGTCAGGTACTATTGCCCATGTAGTAAGTGTGAACAACTCCCACAAAGATGTGTAATTAGGACAGAAGTAGAGGGGAAATGACTGATTCATGCTGGCTTGGGAAGAACAGGGAATCAATTACACATATCTACATACTGTACAGGAAGTTTTAATTCATTCAGTTGTTGTTGTCTATAACCCTGCCAGATGTCCTCAGATAGCTAGGCAGCAAGGTGTTGCTATGGTAACATGCAGCATCTTCAGAAAGGTCACTGCAGGCCTTCATGTTTCATGTGACATATATGCTATAATCCTCATCGACCCACATACAGTGCTGTAGTTTTCAGGTGTTACACAGTCAAACACACTAGACAAGACCATGACAAATGTTACCAATAAAGCAGTCTGTTTTAAAAGGTATATTACTTCATAATGACATACCAGCAGAATACTAATACCCTAGCTATACAGCAATTATATAGGTACCACCAGTAAAACAATAGCAGGTTTTGTGTTAACGTTAACATGTCTAAGTCCCAATAAACTCGGTCTGTCTTGTCTCAAACAACTGAAGCTGGAACTGTTGTAAGAGCAGAATCTGGAGAGAGGTGGAGGCAGAGCAGTGAGCTGCATTTCTCTGCCACCCTCTGATATGGTTGGAAAATTGTTGCCTCCCTGATCTTTCTAGCTTGGTTTCAGTTCCCGAATATGGAAGGCTCAGTTTTGATTCCCAGCAATTACACTGTCACCTGCCACAACTCCCTCAAACACTCAACCACACAGATGTGAGTTTCTGCCTTGAAGGTGGTCCTGCACCAAGTAAGAAAGGCTTTCCCCTGGTCTTGGTTAATCATGTCAGTAGTTTCCTTGCTGTGAATCACTTGGGTTTTCCCTCCCTAGGAGAGGATATGTTTGTTCTACTCTCAAAGCTATGCCCACGAATACTGTCACAGCCAATATATATATGAAAGGCAATTTTCTCAGAATTCATAACATAAGCAGAGAAAACTCTATTGGTTGTTTCCAAGGCATTCTACTGTGGATGTTATTTTTGAGTGCAAACAGCCATTTCTGTGAGTCTGGAAAGGATAAGGAGTTGAAGAATTATTTAACGTTGGCAATTCTAGAACTGGGTTCTAGGTTAAGTCAGAAAATTCAAACAATTTGGGAGCAACAGAAGACAGGAATGGAGAGGTGCAGGTACAACATAGCTCAGGCCAGGACTGAATGCTCAGATCAGCTAAGGTTATGATATCCTAAAAAGAGAGAGATAGAAAACATATAAATAGATTATTATTTCACTCCCCTGGCTCAAAGGAAGAGCAATAGTAGCTGTCATTTCTTACAGAAATACGTTCAACCTGCTTTTTAAGACCCTGTGACGGTGAAAGTTTCACCTCACACACAGGCAATCTGTGTCCTACCATTTACAAGTTTTCCTAATGTTTATGTTGAGTCTTTCCCAAAGCATTTCAAGCACATTAAAAGATAAAGACCTACTGCAAAGATAAAAAACAACTATTCCTCTTCTCTTCTTTAGGTTGAGGAACTTGGTTCGTCCAGCCCTTCTTTTTCGGTCATATTTGTTAGCCTGATGATACTCATCAATTAGCTCTTTCTCAAGTAGAAGCACTGTGCTCAAACTGAAGTCCTCCTAGTCAGTTCATATTAACAGGATCTCAATACAATATTAACTTCTGTCCTAGTATTAAAGCAATGTTGACCACATGCAGTTAGTCCAGTCTTCCCTGAAGAACACCTGCCTGACAAACTGTTCATTGTCCAGTGCCTGTGTAGATGTTTTGATATCAGACAACATCCTGTATTCAACTTTAGTCAGTTTCATCCCAAATTTTTATTTAGGCTGTATCTTAAATGTCTCAAATAAGCCAAATTAATTTTGATAACTAAGGCTTTCCTTCATATTTCAAGTGATATATGGTGGAGTATGTTTCTTTCTTTCAAGAGGATGTAATGTAATGTAATACTTCAGAGTAACACTTAGATGTTCTTCATAAATGCATAATGAATTATTGACATTTTCCATAAGAGCTGTTACTATTAATCATATAACTCCTGACCTTTGCAACATTTCAAGGTATGATTAAGATTACTCATTAGATGATGTCCTCCATTTCCTCAAAGAAAATAAAACATTTTTGTTGTTCAGGAGTACTGCAAGCACTTAACTATTCTCTAGGACCGTAGTGCTTAACAAGGTGCAAAACTGTGTAATGCACATCCAGTTGGGCAGGATTGCAGGGGTGAAAGACATTACTGTTATTATTTATGAGAATCTTATTTGGAGTCATACAGTAGATCACTGGCAATACTGAAAGGAAAACTGCATTCCTTTAAAACCCACGTTGCTTCACTTAGCAGTGAAACACTTCATAGTATTGATTTGACAAGCAGTACCCAAACCTTCACTAATGGAAACAATTCTGTAGTTTAAAATTATACCAATGAATCATATGCCTTGAAATAATTTTTTTTTTTTTTTTTTTAAAAGGAAGGTCTTTGTTTCTGTGCCTTCTGCAAACTCCTCAAATTCAACTGAAGACTGAACATGATCAAGGAGAATCTCTTCACTGATTTAGCCCTCACTAGCATGCAACACAAATCCCTCTGGAGTTTTTATTACATGCTACTAGAAATTTTGATTTTCAGAGAACATTTCAGATTACTACTTTTAAACAGAAAGCTTAAACTGGACCTCAAAAAGTATAGTCTGTATAAGCACTGCATATTAGCTTTCTAGGATGTATCCATACCATGCAGAACCCAGGAATGCAGCATAAAGAAGCTTGTCACAGGCAATCCTAAAAACATGAAATTCATCTCTCTGGCTCTAGCATAGGATTCATAGAATCATAGAATTGTTTCAGTTGGAAGAGACTTCTAAGATCATTGAGTCCAACTTTCAACCTAGCACCACAATGGCCATTAAATCATATCTGAAATGTCTTGTCCAGACATTTCTTGAACACCTCTAGGGACAATGACTCCACCACCTCCCTAGGCAACCTATTCCAATGCCTGACCACTCTTTCCCTAAATAATTTTTTTCCTAATATCCAATTTAAACCTCACCTGGCACAGTTTCAGGTCATTTCCTTTCATCCTATCACCTCACACTAGAGAGTATCAATACACCTCACTACAACCTTCTTTCAGGGAGTTGTAGAGATCCTTTTCCACCAAGCAACTTTCCAGCCAGTCTACCCCAAGCCTGTAGAATTGCATAGGGTTGTTGTAACCCAAGTGCAGGACCTGGCACTTGGCCTTATTAAACCTCATACAACTGACTTCAGTCTATACATCCAGCCTGTCCAGAACTCTTTGCAAAGCCTTTCTACCCTCAAGCACATCAACACTCCCACCCAATTTACTGTCATCTGAAAACTTAGCGAGGCTGCACTCAATTCCTTCATCCATATAATTGATAAAGATGTTAAAGAGAACTGGCCCCAATACTGCGCCCTGGAGAACATCACCTGTGACCAGCCACTAATGGGATTTAACTCCATTCACCACCACTCTTTGGGTCTGGCCATTCAGTCAGTTCTTAGCCAGCAAAGTGTCCACCTATCCAAGCCATAAGCAGACAGTTTCTCCAGGAGGATGCTGTGGGAAAAAGTGTCAAATGCTTTACTAAACTCTAGATAAACAACCTCTGCAGCCTTTCCCTCATCTACTAAGTGGGTCATTTTGCCATAGAAGATCAGGTGTGTCAAGCAGGACCCATGCTGACTGGGCCTGATCATCTGGTTGTCCTGCAAGTGCTGTATAATGGCATTCAAGATTATTTGTGTGTTGTGGTTTATGAGCTACCAGGTGGGTGGGTGGAAACACAAATCCCCTAGGTGGGTAGGAATCTGACTCCCATGTGGAGTCTGACTCTGGGGGAGTCACCCTGACCCCGGAGGATGGGAACACGACCCTGGGGGTGTCACCAGATCAGGTTATTCCCTCCCCTTTTCCTGCTTGTATTTAAGGGGCAGGAACTTCCACCTATCTCTCTTTCTTGCCCTTTGCCTCCCTCGTGGTCAGGCCTGCAACATGGTTCTGGCCTACCTCCAGTGTTGGGGCCTACATCAAGAGAATCCATTGCCATCTGCAATCTGGTTATGCATGTCATAGAATCACAGAATTGTTAGGGTTGGAAGGCACCTCAAGGATCATGTAGTTCCAAGCCCCCTGCCATGGGCAGGGACACCTCACACTACATCAGGTTGCTCAGAGCCACATCCAGCCTGGCCTTAAAACCTCCAGGGATGAGGCTTCTAACACCTCCCTGGGCAACCTGTTCCAGTGTCTCACCATCCTCATGGTGAAGAACTTCTTCCTAACTTCCAATCTTAATCTACCCATTTCTACTTTTTTTTCCATTCCCCCTAGTCCTATCACTACCTGACACCCTGAAAAGTCCCTCCCCAGCTTTCTTGTAGCTCCTCTTCAGATACTGGAAGGCCACAATAAGGTCCTGGGGGTGCTGATCGACAGCCGCCTGAACATGGGCCAGCAGTGTGCCCAGGTGGCCAAGAAGGCCAACCGCATCCTGGCCTGCATTAGGAATGGTGTGGCCAGCAGGAGCAGGGAGGTCATTGTGCCCCTGTACTCTGCACTGGTTAGGCCACACCTTGAGTACTGTGTCCAGTTCTGGACCCCTCAGTTTAAGAAGGACATCGAGACACTTGAACGTGTCCAGAGAAGGGCAACAAGGCTGGTGAGAGGTCTTGAGCACAAGCCCTATGAGGAGAGGCTGAGGGAGCTGGGGTTGTTTAGCCTGGAGAAGAGGAGGCTCAGGGGCGACCTCATTGCTCTCTACCACTACCTGAAGGGTGGTTGTAGCCAGGAAGGGGTTGGTCTCTTCTCCCTAGCAACCAGCACCAGAACAAGGGGACACAGTCTCAAGCTGTGCCAGGGGAAGTTTAGGCTCGAGGTGAGGAGAAAGTTCTTCACCGAGAGAGTGATTCATCATTGGAATGGGCTGCCCGGGGAGGTGGTTGAGTCGCCGTCCCTGGAGGCGTTCAAGAGGGGACTGGATGTGGCACTTGGTGCCATGGTCTAGTTGTGGGGTTTGTGGTTACGGGTTGGACTCGATGATCTTCGAGGTCTCTTCCAACCTTGGTAATACTGTGATACTGTGATACTGTGAAGGTCTCCTCAGAGCCTTCTCTTCTCCAGACTGAACAGCCCCAAATCCCTCAGTCTGTCCTCACAGGAGAGGTGCTACAGCCCTCTGATCATCCTCTGGACATGCTCCAGCATATACAGATCCTTCCTGTAATAGGGCCTCCAGAACTGGACACAGTACTCCAGGTGGAGTCTCACCAGAGTGGCTCACACTGTTGGCTTATGTTGAGCTTCTCATCCACCAGCACCCCCAAGTCCTTTTCTTCAAGGCTGCTTTCAAGCCAGTTGCTGCCCAGCCTATATCAGTGCTTGGGATTGGCCCGACCCAGATGCAGGACCTTGTATTAGGTCTTGTTGAACCTCATGAGGGTGGCATGGGCCAACCTCTCCAGCCTGTCAAGGTCCCTCTGGATGGCATCCCTTCCCTCCAGCGTGTCTGCTGCACCACACAGCTTGGTGTTGTCAACAAACTTGCTGAGGGTGCACTCAGTGCCACTGTCCATGTCACCTACAAAGATGTTAAACAAGACTGGTCCCAGTACTGATCCCAGAGGGACTCCACTTGTCACTGGCCTCCATTTGGACATGGACCCATTGACAGCCACTCTTTGGGTGTGGCTGTTTATCCAGTTCTTTATCCACTGAATGGTCCATCCATCAAACCCATACTGCACCAGCTTGGAGACCACGATGTTGTGTGGGACAGTGTTGAAAGCTTTGGTCAGATCCGGGTAAATGGTATCAGTTGCTCAGCCTTCATCTATATATATCCATATTTATCTCCTCCCCTGTAACTCTGTACATTCCTTTTCCCTAAATACCTTTTAAATTTTGCAAAAATTACTTTCCTAATTTGTACTTTATATTCAGGTGTTTAGTTCACCCCTTTTACTTCCCCTGCCTACCTTTTTCCCTATGGGGAGAGTGGAAGGGGGAAGAGAGGGCTAACCTACTCTCTGTCCTGTAGGTGTTAGCCCTGGAAACCCAAATGGCAACACTGCTCCATCACCTTCCCCAACACCAAGGTCAGACTGACAGGTCTTAATTCCCTGTGTCCTCCTTCTGCCCCTTCTTCTAGATGGGTTTCCCATGTGCCAATCTCCAGTCAGTTGGGACCTCCCCACTTTGGCAGGACTGCTGGTAAATAGGGCAATAAAAAGGAGTTCAAGGCGCTTGGACAATTGATTGAAGGGGCAGGAGCTCAAGTGGTGTTCTGCTCAGTTCCCTCAGTGGCAGGGGTATACACTGAGAGAACCCACACCATCAACAATTGGCTCAGGGGATGGTGTCAGCAGTGAAATTTTGGTTTCTTCGATCACGGGGCAACTTTTATTGCACCCGACCTGCTGGGACCTGATGGGGTGACATTATCTAGAAAGGGTAAGAGAGTCCTAGCACTAGAGTTGGCAGGGCTCATCAAGAGGGCTTTAAACTAGGTCTGAAAGGGGTGGGTGAGGAAGTCAGTCCCTCTGCAGATGAAGGAGTGGGGCACAGATTAGGGTCAATAGAGAAGTCGAGAGCTCAGCCGAAGTGCATGTACACCAATGTACGCAGCATGGGCAATAAGCAAGAGGAGCTGGAAGTCCTGGTCCACCAGGGTGACTATGATACAGTCGCCATCTCAGAAACATGGTGGGATGACACGCACAATTGGAGTGCGGCTCTGGGGGGTTACAGGTTCTTCGGGAGAGACAGGCAAGGGAGAAGAGGAGGAGGGGTGGCTCTGTATATTAGGGAGTCACTCCCTGCCACAGAACTTGAGGTGGAAGATGAAGGGATTGAGAGCCTGTGGGTTAAAATCAGGGGGCAGCCTAACAAATCTGACATCCTGGTTGGAGTCTGTTATAGACCACCCAACCAGGATGAGGAGGCAGATGAAACATTCTATAAGCAACTGGAGGCTGTCTCAAGATCATCAGGACTTGTCCTTGTGGGTGACTTTAACCTGCCAGATATCTGCTGGGAACTTAACTCAGCAGAGAGGAGGCAGTACAGAAGATTCCTGGAGCACATGGAGGACAACTTCCTGATGCAGCTGTTAAGTGAGCCTACCAGGGGTCAGGCTCTGCTTGACCTGCTGTTCTCCAATAGAGAAGGGCTGGTGGGAGACGTGACCGTGGGAGGCTGCCTGGGGTGCAGCAACCATGAGATGGTGAAGTTTTCAATATGCAGGGAGATAGGGAGGAGCACCAACAGAACTCTCACCTTGGACTTCTGGAGGGCAAACTTCAGCCTGTTTAAGAAACTTATTTGCAAAGTTCCCTGGGTATCAGCCCTCAAGAACCAAGGGGTCCAGGATGGTTGGACCTACTTCAAACAGGAGCTCTTGAAGGCACAGGAACTGGCAGTTCCCATCTGCCGAAAGATGAGCCGGAGGGGAAGGCTCTGGGCCTGGATGAGCAAGCAGCTCCTGGAGGAACTAAGGGAAAAAAAGAGGCTGTATCACCTTTGGAAGGAGGGGAAGGCTTCTTGAGGTATGTTCAAGGATGTTGTTAGATTATGTAGGAAAAAAATTAGAGAGGCAAAGGCCCAGTTGGAGCTGAGGCTGGCCGCCTCAGTGACGGACAATAAAAAGTATTTTTACAAATATGTTAATGCTAAAAAGAGGGGCAAGAAGAACCTGCACTCCCTATTGGACCTGGAGGGGAACACAGTGACTGAAGATGAGGAAAAGGCTGAGGTCCTGAACACCTTCTTTGCCTCAATTTTTAACAGCAAGGCAGGAGGAGTTCAGGACAAGTGGCCTCCTGAGCTGGGTAATGGGGTTGGGGAGCAGTGTAATGCCCTGGATATCCATGAGGAATTAGTTCAGGACCTGCTGAGCCACTTGGACACTCACAAGTCCATGGGGCTGGATGGGATCCATCCTAGGGTGCTGAGAGAGCTGGCAGATGAGCTGGCCAAGCTGCTCTCCATCATTTTCTTCCATTCCTGGCTGACCAGTGAGGTCCCAGATGACTGGAAAATGGCCAATGTGGTCCCCATCCACAAGAAGGGATGGATGGAGGAACCTGGAAACTCCAGGCCAGTCAGCCTGACCTCAGTGCCAGGGAAAATGATGGAGCAGATTATCCTGGCGGCAATAACTGTGCACCTGCAGGATGGCCAAGGGCTCAGGTCCAGCCAGCATGCATTTAGGAAGGGCAGGTCCTGCCTCTCCAACCTGATCTCCTTCTATGATCAGGTGAGCCGCCTGGTGGATGTGGGGAGGCCTGTGGATGTGGTCTACCTGGACTTCAGCAAGGCCTTTGACACTGTCCCCCACAGCAAACTGCTGGCTAAGCTGTCAGCTCATGGCTTGGACAGCAACACTCTGCACTGGGTTAGGAACTGGCTGGAGGGCCGAGCCCAGAGAGTGGTGGTGAATGGTGCCACCTCCAGCTGGAGGCCAGTCACTAGTGGCGTCCCCCAGGGATCAGTGCTGGGCCCCATCCTCTTCAATGTCTTCACTGATGGTCTGGATGAGGGGATTGAGACAGTCATCAGCAAATCTGCAGATGACACCAAGTTGGGAGCAGATGTTGGTCAGTTAGAGGCTAGGTGGGCCCTGCAGAGGGACCTTGACCGACTGGACAGATGAGCAGAGTCCAATGGGATGACATTCAACAAGCCCAAGTGCCGGGTGCTGCCCTTTGGCCACAACAACCCCATGCAGTGCTACAGGCTGGGGTCGGAGTGGCTGGAGAGCTGCCAAACAGAGAGGGACCTGGGGATGCTGATCGACAGCTGCCTGATCATGAGCCAGCAGTGTGCCCAGGTAGCCAAGAAGGCCAATGGCATCCTGGCCTGCATCAGGAATAGTGTGGCCAGCAGGAGCAGGGAGGTCATTGTGCCCCTGTACTCTGCTTTGGTTAGGCCACACCTTGAGTCCTGTGTCCAGTTCTGGACCCCTCAGTTTAAGAAGGACACCAAGACACTTGAACGTGTCCAGAGAAATGCAGCAAGGCTGGTGAGAGGTCTTGAGCACAAGCCCTATGAGGAGAGTGTGAGGGAGCTGGGATTGTTTAGCCTGGAGAAGAGGAGGCTCAGGGAGACCTCATTGCTCTCTACAACTACCTGAAGGGTGGTTGTAGCCAGGAAGGGGTTGGCCTCTTCTCTCTAGCAACCAGCACCAGAACAAAGGGACACAGTCTCAAGCTGCAACAGGGGGAAGTTTAGGCTCAAGGTGAGGAGAAAGTTCTTCACCGAGAGAGTGATTCGCCATTGGAATGGGCTGCCCAGGGAGGTGGTGGAGTCACCATCCCTGGAGGTGTTCAAGAGGGGACTGTATGTGGCACTTGGTGCCATGGTCTAGTCATGGGGTCTGTGGTTACGGGTTGGACTCGATGATCTTTGAGGTCTCTTCCAACCTTAGCGATACTGTGATACTGTGATACTATGATACTGTGAAATGACAGGAAGTGGCTTGGTGAGCACTTCTAGGGTACTGAGGGAACATGTGGATTTATGCAATCTGTCTGCTTAGACTTTGTGAATGTCTGAGTGGTGCAGTGGGTCACTAACCATCCCCTCTTGGACTATGGGAGCTTCATTCTGCTCCCCATCCTTATCTTCCAGCTCAGGGAGTTGGGTATCCAGTGAATAACTGGTGTTACTACTGAAACCTGAGGCAAAGAAAGTGTTGAGTACATCACCTTTTTCCTCATCCTTGACCATTATGTTCCCCACTTAACTGAATAAAGGACAGAGATTCTCGTTAGTTCCCTTTTTGTTGCTAATATATTTGAAGCAGGATCTCCTTTTTAAATGCTGAAGCCAAATTAATTTCCAGCAGGGCTTTGGCTGTTCTGATTTTCTACCTGCATAGTCTCATGACAATCTTGTAGTCCTCCCAAGGGGCTTGGTCCTTTTTCCAATGACCATAGGCTCACCTGTTTTCCTGAGCAGCAACCAGGTTGGCCAGGCTGGCCTTCTTCCCTACTGACTCATCTTTCAGCACATGGGGACAGCCTGTTCCAGCAACTTTAAGACTTCCCTCTTGAACATTGTACAGCCTCCCTGGACTCCTTGGCCCTTCAGGACTGCCTCCCAATGGAGTCTGTCCACCAGTCTCCTAAACAGGCCAAAGTCTGCCCAACAGAAGACGCAGGTGGCTGTTATGCTGACCCTCTTCTTCTTCAACACATGAGAGCTCTATAATTTTGTAATTATTTTGCCCAAGACAGCCCCCAACCATTACATCATCCACAAGTCTTTTGTGTATGTTTGTGCAGTCTGATGTTTCAGTTATGATGAAAAGCTTTTGCAACAGTCTGATCCAGGTTCTATTTTTGCCATGCAGAATCCTGACTGTGGATTCCAATGGAAGGAGTTAGATTGGGTACTCTGTCTTCCATCACATTCACTTGCAAGTCCTAAGTATTTGTAAAGGAGAGATCTGTAAGGAAAGAGGGATTAATTGAAAGATGGATTGATTGTTGAATGATATCATCTGTGAACAGTATTTTCTTTTAAGAGCTTTTGGTTTCTCTTAATAATGAATAGTACTATTCCATGCTATTTTCCTTCTAACAAGAAAATTACCAGAGGTCTCTGATACATAAAGGATAAAATCCTAAATAAAACATTAATTGGCCAAAGATGGTAATTTTAAGAAAAGGCTTAAAAAATCTCTCAAGATGCTTTGAGAAAAGTATTCCATAGAAACCCAAACAGCCACCCTTTCTCTAAGATAAAGCTTTACCAGAGCATTGCCATTTAGAGCAGAACTTTTCCCTCTTCTCCCATAGGCTGTCATGTAATACTTTCCCCCCAAAAAAGCTGAGATACCTCCTGTAATTCTCCACTTAAACCACACTGGGGTTTTGTGGTTTTATTTAGTTTTGAGGAGGGTTTTTGGTTGGTTTGTTTTAGAAATCAGCTACTTACTAGTAACTACTCCTTTTTCATCTCATCCTGAGAATTTCCTTTATTAAGCTTAAAGATGTTGCTTACTGGAAGGGTGTTTTTTTAAATACACTGTACAATGAAATCTAAGAGTTATGCGCTACACAACATTCAAGCTTTCACTAGTTATTTTTACTTGATAGCGAAAGAGAAAATATGGCCCTGCAGACAGCTATTGTACATCATTTTACCATTACTGATTTCAGGAATTCTATGTTGACTTAGCTGCAAAAGATCTTGGTGCAGAAGCCTTTGGAGACAGTATTCAAAGAATGTGGAAGATGTTCTTTTGGAACTCAAGGGGTTTCCACTCCAGCTTTGCTCTTGCTCCCTCCTGTATGCCTTTCTTTGCCCCTTTGAGGTTTCAAAAAGCTTCTCATCTTTGTAACTTCTTTCTTAACCAAGGATAGAGGGGTTTCTGTTGGATGCATGCTGGAGTCCCTGCGGAGTGCTGGACTGTGTCTTTTTGACAATATGTCAGTTTTGAATGTGGCCTACTGGTATGCAACCAGTGCATGGAAATATTAACAAACCCTGGTTAAACTCCATTTGGCTGCTTTGCCACAATCTATAAATATGAGTCATCTTTTACTGTAATACAGAGTTCACCAACCTGCTCAATCAAACACTACTTCTATAATAGGCTGTTAGGTGCATTTTGAACAACAGTGTGCAGAGCAGGCATAGGATGCCAGAATTATTTCACATCTATGCAAGACAACGTATTCTGGTCAATGATACAGGGGAGTGAGAATCAGTTGGTATGGGTAGTGCAGAGGGCCTCACCTTAACCTCATACTGGCTAAACATAAAACTGGTGATCCAGAAGTTTTTATTGCTATGTAAGTATGCCATTCCTTTCAAACTCACTAAGCTTCATTGAGAGACAGAGCACTGAGAAGCAAAGCTTAGGCATCCCATTTCATTAACAGTGTTAAATGGCTTCCAGACTGCAGATGCTTTTATCCCTATCAAGAGTGGAGCACAAGCTGTGGAACTGGAGTCTATCTGTTTTGACCTATGCATAGTAAGGAATTTGTAATTAGTGACTTTGTTTCTCCGTATCTTCTCTAAAAATGCTTCACAGGGATGCTGGGAGGCTTAATTGGTTGTTTACTTCCGAAAGCTTTCTCAGATTCAGGAACCTCACCCACAGTGCTCAAAACCAGCAGTAAAATTAACTTAATAAACCAATAGTGCTAATGTAACTGTTTCAGATTAATATTCTAATGTGCTTCATAGTACAGTGTTGTCCTTTTCAAATCAGAAAGTCTGGGTGAGTAGCAAATGTGACTTTGCAAAAAGGGCAAATTTTTCCTCAGCCCTAACTGCAGTTCCCAGATACTCAACACCACTGAAAGGCATTTCAAAGTCAGACATTCAGGCTGACTTAGAAGCTGAGTTCTGGCTTTTAGCATTTTAATTTTTCCAACTGTAAAATAAAAAATTTTGAATTCACTTTGTTGTTAATTAATAAATGAGTTGCTCTCAATGACCCTCAGTCTTGCAGCCAGCTTTGATCCTGCATAGCTATTTCTGTATCACAAATTTGTAGCAGAGGCTCAGGAGCATTAAGAAGCCAAAGGAGGAAAGACATTATAATCTGATTCTTTGACAGCATCTCAGGTGGAGTAAGAGTGTCTGAAAAGAGAAGAAAGAGTAAGGGGGACAGCTGCACAACTGAGAACTAGCAGGGCTGAGCCTTAGCTTACCAACCACAGGCAACCTATCAATGAGCTTTTCTGACTTGAGAAGCAAGATTCAGCTGAAGAGTGACTCACATTTACTGTAAACTGATCTGTTTAAGCATTGTGAGGCTTATCCGTGCTGATTCCCCTTTCTACCATGGAATTTCCTGGCTACGTGCATTAGGAGTAATATGTTTGCATAAAGAACAGATCATAGAGATTGTCAAGAGATCTATCAATGCAGGTGGGATACAAGCTGCCAGAAATATCTGTCACAGAAATACTGGGCTCCCTATAATCTCCTTGTTAAAATATGCTTTTTTCAAGCCATTGATTTGTTAAGAGGCAGCAAGCAGCTGCTGTTTTGGCAATTATTTCAAATTCCACTTTTATATTTTAATCCAAGATTTAATAGTCCTCAAGTCTGAATTTCTCTTTGACTGGTGTCTTGCCCACAGAACACAATCCAAACATCTGCTGTGCTCTTGTGGAGTTGAAAAGGGCTAGCGAATTGCAGAAGAGATGTTTTGGAGTGGCTGTTTCTCCTCTAGGCTTGAATAATGAACTATTCAACTTCAAAATGCTGTGAAAAGTGTTGCCATGATCATTGTATCACAAACAAAGCTTCCATGCACAAAGATATCCACGGACAGCTGTGCAGCAGGCTTAACAGTGCCTATATATGCTCTGAAATGTTGCTCTTCTGGGCATTAGAACCATATTGATACTGATGTAAAGAACTTCTGTACTGGAGAATGGTGAGTAACAGAGGTTTGCACATAAAAAATTATTTCTGAACTACTGGTTATTCCTGAGCTTGCCTTAATGTATGCTCATCCATAGCAAGCATCTGAATAATTCCATGTTTACTAGTTGAATCAATGTCTACTGAAACCTGTGGAAAAACTTTTACTAGTTTTGAAATATCTGTATCTAATCTAGCACTTTAATAGCTTTATCTTTGATAAAGGATGGAGCAAAGTTTTATTAATCTGACCATGAAAATGTTCCTCATCTGAACTAAATTAAAATTAAAAATTAATCCTAATAAAGCGAAAGTGTAGGGTTTATACTGTGGGAGAGTGTGAGAAGTTTGGTTAGCTTGTGTGAAATCTGTACCTTCACTAAGTACACATTCAGTAAGCTAATTTAAGAAAACCCTTTGTTTTTTTTAAGAGGAGGCTAAAAGACATTATCCAGCATCTTTCCAGATCTACCTTTGCAAGTTGAAGAGGTTGTTTTCCCAAGGTGCTTGTCTTAATTTGCTACATGAAGTTACTTTTTCCTTAGATTTATTGCAAATGCTTCCTGACAGTGTTTCTTAACTTCTAACAAGATCAGTTAAGCTTGCTCAAACAGGTTCAAGGTAGTCAAGCTAAGCTTGCCATAGGCTGTGGGAGGATGTTTCTCACACAGAATCACAGAATGCATTGGGTTGGAAAGAATCTTCAAAGGTCATTTTGTCCAACCCCCCTGCATTGAGGAGGGACATCTCCAGCTAGATAAGGTTGCTCAGGGCTTGTGTCAAGTTTGACCCTGAGTGTCTTCAGGAGCAGGGCAATTGTTCTCAGTGTTGTATTCCCTGAAGTTCAAGGAAAGCTAGTAAAACAGACAGACACTGGAGGTTGTTCCTTGCTATTGGGGAGTGGCGAGGGAAGACGGCAGCAATCAATGTGATTGATAAGCATGCTTCAACTTTATTGCCCGGATACACAGTTTATGTAGCATCTCAGCTAAATATGCACAAGCGTCACTATTCTATTGGTCTCTGACTGAAGGCAACATTATAATATCCAGCCCACTTGCAATTAGGTCTGTGTACAACATCAAAGGCTCTGTGTACATTCTCAGAAAACTCCCTTCTCACTAGCTCTTCCTTTCCCATCCAATTATCTTACCTAGCTCTTCCTTTCCCATCCAGTTATCTTGCAAACACACAGCTGCGAGAACAGCTACGAGGCCATAGTGACCTTGCTGCTTCAGCAAGTCAGCTAACTATGAGCAGTAAACAACAAGATGGAGTAAGGCCTACACACTTTGCTCAAGTAGCTGTTCCACAGAGTCATGTCCCTTAGATTTTAATCATTCTCCAACACCTTGCCAGCTCCTGTTTCCACTTAAACAATGAAGTATGGATATCAAAAGTTTTGTAACAGTCCAAGCCTGTAACAGCAGCTGAAATGGAGCCCAAAAGGAGAAGAAAACGCACTTAACAACCAAAAGAAAAATAGTATCCCTGTAAGCTTATTTGAATTTCTGAGAGTGGAAGATGTTCAGCTCTTATGCTGTATTTTGCTGTGTATTTTGAAGATTAAAATAAACTGGTCTTTATTCTCACTTGCCTCACTATTGTTCTATCATCTCTGCTATCTGTAATGCCAGGACAAGATTCCTTTAGTCACGAATTTTCACAGGTTTTTTTGACAGCTCAGTAATTACTCAACATATCCACTTGAACCAAGTTCACACATAGTTAGTGGTTTGACTATATTAATCCTTCATTAGTCACAGATGGGAGCTGCCACCTTTGTTTCAGGATATGAGGACTCAGTACTCTGAAACCTGTACAAAATTCACAGAAGAGGAGCTGAAAGGCATTTTAGTCAATAAAATCACCATGTTCATACTTCTCTGATGGCCTTTCAAGCTGATTAAATGCAAGTAAAAATGATACAAACAAATGGAGAAGAAAGTGCTACCCTAACCTGCTCCCAGCTTCTACTGCTCCATGCCATATCAGATGCCAATGTCCTCTCAGATCTGCCAAATGAACCAATTGTGCAATACTACCCAACCCATGTCCATAAAAAAAAAACTTCGCTATTTCAGATAGCTTAAAAAATGTTGCTAACTCATATCACATTGCCTCATGTGGATTAATGAATTAATAATTCACACAAGCAGCTGAACTGCTAGATAGGATGTTGTTAGATTATGTAGGAGAAAAATTAGAGTGGCAAAGGCCCAGTTAGAACTTAAGTTGGCCACCTCTGTGAAAGATAATAAAAAGCATTTGTACAGATATATTAATGCTAAAAAGAGGGGCAAGAAGAAGCTCCACTCCTTATTGGACCTGCAGGGGAACACAGTGACTGAAGATGAGGAAAAGGCTGAGGTCCTGAACACCTTCTTTGCCTCAATTTTTAACAGCAAGGCAGGAGGAGTTCAGGACAAGTGGCCTCCTGAGCTGGGTAATGGGGTTGGGGAGCAGTGTAATGCCCTGGATATCCATGAGGAATTAGTTCAGGACCTGCTGAGCTACTTGGACACTCACAAGTCCATGGGGCTGGATAGGATCCATCCTAGGGTGCTGAGAGAGCTGGCAGATGAGCTGGCCAAGCCGCTCTCCATCATTTTCCTCCATTCCTGGCTGACCAGTGAGGTCCCAGATGACTGGAAAATGGCCAATGTGGTCCCCATCCACAAGAAGGGATGGATGGAGGAACCTGGAAACTCCAGGCCAGTCAGCCTGACCTCAATGCCAGGGAAAATGATGGAGCAGATTATCCTGGCGGCAATAACTGTGCACCTGCAGGATGGCCAAGGGCTCAGGTCCAGCCAACATGGATTTAGGAAAGGCAGGTCCTGCCTCTCCAACCTGATCTCCTTCTAGGATCAGGTGACCCACCTGGTGGATGTGGGGAGGCCTGTGGATGTAGTCTACCTGGACCTCAGCAAGGCCTTTGACACCGTCCCCCACAGCAAACTGCTGGCTAAGCTGTCAGCTCATGGCTTGGACAGCAGCACTCTGTGCTGGGTTAGGACCTGGCTGGAGGGCCAAGCCCAGAGATGGTGGTGAATGGTCCACATCCAGCTGGCGGCCAGTCACTAGTGGTGTGCCCCAGGGATCAGGGGTGGGCCCCATCCTGTTCAATATCTTTATTGGTGATCTGGATAAGGGCATTGAGTCCATCATCAGTAAATTTGCAGACAACACCAAGCTAGGGGCAGGTGTTGATCTGTTAGAGGGTAGAAGAGCTCTGCAGAGGGACCTTGACAGGCTGGACAGATGGGCAGAGTCCAACGGCATGAGATTTAACACATCCAAGTGTCCAAGTGCCGGGTGCTGCCCTTTGGCCACAACAACCCCATGCAGTGCTACAGGCTGGGGTCAGAGTGGCTGGAGAACAGCCAGGCAGAAAGGGACCTGGGGGTACTGGTTGATAGTGGGCTGAACATGAGCCAGCAGTGTGCCCAGGTGGCCAAGAAGGCCAACCGCATCCTGGCCTGTATCAGGAGCAGTGTGGCCAGCAGGAGCAGGGAGGTCATTGTGCCCCTGTACTCTGCACTGGTTAGGCCACACCTTGAGTCCTGTGTCCAGTTCTGGGCCCCTCAGTTTAGGAAGGACACCGAGACACTTGAACGTGTTCAGAGAAATGCAGCAAGGCTGGTGAGAGGCCTTGAGCACAAGCCCTGTGAGGAGAGTCTGAGGGAGCTGGGATTGTTTAGCCTGGAGAAGAGGAGGCTCAGGGGAGACCTCATTGCTGTCTACAATTACCTGAAGGGGGATTGTAGCCAGGAGGCAGTTGGTCTCTTCTCCCAGGCAACCAGCACCAGAACAAGAGGACACAGTCTCAAGCTGCAGCAGGGGAGGTTTAGGCTGGATGTTAGGAAGAAGTTCTTCACAGAAAGAGTGATTGGCCATTGGAATGGTCTGCCCCGGGAGGTGGTGGAGTCACCATCACTGGAGGTGTTTAAGAAGAGACTGGATGAGGCACTTGGTGCCATGGTTTAGTTGATTAGACGGTGTTGGGTGATAGGCTGGACTTGATGATCTCAAAGGTATTTTCCAACCTTATTAATTCTACTCTATTCTATTCTATTCTATAATTTCATAGTAACCAAATGAACAATCTGTGTTTAGTCCATGAAAGACTCTGCAATAAATCAGTGAAGCTGTGCATGTAAGAGGGTTCAGGTCAAAGGTAAAATCAATTTGAATTGCATGTACAGAATAAGAGCAAAGCAGATTTGCTGTAACTGCATATTCCAGTCTTAAAATGGATCACCTAGGAGATCAGTTGGACCACAAAAGGGAAAGATGTAATGGAACACTCAAGGCCTCAGTTTCTTTTGGGGAATGAATCAACACTAGCAGAAACTGCAATAGGATTTTGTTTGTAGATTTTCTTAAGATATGCTTCTGGAAGGCATATGGATCATGTGTACCTGTTACAGACTGATGTAGCTCCTGTCTTTGGTCAGATATTTTCTACTGGAAGACTTAATTCTGGTTTCTAAGATCCTAGTTTCCTGTGTCTGGACAGTCACTGTTCATTGTTCTGACTGTTAGGCATGCTTATAGGTGCATTTTTCTCTCAGGACACTTTACAGTATGACTACTTCAAATACCGAAATAAATGCCAAACTTTTTTATGCATGCATGTAAACTTAAATGTACAAAATTAGCAAGAACTCTGCTTAATCCTTTGTCCTGTAAAGTATGATAGCAGAAAGTGATATCCCTTAGTAACTCTAAGTACTGTGAATGCATTCTTCCTCCCACTGGTTTAGCTGTCCAGGCAGAGGGCTCAAGAAAAACTGAACTAGCTGTCACTGTTCAGTACAGGCTGTAGGGGAGCTGGGAGCTGAAGGAGACCTCGAAAGCTTGTCAGCCATAGACTTGTCTCACAGCTGCTGAGTAAGATGAGTATGACTTGCACAGGCACACTGGCTTTGGCTGGGACAGCATTACATTTTTCATATTAGCTCAATGGTGCTATGCCTTTGCTCTGTGACAAACCAAGCACTGAAAGCACACCAATGTCTTAATTACTACCAAGCAATGCCTATACAGCATTAAGGCCTTTTGTTTCTCACACTGCCCACCAGCAAGTTGCAGAGCTTTTGCATTAAACTGGCTTTATCTCAACCCAGGCATCTTTTCCCTTTTACCCTTATGATTTTCTCATGCCACTGGAGGGGAGTGATCAAATGGTTATATGGGGTTGAGCTGAAACTTCAGAAGTGGAAGCCAGAGTCAGCCCACAGCTCAGGACATCAGGCAAGTTCAAGGTGATGTGACAAAATCAGGGTGAAGTCAGGAATGCAAGTCAGCGATTCGGAGCAACTGACAGCAAGGCAAGCCTGTGGTGACAAGAAAGGTGAAAGGTCCAAGGTCAGGCTGGTACATTATCTTCTGGGTCAGGGTCTGGGCCTAAGTTAGAAGGCAAATGGCCACACATAGGCAGGGTTGCAATGCACTAGCAGCTGTAGCTCAGGTGGAATCAAAGCACTAGAGCAGCACCTTCGATCAGTTTGCACAGGAGGCTGAGGGCTTCCTGAGGTGCTGTCTGGAAGAGATGTCTCTGGAAATGATCTCTCCAAGGTCATCAGATGGAAGGGACAGTCCTCAATTGTACTAAATTGGCTCTGATCACAGGCAGCCAAACCTCCAGGAGGAGCAACAGTCTCAGGGCTTTTGAAGCAAGTATGCTTCATAGCACCAGTAACAAAGAGCTGAACAGGAGAAAAAAAGCTCACTCAAAACCTGACAACCCTTCTCATGTTTTTCCAAACCAGCTTCTTGCTCCTTCCAGCCTTGTTTGGCTCTTTCCTTCTTCTGCAAGATACTTAAGGTTTCTATACTTAAAAAAGGGAAGCAGAAGGGAATGCTCTATTACTACATGTCAGTTAAGGAGAGGCAACAACATGTCTTTTCCTTAGAGAAATTAGGCCAATAGATTCAGAAATTCGTCCTATTTTAGCTTCTTGGTAAGTAAATGTTATTAAGGTTGTGACTAGTCTTTCAAATAAGAATATTTAGTAACAATAATTTGATTGATTAAATTGCTGATAATATCACATAAGAACAATCACTCATAATCCTCTGTTATTTTTCACCCAAATCCAAGCAAGCAGGCACAGAGCCCACAGGTGCACACAGACCCATTAGGAATATACACGTTCTTCCTACTCCAGTAAGGGGAGGATCCCAGAGGGTTTACTTTCTCAAGACCTCAAGATGTGTATTCTGAACATCTGGAAAATCTGAGAGCACTTCAGCCATTCTGGAGTTCCCCAGCTTTATTTTTATTACTTTTGCCACAGTAAGGTTTTGTTGCAGGTATGCTTTTAGCTCAGTCAATATTCATGTTCTAGGTAATTCTTGCCATTATAAAAAAGAAAATAAAAAAAGAAAGAAAAGATTACATATCAAGTAAAGTTCAAGAATCCTTACTGCCGACACTTAAAACCCCTGATTTTTTTCCTTGACTTTCCTCAGAACTATTAAACTCATTCTGAAGTCCTCCTACAGAACCACTTTTTCTGGATGTGAAATAATAGTGAGTCAGTAAGTCAGCAGACAATAAGCTTCCTGTGTGAAGTCAGCAGACCCTTTGCCACCCTATTCTGTAATACAGCAGGATGTGTCATACAAAATTGCTTGTAATTCTCCCTTTCTGATTAACCTGGACAGATGGGCAGAGTCCAACATGATGGAATTTGACAAATCCAAGTGCCACGTGCTGCACTTTGGTCACAATAAACCCATGCAGAGCTACAGGCTGGGGTCAGAGTGGCTGGAGAGCTGGCAAACACAAAAGGACCTGGGGGTGCTGATTGACAGCTGGCTGAACATGAGCCAGCTATGTGCCCAGGTGGCCAAGAAGGCCAATGGCATCCTGGCCTGCATCAGGAATAGTGTGGCCAGCAGGAGCAGGGAAGTCATTGTGCCCCTGTACTCAGCACTGGTTAGGCCACACCTTGAGTCCTGTGTCCAGTTCTGGACCCCTCAGTTTAAGAAGAACATTGAGACACTTGAACATGTCCAGAGAAGGGCAACGAGGCTGGTGAGAGGCCTTGAGCACAAGCCCTATGAGGAGAGGCTGAGGGAGCTGGGATTGTTTAGCCTGGAGAAGAAGAGGCTCAGAGGAGACCTCATTGCTGTCTACAACTACCTGAAAAGTGGTTGCAGCCAGGAGGGGGTTGGTCTATTCTCCCAGGCAACCAGCACTAGAACAAGAAGACACAGTCTCAAGCTGTGCCAGGGGAAGTTTAGGCTCAAGGTGAGGAGAAAGTTCTTCACCGAGAGAGTCATTCGCCATTGGAATGTGCTGCCCAGGCAGGTGGTGGAGTCACCATCCCTGGAGGTGTTCAAGAGGGGACTGGACATGGCACTTGGTGCCATGGTTTAGTCATGAGGTCTGTTGTGACTGGTTGGACTTGATGATCTTTGAGGTCTCTTCCAACCTTGGTGATTGTGTGATTCTGTGATTATGAAGCTTCTGGCAGAAAACAAATGTAATGTCCCCCTTCACAGGCTCTCAGGCTCTCACAATGCTTCTCAGAACAGCCACAACTAAGGAAATCAAACAGCTCTATTTTGTTGTTTCAGAAGAACTTTCAGATTTTGGGACCACTAACAATGATATCTGTAAATGTCATTCTGAAAAGCACTAGTGTCTTCTCAAAATACAGTATACATTATTTGGAGCACTACACATCCTCATGGAAATTATGCCGACAGTTAGAATGATTTTGTGCCAATAGTTTAAAAAGGATACAAGTATTGAATTAGGAGTGGAAGAGCACTTTTTCTTAAATAACCACTCCACTTCCAACTGTCCTAATTCTCAGGCTTATAAAAAATTACAAACTTTTTCTTGATAAAATTCTTAATCTACTCAATTTTGGATTATAATCCCAAGTGATCTATCTAACATCCCTCAAGGACCAAGCAGAGATTCTAACAGGTATCGCATGAACCAGTCAGGATTTGCAGGCCAAAGGGCAGTTATTCTAAGGAAAAAAAAATGTTTTATTTTCTTTGTTTGTTGGCATTTAGATCTGAGTAAAAACATAGAAAATAAAGCATGGTGCTATAAAATGTCTGGTATTCATAGATGAGACACCTTTTTAAACCATGCAAGCACATGTAATTTAATACTGTTGATGCAAAGGCTCTATTCCACCACATGAAACAGCCTCACAGTCTTGTATTTACTGTTGTGGAATGACTTGACTTTCATGTTCACTCTTTCAAAAGGCAACCATTATAAATGTACATAAATTGCTTAAGTCTGTTGGCTTCCAGGCAAACTCCTGTGCAGCCTGTATTTGAACAGAAAAGGAGTAAATGATGTGACCTATGGATTGTTACAGTGAATAACTTTACAAATCAGAAGCCTAGTAGACGTCTTTCTTAGCAACTATGGATTTAGCAGATTTTCAGCTTTTTTCTTCTGATACTCTCAACCCAACACTGGTCTTCACAGCTTTCTCTCACAAAGCTTCAAACTGAATAAATGCCTTTCCTGATCTTGAATGTGGATTATTGTGAGGGAATCTATTTTAATTGTTTCATAACAGCATCTGAATTTTATGTCAGCTTTCACAATACTACAATTCTTTATGTATCCACATGTTTCTTATCAGTACCAATGAAGAGTGGAAACTTTGGTTGCTGTGTCACAGGTAGACTGCATTTAATGCTCCACAGTGAAATGAACTGTTTGTAAAAAAATTCTTGGCACTTTTTACGAAACTAAAGAGCTCTACATGCTCACAAGCTCTTGTGTTAAGAATATTATTTCCTTGAACATTTATGCGAAAGTTACTTCTGCACAGCTGTGTTGGGGCCTGGTCTGTCTTGAAGTGTTACCATAAGCAGCTAATATAGAGTTACATAAGCAGCTGATTCAGAATGTGTACCGTGACAGCTTTGTTCAGCATATGTATTATGATAGCCTTGTACAAAAACATGAACTGCTGTCCTTATAAACAACCTTTGGGAATTAGCAATGAGACGACATTGTAACACAACAGGGGATGTGAACCTGGAATTGTGATCCAATTAGTGCAAATGTCAACAACCAACCAGATGGATCCAAAGGGCTCGTGGACAGCTCGTGAAGATGCAGAACAGCCTATCATATTGCAGAATAGTGTGAGTACGCATTATAAAAGTAGAGCTGAGAGTTAATAAAGTTGAATGATTTATGCATCATATTGGTGTTGTGTCATTCCTGTTCCTGCATGGATTTTACAGACCCCAGCACAGCTGTATTAATGATAATAATAGTTTCAATTATTCATTTAGGAAGACGGGTATCACTTTCTCTTTTCTGACTGTGGAAATTATGTGTGAAGAATTAAGATATCTGTGACCATGAGATTCTTAAGCTGTCTCTGGATGGAGATCCACTGAGCTGGTATGTGAAACAGCTGATGGAGGAGACCATATGAAGATACAAGAGTCTTGTTTTGGCTAAAACTACTGAAGCAAGTACTTCCGACAGATTTTGGAGGTCAGAGTGCCCAAACGAGGACGTGTGCCTGATTATTTGCAAAGTCAGTTTTGAAGTATATACCCCTGAATATGATAATGGGCATTATGATGAACATTCTACACACATATGACTATGTTACTCAACTCTCCACCCACATCATGCTGTCACTCTGGGATGGGGTGGGGAAAAATAGATATAAGGTATAAAATCACAAGGTGGGAGTGCTTTTTGGCAGGAAAGGACTGACGATCTAACAGGAACAGTCAACAAACTGTACTCTTCCTCCACCAAAGACAGTAACACCCTCATGATAAAAACTGTGCTTCACCATACAGTGAAGAATACCTGGCAGAGCTTTTGCTAGCATTACTATTACACATTACTGCTATTTCAGTGAGTGAGTTTAGCAATGGTAATTCCAAACTTGTATTTGCCACCTTAATGAATTACTTATGTGTTCCAACTTTGCCAAACTGTCAGTGAAAGTCCTTAGCAGGTCTCTGAAACAGATGAACATTGACTCTAACTTCCTTTTTGACTTTGTGAAACTATTGTCCTTTGTAAAGCTCTGAAATGGGCTAACATTGAATTCTTACACTTAACACTGACATCTTAGATATAGATAGTAGAAAACCAATGTTCTGGTAGTACCAAGATATATTTTTGATATGATATTGTAACTCAAATATGTTTTTGTAACATCATCAAAATTATATCTTTTGATCATGTGGACTTACCGATGTTTTCTTTCCTTATCTAGCAGCTAAGGAAGTCAGAAGAAATTTACTTTTTGGCTCATTACAGCTCCCACTGTTGTTAATTAAAAAGAATTACTGCAAGTATCAATTAAAGTAAGTCTTTTGCAGAAAAAAATAATTAAGATAAGGTAGTGAAAATATGCCTAGCCTTCTCTGCATGCAGACCACTAAATGAAAGCTCATTGTGAATACCTCCTTTTTTCCTCTTACATTAGTAAGTTGTCTGGCACACTAGCTGCACTTGAAAAGAGTACCTCACATTCTAGTCATGCCTCTTCTGCATGATAAAAAAGCAGCTGGAAATATAATAGACAATATGATTTTTCTGACAATACTAATTACTGTGGGTACCTAATGAATTGTTTCCATCCACTATGCATTCCACTTCTAAGAATCACAGAAGTACTGGAGCTGCAAGATAGCAGATGTTGGCAGACGCCAGACACCTGCATGCTCAGAGTAGTCAGCTGCAACAGGTCCAAGGACTGTATCCATCTGAGATCTGAATATTTCCAAAGTTGGACAGTCCACAACTCTTCTGGACAACTTAGTCCAATGTTTGACCACCATCACAATAAAAAATGTTTTTTACTTTGTTCAGGTTGAATCTCCTATATGCCAGATTGTGATCATTGTTTCACATTATCTACTTGCACCTTCCATCAGGAATTATTATTTATATTTACCCTTCTCAAGGCTAAGTAGTCCAAGCTCTCAGCCTCTCCTTGCATAGTAGATGCTACAAGTATTTCATCATCCTTTTGGCTCTTTGTAAGGCTTACCTGGTACAAGCCAGACTTCGACACAGAACCAAGGCATGTAGCACCTGAGCAGAGGGAAAAGGTCACCTTGATTCTTCTGGCAATACTCTGTCTAGCACACACTCTGACACCATTGGCTTGCAGTACTTTAAGGGCACAGTGGTGGCACATGGTCAGCTTGATGTCTAGCTAGATCCACTGAGATTTTTTTTGCCAAGCTGTTTTACAGCTGGTCATGTGATGCTGCATAGAGTTATTCTTAGGCACAGAGCTAAGCACTTTGTTTTGTTGAACTTCGTGGAGCTCTTATTAGCCCATTTTCCAGCCTGTTGAGATCCCTATATAATCATAGAATCAATAAGGTTGGAAAAGAACTCAAAGATCATCAAGTCCAACCTGTCACCCAAGACCTCAGGACTACTAAACCATGGCACCAAGTGCCACATACAATCCCCTCTTGAACACCTCCAGGGATGGTGACTCCACCACCTCCCCAGCCCCCACCTGGCTACAACCTCCCTTCAGGTACTTGTAGACGGCAATGAGGTCTCCTCTGAGCCTCCTCTTCTCCAGGCTAAGCAACTCCAGCTCCCTCAGACTCTCCTCACAAGGCTTGTGCTCCAAACCCCTCACCAGCTTTGTTGCCCTTCCCCGGACATGTTCCAGCAAATCAACATCCTTCCTAACCAGTGCGGTGTACAGGGGCAGAATGACCACCCTGCTCCTGCTGGCCACACTGTTCCTGATACAGGCCAGGATGCCATTGGCCTTCTTGGCCACTTAGGCACACTGCAGGCTCATGTTCAGCCTACTATCAACCAGTACCCCCAGGTCCCTTTCTGCCTGGCTGCTCTCCAGCTACTCTGACCCCAGCCTGTAGCGCTGCATGGGGCTGTTGTGGCCAATGTGTAGAATCCGGCACTTAGATGTGTTAAATCTCATGCAGTTGGATTCTGCCCATCTGTCCAGCCTGTCAAGGTCCCGCTGCAGAGCATTTCTACCCTCTAACAGATCAACACCTGCCCCCAGCTTGGGGTCATCTGCAAATTTACTGATGATGGACTCAATGCCCTCATCCAGATCATCAATAAAGATATTAAAGAGCATGGGGCCATCCCTGGGGGACACCACTAGTGACTGGCTGCCAGCTGGATGTGGCACCATTCACCATCACTCTCTGGGCTTGGCCTCCAGCCAGTTCCTAATGCAGCACAGAGTGCTGCTGTCCAAGCCACAGACTGACATCTTGGCCAGGAGTTTACTGTGGGGGACGGTGTCAAAGGCCTTGCTGAAGTCCAGGTAGACTACATCCACAGCCTTCCCCACATCCTCCAGGCGGGTCACCTCATCCTAGAAGGAGATTAGGTTGGTCAGGCAGGACCTGCCCTTCCTAAATCCATGTTGGCTGGGCCTGATCCCTTGGCCATCCTGTAAGTGCTGTGTATTTGCACTCAAGATGACCTGTTCCATAGTCTTGCCTGGCACTGAGGTCAGGCTGATAGGCCTGTAAGTCCCTGGGCAACCAGCCCTTTTTGTGGATGGGCATCATGCTGGCCAGCTTCCAGTCATCTGGGACCACTCCAGTGAGCCAGGACTGTTGAAAAATGATGGAGAGAGGCCTGTCCAGCTCATCTGCCATCTCTCTCAGCACCCTAGGATGGATCCCATCTGGTCCCATGGACTTGTGGGGATCCAAGCAGCTAAGAAGATCTCTAACCATTTCCTCCTGGATCACAAGGGAACTATACTGCTCCCTGTCTCCATCTGCCAGCTCAGGAGGCCAGTTGTCTGGAAGACAATCTGTCCTGCTATTAAAAATTGAGGCAAAGAAGGTGTTAAGTACCTCTGCCTTTTCCTCATCTTTTGCTACCACGTTTACATCTGTGTCCGCTATGGAGTGGAGGTTGTCCTCGCCCCTCCTCTTGCTATTAATATATTTATAGAAGGATTAAAGGAGAAATGTTAGGGAATTTCAGTTAGTTCAAAAGCATCATTTAAAAAGTCAGTGGTCTTATCTGAAGGTCATTAGATGATAAGAGGTCTCTGTCCAGGAGCAGCATGCAATGCCAGCACAGAGAGACAGAATGAGCAAAGAATGTAAGATCGTAAACTGCATCCCACACATCTACCAATGAAATTCGTTTAGGATTACTTCTTGTTTTCCTTATTACACCCAGCTGTACAACTAACTTAAAGGCTCAGCCTAAACTGTCACGGTATCCTTTACATTTTTCTAAGAACAGCTAATTCTAGCACATTATCCTTTGGTTAAAGTCTAGAAAAGACACAGCATAAAACATGTCACTACCATGAGTCTGATTAAAATTTCATACGAAAGTAACAATTCTGTTGTACAGTTCCACATGTATCATCATAAAATCCATCTGTACAAGGGCAAAACAATGGTTCAAGGAAATACCACTCAGAAGTAAGCCCATGTTGCATAAAGCATGTATGAAACTCTAACCATAGTAGTGCAACAAAAGTGCTGCCCAGTTCAGCTCACAAATCATCACTGAAGGAAAAAGTCATGTCATTAATTTAATGTTGATATGGATGTACTAACTATTAAGAGTAACTAACAATACTAATTCTAAAAAGTTTCGTCCTTCCTGGGTACCTCTTGCTACCTTTTAAGTAAAAAAATTTGTTACTTCTACAAAATACTAAGGGGTGGCCAGCTCTGGTCACATGGCTATGTAACACCCCATTCTTAAAGGGCAAGCAATGTTGCAGAATCATACACAAAATCCTAGAACAATAGGGGTTGGAAGGCACCTCTGGAGATCATCTAGATTGGACATTAGGAAAAATTTCTTTACTGAGAGTGCTGGGGTGTTGGACAGGCTGTCCAGTGAGGTGGTGGAGTTGCCATCTCTGAAGGTGTTCAACAAATGTGTAGATGTGGCACTTCAGGATATGGTTTTGTGGTCATGGTAGCTGGGTTACAGTTGGACTTGACTGTAAAGGTCTTTTCCAGTCTTACTGATCCTATCCTATCCTATCCTATCCTATCCTATCCTATCCTATCCTATCCTATCCTATCCTATCCTATCCTATCCTATCTAGTCCAAGTCCCCTGCAAAGCAGATTCACCTAGATCAGTTTGCACAAGTATGCATCCAGACAGGTTTTCAAAATCTCCAGAAAAGGAGACTCCAACAACTCTCTGGGCAGCCTCTTCCAGTATTCTCTCAAAGTAAGGACTTCTTTCATTATATTTAGGTGAAACTCCTTGCATTCTAATTTGTTCCCACTGCCTTTTGTCCTGTCACTGGGCACCATTGGTTAGGGTTATTAATACTTAATAATTGTCAGAATGATTAATAAAAATATTAATAACTTTATTAACAAAAAATCTGTGGAAAATATTAACAGAACCTATTTATTGATTTGAAATATTTGATTGTGGAAAGGTATCTCATAAGCAGGAACATGTAACAATTTAAACAATATTAGCAAAAACCAGAAAAAACAAACAGTAATTTAAACTGGAAAGAAAAGAACTTTGGCAACATGCCAGCTTTGCCCACACAGGGGCACTCTAGAACTCACCCAATAGAGTGGCTAGGGCAACAGAACCTTTTAATAGATACTTATAAAAGTCAGATTTGTTGGGTCACTCACTGCAAATCACTCCAGCCCAATATATTTGGTTACCGTGTTTATAATCCCAAGAACATGTGGTACATTTGAATTCACGTTGACCAGTGGTAGCATCTGCACGTGGGTGCTGCTGTGCTGGGGGGGAGGCTGCTTTGTGAAGGATGTAACCCTGGCAGGTTGTAGGCAGAGAGATGATGTGGCTGTCCAGGCAGGCTGTGATTTGGAGTATCTTTGGTGCTTGGGCTTTGAGCAGCTCTTGTCACTATAGCTCTGGGCTCAGCAGCTTTTGTACCTTTTCCTGCTATGAAGAGGTTCTTTAGCTGCAACCTTCACAGCAGCTCTTGTTGCTTTTTCCAGTAAACAAGGCAAATTGCTCACCCTTTGGACTAGTATTTATAGATTTCCTGTGACAATGATGTCCAGTAGCAACAAAGATTAAGAGACAGATACCTGATACTTTAACCTATGGAATCAGGTTTTTCCGAAACGTGGCCAAATGCACACACACTTGGCCCACTTGGACTCCAGGGCATGTTCAGACAAGCCTGGGCAACTGGGCAATGTCCTGGAAAACCAGACCTCCTGACTCCTGCTCTGTTGTCTGGTTCAAGCCATATTTGAGGTTTTGTCCTTTCAGGACACCATCCTTTTGACACCTGCCCTTTAGATATTTATCAGCATTGATAAAATTCCCTCTCAAGTCTTCTTTTCTCCAGGCTGAAGGGCCCTAAGTCTCTCAGCCTCTCCTCATAACAGACATGCTCTTGTCCCCTAATCATCTTTATAGCCCTCTGTTATACTCTTTCCAGTGGTTCCCTGTCTCAAAATGGGGAGCCCAGTACTAGATGTAGTCCTCCAACTGTGGTCTCAGTAAGGCAGGATAGATGGGCAGGAGAACATTCTTCAATCTGTTGGCCACCTCCTTCTTAATGTTCCCCAGAATACCTTTGGCCTTCCTGGCCATGACAGCATACTGCTAGCTACTGGTCAACTTCTTGGCCACCAGGACTCCCAGAACCTTCTCTTCAGAACTGCCTCCCAGTAGGTCAGCCTCTGACGGGTGCTGGTGCACGGGGTTATTCCTCCTTAGATGCAGGACTCTACACTTGACCTTGCTGAAGTTCATGAGACACACCTCTATCCAACTCTCTAGCCTGTCTCGTTCCCACTGAATGGCAGTACAACCTTTTAGCATGTCAGCCACTCCTCCCAGTTTTGTTATCATCAGCAAACTTGCTCAGGGTCCACTCTGTCTCTTCATGAAGGTCATTGATGCAGATGTTGACTAAGATTAGACCCTGTATTGACCCCTGGAGAAGACCACTAGCTACAAACCTCCAACTAGATGCCACACCACTGATCACCCTCTTTACTCTTCCATTCAGACAATTCTCAATCCGTTTCACTGTTCACTCATCTAGCCAACACTTCCTAAGCTTATGAGGGTGCTATGGGACACAGTGTTGAAAGTCTTGGTGAAGTTGAGAAAGACAACATCCACTGATCTCCTTCATCTACCCAGCCAGTCAAACCATCATAGATGGCCAACAGATTGGTCAAGCATGATTTCCCCTCATGAACCCATGCTGACTATTCCTGATATCTTTTCCTGCATGTGCTTAGAGATGACCTCCAGAATGAGCTGTTACATTATCTTTCCAAGGATGGAGATGCAGCTGACTAGCCTGTAGTTCCTGGGTCCTCCTTCTTGCCCTTTTTGAAAACAGCAGTGACACTGGCTTTCCTCCAGTCCTCAGACACCTCTCCTATTTTCCATGACCTTTACACAAGTGATGGATTAGCAAGAATATCAGCCAGCTCCCTCAGCACTGCTGGGTGTATCCCACTGGGGCCCATGAATTTCTCTACAACTGGAAAGGAGGTTGTAGCAAGGTGGGTATCGGTCTCTTCTCCCCAGTAACAAGTTATACGGTGCAGTAGTTTGAGGCTATGCCTTTAAAATTTTTCACAGAACTTGAACAGAAAGTGGTAAAATGTAAATAAATCACTAATGAGTGTAAAAAGGAAAATAATGATAATTCTAAACAATCCCATTGGAGAGTCATCTACCAGAAGATTTAGTTTGCAAAACAATTTCTCCTCTCTTCAAGCTTCCTCGGGCTGAGAGATACTAACTTTGTGCTTCTGCTGGCTTCTGCTTGACCTTGGCTGTATTGTTTTGGCTAAGTTCTAATTTCTCTGCTCCTTTCTCTTGTCCCTTTTGTGTACAAGGAGGTAAGGGGGAGGCGGGGGGGAGAAGCTATTAGCAGCTCCCCTGGTCTTTGACTAGGGGGTCCTTGTGCTGTTATCAATTGTAAATACCTGTAAATATTGTAAATACTGTATATTTTGCACATATTCATTGGATTCCATTGTAGATTGTAATTTTGCTTGCAAATACAGCTTTCATTTACTTCCAACTGAGCAGCTCTGGCAAATTTAATGTTGGGGAGGAAATTTCAACCTACCACCACATAGGGTGAGAGGAAGCGGCCTCAAAATGCACCAGGGGAGTTTTAGACTGGATATTAGAAGTAAAATCTTCATTGAAAGATTTATGAAAATCTTGAATACAATCACCAGGGTGATGGTTGAATCACCATCCCTGAAGGTGTTTAAAAGACACATAGATCTGGTGCTAATGGACATAGTTTGGCACCAGACTTGGCAGAGCTAGATAATGGCTGGACTTGGCGATTGTAAGAGACTAAATCTTGTCTCTCTTGCTGTGAATCAACAAAGATAAAATCACCTTTGCTACAGCAGCCCAGGGAGGGCATGGTGAAAAGACCCTCTGGCAACAGAAATGTGTAATGGGCAGATGCCACTGGCACCGACTCTGTGGAATGTGCACGACAAGATCATTGGCTACCCCAGTACGGGAAGATGGTGAAAAGCACAGTGGACCTGGCATAAGCCCCTGATCTGTATTGTGTGTATGGGCAGGTAAAAGGCAAAGGACTAACCAACTGTATAAAAGAACTGAGCAATGTCTGCTAAGAAGAAGAAAAATGGAGAAGACACTGTGCAGCCTGGAAGCAGTCCAGGAACCCTCTCTTTACCACCACCAGCAAAGCCTGGTGGTGAAGAGTTCTGTCTGCTATAACTCATGGAGAAGGGAAAAGACACCTTTAATGAAGACACCACATATTGGAGGCTGCTCAGAGAAGGACTTGGACTTTGGGATGTCTCCCTCCCCTCCTCTCCTCCAGGGCAGACAGCACAAGCCAGCAAGGATGACATCTCCTGCAAGCCAAAGCAGCAGCACCCTTCCTCCAGAGACCCAAATCATCTCGGGACTGGGGGAAGGGTGGTAATAGAATTCCTTTCCCTCTCTCCATTTCTCTCTCTCTCTTCTTCTCTTCCATCCATTTTATTCTCTTAATAAATAGCCTTGCTATTGATTGATATTTTGGCCTTGTTTGTGCCTCCAATTTCATAACATGGAAATATTCAAAAAGACCAAGTCTCTTTCCCCCTCTGGACCTGATCTTAAAGGTCTTTCCAACCAAAATGATTCTGTGATTTGGGATTTCCAAGGGCCAGTCTTAGCAGCAAAGTCTGAAGCAACAAAAGCATTCAATAACGCTGCCTATTCTGTATCTTTCATCATCAGGGCACCCACCTCATTCAGAAAGCAGACCAACATTATTCCTACAGTTGCTCTTCCTACAGATGTATTGAAGAAGCCCTTGTTGTCTTTCACATCTCAGAGTTTTTCCAAATGGGCCTTAGGCTTCCTCATTGCATCCCTCTATACTCTGGCAACACACCTATGTTCCTCCCTTTTGGCCAGTCCCTTTTTCCACATACTGTGAACTTCTTTCTTCCACGTGAGTATTGAGCGTGGAAGAAGTGGTGCTTGCATACTGACCAGCTCTCTTGGGCTCCCTGACTTCTAGAGACCTAAATCATGGGATTTCTCCAAGTAGGCCTCTGAAGATGACGAAGTTAGCTCTTCTTAAGTCCAAGATTGCAATCCTACTTACTGCCCTAGTCATAAGGATTCAGTAATGATTAGGAAAGTGTTACATCATGATATCCATTTCATTGACAGCATACATAATTAGAGAAGCCTTCACTTTTATTGCTAAACTTTAGAAAATATTTTCAAGCTTCTTAGCCAACACAGAAACTATTTCAGTGCCTGAAGTGTCCAGACAGCAGCTTATATAAAAAGGCCATACTCTGCCAGGGAAGACTGAAAACTACTAAAAAGAAATGGGCACAACTTTTCCATTTACAGAATTTTTAGCTCTACCTCATGGTAAGAAAGGAAAATATTTTCTTGTCAGCCCTCTTTTTGCTATATAATCACTATGTGATGACACAGTTGAGTGGGGTGCATCAAAGCAATGGACATCATTATACAAAAATAACATTATCAGTAGGACTTAGAGCAACAAAACCCAAGAAACATCAGCGACTTTAACACATAAAACCAGCAGCTAATGGACATTTTCTGTCCTTGAAGATACATCAATATTTAGCACAGCACTTTCCAAAGAACAGGGCATGGTGATTGTTACTGCACTTATGCGTTAAATAACAGGAAAGATCCTTAGTGGGAAAAGAGTGAACTACATGAACTTAAATTGGTGCAGACCTGATCATCTTGTTCTGCTTTATTTGCTGAAGCTTTGTTCCATATTGTGCCAGTTAGTTGTGTAATGTACATTTTCTGGATAAAAACAAAGTCCCTCATGCATGCCACCCAAATGTCTATATGCTAATACATTAGGTACTTACAGGTGCATTGTTTCACCGAGCATGAACTTGAAACATGGATCATGAGGCCAAATCAGTGACATGCTCTGGACCTTTTTTAGGTATACACCAATTCTGTATGCAGTCTAACACATATAATGAAAAACATCTTTCTTGTAAGTTCTGGGAAAAAAATAAAAAATGGGAAGTCATCTAGGGCTGTATAAGGTGATTATAATAACTAATGTAGTTGGAATATTCTTGTATGCAGTACAGTAAGTAAGCTAAAAAAATAGTCTCCTCAAGTTCCAAATTACTATAGAAGGTTTAAAATACTTAGTCCTTTTCCAAAAAAATAATGCTGTTCTCAAACATATAATCCCTGAATCCACATGCACTCTATTTTCACTAAGAGACATAGAATACTTACAGAGATGGTGGATCTGTGTGGAAAAGCACACTGAGCAGTCACTTTTCTACAAAGAGCAAAGAGAATTACACAGAGCAAAGAGGACATAAACTTCCAAGGTCAATCACCACCAATGGTAAATTGCAGAGAGCTCTATTTATTTACCTAGGAAAGATGAAAGGCCAAATCACTCCTGAGCAAATGACATAAACCTTGGGTAGGGAGATCTCCTACTAGATTTCTCACTCATCTAGTGCCAAAAATATGTTACAAGGTCATTCCCCTTTTTTTTTTTTTTTTCCTTTTTTTTTTTTTTCAAACAGGAGATAGAAAATTTGATCAGAGAGACCCCTGGGAATGCTGCAGTCTTTTGTGTTCCAATAAAAACACCATTAGCTGAGAAAATAAAAATTATAGGCATCATCCATCTAGCTAACTGCTTACCTGTGAAGCTCTGAAAGAGAATCACTTCTCTATACTCCAGGACTTTCCAACAGGATTGAATATTTGGTTTCTACATACAAGCCAGCCTCTGCACCCACACCCAGCCCCATCCAATTTTCTACCCTTGTCCCTGTAAAGCACTTAGTAAATGAAAAATGAACTGTGAAAAGAAAAAAAAAACCAAAAACCACAAACCAACAAAACCACAAAAAAACCAAACCACACACACAAAAAAACCCCAAAACAACCAAAGACATATACACCCACTTGCTGTATTTGCATATGCTCTGGAATATGGGACCAAACTCCACTGTTCACACTGACTGATATTTTTCCCCTTGAGGAAAAGACCTTAGGTTCCGGGATTAAAACTGTAACAGTGGACTTAGCTTCTACATGTACTTACCCCATGTAAATCATTAAGGTGTTTTGATAGAGGCCTGAACTGTCTGGATAAAGCAGCTCAAGCCGCTGTCCTATGGTACACACGGTTGCTCCCACAGTAGCTAGACCTCCTATGAGCATGCAAGCATATTTCAAATGTAGCTTCTGAAGGACTCCTTATGCTGACTGACTGGTTTGGGGAAGGAATGTCCTTGATGATGCCTTTCTTTTGCTAGCAAAAGCATTTGTGTAGCCACAAGAAAACCAAACCTGTTTCTTATTGTTATTTACATAATATGTCAGTTTCTTGGCTTTATTCTCTCCACAAAACTATTAACTGTCTTGCCAGCATAAAGGAAGTAAGAAAAGCATTAAGATCCAGTCTTGGTGTGTTACAGGTTTAGGACTGAGTGTCTTACCATAGAGATAAAGGCCCTCCAGGGGTTAGACAGTCCAAAGGGTGGACACAGGAAATTGTAATTGCATTGTCCCATCCCATAATTTTGCAATCCCTACACAAGCAGACCTCGCAGCGCAGGCCGTCTCTGGCTCTCCCCACTCCGCCCCCAGCAGATGGGGCTGCTCTCTCTTGGTTTGTCGCGAGCGCAGCCTCCTGCGACCTCGCGGGCAAGCCGTTTCCCGTCTGCCCTGCCGGGCGCGGTGTGCCAGCTAGCGGTGGGGGAAAGTGAGGCTGGAGGGTGGGGCGTTGAGGCCTGGTAGACCTGTCAGCAGGGGGGGCAGTTTGGTCTACTGAGGCCTAGTGCTGGGGAGGGGAGGTCTTGTCCTGGTGAGCCCAGCTAGAGAGCTAGGCCTGAGCTGATTTTGATTGTGTATATATATATCCTTTTGCCTTTGTACCTTTTGTATCTGATTTACTTTTGTAAATAGTATTTCTACCTAACCTCCAATTCTGTGTGAGTGTTTATTTACTCCTTTGGGGTAAATTCATCCTGTCCTCGGTCCAGAGCTGTTTCCAGCTCAAACCAAAATATATTGTTACATACTTAAGTCCTCACAGGATCAACAAGAAGCTGGTTGGGTAGGCTCTATTTTTCAAGATATATGTTGGAGTTAATCACAGATACTGAAGCCAAGAAAAAACATTACCTCACATTGTCTTCTTTAGAGTATACAGGAGTAAACAATCCTACCCAGAGAAGTAGTCAGGGAGTAGTCTGGAGAAGAGAAGGCTCAGAGGTGACCTAATTGCGGCCTTCCAGTATTTGAAGGGGGCCTACAAGAAGCCTGGGGAGGGACTTCTCAGGCTATCAGGTAGTGATAGGACATGGGGAATGGAATGAAGCTGGAGGAAGGGAGATTCAGGCTGGATGTGAGGAAGAAGTCCTTCACCATGAGAGTGGTGAAGCCCTGGAATGGGTTGTCCAGGGAGGTGGTTGAGGCCCCATCCCTGGAGGTGTTTAAGACCAGGCTGGACGAGGCTCTGGCCAGCGTGATCTAGTGTAGGGTGTCCCTGCCCATGGCAGGGGAGTTGGAACTAGGTGATCCTTGTGGTCCCTTCCAACCCTGACTGATACTATGATACTATGGTTACATATCTAATATTTTACAGTGGGCTCTATCAGTTGTTAGCACATTGTGAGGAACTGTTATACTTCACATCTCAGCTTGTATGGCATGAGATTCTAGACATAATTTCTCATTGTTTTTCTATAAATTAGAAAGTCCTATTTACTCCTCATGAAGTTACTTACATATTTTAATAAGCCAACACAGGTCTTTTGACAAACTGATCAAGAATGTGCTGCCCAGGGAGGTGGTGGAGTCACTGTCCCTGGAGGTGTTCAAGAAGGGATTAGATGTGGCACTTGGTGCCATGGTTTAGTAGTCATTAGGTCTGGGGTGGCAGGTTGGACTTGAGGATCCTTGAGGTCTTTTCCAACCTTTTTGATTCCATGATTCTAAGTTACAATCTTTTAGTCTCTTATTTTCAATATATTCAGCTGAAATCATAGCATGTCTAAACTATACTATATAGCTGATTGCAGAGAATAAAAATGTTATACAAATCATTCAGTGTGAGATGAAGGTTTAGAGCAGAGTTGGCTTGTTGGATAGAGATGCAGCTGTCGTGAATACAGGTCGTTTAAGTCAAGCTGAGATAGCTGGGCGTTTTATGTGATATCCACCAAAATGTAACTGAGACTCAAAAAATGTTATTCCCTCCCTTTAAATTGTAATCTTTTAAGACAGATCAGAATAAACTTTTCAAGTCCATTGAGGCTGAATAGATTTCATCTCAGTGACATCAGCAAGAGCCTGACAGCTGTGAGCTGTTTTGTAGGGTGTTCTGTGCACGTTGAGATGCTGACTGGAGTCTAGATTTGCAGGCAAAGTCAAAGTTGACTTGCTCAGCTGTTGTTCATTTGTAATACAGTGCAAACTGTGCATTGGGCAACTACCGTGGCTTGAGTTGGGATAGTTTTAAGGGAATTATGATAAGCCATTTGGTATTTCATGGTAGGTTAATTAATTCTGCAATGGAAATCTTTCCAGCAAACAAGACTGTGAGCTGGCATTGCAAAAGTGCTCTAATTGTACCAGATGTGCTGTCCAGCTGCCCCAAGCTGGCTTCAAAGGTACTAGCAGCAAACCAGATCTGTGGACACAGTGATGACTAGTTGGCAATTAATTATTTATTATGCAGCAATAATGCTGTCAAGTATTTCCCATGTGATAGAACCTACTGTACTTGGAGCTTTGCAAAAATGGAATAAAGTGGATTTCTATGCCCAGAAGAGGTTTGTGATCAATGAATTTGGTCATGTTCTCTGGTAGCTTTAAATTTAAGGTGCTTGTTCCTTTTAGCTCCATTGTCCTATAGCCACAGCAGTAAACTACAGTGTTAGCACAGAAAGAACATCTCTGCTGCACTTGCACATTGGCTACATTCATGGTAGTTTGTTGTGTCAGAACCCAAAAGAGAGAGGACATTTTGAGTGTATTTTGAGGAGCTCACAGAGATAGTTTGTCATATTGATGTTACTGATGAATTTGGTTTGAATTTGAGAGTGTTTTTATATGTGCTTTCATGAAGGGTTTGGGTACATTTTGGTTTTCTCAATATAATCTGTATAATTCCATGAAGAGAAGGAAGTTCTAAGTGATTTTTGTTAGATGAATAAACTGAATGAATAAAATATCTGAGCTCAGTATGAAGACAAGGCCTTCTAGTGCTTAAGAAATAGATAAAAATAGGGGCTGCTTAGTCTGGAGAGAAGGAGACTGTGGGAGATCTCACCTTCTACAACTGCCTTTAAAGGAGGTTTTAGCAAGGTGGGTGTTGGTCTCTTCTCCCAAGCAGAAAGTGACAGCAGGAGAAGAAATGGCCTGAAGTTGTCCCAAGGAAGGTTTAGGTTGGATTTCAGGCTGCCTAGGGAAGTTGTTGAATCATCATCCCTGGAATTATTTTAAAAAATGTGCAGGTGTGGTGCTGAGGGACATGCTGAATGGTCTTGGTAGTGTGAGGTTAATGGGTGCACTCAATGATCTTGAAGGTCTTTTCCAACCTAAATGAATCTGTCTATTTTCTCTAACACTGCCCTTTTCAGTATAAAATAGTAATAGGTATCTTGGCAACACAATTTTCCCCAAGGACTGATAGCCATTTTTGCTGCAGACTATAAGCATCTTCTCCTTACCTTGACTGTTACATATCTATTACATACATTATATAATATGATTACAAGTGAAAGAGAAACCAAATCAAGTTTACAGTCACTTTGCTGTTGTCGTATTGCAAAAGTCTAAATGGAACAAAAGTAGTTATGTGTGAAGACTATTATGGCAAAAACAGAGAAGATTTAACATTGAGAATTTCTGAGTCTGTGGCACTGAACTGATTGTAACCAATGAGTTTTCTTGGAAAGAATATTAAAATTAGGTTATGTTACTAAACACAGCCAGTAAGTCCTGTGTAAGTACCTATAGGTCAGTTTAGATAGGCGACTGTGTAAGTCAGCATAAACTGACTCAAACTTTAAAACAAATTTTATGTTCAGAGATAGTCCTATTAGGACAGGATCAATTATCTAAGCAATTACATGTAGATCAAAAATCACATACATCACAAAATTTAGTATACTTACTAAGCAACTCCGTTCCGTGTATTTTCACTCCTGCAGGCAAACATCACGTTGGATATTCAGCATCATATGACATACGAAACATAGAGTTGAGTACAGAAAAATGGCTGTTGTGCAACAGCAAACCTGGAAATCTGATAAAAAGTACAAAGCAAAAGCTAACAGTGAAGACTAGACAATGGAGAGTACTAACAGAAACAGACCTTGGAAGAGTCCTGTGCTTATTTAAAACTCCATTTTCTTTGGGTTGCTAAACCCAAGAGGTATCACGCTCAATCCTTTTTAGCAGGAATAACCTGTCTTTTCAACTGCTGAGGACCCACATACAACATAATCTTCAACGGAATCATAAGCATTTTGAAAAAATCCCATGACCCTTTTTCTTCAAAGTGGTACATGAATAGACTGTAACCGAGAGTTTTTAAAGGGAACACTATGTGCCAAGCAAAATAAAGAAAGAAAGCCTTAGGAAGATAAGTATTCTTTTAAAATCTTGCCACATTTTATGCAAAGAAAAATCTCAATAACTTGATTTTGTAAATTAAAAACTTGAATGTATTCCTTACTTTAGGCCAGTACTTTAAGAAGCCTATGCTAATTTGTGAAAGAAATCTGTATAAAGAAATGGATCCCTCTGCTCCCCTGCTGGTATTTATGAAGACCTTTCCATCAAGAAGAGTCTGTCTAGCTAGGTTTTGGTCTTGCAACATAGTGATAACTAGAGAAGACTTATAAGACATAACAGTGGTTTTCAGACAGATCTGTTTGCTAAAAGAGAGTTGTCAGTTACACCTACATTTTTAACTAAAGTGAATCAGAGAAATGTTTTAATCTGAAGATGGGCGTGATGACACTGTTTATCCTATCTCTGTATGCCACTGATTAAATTATTAAAGCCAGAAAGTGCTTGTGAAACTTCAGTCTCCACTCTGTATTTTACAGTTTGAGTGAATAAACTGGGAAATCATAACCAGCTGTACAATAGGATGAAACACTTGGACTCAGAGCTTTCTGTCTTATACACTATTAAAAGTAATCAATGATCAGGATATTACCCACACTACAGCGACAGCATTAGTTCAAGCCATTTTTAATACATCATGGTTAGCAGAACTCCTTGAGACAACAGGCAGCTATCCCTTTGCTCATTTTCATCATCTGCTTTCTGGACAAAACTCTTACTCCATATGTCAGTGTGGTGGTTTGGGCTGGGTGCCCTCTGCTACGTGGTGTACTTCCTGTGTCCAGAAGTCCAGCCCAGTGGGTGGACACAGGAAACCGGGTATCTCCTACCATAATCCTTGCACCGCTATAAAATCTAGCGCAGGGTCTAGCACTTCCTCTTTCTTCCCCTCGCCGGCACCTGGTAACTGGGGGAGACATCTCCCAGCCTTGGTGTGACTGGTTTAGGCTGTGCCTTTAAGAAATGGACACTTTCTGAACACTGTGGCTGAATGTTTTTGATATTTGAATGAAAACAAAGATATGCTAAACTGATTTCATTGGTAGAATTCAACTGTAAATTTTAGCTTAGTCTGTTCAGTCTGTTGTTCTTCTTCTCTCTGTCCTGTGAGCTGGCCTGTTTCTCTCTCTGAAGCAACAGCTTGCTGGGTAGGAATGACCTTGGATTAACAGAGCTAACCAGATAAGAAAACTCTTGCATTTGCTTTTGATCTTAACAGAAATTTTCTCCTTAATTACCTTTCTCTCTCTAACCCTTTTGGGAAAAAGGGGAGGTAGGGAGGGAGAAGGGGGGACAGGCCGAACCCCCTGGCTGCAGGGGGGTTGGGAAAAGGTCTCCTATATTACATACATTGCTGTATATTTCTGTAAATATTGTATGGTTTTGTACATATTCATTGCATTCCATTTCTGCTTGTAAATATAGCTTTCATCTGCTTCTCCAGCTGAGTTAGCTGTGGATTCTTTTGTGTGTGTGTGTGAACTTTCCCACCCTACCATACTTGGGCCTGGCTAGGCCCATGGCCTGGGGGATGAGTGGTCTCAGGTCTGGCCAGCTGAGACTAGCCTAGCAGTGGGGGGGGGAGAAGGAGCCCTAGGGGGCTTGGGTGCACCCTCAGGTGGGGATGGGGTGTTTCTGGGTCTGCTTTGGGGTTTCTTTTGTCACTGCTTCTGGTTCTCTGTACACATTCACTCTTTTCTATTTAAACTTTCCATCACTTTTGCAATCCGTTTGTCAGAGTCGTTATTTCTGCCCATGGTGGGGAGGGGGTCTGCCTCAACTCACTACAGTCAGTTCCAAAAGGCAAGGAAGATGAAGTAGTCTCTGCTGTCCTCTCTGTAATTCATACAGCTGTGAAGGCATTGACAGGGCTGCTCTCCAGCCACTCTTCTCTAGGACTGTTGAAGATCTCTCTTCAAGTCAACATCACCTCCCAGTTTAGTATTGTCAGCAAAATTACTAATGGTGCATCAAACTTCTGTCATTAGTTCATTGAGCCTTGTCACCCAGCGAGTTCTTTAACCAGAGTATGGTGCACCAGCTCATGGCACAGTTGGACTACTTGTTGAGAAGGATGCCGTGAGGGACAGCAACAAAAGTCTTGCCAAAATCCAAAAAAGTTCCATGCACCACATTTTCTTCATACACTAGGTAGGTGACGTTATGGTAGAAAGTATCAAATGGGTTAGGGTTTTCCCTTTGTGAATGCATGTTGATTTGGCCATAGCCTGTCAGAATTACCCTGTATCATCTTCTCTGTAATTTTTCCCAGGTAATGAGTTTATACTGAGGTCTAACAAGATCAGTACTTTCCTTGGTCTTCCCTCATGTCCTTCTGGTAAATTGGAACAACAGTGGTTAGCTTCCAGTCAGTAGGGATCTCCCTCAAACTCCCAAGATCTGTGGTTGAATCCCACGATCACATGGACTTAGGAACCCATTCAGTGAATATAATCAGCCATTTACAATTTCACAGTTCATAACCTGTTTCCACCATCACGGTTCTGCAAGGTCTGTCATTACTACTAAAGAGTCAGGAAAAAAATCCAAATGAACATTGAATGTCTCTGCTTTTTCTGCATCCGTGTTTGTCAGTTGACCATCTTCTTCAGGTACTAACCCAAACTTTTTGTGAGAACTCCTCTTGCTATTAACACACTTCAAAAATCCTTTCTTCTTGTTTAATACTACACCAGTTTGATCTGGAGTTGAGCTTTGGCCTTTTGTGCCACTGGGATGCAAGTATTTCCTTGGAGTACAGCAGGAGTTCTCGGTGCCAAACCCAGTACCACCTTTCATCCCTCCCTTCACCTTGTGTGATCACAGAGTAGTGTGTCAGAAGGGCAAGGGGCCCTGAGAAGCACAGAGAAAATGTGCCTGCCTTTTCTGTAGGGTTACCTCACAGCAGAGAGGATCTGTGCTGGGGTAAGTCTTTTGATTTGGAATAACTTAACAAGGCAGGAGTTACAAAAATATAGGTGTCTTTATTTTCCCCAAAACCCCACCCCAAAATTATGTACAAGACTTAGTTACATTTACACGTTCTATTTAGTCAGGAATTCCACAAGGATGCTTATGGGCAACTTCAGTTCAATTTAAAGAATTCAGAAAATGGAAAAGGATAAGCCACAGAACAGCTTTACCCCACTTATAAACTGAGAGGCAAGCCAGGACCCTAGGGAAAAGCCAAAGGTGCCGTACTCACAAGGGTGGAGTAGGAATTTGGAGATAGTCCCTGGATCTCTCCTTGGCAGCAGCCTCCAGAACTGCAAGTTTATAATCCTATTATTGGACCATGCAGCATAAATCCAAAGAAAATGGGACCCACCAAAGTATCTTCAGACATGGCTCCCATGAGGCAGATCCTTGTGGATCAGCGCTGCCTTAGCAGTGCAAGAGAAACCATACTGCTGACATGTTTGCAGTAAACAGCTGCAGTTTATGGCAGGCAGGGTCGCTCCAGTGTGAGGTAGGGAACCCAGGGTATGCAGGTCTAGAGAGAAGCCAGGTCCTGAAGGTCTCTCCAGTTTCACCAGGAATCTAGTGAATCCCAAAACAAGTCAAAAAATGAGTCCAGAAAATGAGTCTGAGACCATGTGCACATTGTTGCATGAATGCTGCTATGGAGTTTCCTAGAGAGACCCTCAGTATCTGATCTGGCAGCTCTGTATCCATTCCAGGGTTAGTCAGGATGGCCATGACAGTGTCCTACACTGTAGCTGCCTCCAATAGTCTGTTGGCAAGTATCTTCTGCAGCTCTTTATGAATCCAGGACTGCAGAGTCTGTAAGAGCATTAGGTGGTTCCAGAAATGGTTCACCTAGCTTAAGGGCCCACAGGCTGAGCATCCCTTCTGCAGCCCACCATTGGGCAGACAGGTTTCTGGGAGTTCCTCCCATGTGGCAGGTGATGATAGATGGTGTCACCTATAGTGTGATGACATGCTCTATGTAGTCGTCATCCACCTGCACTAAGCACAAGATGGAGAGTATCTTCCTCTTGCAGAGGGTGCACTCAGGCATGCTCTCAGCCTACTGCAGGATGCACAGATAGCAGAACTAATGGAGGCATAACATCATGCAATTAGCTAGCTGTCCAGGCATAGGCATATGAGACAGTGGACCTCCAGCTCTGTCCATGCTCTCCACATGCTGCAGTGGGCTGGGACGAGCTGGGTATGTTGAACTGCTCTCCATCACTGGCACTGCAACAGCTGGTGTGATGTTGACAATGGAAGAGAGGCTACTGTCACTGACTGGTGGGGGAGGGGTGGAAGAAATGTTCAGTTCCCTCAAAAAGGAAACCCTTCCAGCACCCCAGGGTGAGGTTTTCCACTCAGCTCACCTCTGCTGCTGCAAGCATGCCTCCTGGATACCCTGACTGCCTGAACCAGGCAGAGCTGAGGAAAATCCTGGTGGGATGAATAGTTACATCCTTCACCCAGAAATGCCACAGTCCACCACTTGAAAATGTCACAGGTCATCCCTTGGAGATACCAGAACCCATCACCTGGAAACTTGATGACCACAAAGCCCATTGCTCACAATCACCATCCATCACTGGACATGGCTCCAGCATATGCATGTAAGATTACCGCAGTGCCACTGCCCACTCCATGCCCCGTCTCATCTTGTGCTCTGCATCAGTGTTTCACAACAATCATTAAGGTATTGGCCATGTCTTCCCAGGGCCCTGTCACTTTCCTCTGGCTGTGGCAGATGTCTCCAGGAACATACAGCAAGGGGGTAGCACTTTCCAGTGCTACATTTGCTCCTTCAATATTCCGGGATGGATCCTACCAGGCCCCACGAAGTTACAAACATTTAACAGACAATTTAAATTAAATGCTCTCCTAGCCTCTCCAGGGCCCAGGCATACCCTTCTGAACCTGTCTATACCATTAGTTTCACATCTTACAGAAAACATGTCAAACACTATTCAGGTAATAACCACAAGTTAAGTGTGCAGCCCTGTCGGGGCAGATAACTGAGATGACCTACTTACGTCCCTTTCTAACTTTTTTGCTGTTAAAAACCAACACCTCAGAGAAGCCAAAGATGGGCCATACGCCAGTGCCAGCAAGGCACAGCACTCCACAGATCCTTAACTCTCATGCTGCTGAGTGTTTGGACGAGCACGCCGGTTCTGCTGCTTCTCCCACACGCACACCCCGCGCCTCTCTGCCGCGGGGCCCAGCAAGCATGCCCGGGCTGCGGAGCCGAGTCCGAGTCCAGAGCTCCCCGTGACACATCCCACCCTCCCCGCCTGCCGCCACCTGCGGGCGACCCCTAGCAGAGACTCCGGACGCTCTGTGCGCTAGCTCCGTTCCCTGCTCCACCGCCACCGCCTTCTTTCGGGGCGGGCCTTGTACCCGCCTGTAGGCGTGTGCGACGGAGAAAGTAACATGGTGGCCGCTTCCTCCGGAAAGACAAGCGGCGGCGGGTCCGGGGGCCCCTGAGGAGGAGGCGGGCGCGGGGAGAAGTTCCGGGCCGAGAGCGCCGTGACGAGGAAGCGGACGCGGGGAGCCTGCTCGTTGCTGCCGGCGGGAAAGCCGGCGGCAGGTGAGCGACCACGGGAAGCAGGCAAGCAGACAGGGGGCATGACAGGCGGGGAGTGGGCGCTGGTTGTGGTGCCTCGCCCGCCTTCCACTGACCCCTCCTCGGGGCGCGGCAGGAAGCCGGTACTCCGACGGGGACCCTTCTGTTCCTCCCTGCCTCTTCTGTCTTCTGCTTTCGGAGGAAACTTCCCTACTCGCTGGAGAGGGAAGGAGGTTCAGAGTGTTCCTTGGCGCCGAGTCGGTCCCTGGGAAAGGCTCCTTCCTTCCCTGCCTCGGCAGAACTTCCGCGCTGGTGGTACCCCTTAACTCGCACCGCGCGGGAGCAGGAGGGCAGAAAAGCTTTCTAGGATTTAAAAATTATTTTTACGATTATCGTAACATTTCCTGCTCTTGTCCTCTGGGGTTCTTTCTCTGGGAACGCTAGGCTCTCCGGGCGGCGCTCGGTGTGCTGCGGCTGCCGGCGAGGGGGCGCGGGAGAAGGTACAAGTGGCCGGAGCTGCAGGTGATTCCCCAAGCAGCTCCTTCCTATATTTCCCCATTTTTGTCTAGGTTTCCATGCTCCGGCTCCTCCCCTAAGCCCCGGCATCAACGCATTTAACCCTTGAGGGGGGATAGAGGCGAGGTGCTGGGTGGTGCTCGGGCGTCTGCGAGGCGTCCGGGCGCTTAACTGCGCTGCGTTTGCAGCGAGGTATTAGCGTTTCTGGGCTATCAGGGCTTAACGCGTCTCTGGTCCGAAACGCAGGTCGTGAATATATATATATAGAGATATATGTTTATCTCAGCTGCTTGACAGAAAAGAGACAAAAATTAAAAAAAAAAAAAAAAAAAAAAAAAGTTGTTAGATGGTGGATTCTTTTATTGTAAATGCAAGTCTTCTTAAAGAAATATGTTTAAAATAATTGTCTTGACAGGCTGCTTTTCACCACTCTAGTGCATATGAAGTGTTAATAATACATTCTACTTTGAGTAGCACTTTGAAAGAGTTCATTAGAAATAAAAATGTAAGTGCTGCTTGCCTACCTGACTTGTTAAAATGATTACTAGCACACATAGACGCTACTACCAAAATTTCAGTCTTGTTTCAGTCTTTTGGTTTAGTTTGACTTTATTAATCTTAAAGATGGGTATTTTCTTAAATACTTATGGATAAATATAATGTTACATTTGATTGTTTCTTCTTAGCTTAAGGTTTGGCTTTCTGTAGCCCAGAGTAAACTTGATGAAATCTTTTTGGACAATATCTTGCCTTTTTTTTCTTGTTTAAAGATTGTGTGTGAGATTTTTTTTTCTGATCAACTTTTGGATTTTTCTTTTAATTAAAACCATCTAAATCAAAAATTGAATATTGAAATGGTGATATGGATGACATCCTACTGACTCTACATGTATAAATTTGCATTTGGAGTAGCAGTGCTATGTATTGTTGAAGCATGATTACTGAAATGGTATCTCTTTATAAGCTTGCTTCTTTACTTACATTTGCTGTTGAATTTGAAATTTAACCTCAATGTACATCAAGGACGAATAAGTTCCAGTATTAGTCTTGATGCACATGTCTGAGTGTGCTTAAAAGTAATACAGGAAAAAGGTATCAGCAGAATGGAGTAGAAAGCTTTATTGCCGAAGCTGTAATAGGATGGTAAGATAGTCTTTAGACTGTGATATAAGATCGTAAGATCAGATGTCTTAAGTTTTCAGATAAATTTCAATAGCAGCCATAGGCACAGAGTGTGAAAGCAAGCATGTTTTATCATCTTTTTACTGTTTTCTGCCCTTCTCACTGAGTTAGCTTGCAGACTGAGAACAAAACCTGAGAACCTGTAGCTTCTAAATCTAGCATATTTTTATTTAAAGGTAGCTCTACAAATCTGTCTGTTAGAGCTTTATTTCCTGTGATTGCCAGTCATCCAAAGGCATGGATTGCCCACCTTCATCATGCTGCTTTTTTTTTTTTTTTTTATAATATTCAGGATCATGAAGATCTTAATTTATGTGACTGCAAAAATAATTTCTGGGTATTATAGTCAAGGTTATTAAATTGCTTCCCAAGTGACTTGCCAGATACAGCTTATTACATCTGTAAAACGATAGTCAGTTTGCTGCACTATGCAGCATGAGGCCTGTTACCTACTTTTGAGATTTTGCTACAAAAATCATCCCTCTCTCAAAATTTGTGCTGAAATTTGATGCTCCTTCTTTCCTGTTGGATAAAATGGTAGTACTGTTGGAAATACTCCACATCCCTGATAATATTAGAGTGGGTTTTTTTTTCCCCCCTATAAAAATGTGGAGATAAAGGCTTACGACTCTGACGTCTGCGCAAGTCTTGAGCTAGTTCAAGACTTTCTGGGCTGCAGCATGGGTTCTGGTGGAGCATGACTGTGTCTTGTTCAGTTATTCTTGTGTCTGCATTTGTCACAGAATGCACATGCGCAGATTTACTTATTCTAAAGTTTCAGGATTACAGTTACGCTATGCTGTGCATGCCAGGCTGGAATACAACAGAAAGTTTTGTCTTGGTTAATATCTCAGTCTAGTCCTTTGTTTCTGTTTAAAGGATCTTCAAGCGTATAAATGTGGTTCTGATGTTTATTGTTGGATTTGGCAGAGAGGAAACTTGCAAACAGGTTTTAGAGTAGCAAACATTAGAATGACATTATCTGGTTATGCATGTGACTCTTTGTTTTCATGGGGTTTTTTTGATGAGCAGCAAAGTCAAGATTAATAATACAGAGAACAGTGGAAACTACCCATGATTTCTTACCTAAAGGTTGGCTTGCATGTCCATTTGCTTTGTTTCAGTTAACTGCAGTGAGACTGTTTTGCCCTCTTCTGCTTTCATCCTCACATTTTGTGACACTTAGTTCCCTTCCATTAGTCTCAAAACCTTGCCTTTCTTGCATCAACCCAGGTCCTCTGTTTTTCTATCTAAAAGTTGTTAAAAATAGTGTTAATCAGGGATTGACTTGCAAACTAAGTCATTAAGTTCTGGCAGCAAAAGCTGAGTTTACAATTACAAGTCTCTGAAGTAGTAGACACTTTCTTCATCTTAAAACTGTTTTTCAGTTGTGAATGAATTACAGCTCTACTACAAAGCTTAGCCATTTTTCAGCAAAGAGGCAAAGAACCTTATGTTTTTACTTTCTCCCCAAGTGTACACATTTCACTGATAGCTCTTGCCTTTATAATTAATTACAGCCTTTGGCCAGCAATGCTTAAACTGAAGTCTAGCCACTGTTGAGTTCTTCAGTGCTCCTCTTCCCCTTTGCAAGTCATTTATGTTGACACATTGTGTGACTGGTGAAAGCAAGGCCTTTTTTGGGGGCTTAGATGTTGGGTTTTGGTTGGTGGCTGTTTTTGTCCCCACTTGGACAACCTAGTGCTGCTGCTGCTGGTGTCATATAACATGGCTCCAGACGTCTTTGTTAGTCTTTTGGAAAGAAACTGTACTCTCACCCAGATAAGAAACCTGACATAAGTAGGAGTCTTGCCAGTAAGATATGCTTCATCTGTGTCTAAGTAATGTCTAAACTAGGTCCTTCTGATTTAAGAAGGGATAAAGGGTTATTGAATTTGGGAGAAAGAAAGCCACAATTAGACTGCAGTTGCCTAGGAGCAGCATGTGAAGAAAAATTCAAACAATGTTTCAAGAAGAGCAAGAAATCAAGGCATCTTTAGCTATATAATTTAACCCTGAAACTTCTACAGATGTCCATCTCAAAGAGAAAGTATAGAAAGGAAAATTAAGGTAAACTGCTGAGTCACAGCAACAGGTTATTCAGTGACTCTAATCACTGAACGGGATTGTTGCAAAATATGAAAACTGGTGTGGCTAGTTCTCAACAGCTGATCTGCCATCCATCCTTAGAAATAGCAGCAGCAGCTCACCTAGACTTGGAAGTCATTTATGCCTATGCTGTCATTGTTTTCTTGATGCTTGAGTTCTTGCAGTAATGTTTCATGTATGTAAAATGTATGTGTCTTGTACCTGTTAAGGTTATGAATTGGAGCAGTATGCCTCTTAATAGTCACATAAGACATTTGGCATTAAAAAAACAACTCCTAACTGCATAAACATGTGACTTTTCTCAGAGTTGTGATGAAACCAGTAAAGCAAGCCTACATGTCTCCTGTACAGTGTTTCCTTGGCTTGAAGTGAGTTCTTGCAGTTAGAATTGTCAGTTGTCTTGATTTTACTTGACCTTAAATTCTTGCATAATCTTGAGGATGCATCCTTACTTGGCTTCCCCACCTTCCCCCTCCCCCTCCCCCCCCTTTAGTTATGCCTTAGGCTTTAAGTAATCATTCTCCCTGTGTAGGACTGCTTGTTGTGTTACTTGGCTGAAGTATAAGCATATCACAAAAGTTTTCCAGTACTAATAAACTATATAGGCAAACTTGAAGTTCTACTGGTATAAGAAAATCACATGTCATGAGCAGAACAGACTTTGCAAATGAAAAAAAATGTTTTAATGGAGGTAGTATACTTACACAGTATTCACTTACATACACCAGAACACTTCCATGTCTCTGAAAAGCAGAATTCTCCAGTGTGCTCTTGGCTCTGCTGGTACAGTTTTTCTGTGAATAAACCAAACCCACAGGATGGTAGGTGTAAAGGGAGGACTATGCTGTTCAGGATGGGTAGACCAAATAGGAAGTTCACCTTTGAAAAAAGGCACCATATGTGACCCGTGCTTTCTTAAAAAGGCAGTGTCATTTCAAAGTCCATGTGTGGACTTGGTTGCATTTGTGCTTTGAACTTTGTTTTTTGTAGGCATCTTCTTTTAACAAAGCCTTAAGTTCCTTTGGGTTATGATGACTCATTCACTGTGAATCTAATGAGTAATGTGACATTTCAGTTTATTTTAAAACAACAAATCTGGCACAAAAACATTTATAGCTTTTCTTCTTTATTCTGTTAGATTTGGATATACATTGTATGCACTGTTAATCTCATACCCTCTCTTTCTTAGTCTCTTTGTCTAACTCATTCTGCTTTAGGAAGTCACTCCTCTAAATTTAAACTGTTTTCCTAGCTGTAATAATAGTCAGATGATGTACAAATCTGAGAAGGGAAACTGCTTTGAGCCTGAAGTGCTTAATCATCTCTTCTACATTTTATAAAATCTATTAATTAACTATTGTGCTTCCTGGTTTGAATGTCTGTGTTGAAGTGCTTTGAATTTGAGTTGTCCAGGATGGAGGGTGCCGGGACAACTCCATATGTATCCCTACTCTTTTTATCTGTGTGGTGTACTTATGCTGCCCTAGACCTGTTACAGAGGAAGGAATAAAGAAAAAGTCCAAACAAAAGCAAAGAATGTGTAAAGCATCAAAACTATTATAATTGAGGGCTTTGTGGTGCTGTTTCTTTTGAGCTGGGATGCAATAGAATGGGATGCAATAGAATGGGATGCAGTAGAATGGGATGCAGTAGAATGGGATGCAATAGAATGGGATGCAGTAGAATGGGATGCAGTAGAATGGGATGCAGTAGAATGGGATGCAGTAGAATGGGATGCAGTAGAATGGGATGCAGTAGAATGGGATGCAGTAGAATGGGATGCAGTAGAATGGGATGCAGTAGAATGGGATGCAGTAGAATGGGATGCAGTAGAATGGGATGCAGTAGAATGGGATGCAATAGAATGGGATGCAATAGAATGGGATGCAGAGACCTTCAAGATCATCGTGTCCAGCCTATCATCCAGCACCATCTAATCAACTAAACCATGCAACCAAGCACCCTATCAAGTCTCCTCCTGAACACCTCCAGTGATGGTAATGCTGGTAGCTCACCTCTCAGGTAAATCCTTTGTGTGTGGCAGTTTTAGGCTATGCCTTTAAAAGTTAGCTGCTGCACCACACTGTGTTACTGTCGTCTCATTTGCCTTTTCCCAGAGCTAGTTGAAGTATATAGTGGAGCAGTGTCAGTGAAGCCCATGAGGATGTTTCACTATACCTGTCAAGAGTGTGAGGGCTAGCATACTTTTGATTTATTTTTTTTTCACAGAGGGAGAAACTGGGAATTTCACTCCACTCTGCAGAGACATGAACTTAGGAGTCTCAAATGTTTTGTGCATTCCACAGCAGCTTTGAGTAGAGTGACAGGACTGTGCTGTTGTGTAAGTCGTATGGGAACAAATCTTGGGAAAAGGTGTTTAAGTTTATAATCAATATGGTAAAAGCTGAGGTCAGTCCTCCAAGTAATTTGAATTAATCCATTCCTAGATGGTTAAATTGTAAATGTTGATAGTGTGCTTTAGGAAGCCATATTTTTCATTTCTAATGCCAAAAAAAACCCAACCCCCCCAAAAAAACCCCATGAAGGGTATTTTAAATAGGAAGACAAATGCAGTATACCTATTACAGTAGGTATTTTGAATGTTAGATGATAATATTATGAGAAGGATCAAAAGATGTGTCGTGTTAAACTTCATATTTACTTGCCATCTTGTGAGTCTTATGGTTTCCCAACACAGAATCTCAGACTTGCTACCCTTTGACAGCTTTTAGTGTTTGAGGAAAGTACTGATACATTTGTCTATGTAAGGAATAATTTTCTAATATGTTATCTTTCATGATTATTATGATTATTTGCTTTAGAAGTTCATATAATATGCAACATAATTTTAATATTCCAATGATGTCATATTTGACATTAAGAGGATTAAGATGTGAGCTTTAATGGATTCAGATGTCTGATTCTCCTGAACATACGTATATATATATTTATTTTTATAAGAAGCAAGGAGTAATGACCAAGGGCTTTTAAGGGGTGGAAACGTAAGTTTATTTGTACATATTGCAGAATTCAGAGGGAAAAGACATTTATAGGTTTTGTGATTAGTATCTGTGTTAAAATCAGATGTGCTGATTGTCTCAGAAAATGACTGAAAAGTTTAACAGAAAAGAAATGAGAATGCAAGCCATATTTTCCACAGAATGAAACATTTTCTTGTCTGTGGATAAAAATTAACTTTCTTGTTACAAACTTATGCAACATTTTAATGTTATTCTGAAGCAGGAGTTGTAGCCATGTATGTTTTTGCATATATGATGCTTTTGCCCACTTGGTGACTCTTGTTTGTGAATGTTTTTCCATTTCTATAATTTTAATATTTAAGACATCTTCACTATCCTTTAGATGGCTTTGGTCCCTTGTGTTCTGGCTGTAGGAGTTATGTCTGGACTGGAGTGTGGTTGCATGAGTCCTTTTGTGAATGTTGTTTGGAAGAGACATGGAGTCAATTATTGACAGTTACTGTGTGTTCTTAGTGATCCATTTCTCCCAACAGAGCCTTTATCTGGGAATAGGAAGAGTACATTAGATACTAAGCAAATAGCTTTTCATTAGAAAGTTTTGCTAAAATACTTGACAGTACAGAAAACACAAATGAAAGTTAAGGGCCTAAGTTTTAAGGAACTATATTCCTGCATAAACTTTTTACACGTGGTTTATGTTTGTCATAACATTGTAGTGAGGTGACCTGCAGTGAGTGATGTTGAGGGGTTGCTCAGATGCCTAGCCTACACTTTTTTTGTGTTTGCTGCAAATGTGCAGCATAAAGAGCAAAATATTCCTTCTGTAAGACTATCACTAGTGCAATGTAGGACCAAAAGCATGAATATTCTAACTTCTGTGCATGGTTTGGAGTTTTTAAAACTGTTTTGGCAGAAGAGAGTGTCTTAATGAGCAGTTGGCAGGAGGATTCAAAGACAGACTTCTGAAGTGTTAATAAGCTCCTGCCATGCTTGAAATACAGCCAGCAATTGATGAAAATGCTGACATGAGAGCAAATGATTTGAGGCTGGTGTCATAGGACAACCAGAAGTGAGAATCATCCTCTTGATAGATAGGAAAGGTGTTCATTGGGGTGGGGATAAGCTGTGATTCTCTGAAAGTTTTGATGAAACAGCCTGTGTTTCATGTGATAAAGCTGTCAGTGAAGAGACCTACAAAGAGGAATGCCATCTTCCTGCAGTGTTTTTTTTGTGTGTTTTGTTTGTTTGTTTGTTTGTTTTCCATAAGACAAAAGTGAGAAAAATAATTTTCCTCAAAAGTAATGAATGGGTTTTCCAGTCTGGAGTTGTGAAGACTTTAGGAAATTATTTCAAGAGGTATATGGCTGATTGTATTTTAGACAGCTAACAAAAATGAAATCAAAGCATGATTCTGTAATGTGGCAAATCGCTGTCGCTGGAGATTTTGGCAAAATAGATGTCAGTACTAAACTATTTCATTGCATAGCATTGCAACGAGAAAAAAAATAAATCTCAGATTCTTACAACTTCTTTTGAGTAACCTCTGTAGTGGATTTGAAACAGAACATCTCTCCTTTGACCTCTCAAAACCAAAACAAAGTCCAGTCTCATCCCAACTGAAAAAGGGCAGACAAAAAAAACCCCAAACAAATAGAACCTATGAAAAGAAATCCAGGAGGTTTGGGCTCCCTGAAGGCCCTTTAGCACTAGACTACTGTGTCATTGACTGTTTCTTCACCATTTTATTTTTGTTTCAGGCTACTGTATTTGGCTTTGTTCCAGTAGTTTCCAGTTACAGATAGAGTTCTCTAACAAAGGATGTTTCCAGGGCTGCAGTTGTTTCACTTATTACATGATACTGAGCATGGTTAACCTTTAAAGCTTGTAACTGGAGCAGTAAGTGCATTTTATAAAGTATCTTCCTTGCTCTGAGGAATAATAATAATTACCACCATTAGTATTGCTTTTCTTTTGGACTGTCTTCAGCCTCTGGAGTACTTGCCGTCTTCTGTTAGGTGAAAGAACAGTTTGGGTACAGCACTGATTAAACAAGGTTAAACTGGTTTATTAAATGAGAGTAAATGGACTGCTTGCTGATTATCATCCTTCCTTTCACACAGCTTTTCCATTTCTGTTTTCTGTTCTTGGCAATAGAACTTAATTTACGGGTACCAAACTTGCCTTCATCAATTCCATCTGCTTGTACTTAAGACTCTATAGGTCACTTAAGGATGTGGGGTTTGGCCTCACAGATCTGTAACTATTACAGTTTTATATAGCATTGGGCAAATTGAAATTACTGCACAATAGGAAAACTTGAACTGTTGAATATGGTAGAGGTAGTCTGGAGTGGGTTTTTTTTTTTTTTTTTTCCTCCACTTAGGATTTTTTTGAGGGGAATTTTTATATTCCTGGTCATTGTGGATCAAAGAGTCCATTTTATCATAACATTATTCCTTCAGTGTTTTGCAGCAGTGGTTTTGCTGACAATCAGAAAAAAAATCAGACTGAAAACACAGTTCTGTTTTCAGAGACAGAATCTTGAATTGATAGTAGTTTGCTGTTGTGTCTTTTCTGCATATTTCCAGTGTATTAAATATAAAGCTGAAAATTTGTGAATAGACTCCTCTCATTAATAATTTTTACTCAAAGAAATCAAAGAATTGTATACAGGATAGGAAAACACAGAATGTGCAAAGAAAATACAGAGTAATGGAAAACAGTATTTTGTTTAAAGGCAACATTATTTTAAAATGTTCTTCGTTTGTTTCTGGAACAGTTCTAAAAAGCTGTTAACACTTCTCTGTTACAAAATTGACGTTTTAAGTAGCAAAATGTACATTCCTTAAAAAACTTCAGTATCACTTACTATGACACTGGATTTGCAAAAGCCTGTTTATTTCCTCACATCGCCTCCTTCATACGGAGTACACTACTGCATCAGTGCAAAGCCCATGGTTTGAAATTGGAAAGGATAAATATGTTGGAAGAGCACATGCACCTGCTTCCCATTACACAAATGATATATTTGTTAGTGGCTCTCATGAAAATATCAGTAACACATCCTCAGAGAGATCACTTTGTTCTAGTCAAGATCTTTATACAATCTGTAAGTGATCCTTCAGCACAAACTCTTCTATGATTGTAGTATTTGAAATGTATGCAGAAAGGAGGTTACACCAAAGGCTTAAAGGAACCTAGGTATAACACTTTGCTGTGTATGACAGTAATATGCTTTTTCAAATATATCTTTAAAGGTATTGACAAATATTTTAATTTCCTTCCATTTCCAGTTTTAATGAACAGCTGATACTGCCTTATTTCAAGAAGTATGCTGTCTTGCTGGCTACTTAGTGTAACTCTGTAATGTGTATGAATGCATAAAAAATGCTTTTATTGTGAATTGGGGCATTTTCAAAGTCCCTCACCAAAAGAAATACCACACTGGTTGCTGTGGTATAAAATTAAGATACAACAAGCTTCAGCAAAGGTTCTTTTGTAACAAATTAAACAATTTTGAAACAAACTGTTCTTCCTATGCCTTCACTAATAGAATTACTGAATCTCAGCACATGATAAAAAAAAATGTTTTTTGTGAATTAAGGATCAGATCTCTCACTTCTCAGCCACAGCAAGGAAAGTTTCTTTCTGAATTTTCAGAAAGGATAATAAGCTTCTAATTAGTTCAAAAGAAATAATAGAGATGTTGCCTGTGTAAAGACTTGGTTACATAGCCTGGTAAGCTCTGTTCTGGAGAGTGAGGTAACTGTGGTAATCCTTATTTTTTCCTGTGAGGTTCTACCTAGTGTAGTTGTTGAAAAGCATAGCAATGCTTCTCTTTTAGGCTGTAGCCACAACTTCTTCACTGCCAAGAGCCAAGTATGATTCACTTGCAACCACAAGCATTTATGTAGAAGTCCTGGATTGTATTTAACATCTGCTCTGCTTAAAAATCATAGTGAAACATACATATTTCAGCCACAATGCACAGAAAGTGCTGAAGTTACTCTTCAATTTGGAATAAAATTTATTTCCTATTCAGTCTAGTTACAAAAATAGTTTCCGTTAGACAAGACAGAGTATTTTCTTCGTGAGTTCTTCAGTGTGGCAGTTTAGGCTGGGTGCCTCCTGTTGCTGCCACATAAGTCATACCTCTGGTGCACTGAGTTTCCAGCCCAGCAGGTGGACACAGGAAATTGTGTATTTCATACCCATAATGTCCTGTGCCCTATAAATCCATCTGCGAAGTCTTTCACTTCCTTTTTCTTCTCTCTCTACTCCCATAGGAGATGCTCGCTATTGGGTAATGGTGCGGGAGTTATCTCAAGGCCTCTTAGGCCTGGCTAGGCCTAATGCCAGGAGGAGAAAGGGGACAGGCAGTCTCAGACCTGGCCAGCCCAAGACTAGCCTAGCAGTGGGTTGGAGGAAGAAAGAGCCCTGGGGGTTTTGGGTATACCCTCGGGTGGGGAGAAGGGAAGTGTTGGGGACCTTTGTGTGTGCTATAAGGGACGCGGTATGCTTTTGGGTTCTTTTGTCACTGTGCTTTGTAGTCTCTGTAAAACATTGCTGCTTTTCCATTTAAACTTTCCATTGCTTTTGCAATCCATTTGTGTGAGTGTCATCCTTTCAGGGGCAAGAGAGGATCTGTCTGGCCTTTAACCAAGACATTCAGTCATCTGTATATGTGTGCTGTAGGTTTCCACATAGCAGGTACTTTGTCAGTAGTAGTTTCCACATGTAGGTTGGGCACTGTTAATATCCGAAAGATATTTTTCAGGTGAGTTTAAAAAAATTGCAAAATTGTGAGTTAGCTGTTAACCATGTACAAAAATATCTTTATAATTTCAATTCTTTGACCATCAGTTCACTGGTATTTTCAGTTACATAGATTTCTGAACATTGATTATGTTAAATGGTCTTATAAAACTCTTTATAGTCTTTGATTTGTGATTTAGGGTTAAGAATATCTCAGTTCTGCGTCTTCATGTGACTTGTGAAAGAAGAGGTCACTGATTATAAGAAAGGGTTGTTTTTTCTTACAATGTATCAGTAAAAAGCTAACTTCTTTTTCAAGAGAGCATTGTATAAGATAATACAATTACTTGCCTGCTGCTTACTACAGTGTGTTTTTTCAGTTATGTGAAGGTTATGTTTTGTCTATAAAACTCTCTGATAGGATTTTGCTGATCTGCTTTCTTTAGTGGAGACTTGCTTAAAGCAGAAATTTTAAAACAGATTTTTTAGAAACAAAGTTCAACTCTATCTCACAGACTTTAATTATAAAAAAAAAAAAAAACTTCAGAAGAATGTTTTACATTCAGTTTAGGTATAGTATATAGTGAATCTTCTTTGCAGGGAGGATTAGGACAGGCTTAGACTTCTGTACTTAAGTAATTTTCTCACAGGTTCAAAATGAGATTGTATAAATCATGCCAGGATTTTTTTAGGAATGGAAGACTTTAATAAAAAGCTCTTCCATGAAAGTGATTTTTTTTCTCTACTTAGGATGGAAAGTTCTGCCAGTTAACCTTTCTAGTGTAATTTTCCAGAATTTTCTTTAAAAATTAAGGTGGTGGCCTAAACATTTGAAAAGGTCAATAGATCTATTTTCAGAACAGATTTTTCTCTTAGTGAATAAAACACTGAAATGCAAAGCTGAAAATGTACTCTCTGACTTTCTAAAAAATATTTTTTTAAATGCTTATTTTCTCATAGCAATTTCCTAATATTTAATAGTATTAGAAAATAAATTAAAATTTCTAGACTGTTAAGATTTTAGCATGCTAACTTTGCTGGTATTCCTTTCTGCTGCTTATGTGTCTTTGCTGTTGATGAGCAGATACCACTTTCCCATAATTGCACTCTTGAGAAATGAAGCACCGCTCACTGAATTTAGGTTATGAAGAATTCTAAGCAAAAGACTTGACAACAGAAAGCCTGTAATTCTTACAACAGTATTGCTTATGTTCAGTTTCAGTTTATTTCACCAAAAGTGAAGTATCTTTGTAGGCTTTTTAAAAAAAAAAAGATCTTCCGTGGGACTTGTAGGTTGACTCTTTTTTTTTTCAATATAATTTTGCATTTTCATCATCCTAAAGTAATGGGGTTTAACTTTAGAATGTTTTTTTTTCAATATAATTTTGCATTTTCATCATCCTAAAGTAATGGGGTTTAACCTTTGAATGTTTTTCTGTCCATAGTTTGTCCTGCAAGGGAATGGAGTGTTACAATAAAAACCCCCTTATTTCTAAATGTTAAGTTTTTTTACTAGTTTATAGGTTGGATGCGATGATCTTGAAGGTCTCTTCCAACCTGGTTTATTGTATTGTATTGTATACAGAAACCAAGTCATACAAATCTGACAGGAGATGGTATCTCTTCAAATTATGATGGGGAAATGTGGCTGTGATAAAATTTATAATAAAGGGCTTCTTAGAAGAATGTTTGTTCCCCTGTCTATTAAAATAAGCAGTGTGCATCTTTGTGTGTGAAGTATCACGGAAATAAGTGGGAAACAGCAGTGAATCGTTCTTGTTCTCCCACAAATCATATGTTTCTCAGTTCAGATGGCAAAGTATCCTTGGACTAATTGAATTCTGATGTTTCAGCTTGGTTTTAGTGGCTATCTGCTAGTTCACAGTTTAGTGTCTTATGTTTCTAAAGCTATTGCATTGAACAAGATAGCCATGTTGTCTTTAAAGATATTAAAGTCTCTTTTGAGAGAGGTCCTGTTGCTTTAAATCTTTCTGAGATTGGAGAATAAATTCTTGAAGAGGTGAGTTCTAGTGTGTGCTTGAAACCTTAATTCTCTCATCCTTGTGGAAAAGGAAGGGAACTGTTTTGAGATACCCAGAAAGTTTTGAAAAACTTGCTAAATGTGCTGAGGCTTGTGTGCCAAGTTTCTCAGGTGAATTGTGTGACAACTCTGACTTTTGTCTGCTACATATTAAATAGGGTTTCTTTGAAGTAAAGCATAGGTAGAATGAAAAGAAAAAATATAAAATAATGGATGTAAGTGTATGCTCCTTAGCAACCAATTGCTACAGCTCTATTGATCCCTGGGGGGAAAGATCTGGGAACAGGTTGTCTTTATTTGCATTCTGCCTTTCCAAATATTATAATTTTATTTTTCAGGTGCTTAAAATTTTCACTTTAAAAACAGTCAAGGATAACACTAGTGCTATTCCAGGAACTATAACTGTGATTAAAATTGGAAACAGTTTTGAGACATTTTATGCTGTTACTATTACTGTTTCATATCCTGCTCTGTATGCTAAAAAATAAATATAGGCAACGATTTTAATGTTGACAGAACTTGGTACTGAGGTGTATGAACAGGTAGCATGTAATAAAAAGCTGGGGCATTTAACAGAGGTTTTGGGTTTTAATAAACACATCTATATTATGCCAATCATTTTGCTATTTTTAGCAGCTTATTCCAGTAATTTGTTTACACACATCAAATGCAAATAGTACTCTGGCTGATAATTTCCATACTTACCAGGAGAGCAGAGAGAGTTGGTTGGTTATTCATTTATTCATTTTTATAATTCTGGAACTAGTCTAAGTATTTAAGAGGCATGATTACTCCAGTGCAAGTCAGTGCTGCTTCTGAAAAGGGATGTATTGCTACTGCCTTTCTGCTGACACAGGGAATCATTGGGAATTATTGCTGTGGTTGAACACTAAACAGTTTCTGCCAGGTTAGCATTCAGCCAGAGCAATTCCTTGTTCCAGTTCATCACATGGGTGCACAAACTACAGCTCTGGACAAAATGGAAAGTGGGACTGGGCAGTGGCAGTATGAGGAGAGACCTATTAACAGAAGCAGCAATTTATAGGAGATCAAATTGAAGCCATTACCCCTGCATTCCACATGTGAAAGTCTTTATCACTAATTTCACATTGTTTATGGCGGGGTGGGGGGGGGGGTGGGGGGGTGGGAGTAAGCTACTGCAATTTTTGTAGGTGAAAATTATTCATAAGCTTCAAACTAGCTATGGCTTTGTATAAATTTCTTGTTCTTCAGGAGACATAGGCATTGAATACCTGACAAACTGAGTAAGCCTTTTATTGTTCCTGTTGATATGGCATCCTTGTGTTTTAGGCATGAAAACTCAGTCATGTGAGTAGCTATCCCATGGCTTTTTCCTTTTCAGGGGAGCCAGATATGTCTGTCTCTCTTCCCAGGAGCTCTGTTTGTGGATTGCCCTACAAAAGCTGTTAGCCAAACCATCACTGAAGTAAAAAGCATTCTAGAAAAAAAATTGCAGAGAAGAGCCTTTCCAGTTTGAAAGGATTTACATGTAGTTGTTTCACTTTTCCTCCCTATTTTCTCTGATGCAGCAGTACTTTACAGTATAGTGGTTGGCATCTACATGGCATAGTCTTATGCTAAGATTTCTTTGTAAGTGTGCAGGATTAATAACTGAGTACTCAGAACATTTTTGATAAAAAGTTTAAGAAGTCTTGTGAAGTGTAAAAAAGGAAGATACCTCTTCAGTAAAATTTCAGTAAGAAATGGCAGGATAAGAACCTGAGAAGAACAAGGTTGCAGGAACAGAATTATGTTCTGCATTTATCAGTCTGGAATGTTCTAAATACAAGAAACTTTCAATTTTGATGCACTTATTATCTGACAATATGCAGGGGTGGCCACTTCTTGGTAGGTGGAACCATGGCAGCTGTGGCAGTCTTGTTTTCAAAGATGGAAACTGGACTTCCATTCTTTGTTAGCTTTCTAGATAGGATCCCCAGAAGTGTGGGAATGGCAACATGGGGGTATAAAATTAATACCAAACTTTTCTTACTCAGCTTCTGAAAATACATGTATTTCATGCTTTAAAGTGTACTTAATTGTGATATTTGAATGTAGTGTGTCAGCTAGCTTTAACAGAAGCTTGTGTTTCACCACTTTAAAACCGTAGCTTAGTGAACATCGCTGGTGCTGGAAGAGCAGCTCTTATTTGCAGATCTGAAATGTGCAGCTGAGCAGTGATATGTCCTGGCTGATCAGCTGATGAAATGTGGGTTTAGATGTGTGGTTTTTGTAGATGACTTCCAGATGGTACTGTTGCCAGCTGAATGTCTCAAGACTGCACTGTTAAGCCTAGATTATGAAATGTGCAGATGATAAACTAGTAAGCATATACTTGGAATTGTTCTTCCTCAAAAAGAACTAAAAAAAAAGGCATGTTTCTGTAGTCAAATTACTGTTTAATGATAGAAAAAATGTAGATGGCTTTTAGCTAGGAGTACCTGCATTAATTCATGGCCTGTGAAGTGTTTGAATGTTTTAATAACTAATTCCAAGCAACTTTCTGTGTAGTAACTGCTGTGTTGAACTCTATGAGTTGTTCTTTATTTTACTTGAACTTCCTTGTGCTAAAACATGACTTACCATGCTAAAACTGAAATCTGGTTGCCAAGCATACTACCTTTTTTGAGTGACAGAAATAAAAGTTGTTGTTTTTTAATTTCCCTGTAATATTAATGAAATCTTTGTGTAGGATCTTTTACATTTGCAGAATTTGTTAAATTCTCATACTTTTTGAGAGGAGGAGGTTTATCTTGAAAGCAGAGCATTTGATTTCTCTCTCTTTATTTTTCCCAGGAAGTACTGACATAACCATGATAGAAGACAAATGTCCACGAGTGGCTGACTATTTTGTAGTGGCAGGGCTCACTGATACAGATACTGCAACCCTCTTGGACCAAGAAATAAGCCGACATGAAACAAAATCAACTGGTCCAAAGGCTCCAATTACTGACATTGCTGTGATAATTAAATCAGCTGGTGAAACTGTCCCAGAGGGATACACCTGTGTTGAAGCCACCCCTACCGCCCTTCAAGCCAACTTAAACTATGGAAGTCTAAAGAGTCCTGAACTTTTTCTTTGCTACAAGAGAGGCCGGGACAAACCACCTCTTACTGACATCGGGTGAGATTTCTATAACAGAGCAGTTGAATGCCTGGGTAGATTCATAGGGATTGCCTGATAAATAAAATAGCTGAATAGTTAGCTGGGTAGGTGCTTCCCTGAGAAGGACACTTCCTAAAACTGTTGTTGGAAAATGATGGTATTTGGCAAGTAGTTTTTATTCTATATTTTGCATTACACAGATCTGGTTAGGGTGTCACACCTAACAAATCCTGTCAGACTTTTCAGTTCAAGCAGTGATGAACATGAGTGTTTTCTCCTTGCTGTTCCTGCTGTTTGTGCAACTGTGTGCAAGAAGTGCTTAGAGCAAACTTGCCTCCTTTTTTGTATTTGTTTTGTAATGTATAGTCTGAAGGTTAATTCATGAGGTGCTACATTCTCTCAAAGAGCCAAGTGTGGAAGAATATTTATACTTGAGTCTTAAATATCTGTGAACTCAGATGACATGCTGAACGATCCCTTGAAAGAGTCAAATCCATGGTCTTGTGTCAAGAGTGTTAATATTTAGATAAAGTTGAGTTATCTTGTACTCCAAGCATTCAGATGATTCTGATAAATGTTTGTTTCTACATGCAAGTAAGTGTGTTTCTTTTAGGGTTAATTTTAGGGAAACAAAATTAATGCTGCTTGGAGAATGAGGGAGGTGGGAGTATATTCTTCTGATTTTCTGCCATTGTCCTTGTGTTCTGTATTTCTGTGACCTTCATCTGCTTTCCTATTCTTCCACTGGTTCTTAAGTGTCTGCTAGGTCTTTTTCTTACATATAGCCATATTATTTAGTATCTTAAGCTTATATGTTTATAAATAATTAATCTACTAGTTATTCTGTTGCTCTCCTAACCAGTATTTGTGTTTGTTTTCCAGAAACAGACAGAACTGGCATAGAGATTTGTTTTGGTTTAGGTACAGTGAGACTTTAGAAAGATCTCACTTTTCTTAGTTTTATACTTGAGGTAGAATCATGAGAAAGACCCAGCTCTTGTTCTGAAATGCAGGAAAATCTGACAGAAAAATAATTTTATGTGTAAATGTTTGTAACACTTGCTGTAGAATGGTCCAAGGAAAGAATATGAGACTTCACAGGAACAATTGGTCCTCACACAATAGTCAAAAGAAATAAACCCTGGCAAGGCCACAGGAGAGGAGTGAGGAAAGTTGCAAACAGAAGTGACAGGAGAAGAAAAGCAAAGGTTCTTGCATTACTAGGTAATGCAGAAAAGTTAGGTAGCCTGCTTTGTGTAAGTAAAGAAATACTGATGATTTGTTTGTTTGTTTATTTAACTACTATGGGAAAATTTAGTTTGGTAAGTGGTTCTGTGCTAAGGACTCATCCCATTCTGCATTCCTGGTTTCTGAAAAATGTCTACAGGAGTACCAATTGAAGAAATGTTTTTCTTTACTGGGGACGTATTTAAAAAATTAAAATCAATTCAGATTTAAAAAAAAAAAAATGATACAAACTTGAAGATTTTCCTAACAGACAGGATCTTTCAGTGTTTATTAAATCCCACCAGTAATAACGTTGAAGCTAGTCATTGTATGTTTGGACAAATAATAGTAGTGGTGGTGGTGGTAGAAATAAAAGGCAATTCAGTGTTTTCCCTCTGTTTGATACAATGCTCTACCTGTCATCTCCTACTGCCTAGTATATTCATTTTAGTTCCGTTGTTTTTGAATACATGCATACTGCCTTCTCTTACATGAGATAGGAAAAGTTATTATGAAATGAGTTATTTTGCATAAGGACTGTGAGAGGCAGAAATGTGAGAAGTCAGATGGAGAACAGCCCCACACAATGCAATTTGCAGTAGTCTGCATATTTTTGAGATGGTTTTCCAGAAACAGTTTTATGTGGTTTAAGGCTTTTATTTTAACAGCTGCAAGAAGGTAGTATTTGTCTTTTCTAAACTTTTTTTCTGATGTATTGAAGTATACCTTTAATTAGTAATACTGGTCATGAGACAGTCTCCATGTACAGTGTGAAACAGCCCTATGGAGACATAATAATATATTTTTGCCTTACAAAGGATGGACATAATATCTAGAGGAAGCTTGAGGTTGTATTTTGCTTGAAATGAAACTGCATTAAAGTTGGTAGAATAATGCAGCAAATAACATGTGCTTAGTATCAAGACCAAAGTATAAGCTCATAGAAGCAGGACACAAGGACCTCAGTAAATACTAATTAAAGGCAGATATTGTGAATTTGAAACAAGTAGGAGTAAACATCTCATCTGAGGGAGGACTTTGTATATAAAGGGTGTGATATTTCAGTTATCAGTTCTGAACGTTTTTGTCTGAATCACTAAAATCATTCTTTAATTTGAGTCATCTGTGGGAGGCAGTTTTCTTGTTTTTTTTTTTTTTTAAATTCAAGACTATGCATGATGGCAGGAAATAGTGTGGGTTTAATACTTCTGCTGGTGTATATGCTATCATTTTTCTTGGATTTTGATAGGAAATTACTCCACTGTTACAATCTTGAACACAGATCAGCCCTCTCAGAAGTATTTGCACAACTGAGTTCTTCAGTCTTTAAGTATTTTCCTGAGAATACTTGTAAACCTGCTGAAGTGAACTGGTGGAATTGTGTGATAAATGTTTCTCCCTCACAGAAACTGTCAGCTGGCAGATGTTTCTGTTGGATTTTATTTTAAGTTCATGAATATATGAAGTTTAAATAAAACTAAACTGAAACTTCAATTGGAGACTGCTCTGTTAAAATTATCTTCTGATTAATGTAAGGAAGTGTTGTGGAGATTTGTGTAAACTCTTGATGCACAATGAAGGCGACCAAGAGCTGCTGCCATTGTAGCTATTGGTTTTGTGCTTGATTCTTTTGGTGTGTGTTGTGTTGTTGGTTTTTAAATACTAAGTGGGTAACCCAATAAAAAGAGCGGAAGACATGTTAGTCCAGAAGATTATTTAATTTGAAAGTAATTTGGATAGCATGTACTTTGTCTGCAGTTATCTTGAACCAGTAGGTAGAAAACTAATGTTTCATTGTGGAAATACTTGTATTAGGTTGCTTTTGAGCCTGAGACTACACGTTGTTTTAAATGTAGCAAAAAATTATAATCAGATTCTTTACAAGTGAAACCGTTATTGAAAGTATGAATATTATCCTCCACTTATATGGCAGCCTTATACCTATCTCCGTGTGTTCTGAAGTCATGTGATTTCTTCTCATTAGATTGTTCTAGAACTGTTCATGTACCACTCAGCACTATTACAAGATGAACATATGATCTGTGGAATCAGAATGAACAGTAAAATTTGCATATTTCACTTTGAAGGTGGACAGTAGTATTTAAGTAATTTGGGAAGATGAATGGCACATATATATTTGGAAGTTCTGAGAGTTGTTTGATCTGGAAAAAGACAAAAGTTTTACTAGCTTGTACACATGACTTTTCAAAGTTTTCAAATACCTACTTTCTAGTCAAACATTTAACCAAGGGTGTTTGGGATAAGTAAAGCATGTGTTGCCTGGTGGTGGTTTTTTTTTTTTAAAGTAAAATTGTGGTGCACTATATGTGAGAAGCTGCAAGTCACAAAATACAAAGTTTTAATATGTTCCCTTTATAGTAAATCTTGCCATATGTTGTAAAGATGAAAATTCATTTGAAGATGGCAAGTACTCTGTACATACTGCAGAAAATCAAGCAAATCAAACCATTGCTTACCTGGATGTGTAATGAGAGGTAAAGCCTGTCCTATCTTAGTATCTGTGCATTAAAAATACTCAGTTGATTTATGGTTTAACTTCCGCATCTCTTCTTATGGTTACTTCCTAATAGCTTCATGTTTGGAAAAAATGGAGTGTAAAGTTTTAGCTTGTTTAGCTGCTGTGATACTGTGAAAGATGTTTCTTCTTTTGTGAAGAATATGATGATCTAATTACCTGGTTAAAAAGTATGTGTGCCACATGAATGTGTTCTGATTTCTGGGAATAGATTCCACTGTAGTCATTGTTTCAGACTTCTGTTTTTCTTCAACACCATTTGTTTCCAAAGAGATTTCTTAAAATATTTAAGTATTTCTGAACTGTGTCTTTTCCTGAAATTGTGCATGAGGAAAGACAATATATAAAATTCACGTTAGAATGTTGCAGTGATGACACAGGGTGCTAATGGATAAACAGTTGCTCTGAGTTTGTCCAAGTAGTTTCATATGTATTTGAATGAGCATAAGATTTTATTTCCTTCCTGTCTGCAGAGTTCTGTATGAAGGGAAGGAACGCATCATTTCAGGCTGTGAGGTGATACAAGCTACTCCTTATGGTCGTTGCGCTAACGTTAACAACAGTTCAGCTTCTTCTCAACGGATCTTTATCACATATCGAAGGGCTCCTGCAATACGGCCTCAAAATTCATTAGCAGTGACAGATATCTGTGTTATTGTTACCAGTAAAGGAGAAACCCCTCCTCATACATTCTGCAAAGTTGATAAGAATTTAAATTGTGGTATGGTAAGTACTTGAAACATTGAGACTTTTTTTCCCTTCCTTTTTTCCTTTTTTTTTTCTCTTTTTTTCTTTTTCCTTTTTTTTTTTTTTCCTTTTTAAACTTTTTTTTAAACACTGACTAACAAGCCTGAAGGAATAATTCTCTGAACTCCTTCTAGCACTGTCATAATGGTCTTCTATTGCTACATCATAATTCTTTTACTCTGTATACAATATGTGAGACTTCATTTCTCCAGATTTTGTTGCTCTGATTTCCTCTGGTGTTAAGAATTACTTCTTCATACTGATTACTCACTGTTTCAGTTTGCATATTCATATCTAGGTTCTAGTAATGCAATGGATTTAAAAAAAAAAATTAGAAATTAACCATTCATCTCCCTCTCAACCCATTGTTGATGCTGCCACTCAGTAAGAGTCACAAGTCCTTTTTTCTTATTTAATTAATAATGCCTGTGTTGCTAAGACGTGTAAGAATGATGAATACTGCTTACAGTATTATGTACTTCTTTTTTTAATTAGTTTGGTTTTATTTAGTCTGGTTTGCGTGTAGTTTAATCAGGCTGAAATAAGTAATTTTTAATAGTACAATATAGTCAGACAAACTGCAAAAACACTAAGTAAATAATCAGTTTATGGAAGTACAATAAAAGCTTCAGGTGGTGATGTTTAAAATTTTATTTCCACTAAAGAGGCTTCCATAAAGTTCTCCTTCTAAATAACAAAGAAAATGTGAAGCTTTAAATTACCAGCTTCAATTTTTTACCTGTTCTTCTATTGGAATAAGTCAGAGTAGTGTAGTGATGTGATTAATTTATGCAAATCCTATAATCTCTAAAAGATGTAAGATGGGTGCATTCTCATTTACATGTTTACATGGACTCAGTAGCCAACTAGTCATTTTCTTCTGTGCCACCTTTTATTTGAATGTCTGCTGTGTTTCTGCATCAGCTTATATTCAAATGCTTTTACTTGAATTTCTCTGTTTTCACATATACTGGTTCTAAGATGAAACTTGTGTCTTCCAGTGGGGTTCCAGTGTGTACCTTTGTTACAAGAAGTCTGTGCCAGTTTCTAACTCTTTAGCTTATAAAGCTGGTAAGTAATTTTAGAAGCAGACTGTCAAAACATGCTAACAGAAGGATTCGAATCCCATGTTGAAGTCAAATACAATTTTAAAAGTTTTAACTGCTGTCTGTTAGAATTCTGTTCCTAAAGCAAGTCAGTTGAATCCAACTACTGTAGCACCTTCTTTGCTCCCCTCATTTTTTCCCAGAAAAAAACCCCAACCAAACAAAAGCCTTAATAAGGATAGCCTTTCTCTCTATTAATTTAGTTCTTATCATTACAGTTTTGGGCTTAAGAACTTCAGTAGAGAGTTTAGCAAGATGTTTAGATGTAACAAAAGATTTTGTATTTCTTGCATTAGTCATGATGGAGGAGTAAATAAAAATTCCATTCAACCTCACTCATTTTTCTTCTATGTCTCACAGTTACTGCAACATCTTTCATTTAATTTGAAAGTCAAGTGTGTTTCTTCCCTTTGCTTCCACAATGATTCACTTGTTTCTTATTTGAGGAGAATTTTGGTTTTTAATATACTGCTACAGATTTTTTTTTTCCTCTAAGAAGTTCAAGAAAACTTTCAAAAGAGCTTCTACTAAGCATTAAGTGCACCAAATTAATTTGAAAGTTGTAAACCACAAAGTAGAAGTGGAAAGCTGAAATAACAAAGTCAGTGTACTGTGAAATAGGTTAGATGGACAGCAGTAGTAAACCAATGCCTGTATGCCACTTTTCTACCAGGAATACATTTCTGAAAACTGAATGAATTATTTGTTTATATTGAATATATTGAGCCATTAGGAGAAAATGTGGACAGCCAGCTAGTTTATTTTCTTGGTCTCAGTGGAGGTATTGCTTCTTTTTTTTTCCAGTGGGTAAATTACAGCTTTCTTCATAGTAATGTCATCTTGGTTAAATCCATTCCAATGGCACATTTAAATAGCACAGGTAATTCCCAGCTAGTGAAAAGTGAAAAAAAGTGTTTTGGTTTTCATACACAATTTTAAAATATTTGTTGCTTGAATGACTTAGTCCTGCTGGGCCATGAGGATGATCAGAGAGCTGACCACCTCTCCTATGAGGACAGACTGAAGGAGTTGGGGCTGTTCAGTCTGGAGAAGAGAAGGCTCCAAGGTGACCTAATTGTGGCCTTCCAGTATCTGAAGGGGGCCTACAGGAAGGCTGGGGAGGGACTTCTCAGGCTATCAGGTAGGGATAGGACTAGGGGGAATGGAATGAAGCTGGAGGTGGGGAGATTCAGGCTCGATGTGAGGAGGAGGTTCTTCCCCATGAGAGTGGTGAAGCCCTGGACTGGGTTATCCAGGGAGGTGGTTGAGGCCCCGTCCCTGGAGGTATTTAAGCCCAGGCTGGATGAGGCTCTGGCCAGGCTGATCTAGTGTGGGGTATCCCTGCCCATGGCAGGAGGGTTGGAACTAGATGATCCTTGTAGTCCCTTCCATCCCTGACTGATACTATGATACTGACAAATGAGAGACTTTCCTCTTCTACGTGTGTAATCTTCGGTTATAAAGTCCAGACAACCAACAGACTGTGGAAATAGAGTGCACTTATGTTATCTAGACTTGCAGATCAAACATGCTTAATTTCCTTCTTCCATTCTGAAGGCTTAATTTTCAGATACCCTCAAGAGAACTATGAGTCATTCCCACTGTCGGAATCTGTACCTCTCTTCTGCCTTCCTATGGGAGCTACTATTGAGTGCTGGGACTCTCAAACCAAATATCCACTACCCGTGTTCTCAACGTTTGTACTGACCTGTTCTTCTGCAGAAAAGGTATGGCTCTACACCGTGACTAGTGTTTGCTTTTTAGTTCAGGTGGCCACTATGGAGGTAAATAGGCACTGCTTCTTCTGCATTTAAGAAATACAACAAATCCTTAAAGATCTCCCTTACAGAATTGTATTCCTCAAGCCTTCACATAAGACAGAAGTAAACCACACCAGGAAATACTGGAAGAAGATGTGTTGTTTACTCACATGTAAGCTGAACCATACGCTTAAACCAAAACTCACAGCTCATAGAATCCTTCAGGGACAGGGAGTTTCCCAGAAATCTCTGGGAGTGGAAATGTAGCCTGCATGTTAAGAGATGTTCACTTGCTACATGTGCTAGATGTGTTTAAATTGTTAACAGTTTTCCTATGGTAACCTTAAAAGCTGCCTCTTGTGTTAATTTGTGTAAGTGTGTGTGAGTAGGAAAACAATTGTCAGAAAATGGCAGGGGCGTGAGAGGAAGAGTGTGTGAGAGGTAGCATGTGAAAGGCTCTGAAGAACTGATGAATTCCTGAGACCAGTGATCCTGCTGAATCCACATGAAGTGATAGATGCAGAGCACCAGCTATTTGCTGAATCTGTATAGGGCCACCAGCACACACACAAGCACCAAAAATGCGTTGCGTGACTCAGACTGCATGTGAGAAGGGACTGCCTGCTGTACACAGAGACTGCAGGATTACAGGTACAGCTGGTGAAGCCTTTTTTTGGGGTTAGTCTCCCAGCCATTGCTTCAGCTTGCCAGCTGTCTTTGTGTGAGTGAACTTCATGAAGGAATAAGTGACTGTAATGCATGATTATCTCTCTCTGACTAATAAATAAAAGTTTTGCTCTTTTATTGATAGCAGCTCAACTTCCACACTGCCTCAGGCCCCCGTCCAAGAAATTTATATACTCCTTCATTTCCAAAGAACAATGAAAGTTTTTCTCCAGTGTATTAATTCTACTTTTGCAAGGTGGAATTCAATAGCTGCCAGTATTTTTCTGAGAGAATGTATACTGTGATACACATCTTTCTGTGTTCTCCTTTTGCTAAGCTTGCCAGAATAATTCAGTTAATTATGAAACAAATAAGGAAGGAACATGAGAAAACATTAGTAGCTGTTTAGCTTGATAAAATCAGTGAAATTAAAGCTAAAATAATCTTACTGCTTAATGTAGCAATGTGACCATAATGGTTGGTAGATAGGATTTTATCACAGCATGCTGTGTGTTCTGTCCCTTTTAATTTACTGAGTATGAATACTCTGTTGAAGAAATTGCAGTGAAAAAGAGAGAGGTACAAAGGTACAAGCTATTTTGTTTATAAGAATACTGTGTGTAAGCTATATAAATGAAAACTCATTTCACAAACTGTGAGCTATAGTATGTCTGCAAATACCAAAGACTTAATATGCTTTGAAAGTTCTAATCCAGTCACCTGTTAAATAGTGGATCTGCTTAGCTGATATTCTTCATCTTTTAGGTTTATGGTGCTGCCATTCAGTTTTATGAGCCTTATCCCCGGGAGCTGTTAACAGAAAAACAGCAATTGCAGCTGGGTCTCCTGACGGCTGTGGAGAGGAAAGTGGTTACTTCCAAGTCCATCAATTCCAACAAATGCATCTGCCTTCTCTCACACTGGCCTTTCTTTGAAGCATTTCGAAAATTTCTTATGTTCATTTACAAACTCTCTGTCTCTGGACCTCATCCTCTTCCCATTGAAAAGTATGTAAAACATTTTTCAGGTTAATGTGGGAAGGGAGTTACATCAGCTCAAGAAGTCATGTGATACATACATATCACAATTACTTAATTGGTGTATTTGCTCTACCCTCTTGCCTGCACTGCATAGTTTACGTTGTACACATTGTAGCCACAATCATAGCAACGTTGAATAGCTTCATAGCTGCTGTTTATTAGTAGCAGCCCTTGCAGTGCCAGGAAAGTCAATTGAATTTTATGTGGCTTTTCTGTTGGAGTACATCAAGCCTGTCTGTATACCTTCCTCTTAACTACATCTACAGTGCTGCATTCTAGATTAATAAATACAAGCTCAGGGACTCCTTGTGTTAGCAATGAATATGTGCCTGCTTCCGAACACTGCAGCTAACACAGACTGCGTGCATGTATGTATTTAAATTCTATAGAGGATGCTTTTCGTAGTCTAGAAGTTTGCTGAAATATGATACCTTCAAAAATGTATTGGACATCTGGCAGTGAAGTATGTAGTTTCTCTTTGCTAAGTCTCATTAGAAACTGTGTAGAATGGGGTTAGGCTGCCTGGTACTTTAAATGGCTGGCATAAATACCTATGTGTTCCTACCTTTTGCATACATATCTGAAGCTGCCAGTATTAATTTTTCATGCATGAAATATGAATGAATGGAGCTTGTTTCAGTTTGCATAAACAAGCTGTTAAACTTATCAAAACAGTGAATAAATTCTAAAAACCTTTCTAAAATTTGGTACCACAGTAATTCAAAAACGTTGTTTTCAGCTCCTGATTAATCCTTAGTGCTGGTTTTCTAACATCTTACATTCTTTTCAGGCACATATCCCATTTTATGCACAATATACCTTTCCCTTCACCACAAAGGCCAAGAATCCTTGTGCAGGTAAGGAAACCATTTGCTTCCATTTTCAGTTACAATAAGGCCAAGCCCTCATTCTTTCTTTTTAAAGCCTAGTTTCTTCCTTTAGGCTTTTTACTCTGCTTTGAATACCCATCTGCTGGAAGGGAGTGGCGAGGAGATGGATAGATTGACCACTTTTTGCATTGTTACAAACCTTGGGTAGCTTAGCAAAAGAGACTGTTTCATACTTCAGCTGGTGCAAATGGCAGCAGTGTCCACTTGCACTTTTGACATTTCTGTCATGTATTATTCCACTTTACAGACACAATTGGTGTTACCTTTGGAGGAACTGGCAGGGGGAGCTTGTGGAGAGAGTGTTTCCTGTCATTCTCTCACTTGTCCACCCACTACTGTGATTCAAAGGTCGTTTGCCCAGGGTACAGTCTCTTTTGCTTCTCTGTTTAATTACTTAGCAGCAGATACATGTTCAACACAGAGTCTCAATTTCCTGAAACTTAGAAGTATCATTTTGATGACTAATGCAAGCTCTCCTGACCTAGTAAACACCAGTCTCAAAGATTGCCTCTGTTCTACATCTTTTGCATAAGATTGTCACTCTGCCAGATGGGTGGTTTATTAGGCTATGCATATACATTTCTATTGGAATACTATACTGTGGTAACTTCAGAGTTGTCCATGTCAATGATGTAATACTTTGTGTTTCAGCTTTCTGCCCATGATGCATTAATACTGTCTCAGCCAGTTTCTACACCATTGCCATTAAGGTATCGTTGTTAATACTTTAATTGTATGGACCTTGAAAAATTCAGAGGCAAATGGGAGTGAGTCATAAAAGGATGCCAGATAGTACTGCAGTATTGTTTGGATTTGTAAAGAAAGGACTCAATATACATTCATCATAATGTCTAGCGTTGTCTTTTTGACATAGACGTGTCCTTTACGGAAGAATAATATCACTAATTATTCTAAAGTAAAGATACATTGCCAGATTATTATAAGAACTCTGAAGAGAGACATCTGCATTAAGCGGTTACATGAAATCAGGCAACACCTAAGTGTGCAAACATCTCGGAAAATAAAAACCATGCCTAAAATTTGGTATTTGTGCTTCAGTGTTGATGAAGTCTCTCTGGATACTTCCTGCATCCAGTACAGTTGTACAACAGGGTTTTGTTTGGGTACTTTGGTTGATTCTGTTTGGGTTTTTTTAAGTTAAAAACCAAAACATTGTCCCTTTTATAATTCTTTTCCCCTGCTTAAACATTTTAATATAATATTCTGTATGCAGAAGAACCACATGTTTAATCATATTACACAGCCTCTTAAGTGAAAAATTGCAGTTAGCTAACAAACTGCAAACTAACTTCAAAGCACTTTTCTGTGGGCAGATTTTTAAACCCCAGGGCTCTTAAAAATGCCCTTGTAGTTCTTAAATGTCTACAGTCAAAACAAATGCAATGCAGTCTAAACTATAGAAACTAAAAGCATGTTGCTGTGAGAATGATGGATTGATTTTACTTAATTTAGTACTGTGTTTCTAAGATCAAATGGATACTCTCATTCATGATTTTTGCTTGAGGTAATCTATCATGTGAAACTACTGGTGTTATTTGTGCCTCAACTGTTGTTAACCAGATCTCTAATATGAAGATGATGCTTGTGCATATAAGCAACACAAACTCAGCAGCAGAATGTACAGCATATGTTTCTTTAGCAGTAGAATTTGAATTTAGATTTCTCTGTCACAGTGCAAGTCTCATGTTGAGGTGATAGCTATTAGATAGATAGATAGATAGGTATTTGATATATGCTAATATTAATAGTATTTAACTAGTTGGTCCAGAGCAGTTGTCAAAAGCTTCATAGCAGAGACTTAAACAACATCAACAAAAAATAAATTAAAAAAAAATCCTGCAACACTCATATTCTCTTCTTCCTTCTCACCCATTCCTTAGTGGAGCAAACTTTAGCACTCTGCTCATGAAACTAGGACCAGAAAACTGTGCCACTCTATTGCTCTTTGTATTGCTAGAAGGGAAGATCCTCCTCCATTCTCTTAGACCAGCTGTGTTGACAGGAGTTGCTGAAGCTGTTGTGGCTGTAAGTACAAAGCATTCTGTATAGCCGTGAGAGAAGTAAGTTTGAACGCTGCAGTTGTTACAAAGCTTTTTAAACTAAAATGATGTATGTACTAGATGATTATTATTCCCAGCAATAACATTTGGTTAAAGTGCCCTACAACTTCTGTAGTAGTGCTTTTTCAGTAGCACCTTTTTAATTAGTGTCTTACAACTACTAGAATTGTCAACATTTTTGCATAGATGACTGAGAGCTGTGCTGTAAATAACTGGTGAAACGTGAAGGCTCTTTTGGCAGTCTTTTATGGCTTTTACCAATTTCATTTCACGTTGCTGCCTGTAATTGCTTGGGCTTTATTGTACCGTATCTGTTGTCATGTTTTAATGCATTGATTTAATTTTTCCTTCAGATGATATTTCCATTTCAGTGGCAATGTCCATATATCCCCCTCTGTCCTTTGTCTCTGGCCACCGTTCTCAGTGCACCTGTTCCATTTATTGTTGGAGTGGATTCACGATACTTTGATCTGTATGATCCACCACAGGATATTGTGTGTATTGACTTAGACACAAACATGGTGTACATGTAAGTTCTGTGGAGTTTTTTACATTTATCTGTAGAGAAAGATTACTAATGGTTTGTTTCTTACTGTCCTCTGTTCTTTTTGTCATTTCTAATGCTTTATAGAAAATTAAATATTGTAAATCAAAAGTCAACACTTAGTGCTCCTTACAAAAAATGTGATCACACATTGCTATAAATTTAGTAAACACTGGTAATGTGTTCTGGTTTGTGTTTCCAATTCTAGTAGTTCCTCTTAGGAGAAAGGGACAAAAGCTAGAAATGAGTAAGAGTTGTGCTGGGCTTTTTCTTGGCTTTGTTTTGTTTGTGTTGGGTTTGTTTTGGTTTTTTTTCCTGCTTCACCATATCTCACCTTTTCAGCTAGACCTACCAGTTTTGAATGTGGTTTGCCTGTGATCAGTGACTACCAGTATAAACATGAGTGCTTCAGGACCCTTTGTGACAGCTTTTTGACACTTGGGGCATTTTATGTTTGTGTTAGTAAAGGATTTTTTTCTCAATTTACATGGACTAATTTTTTTTTTTTTTTTATGCAGTGACTCATGCAAAGTTTGCTGTCTTTATTACATTCAATCTAAAATATTTTCACTTTACCATGTCTTTAAAGCTTTTCTTAAGTTGAAAGTGTTGCATGAACAGTTTGTACATGCCTTCTTGAGGAGAGGTTAATTCATAGTAACTGTTCTGGTTTTCTATATCTAAATGAGAATAGAAATAATGGAATTGAAAATTCATTTGTTTCAGATATTTAATTTAGTAACTATGAATTGGTTTTCCATTTTTAACTAATTAGTTTGAACTAATTAGGTCAAAAATAGAGGCATCTAAGGTAATTCAAGATGAGAGTGAACATCAAGAAATAAAGTGCAGATCTTTATGAAATTTTTTTTTTTTCCATTTCATGTCACTTTTTAAATTCTGACTTTTGTTTTTCCTAACTTGAGTTAGAATTAGCCATTTGATTTGTGGGTCAGTTTAATGCTTTTTTTATTTTGATTGTGTTGTTTCCTTTACAATAATACAATACAATACACCAGGTTACTGAAGCAAATATTCCCATTACATTACTGACTTTAGTTTTTTATCAGTAGCACCAAAGGATAGAGTAAACAATGGAGCAGACTGTGTTTGGGGTTTTTATGTGTTCTTTTCTCCTTCCCTTAGGTCCCTGTTAAAAACACTACAAAAATCATTGTCATCACTGTATATTAAAGCTTTATCCCACCGAAAGAATGATTATAATAGGTGTCATGAAATAGGAATGTATTGAAGAAACTCAAGGAAGATAACTTTTTTGTATGAAGATATTTGTGGTGAAAAATAACTGAACGTGTTGGGTTTTTTGTTGTGTGGTTGTTTTGTTTACATAAGTAGAATGGAAGCTGAAGACAGTAAAAGGAGATAGAAACAGGGAATTTAGCAGGGAGTTAAGGATGTCAAGATTTTGTTCAGATGACTGCTGGAAAGAGCAATTAGCAACCTTACACAGATTGGTTACTCAACTAAAATTCTATCAGTAGCTGAATTCTTATGAGGCACTCAACTGGAAAGATTTTTATGCTTTTACTGTCATATAAGTTCATTTCTCTTTCAATAGTCTGATTTTTATTTTTCTGGCCAATTTTGCATGTGCCTCATCAGTACCACTCACTTGACAGAGGAATTTCACATCTTAACATTTGACTTAAGTAAATGTGACATACTGGTACCTACCTGGAAAATAAGGATATTTTTCAGTTTCAGAGAGTTGTAGGTAACCTCAAATCTCCATGAACCACTTAGTATTGACGATCACACAGAATTTTAAAATGCCACATTATTAGTGAGTAAAGATTAGTGTTACATTTTATTTTACTCACATATATTCCTGCCACTCTTTATTTCTGTGATGATACTTCTGCCTTTTTTTTGAAGTGTGAAAGTATGTAACAGCACTGTTGCTAACTTTGAAAGACTGTATAGTAGAAGAACAGCATTTGAAAAATGTAGTATTTTCTGCTAAATCAGTATGCCTGTCTACTGTCTTTTTAGAGTAAGTCTGCTGTCTTCATTATGACAGCTGAAGCTTTATTTACTGCCCCCAAATGCCAAAGGTCTTTTATTCATTCAGCATCCTTCCCAAAGCTATTTTTTGGATGTTTTCAACTATTTCTGTGAAAATAATATTGAAGGCTGTTTAATGAGAGTAGCCTGTTTAGGGCAAATGTTCAAGAGTTTGTCTTATGTCAGGATTTATTTCCTGGCATTTTTGGAACAATACCACTTATGTTGTTTGTAGGAATGTCTTTATGGTGCATAAAAAAAACAGGCAAAGGGACCTGTAAGCGTGCATTTTTTGCCTTTAACTACTGAAACTCGGGTTTCCTTCCCAAGATAGTTCTGTGTCAAAGCTGACTGAACTGAGTAATTGAACAAACATTTCCCTCATGTAAAGTGTAAAGCAAACAGTGACAACTTCAGTTTGAAAAGAAATGACTGATAAAGTCTTGTTGACACAAGGTTTCTTGTACTCCCTGTTAGAGCAGTTCTTCTCCACCTTCATCTGCCTTCCAGGGAGAGGCATAGCAGTTCTCAGGATTTACTTCCTGCTCTTTCCCTCCTCAAATGGCTTAAACAAAGCCTGGCATTGTACCCCTGTCCTAACAAAGATAAGCATCCCTTTAGACCAGTTTACCCCACTGTGTACCCCCGTCCTCCTAACAAAGATAAGCATCCCTTTAGGCCAGTTTACCCCACTGTCTAATCAACCACATAATTTTCAAACTATGAACTGAATTCCCAGTCTTCCTAGTTCCTGCTAGCTGTGGTTGAATCCAGAACCTGGTTGCCATAAATATGTTACAGTGTACCATGCGAACATAAAGCTACCGGACCAGTCTTCCAGCATTTTGCAGACAGAGGTTCATGTTGTGTTCCAAACTGTCTTTATTTGTATCAGTAGAATTATGTGGTGGGTTGAAAATTGCCCCCCAACATAAAATTGCCAGACCAGCTCAGTTGAAAGCAAAGCAAGCTGTATTTACAAGCAAAACTACAATCTAGAAATCAAATGCCATGAATACAATATTTACGTATATGTACAATTTACAAACAACACAACTACCCACCAGGACAAACCAGGGAGCTACCAGCAGCTTCCTCCTCCCTGCTCCCTTCCCCCCTGTACACAATAAAGGAGAGAGAAGAGCAGAGAGTTGTTTGTTAATACTCAGCCACAACAAATTAATGCAGCCAACGTCAGCAAGCCAGCAGAAGCCAGAGCTAGTATCTGCTAGAGTGAAGGGAGCGAAAGAGAGAAAGTTAGTTTATACAAACCAACTTTGTTAGTATCCTGTCTAACAGGATTATTTAGACCTTACTGTTTTCTTTTTTTGCAGCCAATAGTGATTTATTTATATTCTATTACTTTGCCTTCAAGATCTGTGGAAAATTTTCAAGGCACAGCCTAAAACTACCCCAAGTTATGGCAGATTTATGACAGTATAGACTTTGCGTAATAATTACATGTGGTTTAGTGTACTTCAATTATATTAGCAAAACTGATTAAAAATCTGAAAGGAAAACCAGCAAAGTGAAACTTCAAGTAGAAAGCGTGAATCGTTTCTTGATGGACATCATTTTTACAGACAGGGGGAAACTCTACTCATAACTTGATTTATACTGTTCTGAGAAAAGGAATTTCTGAGTTATGTCACTCTCATATTTTCATTTTTCACAGATAGGGACAGTAACAAGATTTCCTTCCAGACTTTTTTTTTTTTTTTAGTTACTACATTCTGAAAATGAAGCAACTTAGGGTTGAGAAGTTTGTGGGGTTTTTTTTTTTTTTAGTATGATCCATATTTTATATATCCTTTTTTCCCCTCTCCTATGTTTTAGATCAGATGATAAGAAGAGCACCACCTGGAAACAGTTTCCTAAGAAGCCATGTAAAAGTCTACTCAGCACCTTAAAGAAGCTGCACCCACAGCTGGCAGCAGGTGAAAAAATAAAATGTGAAGGGTTAAGAATAGAAACTGCCTAAAGGAAGGGAAAATAAATATTCAAAGAAAACAACCACACTTTCTGATACACTCTTATGAGTGTGAAATTGTAATTACTGTAGAAATATAAAGTCTTCCTTCTGTCATCTACGGTGTGAATTTTTTTCTTAGGCTTTTTTTTTTTCTCTTTAGTATGACTTCTTAAAATGTGGGGGTATTTTTGTAGCCTTTACTCAGAGATTCATATAAAGTGCATTTGGATCTTGGCCTGAACCAGTATTCATAGCTCTGATCAAAGATGATAGAGGAAATGAGTATATGAGAAAAATTATGTTGAGTGTCTTAGCTGTTATGCAGACACTGCAGAATATCTCACATAATTACTTTTCTGCAAAAACAACTGAGTAATAAAATTTTGACAAAGTGGGTTTTTTTGAAAGAAAAGGAAAACCTGACCATCTTCAGCCTAATGACCTGGGACAGGATTTCTATGGTTTGCCACTTCTGAATATGGGCAAGCAGAAATCTGTCTTTAGCGTCTTGCAAAAGTTACTGTTTGAATGCACTACATTTTAATATAGGTTTGTGTGTGTTGCTCATTGCTAGTTCACAGGAAAACTCAAGAAGGCTCAGCAGTGGAGATGACTCCTATTGAGGCAGATTTCTCCTGGCAGAAAAAGATGACAGAGCTTGAAATGGAGATCCAGGAAGCTTTTCTCCGTTTCATGGCATCCATTTTAAAGGGTTACAGAACATTCCTCAAGCCAATCACACAGGCACCTTCAAATAAAGCAACTGCTGCTGATTCCTTATTTGATCATCAAGGTGAGGGTGAGGCAAACCGGCTGCTGATAGTATTGGTGGCAGTACAGCTTCAGGGTTGAGTAGCTGTTTCACTTTAAAAGGTCAAAGTTCCCTTTGTTTGTGCAATTCTTGACATATTTAAAATTGCAATTACATGACGTTAAAATATTCAAAGTCGATTAGAACATGAATATATGCACGTGGGACTCCAAGTCTGCCACAGGTTCTAATATTAGAAAAGCTGTATTTCGGTAGCATGATGCCCCCTCTGCCTGGTACATTCTGTAAGGGCTGCTCTTGGAAATGAAAGAGTATTTCTGCTAGATAAAATGTCATGAATGTTTTGTTTTGTATGTGGTGGTGGTGGTGTTTTGGACTTGGTTTATTTGTTTGAGTTTGTTCATTATGTGTATTACTTTCTAATTTTTTTTTCATTTACTAGAAGAGATTTGAGATTCTTAGTCAAATGTTTGGCAAGTCTTGAATTTTTTCAGGATCATCTTAGATTCTTCTAAATTTTTGCAAACTTATTATCTTTCTCGCACAAAAATTCAGCAAACACAGTGAGCAGATTATGTGAGTGTAACTGCTTGCCAAGTGTTAACTGTGGTGAAAAGTAGTTACTAAAAAAAACCACTGTTAGTTTAATCTTCTGGATGCAAGTAGTGATAAGTAGTTCTTTTTGTTAGCTCTTTAAATGTTTTATGTTGACTCTTCATGTGCTAATTTCTTACAGAATTCATAACTGGTATTTAGTTGTGTGTTCCTCTTTACAACCAGGATTTTTAAAAAGCAGGGACCGGGCCTATACAAAGTTCTACACACACCTCACCAAAACGCAGATTTTCAGCCGCTTTATTGAAGAGTGCAGTTTTGTGAGTGACAAGGATACTGGCTTGGCATTTTTTGATGACTGCATAGAAAAGGTATAAAACCTACATGTACTTCAAAACCAACTGTTAATTTCATGCTGTTGTCCTCGTTTTCAGTTGTAAAGTTAGATACCCTCTGCAGTAAGTGTATTGAGGGATTGGAATTCTTAATGGTTATTGCTGAGTCATTTTCTTCCTTGATCTTGCATGGTTAAAATTGTATGTGTTGATGCATGAAACTTTTGTTGAAGCCCTGTAGGATGTGAACCTGTAAGATAATGTGAGAAATACTGGTAGCTGACACTTTAGCACAGTGCCATTCCAAGACTTCTCTTTGCATGTTACTTACCCTCCCTCTAATGAGGATTTATCTACTAATAACCATCTGCATTGTTGCTCTTTTTTTCACAGAATTTGAATTTAAAACATAAAAATGTGCATCCAGAGTATACTTTGATTAATACTGCACTTTATTTGATACTGTTGCAAGTTTTTCATGTGGTGCATACTTATAAATGTCATACTGAAAACATCTTTAAAGCAGCAGGTTAGGTGTTTTTCAGTGAAGCTGAATTAAAGCGCTTTGATAGATTTAGGATTTTGTTTATAGTAGATAATATCAAAAGATTGAAAGCATACTATATAACTACTGCATTTTCTTTCAGCTTCTTCAGTACTATGAAAATTTAATGTTTCTTATTTGTTTCTTATTTAACATTTCAGTAAGTGGCAGAACTTTAACACAGTCACTTAGGAGGATTTTTTGAGTTGAGAGGAAGCTATAATATTTTTCTTTTCTCCCCCAGCTCTTTCCAGATAAAGGAGCAGAAAAAGGAGAGAAGGTATTTTATCCTTCAAAATGTTTAGGGATATCTGACCATGAAGTAAAACCAGAAAGATAACGCTGTGAACTTAATATTTGAGTAATTAGAACAAATACAGATTTTATGTATTTATATATTTTTATATATATATGTGTGTGTGTGTATATATAACCATAGAAATTAAATACGTTTTTATGTACAAAAATTAATATTTAAAGGGATATTTTATCCCAAAGCCAAACTGTTCTTAAGAGTACAAACTCTGTTTTCAGGTTGATGTAGATTCTGTTGAAGAAGCACGATTGATTGAACTTGATGAGTCACAAAAAAGTGAACACACAGTGTTCATAATGCCACCAGAACCTCCTGCTGATGTTGGTCAGGACCGAGGGCCAAAATACAGGTACAAGTTACATAGCCACATGTAGTAAAACTAGAATGCTTATGACATTACTCAGAGCAGATATTCTGTCTTGGTGCAAGACTTGCCTCAATAAAACGCTCAGAAAAAAAAATCTTTAAAAAGATACAAACTGCCTGGATTCTGGTAAGTTTCTGAAACCCTGGAAGTCACTGTTTTGTGTGTGTGTTTATGTTTGAAGGCATGTGGATTTTGGTTTTAATTTTTCAATAGCTTCTTGACAATTTTATAGTAATATTTTTTATGCATATTCAATGTTTTTTGTTCCTGTTTGAACCATTTACATTTATTTTGTAGCAACTGCAGTGCACTTTGTTTCACAGTGGGGATAACAGGGGTGGGTAATAGATCTATGCAGTACTGCTGATGTGCAGCTGATGAACCAAAAGCGCAAGACAGCCACTACACTTTCTAGCCTCCTTTCATTCGGTGTTTTTCAGCCCTGGTCAGGAAGTGTGGAGTTTCAGATACCCTGGGTATGTTTTGTTTTTTTCTTCCTGGCTCTGTTCGAGGTCACAAAGGCTCAGTTTCCAACTGTTGTCCTTGTTAATCATCATCTCTGCTGCCCTGACCTTGATGATGTGGATGGCAGTCTGATACTGGTTTCCGTTATCTGCGGAGATATGATGTCCAAGGCACATATTTGTGAAGAAGACTAAAAGGATCTTGATTCTTTGTTTTTTTCTTTCATTCTTTTTTTAATCCCCAAGTTCTTTGTTCTCCTGCTTGTCAGTTCTACTGGTGCAAGTTGTCTTTGTATGGCTTTCCTGCTATGGGCAGATATGTGAAAAGCTTTTCTTTTTCTTTTCTTTTATTTTCTTTTCTTTTATTTTCCTTTTCTCTCTATCATTTTTTAAATCATACATATAGCTATAAAAACTTTCCACGTCTAGATTTGAAACTCTTTGACAGACCAGAGGAACTCAAGCTCTCCTTCAGCAGACATCCAGCTGGAAGCAGTATTTCAAATAGTCCAGCACTCATGGCAAAGAGGACAAAACAGGTCAGATGAGTCTTACTGTAATCACTGTGTAAACACTGGACATTTTTGGGTGAAATCTATATTGTAATTTAGTATTGATAGAGGTTATGTCTTTAACTGTTCAGAATCAACGCTTGAAAAAGAAAGAGAGGGCCACAAATAAACAAATTTGCATCTGAGGTTGCAGTTTGTCACACCCATTTTAGAGCTTTAGATTGTAAGAGAAAATGAAATTAAAATTAAGGCTTGAATGGGGAAGGGAAAAAAGGGGATTCATTCTGATGCTAGTTTTTGCTTGCAGAGAGCATTAATAAAACAGTAGTAAGAAAGGAAATTCAGTCGAATGTTTGTTCACTGTTATTAAATCTTTACTTTTAAGAAGCCAGTATCTGAATAAGTAATGGCTTCTATATTGAGTAGTTTAAATCTTTTATATGTTGATTCTTTTTGTTTGTTTTCTTTTGTTTTACCCTTGCAGGAGATAAAAACTGCCCATAAATTAGCCAAGAAGTATTATGTAAGCCCCCCACAATGGGCTAAGTGTCTCTTCAGTCATAGTTATAGCCTATGGTTTATTTGTCTGCCAGCCTACATCAGATTTGCACATCCCAAGGTCAAAGCACTGCAGCAGGCATACAATGTTCTAATTAAAATGAGGAAAACCGATGTGGAACCACTAGATGAGGCAAGTGCAAATAAAAAACTTGTTGCCATAAACTTAGAGTAGAAGACAAGATTCACATAAAGGGTGCTTTTCGGCTACCATACTTGCAGTTTGATCTGTTTAAAGTTGCCTTGAAATGATCTCAAAGAAATCTGCTTAACTAGGTCACAAGAAATTGGTTTTCTATTTCATCACCAGAGGAGTGTCAGCTGGGTCAAGTACTCCAACTTGATTGTTACTAGTCTTTTCCTGGACTTCTTGAAGAAGGAAGTTCTTTAATATCCCTGTTTTTCAAATGTACTTTGAATTAATGCTTTGCAGCCTCACTGAACTGAAGGGGTAGTGAGTTTGTGCACAGCATGCTATTCTTCAGTAGTGTCCACAGCCACACAACAGCACGTTACCTGGTTTTCACATGGGCATTTCCTTCCCTCCTTTATTTTGCAAACAAGATCCAAATGGAAAAATAATAGACCATTCTCAACAATGTGATGGCAGATGTTATTTCAACTCCTAGGATTTCCTGTTTGATTTTTGCTCCCTCTTCTGGCTTTTAAGTGTTATGTACTAAGTAGCCACTTTAACATAGCTCTCCCTTTTTTATATGTAAAAGTTAGAACTGTCAGGGAAGAGCTTAAGCTGTTTCAAAACCCCAGTCATCAGTACATTTATGCATTTCTGTATCTTGTCAGGTCTGCTACAGAGTTGTTATGCAGCTCTGTGGCTTGTGGGGTCAGCCTGTTCAGGCTGTGAGAGTCCTCTTTGAAATGAAAAATGCTGGAATACAGCCAAATGCCATCACCTATGGCTATTACAATAAGGTAAGAGAAGTCTTGATGAGGGATAGTGGACCAGTGCCTCTCTTGCTTTTGTCCTTCTCCTTGTACTGTAGCATGTTTTAAAGACTGTTTCTTACAGCTCTTCACTTGAACTTGCTAATTTTGTTGGGCAAGCAAAAATTTTGGATGTGCATTTTGTTCATTGGATCTAAACTGCATGGGTTTGCACTGTTAAGTTTACATTCCTGCACTGTTTGACCACACCAAAAATTATGCTGAAATACACTTTCAAGTGTTTCTATTTCCAATTTTTAGAACCTGTCAAACCCACCTGTTTCTGAGTGTATTCTTTAGGTAGCAGGATCCAGGATCCTGAAGCATCCTCCCCCTCTTTTCCTGGCTTCCAAATTCCTGCAATACGCTGATGAAATTTCATAGTAAACTATGTAAATTGATAGTGAAGAAGATGCTACTATGGTCTTTGGTAGCTACAAAAATGTATAAGTAACAAGCCCCACCTTACTTAAGGAAATCTTGACCTTTTGTTTGTTGTTACTCAGCTATTGTATCCAGAGCTGTGGGATAAAAGGGAACAGCTCATAAAAACTCAGGTATTTGTCCTCTTTCACGTGGTCGACAGGAAATACCTTTTTGAGTATGGAAATAAAAGCTTTTCACTGTACTCTGTATCTAAGCATAGCTTTATTACAACTTTTGTTCTTGAAATGTCTTTTTCTGTAGGCAGTTTTAGAGTCTCCTTGGCCTAGCAGTAACCGTAGTGGCATATTCCTGTGGACAAAGGTACGAAATGTAGTTCGTGGCACAGCACAATTTAGACAATACTTAAAGAAGTCAACGCAGAGCCCACAAGTACCTGTGATACCAGGTAATAAGTTAATTGGGATGGATTTATTTCTGCTGAACAAGAGCATGACATGCTTTCTGATGGACTGCAGTTATCATTGTAGCTTTTACAAGTGGAAAATCCTGAAGTGTATAAAAATTGGTAATTGCCAGCTTGATGCTTGAAGCAGTCTTACACAACTTTCTCACACTGAAGAACTGTCTGAATTCTGTTGGTAGAATTTCATGTTCTTATTTTGTATGTGCAAGTGTAAGTATTTACTGTTACCTGATGAGGTTAGATTTGTTTAAAAACTTGAAAATTTAAATCTTCTCTTACTAACCTGCTCTCGTTCATGTCTTTAGCTCTGCGGAGTACCACAGGTGGAAGTGATGGGGACATGGTGAGCCATGGTAGCATGAATAGTTCTAATGATGCTAACAGTGGGGAGCACACTCTCCTCGTCAGTGACTTAGTCAGGCTTGAGTCCATTGATAGTCACTCTAGCACAGGTACTAGACTGTGCTGGGTTTCACTACCAACAGTACCCCCAAAAGCTACATTTTCCCTCCACAATGACCACCTTTTCCTCTTGAGGCTGTAGAGAGCAAAATGTGGAGTGAAGATCTGTAATGAAAAAGAAATAAACTGTTGTCTAATACTGCTTCTTCACCAGATCATGCTTCTTTAGTTTAGAGTGAACCATAGCAGAAATGCTGTTATGTTAAAATAAATGTCTTGCTGTAGTCTCATGAAACTTTTTTTTTGTACTACTCTTCACAAAAAAGTTTGAAGGCTCTGACAGGAGTCTGTTCAATTTTTGCTTATTGTCATTTATTCATAGAAATTACAGTCTATGTGTGTAAAACCTCTATGTGTGTCAAACCTTTATCTGTATTAAAGGAGTAAAAGTTGCTGAGGTGATAAGAAGCTAACATTTTAAAATGTTGTTTCTTAGTGATAATCCAGAGAGGTCTAATGAGCATTCCTGGAATTAGCGTATTATCTTTGGTAATAGTAAGCTATGCTTTTAAAGGCCATATGCAAGCTTCCTAATAGTAATTGCCTAACTTGGAAATAAATATAGCAACTATCTGAACCTTGTCATACATGCTTTATGGAAAACACCCTAGAAATGGGAAGACAGGTGTTAAGCTGAAGAAAAACTCTGCCTTAAATGTGGTGTGTGCTTTTCCAGACAAACTGGAGTAAAGAGTGTGCACAGGAAGTTAATCACTTGAGATGGTAGGACAAAATTCATGTTTCTTTGTAGTACTGATTACATCCCACCTGTGCAGTCTCAACTAAACTTCCTTTATGTGTGTACTTCAAAACTTAATGTACAAACGGTTCTTGCACATTCTTCATGTTTTTAATATCTTGAGCCCTTCTTTAAAGAGAACTTTGAGTCTGATTCCTGTGCTTCATCTGATATGCCTGCCTAGAATACTGAACTTCCCTTCTCTCTGCTCTTTGTTGCTCTGCTTTTTGCTCTTTGCTGTCTCTTGAGTGCTGCATTTGTCCTTGGCTATCACGGTGTGGGGTGCAGACTTACATGGTGTGAAGCCTTGGATGCACGTGTGCATTATTTCTGCCCTTGAATATTACTTCTGCAGGTAATTCACCCGTTTATTGATAGGGTGTTTTCAGTTGTGCACAGCAGGGATACTAACATTATTGAAATGGTGTTAGAGGAAAATAAGGATCAAAGACTGTCAGAACTTTCCTATAAAAAAGGTTTTTAATGTAGTAGCAAAATGTAGTAACTAATAGGTGCTCAAACTTTTAAATTTAATATTTTTTTTTTTTTTTACATGTTAGCTCTGTGTGGGTATAAGAAACAGCAATAATATGTATTGTAGATAAATTGTCTGTCACTCAGGTTCTGTGGCGCTTCCTGATACCGTTAATACTCAGTAAATTACACTTTGATCTTTTTAATTACTGTCATGTATTCTAATAGGTACCCTAAGGCACATAGATAATCCTGTTTAACATATTACTGTGGGATATGTCCCATACACTATTTTTCTACTTTTACATGTGCAGCAGCACTTCAGATAAAAATAACAGGGTGTCTTTCTGAATTCTTTCCTATGGCAGGCTTGTTTAAGGATGAAGTGCAGCTGTCAAGTTAAACGGGTATTATGGAGGAGCAGATGCTTAAAAAACATCTAGATATTTTTCTTCTTTTTCTGTTATATTTTATACTTTGCACTATGGCACAGAGATGCTACATGATTTGTGGTGCAGTTCTTTTCAGGAGTGTATGCATTGTTAGAAGCTTACTCAGTTACTGTTGTGTGCTTGTCGAAACTTCTTTTGCAGATGAATTTGAGAATTTAGCTTGCTCAGCAGTGAAATATTTCATGCTAATGAGAAGGGAAATTAATTAAAGGAGATAACATTGTGTTAAAAGTATTCAGTCATTACAATTTTCTTTGGGGACTGGCTTGTATTTAATATATTATTTAGACATGTAATTTTGGATTATATAGTCTCTGCTGTTGCCACTACCAAGCAGATCTGTGCACAGATTTGGCATTTTGGTGATCTTACTATGATTTTTTTCTGGAGAAACGAAGTATGAAAGAAATTTTCAGATCTTTTGTTATCTTATTGAAAAACAAATAGAAGAAGGAAAAACAGATCTGAGGAATGTGTTTGTATTTCTTCAAACAGGTGGTCAGTCAGACCAAGGCTATGGATCAAAGGATGAACTTTTGAGAGATTATGGGGATAATCTTCACACAACTGAAACACAAGTAGAGAAAGATATTACTTCCAAAGCTGAAGAGCTAATAAGAGGTTAAGTATTCATATTGACCTCAATAAACACTTTGCATTATCTGCCTCATGCATTAGACTACCACAGATACTTAATGCATTGAATTCTTACGTTGCTGAGGTTAAAATACGACTGTATGAAATACGGTGGATTACTTCTGTGCCCCAGACAAGAGTAGTGGAATACATACAAGTATAATACATATAAGCTACAAGAAGTGGCCTTTTATTAGACTAACTATGTACAGATAGACAAACTGCACAACTGTTAGGGTACTTGATATTTTGAATTCCTTTTCTCTCATTTGTATACTTGAAAATTTGACTATTTTTTAAACTGTACCAGTTGACCTTTTTTCCTACAAACCCTTCCCAGCGGTAGAAAAAATGGTCGTTTCCTGTCTTCTGTCCAGACTATTCCCTTAGTTTTTCTGTATTTTGTCTTTTGCATCATCGAATCTGTTTCATATCTGTCTTACTAGATCCTTAATATGAATTTGGACTTCTAAACTGTCTTTACACAAACTCTACATGAAAACCTTACAACTGTTGTTTCTGCTCTGCTTTGATTAGTTGAAGAAATACCAAGAGAAGAAATTGGCATATGCTCTAGCCTTGTGAAGCGCTAAGCACTGTCTGCATAATATTCTCTGTTGTCATTTATCTTGAGTATCGTTCCCAAGAAATGCTCAGTACCAAACAGAACTGGTTCTTTAGTTCATAATTGCATAAGGAAGCAGTGTTTGGGTTTGTATTTTCCGTGACAGTGCAAACAAAATTATTTTTTTAAGTCAGCTAAAGTACATATTCTCTTTCTTGCAGAGGTTTGTAGTGAAAAACCTGTTGAAAAGCAACAGCTGAGTATAGAAACTCATAGTCCAACAGACCCGCCTCCTTGGGGTAACAGTATTGTGAAAGTTCCATCTGGAATTTTTGATACCAGTGGAAGGAAGAACAGTGGTGGTGAGTCGCTGGCTTGCTATAGTCCTGATCTTCTTGTGCTACAGAGTTATGCAATCTTTTTGTATGCTAGGAAAAGAAACAAAACTTTATTTGAGGTGCAGATATCTTGCCCAACATTTGCTTTCCACCCTTATCCTTTGCAGGTGATTTAGAAGGAACCTGTAGATTCTGAGGTTGAAAATCAGTATTGAGTAGATTGAAATAAAGATTTCCTGGTCCTACACTGAGTGTGTTCTGCTAATGTACTAAAAAAACAAGAGAAGTGGTTTTCTCTACTCTTGATGTTTTTTTCTCACCTAAACCTTGCTGACCTTGGACAAGTCTTTTAGTCCTGTGGCTTAGGTTGCCAGTGTGTAACCTGGAGCAATCCATGTTGTCTTGTGCCATACAAAATTAATTTACATATCTGAAGCTTTATGATGAAGAAGAGTTATGGATATATAAAAGCCAAGGACTCGTTTGTCTTTACTACCTTTGTGCCTGTCTTTGACTAAGGCAATGTAGTTTGAGGGCAAAGAATTGAGGCTCAGGCAAGAAGCTGCCTAGTACCTTTCTGACAAGTATGAGAGCTGTGTCTAGTCAAAAAGCAACATTGAGGTGAGACTCCAAAACATCCTCCAGTAGAGGATATGGTATATTGAGTCCTCTGTTGGGATTCTAATGTAGTAGAGTTCCCATTCTTAAGGAGGTCTTTTCCTAGCTAACATACCTTTCTGCACAAGGAAATGAAGGTATTTATAAGATTAGTTTATATCTTCCACATGCTAAATTTAATTAACTTTTTCTAAATATGGATGTTTCATAAAATAATGTCTCTGTGTTGCACAGACAGACCTGATAGGATTTTTTCAGAACCAGCATGAGCTGGTTTGATATATAGATCAGTGAATGTAGCACTGTGAAAAAAGAAAAGGAAGAGCAATCTTTACAACTGTCCTTTTCTTTAGTTCATGCTTGATGCTGGGTATTGGCACAGGAAAGGAGGTAGAAGACGTAAAAAGGCATTGACTTCAAGGAGCCAGAGCACATGACTTCTGGTTTGCAAAATGCCATTGCAGCCAGTAAAGTAACCTGTCAGTACTAGTATAACTTCTTAATGGATAACATGAGATTCTGGTGCTCCAGATGTTCTCACTGGTGAGGTGATAAAAGATATTTCACATGATTTCAGGAGATAAACACTTTTGGTGGCAATGGATCCCATATTAATGCCTTTTCTTTTTTAGAAACTGGTTGTAGCCCACTGTTCGTAACTCAGGATGCAGCTGAAGATGTAGTCTTTGGTGACGTTTCTCCTAAGAAAACAAGTGAAAAAGGACAGAAGAGGCAGAAACTGTTTTCAGAAAGAAGCTGCAGTTTCAGCAGTGAAAGCAGAGCAGGAATGCTGTTGAAAAAAGGCAGCTTGGACTTGAATTCTAAAGAAATAGCAATAATGATGGGAGCAGATGCCAAGATCCTTACAGCAGCTTTATCTGGGGCCAAAAGTCCACCCTGTTATATGAATAAATCCCACAGCTTTGAAAGCATTGTTGACAAGCAGGTTTCTGGCACTAGTGGCACTTGGAGTTGTGTGGCTGAGGGTGATTGGGAATTGGAGCATGGGTCTTCACCAGTGCTGGAAGAACCTAGGGAGGGGCAGGAGTATCTTGAGAATGGACAAGATGAAAACATGACCACAGTGGAAGATATGAGTCTCGAACAGTCAGCTGAGTCAAAAAACCAGAAACCCGAATCCAAAGATGCAACTACAAAAAGGAATAGCTTTTTTGGAGTGGCTAAGCCTATTGAAAGAGAAGATGTTGAAGTAGGCTTGGACCCTCTATCTTTGCTGGCTACTGACAGTATGCAACCAAGGCATCCAGAACCTGAGGAAAAGTTGATGTCACCAGTTGCAGCACGTAATTTGGCAGACGAAATAGAGAGCTATATGAATCTGAAGAACCCATTGGGTAGTAAGTTTCCCAGCATGGAACTTCACAAGCCAGATAGGGAAGCAGAAGCCTCTGGTACGCTTGGTCACTCCCAAGAAAGGAGGTCCAGCCTACCTTTGGATCCTGTCCAGCCATCTCCCAAGTCTTCTGAAAACCGGAGAAGTCCTGCAGTCTCTAGATCCAAAACATTCACTGGGCGACCCAAGCAACAAATCCATCCCAGAGTTCAAAAGGAGCGGTCTTCATCTTTGACAGGACTGGGCCGTTCTTCTCCACATGGCTCGTTAGGATCTGTTGTAACAACTTTATCCAGTCTGAAATTAGACAATATACTGTCTGGACCGAAGATGGATGTTTTGAAATCAGGCATGAAGCAGGCTGCCAGTGTGGCCAGTAAGATGTGGGGAGTTGTAGCTTCAGCATATAATTACTCAGATGATGAGGCAAGTATTTTTCAGTATGAAAAATTCTGGGGGACAAAGATAGAGGAGTAACTTCTGTGTCCAGAAGGCTTGTTCACAGTGTGGGGGTTTTTATTAAGTATTGATTTTTATTAGCTAGCAAAAATTGATTTTTTTCTATGGTGGTTTCCCTTTGTCATTAAAAAAACACTTCTCAGACAAAAGCAAATTAAATGGGCTTAATACAGTAAACCTAAACTTTTTGTTCTCAACAATCCATTCATTTATCTATCTTTGTATTTAAAGAAACTGGACCATGAACCCCTAGTGAGAAAAAAATTATGTCGTCTTAAATGATATTATATTGCCTGTCTTATTTTTAAAAATTAAGAAAAGGTTCTGAAAACAACAAGCCTAAGAAGTCAGGTTGCTGAGGATTGAAGTTGAAACAGTTAAAAAGCAGCCTAAGATCTAGTAAATTCACTCATCAGGAATATGTAAGCTAAATGTTAATGGTTCTTTTGTGAGCACACTTAAGAAAGGCTGTTGTAGAGTAAAACATGTCAAAGTATAATGACATGAATGAAAGAGGAAGTGGAGGGGTAAATATTACAACTTCCTTCCACATATGCTGCCTCCAGAGTATTCTCTCTTAGAAAGGCCTCTGTGTGACCCAGTTAGCTCTTAGATCTGACATTTGGCTTTAAGGATCTTTTGTCTCCCCTCTCCAGGCACCTAGCAGATAACTCCTGGTTTCCTTTTTCAAATTCTCCCTACTTTACTCAAACTCCATTAAAGGTGGGAAAGAGGAAAATAGCTGTTGGGCTTTATTTCTGTGTGAAACAAAGTTACGTGATTTTGCTAATAAGGTGCTTTCTACTGAACAGGAAAAAAGTTTCTGTTTGTTTGGGTTGTTTGGTTTTGTTGTTGCTGCTTTTTTAACCAGATTATGCCTATAACAATGAAAGTACACTGCTTTGCTTTCTTTCCTGAGTGTTCTTTTAAATGATGACCTATGTTTTCCTGTGTGTCTTTCTATTATACTGACCTATTTTGTAGAATTTCATTTAGAGTGGTACATTAAACCCCTTTAATGTGACTTACTTTAATTCCCTTCAAGGATCTTTTCAGTCTCTTACTTCTGCAACACCCTTTTTAATATCCTAATTACTATACTTTGTCACATCCTGTGTCCTGCTGAGTGTGCTGCATCATTTCAGCTGGTGTGTTTCATTCTGAAAATACAACTTGAACATTTTTTCTGATAATTCCTTCATTTTGTGTAATATCTGCCAAATCACAATTTCTGCATAATTTTTCCTGTTTCTTGTGTAATGAAGTTTGTTGCTTTGTCACTCAGTTTGATTCTCAGCTAAATATTGTCACTGCTAAAGCCTTTTTTCCCAATGTCCTTCAGGTTTGTCCAATAGCTACTATTTTTTGGGATTGCATAGATATGTCTTATATCTAGTAAGTTTTTTACAGCAGAATTTCATCTTACTCTTCTTTTTTAATTATTAGGGTAAAGATGGAAGTCAGATAATGGATCTGGAAGTACTAAACGTGCTATTTTTCTTCTTCTTGTATTAAAGGAAGAAAGCAGTCGACCAGACTTTAACTTCCCTGCTGGTTTTGAAGAAAATATTATAGGAGATAATCTGTCAGCAAGAACCGGAGTCTCAGGGCTCATTACAAATGAGCTTGCAGAAAGCACTACTAGTCTGGTCAGTAGCAGTAGCAGTGGAGATGCAGGAAGGCAGCCCTACAGTGCAGGTGAGATTTTGTTTGCTTGTTTCCCTCTCATAACTACTTTATAATATAACAAACAGGGAAAATTATTACATGTGAAATAGTCCCTAAGAGTGGAAGATAATAGTAATCTGAAATTGTTTCAAGCCCTTGAGATAAATATAAACAAATTCATACTTCCGTACTATACTCTTCTCTTGCAGTAGTAAATAGCTAATACTTCTCTTTGGATTTATAAAAAGTTGATACAAAATACAGAGATTCAACTATAAAAATACTTCTCCTCTCTGTCTGCCACGTTATGGGTAAGATCCCAGTGTCTGCCAGTCTCAGAGCCCAGGACTCTTTTTGGAATTATTCAGTAGGATTAATGTTTGCCTCTCAAGTGTCCCGTAAGGACTTGCTCTGACACAAGGTCAGAAATTTAAAGCAATTCAATGGTTTACTTTATTAAAGTGACAGATACAACAAATTTGGGATTGCTTGTGATAAATTCACTGAGTGCAAGATGGTCTCTGGTCAATGAACCCCAGGTAACATCGAACACAGTTGGAGACACAAACCTTTGCAGTAGCTCCGATGTAAAACAAGAAGTTAAGCCATGTATGTATTGAAGGTGCAGTTCTCAGCAGGTGCCCCTGTCTTGGGTGAAGGAAAAGGAGCACAGCCTGTTGACTGTCCTTGATCATGCTGTTGTGGGTGCTACTGCACACAGCTGTTGCAGCTGCTGCCTCCCACCCCAGGGATTAGTCATCTCATGAGTCTTCTACAGTAGCTCAGGCTGTCTCTGCCGTTGAGGTGATGTTTAGCATGATTTAGGAGGAGAGTTGAGTAACATAGTTATGTATATATATTTAGCATGTACTCAATTCTGCTGGTTAGCATATTGAAAATTGCCTAATTAACTGCAATTTTAATATTAAAATTGACAAAGGGGTTTGTGCAGGCACCCTGGCTCTCAAATTCTGTTTTTACCTGGGGTGTTTATGGATTTTTTTTGTCCTGTTTCATTGGTTTTAGCCAAAACAGAGCTCGCTTATCTGTGTAAGATACCCTCCTTCAGCTCTTTGTTGCGCAAGCTTTGTGGAACTTTTTTTAACGCAAAAACCTACTGATTGTAAATTACCTTGGTCCCGAAGCATACTGAATCAGCTTGCATTCCTTTCCCACTGTAAGTTAGGCAGTTATCCCACCGTGTGATAGGAAGATGCCGAATTAGTTAATAGTCAGGAGCTCTTCGTTGATGTAAAGCAATAATAAAAAGCAAGTTCTTTATTTAATACAGAAAAGCAGAGTGCTGTTCAAGAACTGTAAATGGTTGTGTAACTTAGAGGCAGGTTTTCAAGAGGCAAAGCAAACAAAGGAAAAGAACCCTGAAAACAAGCAAATACAACCCCACGCCCCAAGCCCCCCAAAAAAACAAAGCAACACACACACAAAATGCATCATATTTAATATGGAATACAAGGTATTGGATGCCTATTTGATTTGAAGTTTTGAAGGTAAATAGTTTATTAATATGTGTATTGCCAAATTTTCTTCCCCCCAGTTCTAAATCTAAAGATAGCATGTTGAACCCATCCCGATGTTTGGTTTAGTCCTCTTTGCATTAGTTACTGTAAATTCATCTGCATCAAGAGATGATGAACTATCTTGTGTATGGGACATAAGCTGGCCCTGTCTATCAAAATCTTGAAAAGGTATCTTCTAGTTCTAGAATGTTTTTGGTTTGTTTTTTTTTAATTGAATGGGAAAGTTTGACTGGGCTTTTTAGAAGTAGTGCTGACAACTTTGCTTCCTAAAACGTTATTCCAACCATTTCTTTCTGGTAAATCTATTCCAACTCCTTTTCCCCTCTCTCCTGGACATAATCGTAAATCCTAGCCTTTCCAAATTAAAATTGTTTTACTGCCATGTCAGCCAAGAAAAACTTAACCACAGTACTTGGCAGGTTTGGTATTGGGTCTCACCGGGTACTATTCTTCTTTTTGCTGTTTATTCAAGGGATCTTGAACAACTGTGCAGAAATCTTACCTTGTTGAGAAGTCTTGCTTCTCTTTGCCATTCTTTATTCGTTCTTTGTATTTCCAGATTTTATTCACTGATGCTTGTCTATTTATTCATTTACCCACCTGTCATGTATTGTTAGGCAAAAATAACTTTGAAATATTAATAATAAAAATTCTATTTATAGATATTGTAATTTTAATATCAGGGAAGAAAGATACAGACCTACACATATCTTGTGGTATAACTTTTTTGTCCTGATCAAAATTATTTGGTTTGGGAATGGATGAATTACTCTTTCCTTGAATTTAAAACCCAAATAACTTTCTGTACAGGTGAACTCTCATTCCCAAGAAGTATGAAAGTTCTAGATTCTGAGAAGTCAGAGCAAAGCTCTTCACATAATACTAGCTTATCCAGCATTTTCCAGAACTATGCAATGGAGGTAAGATTAATAAAGTCAGAGATGAGAAATGGAATTACTCAGTATTACTGTCTTCATAATTTACCTGTTTTATTGGATTGTGGTTAGATTTTTCAAAACTTTTGTTCCCCCTGTATTTCTGCTTCAAGGAATGCTTGGTGCTTTTAACTCAGGCTGTAACAGTAGCTTTAATGAAATTAAAAATGTGTTAAATGCCTTTATGTATCTCTCATGTAAAGAGAGGAGACACAACTAAGAAAAGGGTCACAACATGAAGTGAGGCAGAAACTAGAGAACTGTGGCAAACTGCATTTTTTTGTCTTCCTGCATCCCACACAGAGGGATGAGGTAGAGAAGTTGGGAGTAAACTCATGCCAACCTCATGAGGTTCAACAAGACCAAATGCAACGTCCTGCATCTGGGTCGGGGCAATCCCAAGCACTGATATAGGCTGGGCAGCAACTGGCTTGAGAGCAGCCCTGAAGAAAAGGACTTGGGGGTGCTGGTGGATGAGAAGCTGAACATGAGACAGCACTTGCAGCCCAGAAAGCCAATCACATTCTGGGCTGCATCAAGAGAAGCCTAACCAGCAGGTTGAGGGAGTTGATTCTCCCCCTCTACTCCACTCTGATGAGACCCCACCTGGAGTACTGTGTCTGGTTCTGGAGCCGCTATTACAGGAAGGATCTGGACATGGTGGAGCATGTCCAGGGAAGGGCCACAAGCATGATCAGAGGGCTGGAGCACCTCTCCTGTGAGGACAGACTGAGGGAGTTTGGGCTGTTCAGTCTGGAGAAGAGAGGGCTCTGAGGAGACCTTATTGTGGCCTTCCAGTATCTGAAGGGGGCCTGCAAGAAAGCTGGAAAGAAACTTTTTAGGATGTCAGGTAGTGATAGGACTAGGGGGAATGGAAAAAAAGCTAGAAATGGGCAGATTCAGAATGGATGTTAGGAAGAAGTTCTTCACCATGAGGGTGGTGAGGCACTGGAACAGGATGCCCAGGGAGGTGGTGGAGGCCTCATCCCTGGAGGTTTTTAAGGCCAGGCTGGATGTGGCTCTGAGCAACCTGATGTAGTGTGAGGTGTCCCTGCCCATGCCAGGGGTATTGGAAACTAGATGAACCTTGAGGTTCCTTCCAATACTAACAATTCTGTGATTCTACGATGTTGAGCCCAGGAAGAAGGGAGGGTTCAGGTGAAAGTATTTTAAGATTTGGTTTTATTTCTCATTTTTCTACCCTAATTTGATTAGTAATCATTTCCCCCAGTTCAAGTTGTTTTGTCCATAACAGTAAATGCTGAGACTTCTTGTCTATATCTCCAAAACTTTTGTCTTATTTTTATCCCCCGTCAGCTGAGAAAAGGGAGTGATAGACAGCTTAGTGGGCACCTATCAGCCAGCCAAGGTCCTCTGACCACACCACTATGAATGTTTCTTTTGTGTTTGGTTTGGTTTGGTTTGGGTTTTTTGTGTGTTTCTGAGTAGACCTTTATTTATGTACACAGTTCAAAACAATTCATATATGCTGAAGGCTTCATAGGAGTGGGCCTTTCCAAATGCTAGATTTATAGCATGTCAGGGTAATTCTTCTTCCAGTTCTCAAAATACCTGACTAAAATAATTATTAGTATTCACATTTCATAGGTAAAAGTTATATGGACATGATAGCTCCTGAGTATGACAAGTATTGATGAACCATTGCTCCCAACTGGTATTCTGATTACCTGTCAGCTCCTGTGGATAATAAGCCTCTAAAGCCAATTATGAACTCTGAAACAAGATTGATAATATTCATTCTTTGCTGTTCTAGGTATTGATGTCAAGCTGCTCTCAATGTAGAGTTTGTGGTGCCTTGGTTTATGATGAAGAAATTATGGCTGGATGGACAGCAGATGATTCCAATCTGAACACTACCTGTCCTTTTTGTAAAAGTACCTTCCTACCTTTACTTAATGTTGAATTTAAAGACCTGCGTGGCTCTGCAAGGTTGGTAGGTTTTATAGATACTCGTAATGCCTTTGCATTTGTACATGGCTATATTTTTTTTCATAAAAGGATTGTAGTTGTGTCTCTCAGTGTTTTTTTCTCTAGATATTCACAAGAATGTATTCAATGGACTTGACTGAACTCAAGGAAATTTTAAGTCATGTAAACTACTGCATTTCATTGTAAAACAGCCCAAAAACAAATCGGTGTTTGCCTTTTTACCGTTTGGGGCTTTTTTTATGTTTCATATTTTCCTTGCAAGTGTAACTCTACAGAAGGTGTAGATCTGTTTGCGCTCTTTGTTTAGCTTTTGAAACAAGGTTAATGGATCATAAACTTTTAAAAAACACATGAGGTATTTTTAAAATCTGTCAGCAAGGAATTTCTCCCAAATTAAATTTGTTCATAACAAATTTAGTTGTGTATGCTCCTGCTTATTATTTCTCCAGTAGTTCTTCAGTTTAAGCTTCTCTGCTTCCTAGTTTTAACACTTTAAATTGTACTGTGAAGGCTGGAACTTGTTTTAAGGTAATTCTCACTGTCGTGGTCATTGCTGTGGAATGAAACTTCCATTAGCATTCTCTAATGCTGAAATGAACAACTGTAGAGCATCTGCTTAAAAACCCTTAGCAGAGCAAGACCTGTTCCTGTTATCTTGTGCTTGTAATGGTGTACAGTCTTTGAGTCTGTAATGTCATATTATAATAACAACCACTTTCAGTGATGTGTCAGCTGTTGCTGCGTTGCTGCTGACTGGGAACCATGACAACTTTAGATCACTTCTATTGACTTATGTCTGATGTAGGATTTCTTATTTTGCAGATCAAATCTCTGTATGTGTTTGTTTACTCTGTGTATATAAGTTACAAGGAAGAGAGCAGGACGAAGTTTGTTCTGCTGTTAAACCTTATAATATTTCCTTATTTTTGATATTTCCTTATTTTTGATACTTTGTGAAAGTAAATCTTGAAAATAACTCTTTTTAGCGACTTTGTGCATGCATCTTAACCTTTGTATTTCTCTCCCTTCCCATTGATGTTGTAACTTAGCATTTTCCTGAAGCAAAGTACCTCAGGTGATAGTTTACAGAGTGGTACCCTTCCATTAACTATGGATCCTGTGGAGCAAAAACTACTGTCTAGTCCGGCTGTTGCTGACTTGATGAGTTTTTCAGATGACCCACAGCCAAGCCACACAATAGCTGAGGAAACCAGCTCTGCAGCTGAGCAAAGGTAGGTAAAACAGTGTTGTTACTTCTGTCAAAAATGTATCAACACCTGGGTATCTTCTTCACTTCAGGAAAGATTAACTTATCTGCCAAATAAAGTGGAGAACTTTAACTTGGTGATTGCTTGTTTCTTCTCATACTTTTTGCATGTTTTAAGCACACTTTTATCAATTTGAAGTAAGCTGTTTCAACTTAGGAGTGGGTTTTAGAGATAGAACTATAGAAATGAGTCTACTATTGAGTAGTAGGTAAAACATTTAGTACTGTTAGAACACGCTCACCTTTTAAAGACAAACAGAAATGTAAGCATTGCTTCTCTTTTACTTGTGTTCAGAATTTTAAAAAAAAGACCCTGCATTATGGAGGAAATAAGTCCATTTCCTTGAACACTTTTTCAAGAGAAAGCTCTCGGAGCATTCCACTTGTACCAAATGTGTTTTATGACATTGTGATGTAAAACTGAAACTACTTTTGAAACTGTTTGAGGAATGAAGCATTAAGGAGAAGGTATCATGTTGGAAGAGGGAAGAACTGAAATAGTGCTGCTATGACCTTTTTCTGGATGTCTTCCTCTGCTCTGGTGAAACCCCACCTGGAGTACTGTGTCCGGTTCTGGAGCCCCTGTTACAGGAAGGATCTGGATGTGCTGGAAGGTGTCCAGAGAAGGGCCACCAGGATGATCAGAGCTGGAGCACCTCTCCTATGAGGACAGACCGAGAGTTGGGACTATGCAGTCTGGAGAACAAAAGGCTCCTAGGAGACCTTATTGTGGCCTTCCAGTATCTGAAGGGGGCCTGCAAGAAAGCTGGAAAGAAACTTTTTAGGATGTCAGGTAGTGATAGGACTAGGGGGAATGGAAAAAAAGCTAGAAATGGGCAGATTCAGAATGGATGTTAGGAAGAAGTTCTTCACCATGAGGGTGGTGAGACACTGGAACAGGATGCCCAGGGAGGTGGTGGAGGCCTCAACCCTGGAGGTTTTTAAGGCCAGGCTGGATGTGGCTCTGAGCAACCTGATGTAGTGTGAGGTGTCCCTGCCCATGCCAGGGGTATTGGAAACTAGATGAACCTTGAGATTCTTTCCAATACTAACAATTCTGTGATTCTGTGATTCTCAGTGGCTTGATTGTATGGGTTAAATTTGACAAGCCTGTAATAAGAGCCTATAATTGCTTAAAATATGTTGTTTTGGCATCAACTTGTAAATTGTTTTCTATAGTACTTTTGCTCTGCTTATGACATTTAGAGAAAGGAAACATAAAGAGAAGAAAAAGTAAAAATATCCAGAACAAGATGGTCTTTGTATATTGACAAAACTGTACTTTGCTGTTTTTCTAAGCAAGGTAAAGCTGTACTAGAGCAGTTATACAGAACTGCAGGTCTTCCAGATTCATGTCTTACTTTATAGATAGCTGCTCCTGTGAAAGGGTGGTAATACTGAAAGGTATTTTATTTTGTTTTGTTTTCCCTGAACTGTGGAGCTAACTGGGCAAATTTCTTATTAATAGCAAAACTTGATCTGGGATACTTAACTTGGCAGCCTTTCTCTGCTTCTTTCTTGTTGCCGTAGGAATGCTGAGTAGTTTCATATTACCATGTTCTCTTCTAAAATCCAAACAGTGGTGTGCCAGAAGAACAGAGTAAAGATCCCATGAAGACGTCTGCCAGTAATGCAACAAAACGGGGAGTGTCCTTGACTCGGAGCCATAGTGTTGGGGGTCCGCTGCAAAACATTGATCTTTCCCAGAGACCATCTCATGGCGTTTCAACAGTTAGTCTTCCAAATAGCTTGCAAGAAGTTGTGGTGAGTCTGGAAGCTGCACATTCAGTTGTCAGTGAAATACAGAATGCAATAAACTTAGAGTGAATAATGTCCTCTGCTAGCATTTTTGTCCATTTGGGGAATGGGAATGGCCAAATGTATTTTCATTTTCTTACAAGAGTTACTCTGAAATTGCTTTTTGAGTACATTGTACCAACAGTGCTGCAGGAAGTGTTCTGTCTAGCAAAACGAAGCTATTCTGTCTTTCTAAAACTAGAAGCATATTTTAAACATGTCCCAACTTCTAGAGCAGACTAAACAGAGTGGTGCAAACAACACTGTTGAAAGAGTATAAGTTTGTTCCTTTTCCACACACTTAATCTATACTCCTCCTATATTGTTAGGCTTACTTGTTGAGTCGATTGGAGAAAGTAAGAGCCAGTATTGAGACTATGACATTATAAGCTGTTTTAGTATGGGAACTCATAGTTCAGTTCCACAGCTGATGTAATTACTGACATTTTTTGTAATCTTCATTGCCACTGCCTTAGAGAACTTCGAAGAAAATTACCTTAGCTCCATCTGTTGTGTGAAAAAGAGAGAATGTTGACTTATTGTAACTTTTTCCTAGCTCTGCAGTTTCAAGCTAAGAAACACATCAACAGTCAAAACTGCTGATGCTATTAAACTTATTATTTGTACAGTACTTCCCGAGACTTCTTCCAAGTATCAAAAGAAAATGTGCAGTGGAGGGTTTTCAGGGAAAATAATTCTGGAGAAAATGTTTAAATTTTTTGTTTAATAAAACCCTGTTTTTCTTCCTTGTATGTGGTTTTCTTTTTAGGATCCTTTAACAAAAAGACCTAACCCTCTTGCTGTATCTGTGCCCTACCTGAGCCCTTTGGTACTGCGTAAGGAGCTTGAATCACTGTTGGAAAATGAGGGGGAGCAAGTAATTCATACATCCAAATTCATTAATCAACACCCCATAATTTTCTGGAACCTAGTTTGGTATTTCCGACGGTTGGACCTACCTAGCAACTTACCCGGACTCATTCTAACATCCGAGCACTGTAATGGTGGAGTGCAGGTAAGTGGCTTTCTTTTACCAGGTACTAGAGTAAGCTAATAGGTCAAAAAAGTGGGTAAGTTATTTCTGAGTAGCTTGGATGTTAGTTCTTTTTTTATTATAATGTAAGTAGATAGGTTTGTTTTCCACTAGGAACTGTGAAGAAAGGTGAGTGAAAACAGCATATGTTAATGAGGCTGTTCTCTTTTTGAAAGCCAGAGAGTAAGATTCATTAAAGAGATGGCTGGTATTTGGAAGGATGTGCCTGCGGAGCACTTGCAAACTGCCTGTGAAGAATGTATTTTGGTTTTCCCCACTAATGGTTTTTGCTACTCAGACTATGCTGAGGTTCATGACTGTATGAATATAACTAAAGAATGCAGAATCTTTTGAGTATTTTGCTCTTCCCGTTTCAAGGAGCAGATGTTTTTCTGAAAATTACAGGATTGGTGTATGGAAGTGCCAAATTCAATAGGTGCAGGTGAAATTAACATTTTGTGCTCTGTGCACTTCAATTTTAATTGTTTCCCTCAGTATTCAAAACAAAAAAACCCTCTCTAGAGCCAAGAACAAATTTCCAAGAAATGCAGTCGAAGACCAATACTAATGTGATCTAATGCACGCTGGACAAATACAGTGCTTGGGTAAGGGAAAACACAAGATGAAACATAGTTTCTTGTAACTGCTACTTTAAACTGACACACTAGTATTACAAGTTCTTCTTGCCCAGTAATTCTTACTGTATTTTTGATTCCAGAGGCACTTGATAAAATCAAGTAATTATGATACTTTTGTTTTGAATGCCATATACCTTTAATGGAAATAAACGTTTCTTATGTGTATGCAAATAGAGATGAGCATGTAGACAGGCACACTACATCTTAATTCAGTTCAGAAAATACCAAGATATGGTATGACCAGTAGCACAAATCAATCAACATATTTGGTGTGCAAAAAGTATTTTCAGAGACACGAATACTTTTCTTCAGATACCTGTAGAAAACTGAATGGTCTGTGTACATTAGGATTAACTAGAAAAGGCAATTAATTGTAGTAGGACTTGTGACTGTTCTTAGTGAGTGCATTTTTCTCTAGAATACATAAGCTGTTCCTGTTTGTAAAATAAGTAAAGAGAAAGTTTTTTAAAATAATAAGCCTGTGCTGATGTTTTAAAAATGTTTTTCCTTTCCTCATGTTTTTTAGCTTCCTTTGACATCTCTTGCTCAAGACAGCAAGCTAGTATACATCCATCTTCTATGGGATAATATCAACCTTCACCAAGAGCCTGGGGAGCCCCTGTATATGTCTTGGAGAAATCTCAGTAAGTAAAACACATGTTACAGAAAGCAGAGGGAGCAGAGACTATGGAGAAAACCAGGGTGATTTTTTTTTTTTTTGTAGTGTCTGACGTATTCACAGCCTATCAAGTCAAAAAGTTTTTTTAGTATGTGAAGCTTCTGCAATCCCTCAGGTACTTGACGTACTTTCAGTGTCAAATTGTTTGTGCTAATATCTTGCTGGTCTGTGTGAAAAGGTAAGTTAGTTGTTCTTTATATGTAATGCACTTATTAACAGGGTGGGAGGATTTGCTGCTAAATGTGCTTCACCTAATTTGAATTTTCATTGCATTATCTGGTTATATCTGTGCAGGCACGATAAACAAGGCTATTACAACATTGTGTCTGTGTTTATATAAAGTAATGAAAAATCACAGGTCCCATCAATAGGTACATTTGGCAGTCTACTTGACTGTCGAAATGTGAGATCCAGGAAAGTATCTGTCTACTGTAATGTGTTTGGAAGGAGGAAAAAAAGAGGCAAACTAGTTATGAGAACTTGGGGATTTCCTTACTTCTGATCAGCAAACCCACTTTGTTTACCTAAATATCCCAGTCTGTGTTTTAACTTTAAAAAATTATGCTGAAAACTGTGTCCTAGTAATGTGGTTCTTTGGGGGTGTGGTGGAGTAGGAAGGTTCCCCCCCCCCACACACAAAAGAATTCCACAGCTAACTCAGCCGGAGAAGCAGATGAAAGCTGTATTTTACAAGCAGATATGGAATGCAATGAATATGTACAAAAACATACAATATTTACAATATATACAGAAATATACAGCAAAGTATGTAATACAGGAAACCTTTCCCCAACCCCCTGCGGCCAGGGGGTTCGGCCTGCCCCTCCCTTCTCCCTCCCTACCTCCCCTTTTTCCCAAAAAGGGTTAGAGAGAAAGAGAAAGGAAGGTAATTAAAAGGGTGAAAACTTGTTAAAGCTCAAAGCGGATGCAAAAGTTAGTTTTCTCTTATCTGGTTAGCAAGAATCGTAGAGAGAAACGAGCCAGCTCACAGCACAGGGGGAAGAAGAAGACGACTGACTGACTCCCCCGACTGAAAGACTAAACAAAAAATCTACAGCCGGGTCCCACCAATGAAATTGGATTAGCATATCTCTTGTTTTCATTCTAATATCAAAATATTCGCCCAGAGTATTCAGAAAGTGTCTCTTTCTTAAAGGCACAGCCTAAATCGGTCACAGGGGGCAAAAGAGAGTTAATTGAAAAGTGTCCTAAAAGTAAAGAAACTGCTCAGAACATTACAGTCAAGAGAACAGAATAAGATGTGTTTCCCTCAGCTTGTACAAAAGCGTATTGATTTGAGCATAATAGCTGAAGCATCCTTAAGACATTCAGACATGATGGAAGATACATAAATACGTATATTTATGTAAATACAGGAGCAAAAGGCCTGTTGTAAATGTGGAATAAAAGTAGTAGTATTATAGACAGAATCTACAGCAGTGTCAGAAAATGCTTGGAAAACAGGAAATTAGATTTGTAAATAATCATACATGTCAAATTTATGAAAAACCTAGGTGGTGTGATTATGATTACTAGCCTTGGTCTGCACTTCATTTACACACCATGTGCTTGCTGTCTAAGCTGTAGCCTTATTTTTTTGCCAGTAAATGTACTTAGTATTCCCTCATGAATCACTGTTTTCCAAAGAGTAACAGTTCAGTGTTATTCTGAAAGCAGCAACGTAAGCAGCAAATCATGATGGTAAATGTTTTGATAATTTGCTTTTCTGTTTGATGCAATTGTGTATTGGGTATCTCAGGAGGTAGCCCAAAGTTATTGATGAATTGTAGGTAGCTTGTAAGAATGGCTTTGATAAGAGAAGTTTATTTGATAAGAAACACAACCATATTTTGTTCATTTATTTTCCTGCATGTAAAAATAACATTCTTGGAGTGAACTTAATTTTTAATCTAAATGCAGCGATAAATCTGAGGTAACAAATCAACACAGGTAACACCTGATGCTGGATACTCTACAGTCTCATGTTTCTTTGTTGTGAGAGCTCTTGCACATGGATACTTGATGCTTTTTGTCACTCCCTATAAAAGTGTAAATTAGAAAAGGATCACAGGATGTCATGAGTTGGAAGGGACCCAAAGACATCATCAAGTCCCAGTGCCCCTGCCAGAGCAGGACCATACAAGCTCAGGTCACAGAGGAACACATTCAGATGGACCTTGAAAGTCTCCAGAGAAGGAGACTCCACAGCCTCCCTGGGTAGCCTGTTCCAGTGGTCTGTGTGTTGAAGTGGAACCTCCTGTGCTGCAGCTTACATCAATTGCTCCTTGTCCTGTCACAGAGAGCAAGTGAGAAGAGCCTGTCCCCTCCCTCCTGACAGCCAGCCCTCAGATATTTATAAAGACTTTAAGTCTTTACTTAAACAGACAAAGTCTTTCCATCATAAAAAATTTCTAAAGATTGAGTAGAGGTTCTGTGTATAGATATCTCACTTTTGTGAAATACCTTCTGCATACTAAAATGGGGAAAAAGTAGTCTTTACTGTTTTAATGATCTATGCTGTTGCATCTCTCAGATTCTTCTGAAAAGAAACCCTCCACAATGACAGAAGATCAGGAGGCCACAAATGCACTACTGGAGAATATCAAACTAAGTATTCAACACAATGACGTTGTTAAACCAATCAACCTCCTTCTGCAGAAAGTGAAGCCAGATGTGAAACGGCAGAGGTAAACCAGTAGTCTCTTCTTACTTTCTCCCCACTCATGGTTAAGATCAAATTGTGTACACCTCATAATGGTAATACCATAAAGATCTCTCAGGAATATTTAATTTCATTTATTTCCACTAAACACAGTGTATATTTCTTCATGTCCAAATTTACAAACAGATGTATTCTGTGGCTAAATTCAAAATTCATGCAAATCAAGTCAATGTAATTCATTAATAAAAAACTGCATTTTACAGATTAACAAGAAAAAGGCAGATATTGACTATGCAGTTTTTGTTGTTGCTCCAGATCTAATAAATTGTTAAATACAGGTGTGCAAGCATCCTGGTGCAGTGTCTGGGAAATGCTCCAAATTACCTAGCTGTATATACTGAAATTCTACCAACCTGTGGATGCAGCACAATCCACAAACGAAAGGAAATGTGTAAAATAGCACTTGTGTGGCATATTTTTCTGTCTGCACTGTAGTTTGAGAGCTTCATACAAAAGCACAGCTTCTGAAGTAAATTACAGCAGATACAAGATATATTTGAAGTCAATCACGTTAAATCAGCTTTTCTTCTAATTTGCCTAGAAAAGAATCTTCTAAGTTCCACAAAGAAAAATATTCATACCCAGTTATTTAGTGATACCCATTTCTAAGATAAATCATAATACTCTGAAATAAAAATCAGAAGCATGAGTGATTTGAAGTACGCCTGCTCCCTGTACCTCACCCTCAGGCAGGACTGAGTTCATAAATAAGTAGTGCATAATGATATTTTTCTTGTTTTCATGGTATGTTTGGCAGAGGAATTTTTCAAAGAGACTGTAACAGCTGATATTTGGCAATAATATAACTTTGTACATTGAGGAAAAATATTCAAATATGAGAAAAACTTAAACTAGTAATCATGCAGGCTCGTCTGTTTCTTCAATAGCAAGATTAACAGAACAGGCCAGAAATTAGGTAATAAGAAAATAAGCATCTTCAGCATAGACTTTCTAAAGTTAAGATAGTTGATGCTGTGCCAAGTTGATGACTTACCCTTCAAAATATTTCCTAGGAGTTTTTACAGAGAAATTCTTTTCCTGTCTCTGGTGTCTCTTGGACGAGAGAATATTGACATTGGTAAGTAAAAAACACTGTGAAACACTTACTGCCTGTGTATGAAATATATGATTGCTTTATGTGAAATGTGTATGAAATTCACCTCATGCATGAATTTTTCAGTGAATTTTCAGCTGCTGTGTTTTTAGTGAAAAGTACTATGCTATCACTATTCAAGTAATATATAAAAGTAATTTGGATGGGGCCATTAATTTTACTTTGTTTGTAATCAGTGATCAGTTATTTCTAGCAAAGTTTGTTAGCTTGAAGCTTTAATTCATTGTGTCTGAAAATTTGTTCCCAGTTTTCTCCATCTTCCTGTGACCCACATATTAGACCTATGTCACCTAGCCATGTGATTGCCTACCCATTCCTGATCTCTGTCCTGATGTCTGTTTGATACTATGTAAACAAAGGGACCCCATATGGGATGGGACAGGAAGTACCCTGGGGACAGACAAACTGGGCAGAGATGGAAGTAATGGGCATCTGCCGTGATGAATTGCAGTGCTCCAGCATGAAGATGGTTTTCACATGGTATAGTTGCATTTTAAATAATAATAATGTATCAGTGGATAGTTAGGATAATTATTTTGTTGTTGTATAAAAATCACCAAAAGGATCTGATAGGAACAGCAGAGTGCACTGTACACTGTTTCTTAAATTTAACTTCCAACTATGCCTTTTTTTTTCCCCAGAGGTCTTTGATAGTGAATACAGACTTGCACATAAAAATCTACCAAAGGATGTTCTTGAAAAGATGCAGAAAATTGATGCTCCACCGAGCAGCAGGGTCGAGTATTGTAGGAAGTGTTTTGGAGCACCTTTAATATAAAGCTGAGGAAGACATACACTAAACTTCGGGAAGAAAATGGTAGGAGTGAACAAACCAGGAGTGTGGTGATATATACACCTTGAAACCCAGAAGGCAGTAACTGAGCAGTTTGTCAAAGCAATTTCCTTAGGCTGCATCATACATTCTCATCTTTCATCTCATGACACACAGTGTAAAGAACGTTAAATGTTTTAAAACTATACTAATAGCACGAATTGGCTTCAGTGATTGATCTTTTTTCCCCCCTGTATATAATTCTCTTTTTCCTTACTCAAATCTCTCCTCCACGATGTCAAGTCAGAAAACCTGATGATTAGACAGCAGCCTTTAGTGGGTGATTTTCTTAAGGGCCACCAATATTTGTGTATTTTAATGAAATAACTTTCCTGCTGCAGATCATATAGATTCTTCACTACTTCCTTAAAACTACCTTTCTGTAAAGAGGGATCTCTTTATTTGTGTGCAGTATGTTTGTATGAATGTAAATATTTGAGTCCTTGGATTGCAAATTGAAATGTAGTTGCTTTTACCAGATTATGATATCTAAAACTGCTGCCCTTCTCCAGACCCTCATCCCAGTCAGTACTCTACATTATCTTTTGTTGACCTTTTCATAATGAATGTATGATTATAGCTGTAGAGCTCAGAAATTTCCACTCTTTTCCTGTATTCTCTGACAAGTTAAAGATCCAATGAACATGCTACAAACTTTGTCAAAAAGAATGTTAGCTTTCTGCACAAAGGAGTGGATGGCTTCCTGAAAATTAGATGTGAAACATAAATGGCAATAGGATGCCTGTAAGGTTTGTCAAACAGATTCTGTCTGAAAAAAATTATCACCTTAAAAGGTGTCTTTTCCTTGAATTCCTTATTGTCCTCTCCCATGGTTTCATGCTGGCCTGTGGGTTAATTATTTTGCACTGATAGTCCAAATTTAATATTTCAAGTAAAATGTATATATAAATGTGGTCTTCAGGGTGTAGATTAGCACAAATGAAGTGCTTGAGTGTATGATCTGCAAAGATTAATCCATCTTTTGTATTGTTTCTGGTAGGTAAGACACTTCATTCCCCTCACGTATCTAACTGACCACAGTAGTCATAGTCCTGGCAAGAAGAGCCTGGGTACTGGTCATCAGTTTAAATATTTCTGTTACTTGAGGAGTATGATAAGATGTATTCCAGGCTTCTCCTGAAATTTAATGGTGTGGCTTTGTTTGAATTATTCCTAGAGAAAGCAAGTGTAAGATTTGTAGAATGTATATTTACTATGTACTACTTTCTTTCTTAAAATTTTCATTCTTGAAAATGATGAGGGATAAAGATCTGTCTGAAACAGCTTCCACATGAAACAACAAAACCAAATTTTGTTTTTTCATGGGGGTAAAGCGAGGATTTGTGCTATTTGGGACAAATTACTTTTGCATCTTAGACTGATTCATTGTATTTTGTCTAAAAGTGCTGATCCTAAGTTAAAATGGGGATATTGCCTGGACAGATTCTCTCCTGATGAAAATACTGTGCTTGCTCAAGAATTAAAAGCAAGATGAAACACACTGACTTTTTTTTTTTTTTTTTCACTGTTTGAGTTTATGCATGGTTGCTTGCAGGTACCTGAGCTACATCACAGTGGAAGCGTAGAGCTTGATTCCTCATATTTTCCTCCTTCTCCTATTAGTAACTGACATAAGCAGTTCCATCCTTTTAAAGTCAGTCTCTTGGAAGCATTTGTCCAAACAACTTAGCACTTTTTCCTGTAGAATTTTATATTGATTCCAAACATACAGCTATACAAAGGTGATTTTTTGAGTGTTGAATGGACAAACCATATGATTATGTGATGAAACTTGAATGGAATCAAGTTTTAGTTCAACTTTCCCAATTCAAGAAATTGCAAAGAAAACCTGTCCCGTCAGTTCTGGTTTAGATAATTGATAACATCCAAATTGCTTTACATGGTTGCATATAACACTATTGTATACTAAATCCTGTAACTGGATGACCTTCCTTTCAGAACAGTCTTCCCATCTGTTTCTGAAAGATAATCAGGAGGTAATATTGTGGAAACATCAAAGCAGATTGTGTCACAGCATCTAGTGATAAATGTTAGGCAGCCTTTCCCGGGGTGTATATACTAAACAACAAAAACCCAAACCTAAAGCCTGAGGGGAAGGCAACAGGTGCAGGACTGAACTTGCTTTGATTTACTCCTGCATATTGGCATGTCTATACACTACAAATTACCTTTTATTCCTGCTGTGTATACCTGGATTTCAGAGTGGTAGAAGTCCTGCATGTATTTACTTGAAATCGTGAATATGCTTATGGAAATTATTTAATATAGAATAATAAAAGTAAGTGCTTACTCTTTTTAATTTTTTTCACACCTATTTTTTATTAGTTCAATAATCAGCTGGTTCTTGAACAAAATTTATAGTTCAAATGAAAAGGGAGATCTCCAAAAGCAATTTGTTGATTAGATTTTTACCTAAGGAGATGATTTTTGGGGGAGAATCGGGTTCACAAAAATCTGAAAGTAATTAACTTGTTTTTTCCTAGTTGATTTCTCTCCTTTTAAATGCATGATGGTACTTCCTGTTCTTTGACTTTTTAGGTCTTCTCTTGCAAACAGATAGAGACTGCAGGTTTTCCTACACAAACTTTGAGATGTGGGTTTCCTTAATTTGAAGGTTAAAAGAACTGTGAGCCTGCAGGAAAGGGCATGGTGTAAAGCAGCTTAGCATGGCTCACTACTTGGGTGGGTGAGAATCTGGACAGAGGTAATCAGGGAAGAGTCTTCAAAATTTTATCGGGTGCTAAAGACATAGTAAGCTCTTCTCTGCAGTAACAGCCTGAACTTCGTGGACCGCATAGGAATGACTTAGTTATCTACAAATGCTAATTTGTTTGATGGTCCACTCCTAGTAATCTAAATACATTTGAAACAATAATGCATGAATGAGCTGGACCTTCCTGGTGTGAAGGAGAGCTTGATCTTGCTTCTGTTTTCCTTAGTGTAAGCAAAAAATACAGCCTTTTGCTCATTTGAAACACTCTTGCCTCCAAATATACTTTTCTAGTAGCTCAGTAGTCAGTGTTCAGGAGGGTTGGCTCTTCCATGTGCATTTTGGAATTCTTGCATAGAAATCTGAAGAAAATTATTGCAGATTATTATGAACCTCAAAATGAGACTGTAAACAAATGGATTACATAGTGGATACCAATGGTTAGTGATTTTCAGGCATGCCCAAGAACTTGGAAAGGTTGTGTTGGAATAATAATTATCACAGAGAAGCTTCCTTGAGTTGTTGCCCTAAGGATGTTCAACTGCAGTCAGGTTATGCTGAAAAGATACTATATATGTTGCACCTTTCACCCAGCTGTAAAACAGTTAAATGTAGCTTGTGTGCTCATATCAAAATAGCATATTTCTTTTTTAAGAATTAAACAACAAATGAGGTCTTAAGTGTTTAAAATCAGGATTCTTAGGTGACAAAGGTTTTTTTTTTATGAATTATAAATATATTCCAGCACATTACCAGGACATAACAACTTTCAGAACCCAGTAAGCGTAGGAGGCTGGTGTGGCTGCATTATTGGCGCGGTGACAGGTACCAGCTTTTGCATTTTCCTAGAGCCATCCATGTGTTACTTACAGTAGTAGCCTGTCTGGGTGCCTTGCGTAATGCAAGTTTAGACAACAGAATTTTAATGCAAAATATTTTGTTTAGGTTATGTATTCCAAACTAAATTCATCTTGTTTAGCGTGTGACTTAGTGTTGTTCCTAGTGGAATTTCACATTGGTTAAGCTCAAGCTACGTTGCACTTGTGAATGAGTAATTTTCTTCTATTTTAACTGTGAATTAATGGCTTTTGGTATTGCTGCAGGTAGAATATATCTTTCATTGAGTTTACTGCTTTCCTTGAATAACTGCAACATAGGGGATATTTTCAAAATATATCTTAAATTAGATGATAGAAATTATATTTGTAAAACAAATTGCTCAAATGTAAGTAACTAAAGAATACACTCTGTAGTTTTGGGGTGGGTTTGTTTTGTTTTGTTTCTCTTCATTGTAAAACTCTTAATTCAACAGTCATTTCAGTGCAGATGGCTTTATTTCATTAAATGGTAAGCAGGTTGTCTTATTCACATAACTGTACGCTTCCAACAGAAGGGGTTTTTTTCCCTTTAATAAAAACCTTAAGGTGCCTTCTTTATGTCAGCTTTTCATTATGGACCTTTCCAAAAAACAGAACTTCTGAGTCTTGAAAATGAATGGATAAATTGGACTTTAGTTTGTATTTTACTGTGCTGTATATCACGATGGAGGGAAATCGATGGGGGTTCTATTCTTTCAGTCTGCATCAATCAGTGGTGCAAATAAAAGGGATTGTTTTATTGGTTTTTAGAAGCACATTAAACTCCTAGGAGATTAAAATAAACTATTGAGGATGAAAGGATGTAGTGTGAATAAATTACGAATTTATTAAGTGTGCTGGGAGATTAATGCAATAAAATTTGCACTGGTTTAGTGACTGTTTTGACCTGTTGAAAATGGCATCCATTTACTGTGTTTTTGTGTATTTGACAAATTTTTCTTGAGTTTAAAAGGGCACTCTGCATAGTCTGTACAGATATGCTAGACTAAGAAACAATTTTCATGTATTTCCCCAAATAAAATATGTATGCATCCTGTTTAAAAACAAACCAAAGCAAACAAACAAAACCACAAACAAACGAAAAATCATCTGTTCACCTGGTTTATCTGCTTGGCAGAATGTAATCTTAAATGTAAATTCATCTGTTGTAGGGCAATTGTTCCATAGCATGTCAGTGATTTGTGAAGGGTGGGAAAGAGCAGGAACAGTTGAGGAAGAGATCACTCACTAGCAGAGATTTGGTTCATGAGAGTGGTTGGCTCTGTGGCACCTTAAGCAAGCCCTGGGGACTAGCACGGGGTAAGAAGAACTGGAAAACAAGCTGAGAGGAGGCAGAACACCTGAAAGTGTTACTTGTAGTGAAGTCAAGGACCCTGGCTTCCTGATGATAGAGCTGCTGTTCTCTGCTCACCAGAGAAAGTGTCAGTAATCAGTAGGTGGGAACAGACTGGTGGCTGTCCTTAGCAGAACACTTCCCAGGAGTCCTGCTTCTTCAGAATGAAGCCACCGAGGAATGCTTTCAGTAATGCATCCGGGCTTTCAAGAAACACTGATTCACCTCCTTTTTTATTAACATAGTTGCAGGTACAAGGGTACTGATTGAGCTGGCTGAAGTGCTCACCATGTCACTTGCCATCTTTTACCAACAGTCCTGCCTAAGTGAGCAGGTCCCAGCTGACTGGAGATTGGTATCTATCTACAAGAATGGCTGGCTGGAGGACCTGGGGAACTACAGACCTGTCAGTCTGACCTCAGGAACTGGGAAGGTTCATGGAGCAGGTCCTCTTGAGTGCTGTTATGCAGCATATACAGGGCAACCAGGTGGTCAGGCCCAGTCAGCAAGGGATCATGAAGGGCAGGTCCTGCTTGACAAGCCTGATCTCCTACAACAAGGTGACCTGCTTAATGTATGAGGGAAGGGTTCTGGATGTTTCTTTTTATGTGGACTTCAGTAAAGCCTTTGACACCACAGCATCATCCTGGAGAAACTGCCTATAGTTTAGATAGGCAAAACAATACACTGGATTAAGAACTGACTGGCTGGCTGGGTGCAAAGAATGAGGGTGAGTGGAGCCAAATCCAGTGGGCAGTTGGTCACAAGTGTGTTTCCTCAGGGCTCAGTATTTGGGCCAGTTTTCTTCAACATGTTTACCAATGACCTTGATAAGGAAACTGTAAATTTGCAGATGAGACTAAACTGGGTGGGAGTGTTGATGTGCTTGAGGGTAAGAAGGCTCTACAAAGGGATCTGGACAGGCTTGATGGATGGGCCAAGGGTCAATTTGAGGGTTCTGCACATGGGTCACAACCACCCCATTCAGTGCTACAGGCTTGGGGCAGAGTGGCTGGAAAGCTGCCTAGTGAAAATGGATGCAGGGGTGCTGATTGACAGCCAGCTGAACATGACCCAGCTGTGTGCTTAGGTGACCAACAGCATGCTGGCCTCTATCAGGAATAGGACAAATGATCATGTTCCTGTACTCAGCACTGGTGAGGCAGCACCTTGAATAAGTGTTCAGTTTTGGGACCCTCATTATAAGGACATATTGTTGTTGGAGTGTGTCCAGAGAAGGACAAAAAGCTGGTGAAGGTTCTAGAGAACACATCTTTGGAGGAGTGGCTGAGAGAACTGGGATTGCTTAGTCTGCACAAGAGAAGGTTGAGGGGAGACCTTAATGCTCTGTACAAAAGCTTGAAGAGTTGTAGTGAGGTGGAGGTTGGCCGTTTACCATCAGGTGATGGGACAAGAGGAAATGGCCCAAAACTGTGCCAGGGAGGTTTATATCGGATACCAAGAAACATTTCTTCATGGAGAGTAGTCAGAAAATGGAACAGGCTGCTGTGAAGGAGTCATCGTCCCTGGAGATGTTTAAGAACCATGTGAACATGGCACTGTGGGATATGGAATAAGGGCCATGGTGGTGTTAAGATGACAGTTGGACTCCATGATCTTCTCCAACTGAAACAATTCTAATTCTTTGATGAAATTGACAGTTACAACAGATTTGGGATTGCCAGTTGTAAATGCACTAAAGGCAAGGGACTGAGCTCAAGTTTGTAAATCCTGGGCAGGATCCATCAAAGTTGGAGGCACAAATCTCTGCCATAGCACTAATATATAAGAAATGCAGCAAAAGTTAAGTTCTTACCAAGAAGGGCTGGATGGAGTAACCTAGAAACTGCAGGCAACACTATGGAGCAGATCATCTTGAGGGCAATTACATGGCACCTACAGGTTGGCCAAGGGAGCAGACCTAACGAACATGGATTTAGGAGGGGCAGGTCCTGCCTGACCAACCTAATCTCCTTCTATGACCAGATGACCTGCCTGGTAGATGAGGGGAAGGCTGTGGATGTAGTCTACCTGGATTTTAGCCAGGCCTTTGACACCATCCCCCACAGCAAACTCTTGTCAAAGCTGTCAGCCCATGGCTGTGACAGGTGCAATCTGCACTGGGTTAGGAACTGGCTGGAGGGCTGAGCCCAGAGAGTGGTGATGAATGTTGCCACATCCAGCTGGTAGCCAATCGCTAGTGGTGTCCCCCAGGGATCAGTGCTGGGCCCCATCCTGTTCAATATATTTATTGATGATCTGGATGAAGGGATTGAATCCATCATCAGTAAATTTGCAGATGACACCAAGCTGGGGGCAGGTGTTGATTCTGGTAGAGGCCAATGACATCCTGGCATGTATCAAAAATAGTGTGGCCAGCAGGAGCAGGGAAGTCATTGTGCCCCTATATTCAGTACTGGTTAGGCCACAACTTGGGTACTGTGTCCAGTTATGGGCTCAATTTAAGGACATTGAGATACTTGAACGTGTCCAGAGAAGGGCAACAAGGCTGGTGAGAAGCCTTGAGCACAAGCCTTGAGGAGAGATTGAGGGAGCTGGGGTTATTTAGCCTGGAGGAGACTCAAGGGAGACCTTATTCTCTCTACAACTACCTGAAAGGAGGTTGTAGACAAGTGGGGGTTGGTCTCTTCTCCCAGGCAACCAGTGGCAGAACAAGAGGACACAGTCTCAAGCTGCATGAGGGGAAATGTAGGCTCAAGGTGAGGAGAAAGTTCTTCAGCGTGACTGGCCAGTGGAATGTGCTGCCCTGGAGGTGGTGGAGTCTCCATCCCTGGAGGTGTTTAAGAAAAAGTTTGCATGTGGCACTTGGAGACATGGTTTAGTTGCCGGGCAATAGGTGGGACTTGATGATCTCTGAGGTCTTTTCCAACCTGGTTGATTCTGTGATTGTGTGCTTCTACGGTGAGTGGAGGAAGAGAAGCAGAGCCTGCTGACCATCCTTGTCTCTGTTAAATCCATCTTTCCCCCAGAGAGGTGTTCCTCTCAGGATTTTTTATACCCTAGCCCTGGCTGTGTATGCCTTCTAGGTGATGTTTAGTATGAGTTGGGTGGGGGTGTTGACTGAACAGTCATAGATGTTTAGCTTGTACTTTCTTTGAGAGATGTCAACTTCCAATATTAAAATTGCAGTTAATTAGGTAATGGTCTTTGCTCAGGCACTCTGGCGTTCAAAATGTGTTTTGAAGCTTCATGGCTTTGTTTTAGCCTTCCTTTGTTAGTTTCAGCCAAAACAGGGCCATCTTATTTTCCCTCCTTCAGCCATTGGCAGGCCAGTTATGCAATCTCCATTTCCAGAGAAACATAAACATTTCTTGGTTGTAAGCATCTTGACCTTTCTCTTGTAGCATACTAAATTGACCTGCACTCCTGTCACACAGCAAGATGAGCAGTTATCCCAGTTGCCTGAACAGTTGTCAGTTGTCTCCATCCTTTAAAAACTTAGGCCTGATTAAACTCTGGCCTCCTACCAGAGGGGTTTGCGTGGCCAACTTCCAGTCACACACCAGGCTCTGTGAGGATCAGTGGCAGCCAAAGTCTGCAGGGAGGAGCAGAGGCTTCCTTTTTTTTTTTTTTTTTTTTTTTTTTTTTTTTTTGGCAGTTGTGACCTTACCAGACGTTACTGATTTTATGTTTGCTTGAGTTTTGGAAAATACTATGTAGCCTGTGCTGGGCTCTACAGTATGTGTGTGTACCAGGTCCAATTCTAGGTACTACAGTTCAAGAGGCAAGACTCAAGAGCGTCTAAAGGAAGGTCACAAGGATTACCAAAGAGCTGGCCTAAGTGCCCCCTGAGGAATGACTGACAGACCCTGGGTAATTCTCAGAGGAAACCCCATCACATACTTAGCAGCTACAAGGACAGTAGCTCTCTGTTTGCAAGGAGCCAATCTGAGAAGGGGCAACATGTGGAAGTTGCATCAGGAGGTTTTATTTACTGAAAAACACCAAAAACCCCCCACAGTGGCTACCTCACCAAAGATATACTGAACTCGTCATCACTGCATGTTTTTAACAGGGTACTAGATAATCTCATCTAAGGTTGGACCCAGATGATGATTTGGGGTCACTTCAAACCTGGGCTGCTCTTTAATTCTACAGTTCTAAGTTATGGGATTCTGATTTGTACTTACAAACCCACAACTACAGAATGAAGCCATGCCTGGTACTACATCTGCACAAGTCTGAATATGTAAGGGCTACTATTTCCTATCCTTGAAATTTCAAAGTCAGTCCTTTTAACAGCTGCCGTACTCACACCATGGTACCAATTTCAGAAGCAGTCCTTATGAGACCTACCTAAATACCATGACTAAGCATGTTATATGGGCACTTGTGACAAGCTTGATGCCATGATCACTCACTTCCCAGAGAATCCTGCTCCCATGACTGACATAATTGCACTCAATGTTGTCAAGAATCAGCTGAAGGCATTATATTTTACCAGTCTTAGAGACAAGGTACCCATCCACAAGAAGGGCCGCTTGGAAGAGCCAGGGAATTACAGGCCTGTCAGCCTGACCTCAGTGCCAGGCAAGATTATGGAACAAGTCATCGAGTGCAATCACACAACACTTATAGGATGGCCAAGGGATCAGGCCCAGCCAACAAGGATTTAAAAAGGGCAGGTCCTGCCTCACCAACCTGATCATCTATGATCAGGTTACCCACCTGGTGGATGGGAGGAGGCCTGTGGATGTAGTCTACCTGGACCTCAGCAAGGCCTTTGACACCGTCCCCCACAGCAAACTCCTGGCCAGGCTATCAGCCCATGGCTTGGACAGGATCACACTGCGTTGGGTTACGAACTGGCTGGAGGGCCGAGCCCAGAGTAGTGGTGAATGGTGCCACATCCAGCTGGCGGCCTGTCACTAGTGGTGTGCCCCAGGGATCAGTGCTGGGCCAAATGTTCTTTAACATCTTTATTGATGATCTGGATGAGGGCACTGAGTGTCAGCAGTAAATTTGCAGACACCAAGCTGGGGGCAGGAGTTGATCTGCTGGAAGGTAGAGAGGCTTTGCAGAAGGACCTCAACAGGCTGGACAGATGGGCAGAATCCAACAGCATGAGATGGAACACATCCAAGTGCCAGGTTCTGCACATTGGCCACAGCAACCCCATGCAGTGCTACAGGCTGGGGCAGAGTGGCTGGGGAGGGGCCAACCAGAGAGGGATGTGCAGGTACTGGTGGATGGTAGGCTGAACATGAGCCTGCAGTGTGCCCAGGCAGCCAGGAGGGCCAGTGGCATCCTGGCCTGCATCAGGAACAGTGTGGCCAGCAGGAGCAGGGAGGTTATTCTGCCCCTGTACACTGCACTGGTTAGGCCCTACCTCGAGTACTGTGTCCAGTTCTGGGCCGCTCACTTTAGGAAGGATGTTGACTTGCTGGAATTTTCCAGGAAGGGCAACAAAGTTGGTGAGGGGTTTGGAACGCAAGCCCTAGGAGGAAAGGCTGAGGGAGCTGGGGTTGCTTAGCCTGGAGAAGGCTCAGGGGTGACGTTATTGCTCTCTACAACTACCTGAAGGGAGGTTGTAGCCAGGCAGAGGTTGGTCTCTTCTCCCAGGCAGCCAGTACCAGAACAAGAGGACAGTCTCAGGCTGCGCCAGGGGAGGTTTAGGCTGGATGCTAGGAAGTAATTCTATACAGAGAGTGATTGGCCATTGGAATAGGCTGCCCCGGGAGGTGGTGGAGTCACCTTCATTGGAGGTGTTCAGGAGGAGACTTGATGGGGTGCTTGGTTGCATGGTTTAGTTGTTTAGGTGGGTTGGATGCGATGATCTTGAAGGTCTCTTCCAACCTGGTTTATATAAGTGACCGAATTCCTGCTATGGAAACATTATTCTATACTTCAGATCATAAAAACCCAAAACACCACAAACACCACCACATACACACTATCAGATGAGTTGGACCCACAGCTCCTCAAGATTAGCTGGAGTTTAGTTCTGAGAACACTGCTGAACCATCACAGAGGACTTGGCTGTTACTGGTAAATCCTGCCTGTGGGAAAACCAACATGCATGCACCCACAAGGTTGTAAAACTCCACTGAAGTTCTATGTAATTCAAGTTCTTGAAAGAGAAATTAATCAAGACCAGGGTTTGTTCCAGTTTGGTCTGCATGCTGCAGTTAGTCTAGGCTATGATTTATCTTAAGAGAGTGCTAGCAACAACATACACTAGGAAGTCAGCCAGAAAAAGGGTTTATTTTTCCATCATGTACATCTTTACTTCTGACTTGACTCAGACTTAGATGTAGAAGCTCTCAAGGAAGAAAGACGGCGCCTCTTTGCAATCTGCTCCTGGCGTTTCTCCTTAGCCTCCTGCAAAGGAACACAGTATCAACTGAGTACCAAGATGTTACAAACCATCAAGCATTTCAGAACATCAACAAAGAACAAACTAGAGAAAAGGCAGCTTAAAGGGAAGCTAACACAAAGAACAGATTCCTTAAGTCAGTAAGGGAAAAGTGATTCTCTTCCAGATTTGAGGAATTCTGCAACAGACCCATGTCTTTAAACATGGGACTAGTGTCCAAAATTACAGGAAAGCCATGTTCACCACATACTAGAGGTCTATCTACTATGCCTGGAACTTGAAAGCTCAAGCAGTGTGCAAAATACTCTGGGGGGGGGGGGGGACAGTACTGCCGCAACAGTCACTGCTGTTTTAAGTACAAGAGCAAACTCATGCAAACAAGTTGTTCCCATCATCTATCCAGTGCCACTGCTGGATCCTGTTCCTCCACAAAATCACTCAAATGCTTGAGCAGCTGAGTTAGACTAGGGTTCATACCAACTGTAACTCTTCATTGTTTATGTCAAAATCAGCTCAGTTAAATTTCTGCTATTCTTGGACTGCCAAAAATCTTCACAAACATGTAACCTGCACTGTTTATACTCACACTCTGGCACTCCAGTTGAACATGAGCTATGTATATAGCAACTTCCAGCTTAACAGTCAAATCTATCAAGTCCCTCATTCCAAATAGCTAAGTTAAAGGCAAACGCACCTTCATTCTCTTGGCCAAGAGCTTTGCATATTCTGCCGCTTCCTCCTTGTTCTTCTGAGTGCGCTGTTTCTTCAGCGCAATGCGCCTGCGCTTGTGCTGCAGAACACGAGGAGTCACTAATCGCTGTATCTTTGGAGCCTTAGTTCTGGGCTTCTTGCCTAAAAATAACAAAAACAAAACAGTAGAAGCACTGTAAGTGGCAGATTATCTTTCAAAGAGGCCTCAAGCCTCATTACCAAACTTAAAAGTTCTATGTAGTGTTACCAAAACACAATCTTGGTGCTCACAATGTTAGCAGTAATGAAGCGTAAACAATACATCTCCAATAACCTGCATTTTGGTGAAAATTCCTGGCCACTCAGCAGGCCTGTCTTAAACAGCCCCCCCCCTAAATTATAGCATTGAAAGAATACAGAAACTCATCACCGAGCTTTCAGAAGCCATTATGTTTCCAGTGCTGGAAAGTACTCTAAAATTATACGTAGATTTGACACGCATCTCCAAAAAACCACATCGATATAGCCCACAGTGAGCAAACAAACCACACCACCACACACAAACCCTGCCAGGCTTCAGCAGTCACATGCAAGTTTGATGTCCACAAAGATCCCACTCTTAGCTCCTAAGATGCAGGAAAAAAGTATTTTGCCAAACAAGCTGCCACGGTACTCAAACTGTGCAATGCCTTTTCTGCTAAAAATCCTGATCTTTCAGCCCCCATCAAACACAGAACCCAAAAGTAAAATGAGAAGTGGTAATGTCCTCCCAGTAACAGCTCATTCTGAACAACTGCAGTAAGAACACGAAGAAACACTTGTATATATGCACTTTTTCTCCCCAAGAGTATCTCAGAAACATTCCACCTCATATTTAACCTTTTTATTAACAATAACTTCTGAGTTGCTCTTGGAACCACTAGTAAATACTACTCCAGATTCTATCAAACATTTAAATTTGTGCCAAAGCAGATGGAAAGAGAAATGAGGTAGATGGGAAACTCCCATTATCTGCAAGTCAGAACTGACAAAGTACTGCAACACAAACATAGACTACCTTGGCACCTGCAGTAGCCTAGGCATTTTGCTGATGATCATTACATTAACCAAACAAACTGCTTTCTTACCCTCTTTGTTCAGGGGCTTCCTCACAACATACTGGCGGACATCATCCTCCTTGGAGAGGTTGAAGAGCTTACGTATTCTGCTCGCCCGCTTAGGACCAAGACGCCGGGGCACAGTTGTGTCTGTCAGCCCAGGAATATCCTTTTCACCTTTGAGAATGTAAATTTACACATGGTAATTAATCCTGCATCTAATAAATATCTACTTCACTAGTGAACTTCAGTTTTAAATTTAAAATGCTTAAAAATTCAGAATGACACTAAATAATCTGTAAAGTTCACCAACAGCCCTAACCCTAGCTGCACTTTGCTGTTTTTATCTGATTACTGGCAACAATAAAAACCCATTTTAACTACAAGAAAAAAAATATTCAGAGGGAATTTTAAACTATGTCCACTTTGAAGCTAGGATTGCATTTACGTTCTATAGAATGTCTCAGCCACCAGCAAGAAGGGTCCTTCCAGGTGCCTGCTCCTCGTCTCATCCAGACTCTTACCCTTTTTTACTATGACTAAATTCAGAACGCTCAGATTGGCATCAACGATGCAACCACGAACGGATTTGCGTTTTCTCTCTCCTGTTCTCCTGGGACGATAGCAGGAGTGGCCCTTGCTGAGCAGAAGGCGGACACGTCCATGGGTCAGAACACCCTGCTTCATGGGGAAGCCTTGTTTGTCATTGCCACCGCTGATACGGACAACGTACCCCTATGAAGACAGAACACAATCCTCAGATACTCACATGTTTTTATAGCTTCAAAAAGAACAATATACTGTCCCTAACAACAGGGCTTTCTGATCACAATGCAGGAAGAATTAGTTATTGCTGAAGCAAACAGTTTGTTTAACCAACACCACTCCAATTATTTTGGAATTTCACATAACTTCTGCATGCCAGTATTTAAATTTATTGTTCAAGCTACACCAGACTGAATCTTGTCCATTACTGTGTATCTGTTCTTTAACCCTAAACCTAGTAAAAACCTTTTATCTTCATGAACTAGAAATCTGCATACAAGACAAGACAATCTGGAGTAGGTTTACCTGCAAAAGTTTCCATTGCTTTCCTTATCAAGGTTGCAGTACAAGACATCAACATATCCAAATTCAGCTGTATTGTCCATATTAGCAGCCAGCTATTCCAAGCCTCTTTACCAGGCCCAACATGCTTTTCCCCCACATACAAGTAGCAGCTTAACCACAATAAAAGCAATTATGAGCTTGGTCAGTGAAGAATGCACCAGCAGTTCTATGGCACAGATTTAAGTTGCCCTGAATACCAATAGAGCACGCAAATGAAAGCTAAAAATACTGCAAAGAGTAAGCATGAAACTGTTAGATGAATTAAAGTAGCAGAGCTGACAAGTATATCGCCAAATTCAGTGCATGTAATAAAGATAAGCTTTCAGCATAACCTGCCAAATATACACCACACAAACTCTTTAGTGTGACAACTGCATACCATATAAATTTCCTAAATGAAGCTCCTCAAACACAATTCACATACCCCTCTACACAACATACCTTCCACTCCTCACCAAGAGAATCAGCTGCGACCTCTGTGGCCATGCGTTTTTCATAGAAAGTTCTCAGCTTGCGCTCGTCGTCCACTTCAATGAGCTTCTGGCAGCCAGTGGCTGGGAAAGAGATGTTGAGCTAACAGGGGGGAAAAAAAAACAAGTTATCAGATTTGGTTGAAACGTTTCATGAGCCGTTTTATCAGAAAATTAGTATTTATCCGCGGGTTCCATCTTAGCATCTCGAAGGCGAAATTCTGCTTACACGAAGGTTTAATACTCCAAACTCGTCACCACCACCGTGCTCGAAGGGCCAGGCAACTCTGTCCTTAGCCACAGCGGGCCGCGTTACTGTTTTCAGTTACACAGAAAGTCGACCTTGCCAGAGCTGGAACTTAATCACCTACCAGAATTGCAATCAAGCAAGTATAGGTGAGGAAAGCAGGTAAAAAAAAAAGGCCTTCCCATCACAACTGTTTCTAAAAAGCGCATAATGCTTATCTTTGTTGACTTCTTGTGCGTCCTGTGGGCCGGTGGGAAGGCCAAAGATCGGGGACGCCTCCTGGCGCCTCCTCCTCAAGCACACCCCGCTACGAGCGGAGGCTCAGATCTAGCGCACACAGTGCCTCGCTGCTAGGCCTTGTCACCAGAAGTACAAACCTCACACTCTATAAAAAGGTGTTCTGAGCATAGTAACTTCTACTGGAACCTACGGTCCCAGGCCCCGTGACCGGAGAGTCACCACTAAGAGAACGAGATCCGCGCAGCCACCCCGCCGCCCAACAATCTGCTCCCATCCGCGCCACAGAGGACCTTCAGCTCCGTCCCCGGGGACCACGGCCACCCGCCAGTGGCCCCACATTCAGACCTGCTGCCATTTGTGATAGGGAAGCCCGAATCCCGGTGGGCGCAGCCCCAGACCCCCGCGCTACCCTACCTTCATCTTCTCCAAGCCGTTCCGACGCAGGAAGAGGCCGCACTTCCGCCTGCAGCCCATATATATACATCTCCCAACTCTCGCGAGAACAGCTGTGCCAGTGCTCGGCGTGATCAGCACTACCCAATGGCGAGCGAAGCCAAGGGGGAAGACCGGGGGCGAGGGGGCGGAGAGGCGTTCTCCGGGGGCGGATGTACTCATGCTGTGCTGGGTTCACTTCCGCGGCAGTGTCTGTGGCTAGTGCCGGGTGTCTCTCCTCTTTGTGCTGCTGGAGATGCTGAAGAAATCTAAACTCTTGAGCTAATGAAGCATGCATGTTCAGGGGTAAACTGTTCTTTGAAACGTCATACTGGAAGGATTAAGTAAGGAACTTCTAATCGGGATGCCCTTGATGGTTGAAACATCCTGGACAAATACGTAAAACTGCTCCTAAATAATGTAGCCAGCTTTTTGGCTTGAAAATCGTGCGCTGGACTAACCTACCTTCATTTTGATGTTAAATCCCCACACTTCCTAGGTAGAACACCCCTGCCCGACATAAATCCCTCACCCCATGAGCATGCAGAGTGAATTTAAGAGAACCAGGATTTTTAACGTGAAGCGAGCCCGAGAATAACCGAAGGGTAGTTCGAGGGTGTGAGTCTGGGGCACTGCCGATGTGTTTGACTGGTGTCTGCCGCGGGACTGTGCTTGATTTGTGGGAAACCACCGAGCACCTAGGCTTGCCCATCACTGAAATAAGCAATTTATTTTAATGTGAATAGAAGTGTGTCACTCCTCTGTGTGTGATGTTTGGATTACTGCGCACAGGTAAGTGAATCGACCTTTTTCAGACAATAGTTTTTGGCCACCTAGGTGGAACAGTCCTAACACCTTGCCTAGATGGCCAACTGTGGGCGATGCTGCTCTGAGGGCTCCGGTGCACACCGACCTGTTGATCACACTCCCTGAGTATTCTTCCCAGCCGGAGCAGGTAAGTGACTCAAACGTGTAACACATGAGAAAAAGGCATTTAATGGAATAATACTAGGGAATAAATGGTAAAGGCAACATAAGCGTTGTGCTTACTAGCGTTGTGCATGCTTGGATCCTGATGACTGGAGTGCATGAAAGCTTCAGTAAGAAAGTTCTCTTTTGGCTAATAACGTGGGAACAGAGTCATCAATGGAAGTTTCACTCTGTTCTGTTTTAGAGTGGAGACCTAATGAAAAGGAAGTTAAAGAAATATGGTAGGAAATAGTGTTCACAGTATGAGTTGGAAGATGGTGAAAAAGTAGCCTTAAAATGGATCTTTGCAACATAACATTATATTTCAATTAATGCCATTTTGCTGAGAACATAAGAAATGGGGTGAGATTCAATATGTAGATTTGTTCTTTGCATTCAGAACCAACTGGATGTTTGTTATGTTGCAGGTGGGATCCCAGTGTCTGCCTATCTCAGAGACTCAGAACTCTTGCTGAAACTCTTGGGAAAAAATAACATTTCCCTCTTTCCAGTATCCCAGTAAGGACTTGCATGGAGACAGGTTTGTAAAGTTAAAATGACAAACACAAAGGTTCTGACAGACAATAAGCAAAGGGCCAAAGCTTGCTAGAAGCTGATAAATATCAGCTAGACATTTTGCAGGCATTAAATGGTACTTTCAGGCCCAGAAATTTCTACCTTTCTTTTGGGTTGATTGGAGGACTTCGCCCTCCATCTAACTATGAAATTGACCACACTGCACCCTCAACAGGATATACATGGAGTCCTGCTATAGAGAGAGTGTATCTTCACACAGTAATGAGCCTGGCAGTTAGATCCTCTCCCCTTAGACTGGGACCTCATCTAATTCAGTCTTCTCCTTTTGGTAAATGTATGTATTTTTGGTACCCATGGGGAGATTTTTTTCCCTTTCTGGTTCATCTCTTAGACAGATTACCTCGTTGTGCAGCAGTATATTCCCAGCTGACATCAGAACCTGTACTTTCATTGTGTCAGAAGAAGAGCAGAGTAACTGCAGTAAGTCCAAAGTTTTCAGGTGGCTGTTTGCAACAGTTGTATGAAGTAAGGCAAGAAGATTGTATGAGGTAGATCAAAAATAGACAGGTTTGAATTCGAAGGATGCTAGCAAAGAGAAACTGTTTAATATGTTGTTTATTGTTCAGTCAATGTCAAGGAACTATAAAAGGTAGATGGAGCAGACCAGATAACAACTTCACAATTAGTATCAATTGCATATAAGCTATATAATAGAATGGTGGGTGTTGTAAGGAACCTTAAGTCCTTGAGGAACCTTGAGACCTCAAGAGACTCAAAGATCATGGAATCCAGCCACCCTGCCAAAGCAGGATCACCTGAGGCACGTCCCACAGGAACACATCCAGATCTTGAAAGGCTCTAGAGAAAGTATCGTAGAATCATAGAATGGTCTGGGTTGGAAAGAACCTCCAAAGGTCATCTAGTTGAACACCCACTGGAGTCAGCAGGGACATCCTCAACTAGATCAAGTTGCCCAGAGTCCTGTCAAGCCTGGAGAAGAGGAGGCTAAGGGGAGACCTTACTGCTGTCTACAACTACCTGAAGGGAGGTTGTAGCCAGGAGGGAGTTGGTCTCTTCTCTCAAGCAATCAGCACCAGAACAACAGGACACAGTCTCAAGCTGCACCCTGAGAAGTTTAAGCTGGAGGTGAGGAGAAAGTTCTTCACTGAGAGAGTGATTAAGTCATTGGAATGGGCTGCCCAGGGAGGTGGTGGAGTCACCATCCCTGGAGGTGTTCAAGAGGGGATTGGACGTGGCACTTGGTGCCATGGTTTAGTTATGGGGTTTATGGTGACAGGTTGGACTTGATGATCTTTGAGGTCTCTTCCAGCCTTGGTGATTCTGTGATTCTGTGAAGCCTCACCTTGAATATATACAGGGATGGGGCCCCAATCACCTCCCTGGGCAACCTGTTCCAGTCTTCCACCATTCTCATAGTAAAGAACCTGTTCCTAACATGCAATTTAAATCTGCTGTTCTCTAGTTTGAAGCCACTGCCCCTTGTCCTATCATCACAGGCCTTTGTAAACAGTCGCTTTCCACAATCTCTCTGGGCAGCCTGTTACAGTGTTCCATCACCCTTACAATAAAGAAGATTTTTCCTGATGTTCAGGTGGAACTTCCTTTGTTCCAGTTTGTATCTGCTGCCCCTTGTCACATCATAGAACACCACTGAAAAGAGACTGGCACCTTCTTCTTCACACCCACCCTTCAGATATTTATAAACATTAATAAGATGTTCTCTCAATCTTCTCTTTTCCACACTAAACAGTGCCAGGTCCTTCAGTCTTTCCTCATAAGACAGATGTCCCAGTCCCTTCATCATCCTCTAGGCCTCTGTTGGGCACTTGCTAGTATACACCTTGTCCCACTTGAACTGTGGAGCCCATAACAGACTCACAGATTGAATTGGGTTGGAAGGGACCCTCAAACATCTTCTCCAATGCCCCTGCAATGAGCAGGGACACCTTCAACTAGGTCAGACTGCCCAGGGCCACAATCAGTGTCTTGAATATCTCCAGGGATGGTACCTCAACCACATTGCTGGGCAGCCTATTCCAGTGTTTTACCATTCTCATTGTAAAGAACTTACTCCTTATGTCTACCCTAAATCTACCCTGCTCCAATTTAAAACCATTGCCGCTTGTCCTATCACTGTAAGCCCTTCTAAACAGTCCTTCCTCAGCCCTCTGGTAGATCCCCTGCAGATATTGACATGTACATATAAGTTCTCCCCAGAGCCTTCTCTTTTCCAGGCTGAACAGTCCCAGTTCTTTCATCCTGTCTTCATAGGAGAGGCACTCCAGCCTTCTGATCATCTTGGTGGCCCTCCTCTGGACCCGCTCCAGCAGGCCCATGTCTCTCTTGTGTTGGGGGCCTCAGAGGTGGGCACAGTACTCCAGATTAGGTCTCACTAGAGCAGATTAGAGGGGCAGAATCACCTCTCAGCTTGCTGGCCACACTTCTTTTGATGCAGACCAGGATGCGATTTGCCTTCTGGGCTGCAAGTGAGCATTGTTGGCTTATGTCCAGCTTCTTGTCCACCAATACCCCCAAGTCCTTTCCTGCAGGGCTACTCTCCATGCCATCATTGCCCAGCCTGTATTGATATCAAGGGTTACCCTGACCTAGGTGCAGGACCTTGCACTTTGCATTATTGAACCTCATGAGATTCTCCTCAGCCCACCTTTCCAGCCTGTCCAGGTCCCCCAGGATGGCATACAGTCTTGTCAACTGCACCACTGAGTTTAGTATCATCTGCAGACTTTCTGAGGGTGCATTCAGTCCTGTTGTCTATTTCATTGATGAAGATACTGAAGAGCACTGGTCCCAGTACAGGCCCTTGAGGGATACCACTTGCCACTCATCCCTATCTGGACATTAAGCTGTTTTAGACTACCCTTTGGATGCAATCATCCAGCCAATTTTTTATCCACTGGACAGCCTACCCATCAAATCTATATCTCTCCATCTTAGAAAGATGTTGTGGGGACTCTGTCAAAGGCTTTAGGAATGTCCAGATAGATGACATCTGTTGGTCTTCCCTTGTCCACTAATATAGTTAAACCATCATAGAAAGCTGCTAAGTTGGTCAGGCAGGACTTTACCCTTGGTGAAGCCATGCTGGCTATCTTGAAGCACCTCTCTGTTCTCCTTGTGTTTCAGTATAGCTTCCAGGAGGATCTGTTCCATGATCTTACCAGGCACAGAGGTGAGGCTGGTAATTTCCAGGCTCCTCTTTTTTAGCCTTTTTAAATGTGTGCTGTGTTTCCCTTCTTCCAGCCTCCAGGATCTTCATCTGACTACCAGGACTGTTCAAATATGGGGAGTGGCTTTTCAACTACGTCAGCCAATTCCTTCAGAACTCTGGGATGCATCTCATCAGGTCCCATAGATTTTTGTATGTTGAGGTCCCTCAGGTGGTCCTGGACTTGATCTTCCCTTATGCTGGGAGGGACTTGACCCCACTGGTCTGCACTTAGTGGGTCCATTGACTTGGGAGGGGGTATGGAGCAAGACTGCCAGTGAAGACTGAGGCAGAAAAGTTACTGAGTACCACATCTTTCTCTTCATATGTTGACACCAGCTCTCCATTCTCAATCCTCAGACAGGGAATGCTTTCTTTAACCTTCCTCTGCTAGTTGATGTACCTGCCCTTCTGGTAATTCTTTGCATCCCTTGCCAGGTTCAGCTGTAGCTGTGCCTTAGCCTTCCTGACTTATCTCTACACAACCAAGTGGTGTTCCTATAACTCCTCCTGTGTTACCTGTCCCTGCTTCCACTGTCTCTGCAGTTTCTTCTTGCTCTTTATTTTGGCCAGCAGCTCTCTATTCAGCCATGCTGATCTCTTCCCTTCCCTGTCTGATTTCTTACACTTGAGGACTGAGAGGTCTTGTACTCTAACAATAATGTCCTCAGAGATCTGCCAGGTGTGCTGTGCTCCCCTGTCCTTGAGGATCTTTTCCCATGGGGCCTTATTAACTTTCTAAGGAGATAGAACTTTGCCTTCCTAAAAATAAGAGTCCTGACTGCTCCTTGCCCTTAGGATTACAGACTCCACCAGTGCATGACCACTGCAACCCAGGCTGCCCCCAGTCTTGGCATTAGTGATGCTTGCATTTGTGAGCATCAGATCCAGTATTGATTGCATTCCCTTGAGGGAGGGTTGTCTGTTTCCTGGCTCAGAAAGTTATCAACAAGACAATGCAGGAGTCTCCTTGATTGCTTACAGCTTTCCATGCTCTTCTTCCAGCAGATGTCAGGGTAGTTGAAGTCACCCAGCAGGACAAGAGTCTGCAATCATGAAGCCTCCTCTAGCTGGAGTAGGAAGGCTTTGTCAGTGGGATCCCCTTGATCAGGTGGCCACAAGGTTCTCTTCGTTGCCTTTGTCTCTAATTCTTACCCATAAGCTCTCAACCTGTTCATGGCAATTCTTCAGGGACAGTTCTTCACTCTCCATTTCCTGACATAAAGGGCACCCCTCCTTCCTTACATATCCCTTCTGAACAGTCTGTAGCCATCTGTAGCCACACTCCAACCATAGGATTCATCCCATCAAGTCTCAGTGATAGCTATCAGGTCACAGTTTCCTAGCTGCACAGCAGCTCCATCTCCTCTTGTTTGTTTCACATGCTGTGTGTGTTTGTGTAGGGGCACTTCAGCTGGGCAGTTGGCTGCATTGCTTTCTTAGCAGAGCTCCCCTTGATTTCCTTGAGGTGTTTCATGGGAGTTTCCTTGCTGCCTTCTCCTGCCTCAGGAGGCCACAGGAAGTCAACCCTCTGCTTGTTGCAGGCAGGCCTAATTTCTTCCTTCTTCCCCTTCACATCCCTATTCCCTCCAAATCTAATTTAAAGCTCTTCCTATAAGTGCTGCTAATTCTTGTCCCAGGATCCTTTTCCCCCTTTGGCACAAATTAACCCCATCTGCTGCTAGCAAGCCTGATATCGTACAGACCAACCCATGGTCAAAGAACCCAAAGTTCTGCCAGGCTTGAAGCCAAGAACTTCTCTGATGTCTTTTGTTGTCAAAGCCTTCATCACTCCCTAAAATTGGTGGGATAGATTAGAACACTGCTTTGCACTCCTGATCCCTTGGCCAGCTGTGCCAGAGTCCTGAAGTCTCTCTTGGATTTTGTGATTTAAGTTAATCGCTTGAACTGGACACAATAGTCCAATTGTGGTCTCACCAGGGCAGAGTAAAGGGGAAGGAGAACCTCCTTTGATCTGCTGGCCACCCTAATCTTAATGAAGATACCATTGGCTTCCTTGGCCACAAGGGCACATTTCTGTCCCTTGGTGTAATGTGTGGGTTGAAAATTCTTCCCACACCGCTAAATTTGCCAGAGCAGCTGTCAATTAATAAACAGCACAAAGATCCCCCTAGTCAAAGACCAGGGAAAGCTAATAGCTTCTCCCTCCCAGCCCCGACCCCACTCCCCTGTACATAAAAGGGACAAGAGAAAGGAGCAGAAAGACATTAGACTTAGCCAAAACAATTCAGCCAAGGTCAAGCAGAAGCGAGTCAGTATCTTCCAGAGCCAAGAAGCGAGAGAAGAGAGATTGTTTTGGTACAACTATTTTAAGTCCTTTATCTCTTCCAATGGGATAGTTTAGAACTATCATTATTTTCCTTTTTATACCCAATAATGAACTATTTATATTTTACCACTTTCTGTTCAAGATCTGTGAAAATTTTTAAAGGCATAGTGTGGTGGGTTGAAGTTTCCCATTCACATTAACTAAGCATGACTAACTCAGTTGGAAGCAAATGGAAGCTCTATTTACAAAGCAAAACCTACACTCTGCAGTGGAATGCAATGAGTATGTACAATATATACAGTATTTACAATACTATACAGGTACTTACAATCAGAAAATAGCATGGAAACCCCCCTGTATCCCCTCTGGGTTCCCCAGAGAGCAGGGAAGTTGCTACACTCCCCCCCCCCCCCCCCGCCTCCTGCAACAGAAGAAAAGAGGAGCCAAGAAGAAGGAATGTTTGTTCAAAGAAGCAATATTAGTGTTCTTATCTTTTCTCAAGGCCAGCCAGAAGCGATTATCTTACCATCCACCCTTGTAATCCACACTTCCTGAGCCTGCCAGCAAGGATATTATGAGAGACAGTGTCAAAATCATTGCCAAAGTCAAGGTGGACAACATCCACTGCTCTCCCTTTACCAACCCATTCAGTCACACCACCTGTCAGATTAGTGAAACATGAATTTCCCGTGGTAAATCCATGATGGTTGCTCCTGATAACCTTTTCTTCCATGTGCTTAGAGATGATCTCCAGAAGCTGCTGGTTTCAGCCCTTCCCCCTTCGAATCTAGTTTAAAGGCTTGTCAATGAGACCTGCAAATTCCCTTCCTAGAACCTTTTTCCCTTTGGGGGATAGGCCATTCTCATGCACTAAGATCTTTCTCCCCCTCTGAGACAGATGAACTCCATTTGTTGCTAGCTGACCTGGTGCCATAGAAAGTTCCCCAAGATCAAAGAAAGCAAAATTCTTTTGGTAGCACCAAGGCCTTTCTTGTTCTTTTTTACTTCCTTAGCCAGATTTAATTCTAAGAGAGCTTTGGCCTTCCATGTTGCATTCCTACCTGCCCTGATGTTCCCTGATGCCAGATGTTCCTATAATTGTCCCAAGTGCCCTGTCCCTTTTTCCACATACTGAGAACTTCTTTCTTCCACATGACTTTTTTTCAGCAGCTACTTCCTCATCCATACAGGTTTCCTGCTTCCTCTACTGGATTTTTCAGTCAAAGGGATGCACATATCTTGAGCTTGGGGGAAGTGATGTTTGAATTTTAACCATCTGTCTTGGCCCCTGTGGTTGTTTTAGGCTATGCCTTTAAAATTTAGTTCCATATTTTGAGCAAAAAAGAGAAAAAATGTAGATAAGTATAAAGAAATCACTATTGGGTGTATAAAGGAGAACTAAAGATTAGTCTAAACAAATTAATTGGAGGGATATCTGCCATAAAATGGGCTGTACCTAAACAATCCTCTCTTCTGATCTCTCTGCTTGCTTCGCTTGGCAGAGATTAACCTGCTTGTCGTCTGACCTTGGATGCATTGTTTAGTTACGTCTCACCCACTGCTTTCTCTCTGCTCCTTTCTCTCTTTTGGGATGGGGGGGGGGGAGGGGAGTGGGGGGGGTGGGTGGGGAGTGGGGGGCAGTGGAACAGCTTCCCTGGTCTCTGACCAAGGGGTTTCCATGTTGTTTGCTAATTGTAAATATCTGTATAATATTGTAAATACTGTATATGTTGTACATATTCATTGCATTCCATCCTACAGTGTAGGTTTTGCTTGTAAATATGTCTTCCATTTGCTTTTACCTGAGTTGGTCTGGCAAAGTTAATGCTGGGGGAAACTTCAACCCAGCACAGCCCACCACTGCCTTCCAGAGCTTTGACCCACAGGATTCCTCCAAATAGGTCTTTGAAGAGGACAAAGTTAGCCCTCCTGAAGTCCAGAGGTGCAATCCTACTTGTTTCCCTGCTTCTTCATAGGCTAGGAAACTCTACTATGTCATGGTTTCTGTTGCCAAGGCTGCTCCTAACCTCCACATCCCCAGTCAGACCTTCTTTGTTCATTAATACAAGGTCCAGCAATGCACGTCTTGTTGGGTCCTCCACTACCTGTCCCAGGAAGGTATCATCAATGCATTGCAAGAGCTTTTTAGACTGAGTATGTGAGGCAAATAAGTGGGAATAAGGTGAGAAATTAATAATAATATAATATTTATTAATCTGACTCCACTCCCACATAATGTAACGAAGGTTATAAAGGTTCAGTAGTTCAGTTGAGTTACCTGCACAATAGGAATGGTTACAGGTAGTTTGAGAATAGTATTTGAAAAAGATAGATCCAAAAGCAGTAACATTACCCCAATTACAAAAGGAAGGAACTTCCTGGGGACTTAAATAATATATCAAAAACTTGCAATGCTGTTTGCTGATTGTGAGAATTTCTCTTTTCATCCCTTTTTGTGGGAAAATCCTCCTGAACTGCTCTAGCTGCTTAGTCCACATGTGTGGTGGGTGAGACCTGAGATAAAGAGCTCTTTCTCTTAGCAATTGATTCGTTTTCATAAAGCCACCTAATTCACATTGGATATCATCAGAGAGTATTCCAAAGCTCAGACAGACAAAAGAAGTGGGTGTCAGGAGCAGATAAGCATCTGTACCCTGCCCAGACATGTCCCAGCACAAGGTCTGTGTCTTACTGTGCCTGGCAGGACATGTGGCTTGGGGGAAGGGCTTGATGTGAGTCCTTGCTGACCCACAGCTTTAGGAGGGAGGAGGTGTCTTCCCCAGCTCACCCTATCCCCGGTTCTCCCCTTCTCCACTTCCCCCCATACCATCTTTGCAAGGCGGGGGTGGGCTTTGGATGTACTGCCACAGTATGCCTAGCTGTGTGGTGTGATGGGAGGTTATTAATTTATTAATATGAAATATTAATTATATAACTACTAAATTTTATTATTAAAATTATCAATAACAAATTAATCACTATTTTATATACATATTCTATTGCACGATTGTGAAATACATCCCATAAGTGGTTAAGTATTTAGAATTGAGCACAAGCCCTATGAGGAGAGGCTGAGGGTGCTGGGGTTGTTTAGCCTGGAGAAGAGGAGGCTCAGGGGCAACCTCATTGCTGTCTACAACTACCTATTTGCATTGGTGTCTGAGCATTTCAGAGAGGCAGCTGAGTACACAGTTTTTGCCCTTGAGGGGTGGTAGGCCTTCTGGTTCTCAAAAATGCTAGCACATTGCACTGTATGTGCTGTCCAACTACACTCAAGGGCCTCACTAGCAAGCCTGTTTACATTTCCTTCCCCCTTAAAATCTGTTTTAAAGTTCCATCAATCAATAGAGAAGAGGTGGAGGAAAGTAAGCAGCAAGGACAAGTGAAGTTACAGGAAGAGGCAGAGGAAGTATTTGAGGAAGATTGAGACACGCAGGTTGAGGCAGGTTGAGAATTTCCTTTAGGAATCAGTGTGCTTACTGTAGGAAGAAGGGCCACTGGAAAAGAGAATGACCATGATTTTTGGGCAGACAGTGAAAAGGAACAGAGAAGGCATTTAGAGTAATGACAGAAATTGGACTGAAGAGGATCAGAGAAATCTATTTAAATTTCCCCAACTGATCCTCTAATTCCAGTTAGGCTAGGGAATGAAACTATAAAAATTTTGATTGACAGTGAAGCTATGCATTTAGTAATAAATAGTTTTAAGGGACCTATAAGAAAAAATAAAGTGAGCGGTTTTGGTGCCAGAGGAGTAGAGCCTTCTAGGCCATTTTTTTCAGTTGGAGGCATTAAATTAAGACATACATTTCTCTATGTGCCAAAATACCCCCTGGCCTTGTTTGGACAAAATTTATTTTGCAAACTAAATGCATAAGTAACATTTGCTGAACGCTGTATAGTTTCATATTCCTCAATAAAATTTGTGGAAAACTCAAATATACTTAATAACTGAAAGAACTCTGATGGAAGAGGAGTCCTGAATGCAGTATGTTGTGGTTTAACTGGAGTTTAATAGACCAAAAAATAATCAGGAGTCAGTTTGGAAGTAGGAGAAGCGAATTTTTTTTAACATAATATATCTATAACAATAACAGGGAGAATTTACAAGGGTAAGGAATAAGGATGAATAGGTGAATATACAAAACCAAAGTTGGATGGCTTTGTATATCTCTCGATGTATGTGGATTTCAGTCCTTTAGAGAAGCATGGATGCGGCAGGGAGAAGATCAGGCCCAACCACGCGGCAGAATCAGGAGGCTGGCAGCAGTGGTGGATCCTTTCAAACAGGCAAGGCAGGAGTAAAGAGAGAAGATGACTGCCACAGTCTATCCTTTATATTCTTGCTGGACAGGAAGGGGGAGTGGAACAGACCAATTTGGGCCCGGGAGACCCCTCCTCCCAGGAGAGAGAAAGCATGCCCACCTGGATCAGATTTCTTTTGTTCCCTGGGGAAGGCAGGGCTTTCGCAACCCAACCCCAGGATGGTGTAACCCAGCACACAGTAATACCCATAGACTGGTCATCAGAAACACTGGAGTGAGAATATATGACTCTGGTAAAGACTGCTCTAAAACTAGGAGCAAACAAAATCCTTTAAAATTAGAAGCTTCTGTGGGATTGGAGCCTGTGATGGGTTATGTCCATCCTGAAAACTGTTTCCTCCCAGGAAACCGAGTTAGTCTGTCCCATTCCCCCTCCCTGTCCAGCAAAACCTTAAAGAGGGGGTATGGCGAACATTTGTCTCTTTTGCTTCTGCCTTGCTGGGACAAAAGGACTAAGAGACTTGCTGCTGGCTTCCAGGTTCTCTGCCACGTGGTCGGGCCTGGTCTTTTTCCCTGCTGTATCCACACTTCTTCAAAGGACTGTTGGTTTTGTATATCTCCCTAGACATCCTTGTTCCTTACCCTTGTGAAGCCTTCCTGTTATTGTTATGTGTGCATATATATATATATAAAATATTTTTTTAAAAGTAAATTTTACCTCTCTATTTCCAAACTGACTCCAAATTATATCTCAGTAGATTTACCTCCTCCCTTTTTCCCTTATCCCCTATTCTTTCCTTTTTTCCCTTCCCTTATCTCTCCCTGTTCTTTACCCTTCACGTTTTCTCTCGATCAGGGAAGGGGAGCAGGAGAGGGATTCTCAGTCTTGCCCCCCATCTGAGCTCTTAAATGCCAGTTAAGGCTCAAACCACCACAGTAATTTTGGCTCTCCAATGTGGGGCTTGGAAATTTAATATTCTATTTGGAAAGTAATACTCTGTTTAAAAAAAAAAATTATTGGAAGTAGAGATGTTAATTTTGAAGAGTCTGATGTTCCAGGCTTTTGCATGGGTGTTTGGCTGGATCTTTTGGACCCCTATCTAAAAATTAATAACTTACCATGCAGTGTGGTTAATGATAGAGATGCTGCTCAACTGGATAAAATCTTTACCAATGCAGTTGGGTATGTACCTCTTGAATTCTTTGAATTTCACTGGCAGTGGTAATTTCTCTTAACATAGAAAATTTTTCTGAAGCGACCTATGGAACTAACGGTGTAGATAAAAATGTCTTTGATGGAAAATTGCCTTACATTACAATATGCTCTATGTGTCATAGTATCATAGTATCAGTCAGGTTGGAAGGGACCACAAGGATCATCTAGTTCCAACCCCCTGCCATGGGCAGGGACACCCTACACTAGATCAGGCTGGCCAGAGCCTCATCCAGCCTGGTCTTAAACACTTCCAGGGACGGGGCCTCAACCACCTCCCTGGATAACCCATTCCAGGGATTCACCATTCTCATGGTGAAGAACTTCCTCCTCACATCTAGCCTGAATCTCCCCACCTCCAGCTTCGTTCCATTCCCCCTAGTCCTATCAGTACCTGATAGCCTGAGAAGTCCCTCCCCAGCCTTCTTGTAGGCCCCCTTCAGATACTGGAAGGTCACAATTAGGTGTGCTTAAATATAATCCTTATAGGGGCATTTGCTGTGACCATGTTCGGTGGGCGAAGCGCTAACCCATTAAGAACTCTTTGCGGAGGGATAAGGCAGTCTTTTGTAAGTTCTAACGACCGGGAGGGTGTGTGTGCTGTGAGCACTGCAAGCACTGTGTAAATACAAAGAGGGAGGGGTTGGATTGTATTGTGTGCTGCCCAGCGAAAAGGCGTGCCTGATATCAGCCTGAGCCCCAGGCACAAGGGTTTGCCTCCTCACTGGCAGTTCCCCACTTAACCCCTGATGCTCCTGCCTATGCAGTTTCCCTAGCACCTGTCACCACCTGCAGGAAAAGGATGCAAAAATCATCTCCAAGCACGGGTGGTGAGGAAGGCACGTCAGCGGGGCCTAGCACCTCACAGAACCAAGTGGTGGATGAGGATGATTTGGATCAGGAAATAATAACTGTTACATCTCTACCCAGAAAGGAATTAAGGCAAACTCATGGATTACGCACAGAAAGAGGGTGAGCCTATACTAAGCTGGGCCCTGACATGTTGGGATGAAGGGGTAGACACGGTGGACCTGGATAAGAAGGAAGCAAAGCTTTTAGGGTCCCTGACTCATGATGGTGGTCTGGACAAAGAGTTAACCAAACTCCATGGAACATACACACTCTGGGCCCGGATCCTCAATGCCGTAAAGAGCTGGTACCGCTCAAAAGCCAACCTGCCCTGGGCCCCGGTTAGATGGACAACTATGGAACAGGGCCTTCGCTACCTGAGACAGATGGCTGTGTTGGAAATAATTTATGGGGATGGCCAGCTCCCTTCGGACCCAGATGAGGTGCCCATGAGACGGCCCTTCGTAAAGAAACTCACCCAGGGGGCCCCTCAAAAACATGCTCACACATTAGGAAGGATACTTCTGACTGGACAGGCTGGGCACTTCCGAATCCCTGAAGTACCGACCTCTGGTGGACACAGAGGCCAAATGCACCCTGATACCATCGAGCTACAAAGGTGCTGAGCCCGTAAGTATTCAGGGAGTCACAGGGGGCTCACAAGATTTGACTGTACTGCAGGCTGAGATAAGCCTGACTGGGAATGAATGGGGAAAGCACACCATAGTGACTGGTCCAGATGCACCTTGCATTCTTGGCATTGACTTTCAATAGAATAGAATAGAATAGAATAGAATAGAATACAATACAATACAATACAATACAATACAATACAATGAAATACAATGCAATACAATGCAATACAATACACCAAGTTGAAAGAGACCTTCAAGATCATCATGTCCAACCCATCAACCAATCCAACCCACCTAAACAACTAAACCATGCAACCAAGCACCCCATCAAGTCTCCTCCTAAACACCTCCAATGAAGGTGACTCCACCACCTCCCTGGGCACCCCATTCCAATGGCCAATCACTCTTTCTGTGAAGAACTTCTTCCTAACATCCAGCCTAAAACTCCTAAAACTGGGAAGTCCTAAAACTGTCTGTGATTTTGCTAATGATTTAAGGGAATATGAGGACAGCGTAAATCAGAAACCCATAATCTCAGCCATAGAAACTATGGCTAAAGACATTGTCAAAGAGATTAAGGCTCCATGTCTGAACTGAAAAAGGGGAACAATACCTCTTTTTCCTCTTCCCCTTCTCCTTCAGAACATGTGTCCTCTTGTTCTGGTACTGGCTGCCTGGGAGAAGAGACCAACCTCTGCCTGGCTACAACCTCCCTTCAGGGAGTTGTAGAGAGCAATAAGGTCACCCCTGAGTCTCCTTTTCTCCAGGCTAAGCAACTCCAGCTCCCTCAGCCTTTCCTCATAGGGCTTGTGTTCCAAACCCCTCACCAACTTTGTTGCCGTTCTCCGGACACGTTCCAGCATCTCAACATCCTTCCTAAACTGAGGGGCCCAGAACTGGACACAGGACTCGAGGTGGGGCCTAACCAGTGCAGTGTACAGGGGCAGAATGACCTCCCTGCTCCTGCTGGACACATTGTTCCTGATGCAGGCCAGGATGCCATTGGCCTTCTTGGCTGCCTGGGCACACTGCAGGCTCATGTTCAGCCTACCATCAACCAGTACCCGCAGGTCCCTCTCTGCCTGGCCGCTCTCCAGCCACTCTGACCCCAGCCTGTAGCACTGCATGGGGTTGCTGTGGCCAATGTGCAGAACCCGGCACTTGGATGTGTTCCATCTCATGGTGTTGGATTATGCCCATCTGTCCAGCCTGTCGAGGTCCCTCTGCAAAGCCTCTCTTCCCTCCAGCAAATCAACTCCTGCCCCCAGCTTGGAGCTTCTAGCTCCAAGGCTTCCAGTCCTGACCTGGATGTTCAAAGGGAGAGGCTCAACCCAACATCATGCCACAGATACCACCTGGAGTAAGTGGATGGCCCTGATAACTCAGCAAGCTTGGATGGGGAGCTTCAAATGCCCTGGCACAATGGAAGTGATCACCAGCTGGCCAGATGGTGCTGACTTTGGAATGCCACCAGAGCAGTGACTCATGTTGAGGAGGCTCTCCCATATAACGATCTCCCTGACAATGAGAAGGGCTATGCTCTATTTACAGATGGGTCCTGCCAGCTTGTAGGAAGCAAGTGGAGATGGAAGTCAGCTGTCTGGAGCCCAAAAAGGCAAGTGGTGGAAGCAAGGGATGGAGAAGGCGAATCCAGTCAGTACGCAGAGGTTAAAAGCTGTCCAGCTGGCCCTGGAAGTTGTAGAACAACAGAACTGGCCAGTTCTGTACAGTGACTCCTGGATGGTAGCCAATGCCTTGTGAGGGTGGCTGAAGGAATGGAGGAGGAACAGGTGGCAGAGAAAAGGGAAGCCTGTTTGGGCCACTGTGGCAAGACATCGCTGCCTGCCTGGACAGGCTGCCAATAAAGGTACAACACATCAATGCACACATGCCCAAGAGCAGAGCCACTGAGGAACACAAGCACAACCACCAAGCAGATCTGGCTGCTAAAATCTCCCAAATAGACTTGGACTGGGAACAGAAGGGTGAGCTGTTCTTAGCTTGCTGGGCCCAAGACACTTCTGGCCGCCAAGGGAGACATGCCACATACCAGTGGGCTCAGGACAGATCAGTGGACATCTCTATGGAGGCCATCTCACAGGTTATCCATGAGTGTGACATCTGTGCTGCTATTAATCAGGCTAAGCGCATGAAACCTCTGTGGTATGGGGGAGATGGTCAAACTGTAAGTATGGAGAGGCCTGGCAGATCGACTTCATCACCCTTCCTTGGTCTTACAGTGGCAAGCAGCATGTACTGACCGTGGGGGAGGCAAGTATAGGGTAGCTGGAAACCTACCCCGTACCTCATGCCACTGCTTGCAACACCATTCTGGGCCTAGAGAGACATGTCCTGTGGAGACAGGGCACCCTAGAGAGGACTGAATCAGACAATGGAACCCATTTCAAGAACCATTTCATAAGGGGCTGGGCAAAAGAACATGGGATTGAATGGATTTACCCATACCCTGCACCAGCTGTGGGGAAGGTTGAACACCACAATGAACACCACTCTTAAAAGCCATGGGGGGTGGAACCTTAAAGAACTGGGAAAAACACCTAGCTCAAACCACTTGGTTAGTGAACAGCAGAGGATCTGTGAACCAAGCTGGTCCTGCCCAGTCCGACCTGGTGCAAACAGTGGAGGGAGGTGGAGTTCTTGTGATTGCTGAGAAAAACCTTCTGGGGAAGTCAGTGTGGGTTTTCCCTGCTGCTTGTGGGGGCAGACCAACCTGAGGGGTGGTCTCTGCCGAGAGGCCTGGTCACATGTACTGGGTCATGTTAGAAACTGGGGATATTCAGTGTATCCCACAGCAGAACATGACTCTGGCTGAGAGGGGATGAACTCAGAGGGGGCAGAGCACACCAATGTAATATAGTCACTGTATGAATAGTTATAAGTTGTTCTAAGTTTTTTCTCTCCTAGTTTGATACCAGCCTAGCATCCAGGACTCAACATGAACATACTGCACACCAACTCGGAGAGCTCTTGCATCATCTCACCTGCACCTGTTCCTGATGTTCCTACAGCAATGCACTGTTCCCAATTTTTCTTTCCCTTTCAAAGACAGACTTTTTCCTGGTTCCTGATTCTTCTCCACATCCCTTCCCAGCTCAAGCACCACCTACACTGACCAGCACCAGAGAGGGAGAGACTGTCCTGAGAGAGAGACAGCCAGGATAAAGAGGGACTTGCATCAAGGATTTGAATACCACATGTCACGATTGGATAAAGGGGCTATGACAGGAGAGTGGAAGTGGAACAGAGGTGTGGATTGTGATGGCTTATGCCCATCCTGAAAGCAGAGGAGGGGAGGGGTCGTGAGGGTTTTGCCCTCCCTGGAGGGTGTTTTCCCACTGGGAAACCGAGTTAGTCTGTTCCACTCTCCCTCCCTGTACAGCAAAACTATAAATGGGAGGGTATGGTGAGCATTTGGCTCCTTTGCTTCTGCCTCACCAGGATGAAAGGACTAAGAGAGTTGCTGCTGGCTTCCTGGTTCCCTGCCACATGGTCGGGCCTCATCTTTTTCCCTGCTGCATCTATGCTTCTTCAAAGGACTGTTGGTTTTGTATATCTCCCTATCCATCCTTGCTCCTTACCCTTGTGAACCCTTCCTGTTATTGTTATATATATATGTATATAAATTGTTTATAGTAAATTTTATCTCTCTACTTCCAAACTGACTCCAAATTATTTCTTGGTAGATTTACCCCCTCCCTTTTTCCCTTATCCTCCTTTCTTTCCTTTTTTTCCCCTTTCCTTATCTCTCCCTGTTCTTTCCCCTTCCCTTTTTGTCTCAATCGGAAAAGAGGAGGGGGTAGCGGAGGAGGGATTCTCAATCTTGCCCCCATCTGAGCTCTTAAATCCCAGTTCAGGCTCAAACCACCACAGAGACCATAATTCCTTAAAAACAAATTATTACAGCAGTCAAAATCTGATCGTGCCCATCAAGAAACTGCATTCTCAGGAATATAGACTGGTACAAAATCTAAAGGCTATAAATCAGATTGTGGCAGGTGTATACCTGGTAGTATCCAATTGTTATCTGCCATTAACAACAATAAATGATTCTAATATTTATTTTACAGTCTTGGATTTTTAAAGTTGTTTTCTTTTGTATCTCATTAGAGGAACAAAATCGGAAATTGTTTGCTTTTGAATGGGAAAGCCCAGCTACCAGATGAAAAATGCAGCTATGCTGGAGAGTACTCCCTCAAGTATATGAAAAACAGCCCTACTATATTTGATAATGTATTGGCAAAATAACTGGAGCAATGGCATGGTAGGAAAGTGTGATGGTTTAACCCACGCACAACAACAAAAGCTCAGCTGAACCCAGTTGGGGAAGCAAAATGGAAAGATGCTGTATTTTACAAGCAATAATGGAAGACAATGAATATGTACAACATTATACAGTATTTACAATATTATACAGGCACTTACAAAAAGAAAACAGCACAGAAATCTTCCTTGAGCAGGAGGATTCCACCCCACTCCCCCCAACCTCTCCCTCCCTTTTTCCTCTGGTTAATTAGAAGAAAAGAGAAAAGGACAGATATTTTAGAGGGATTTTTAGTTAGCTCAAAAGCATCATTAGAAAGTCAGTAATGCTTATCTCAAGTTTTGCTGATAAGCGGTCTCTCTCTGTCCAGGACAGCAGCATGCATGCCAGCAGAAAAAGATGGAGCAAGACAAGAATGTAAGATCATAAAACTACATCCCACTCATCTGACCAATGAAATTAATTTAGAATTATCTTTCTTGTTTTCCTTTTACACCCAACTATTCAGCTAGAGTATTTCCAGCTATCTTTTCTTAAAGGCACAGCCTAAATGTCGTAGGTATAGGCAGACCTCCTCCCCACCACGGGCAGAAATAACGACTCTGACAAACAGATTGCAAAAGTGATGGAAAGTTTAAATAGAAAACAATGAATGTGTACAGAGAACCAGGAGCAGTGACAAAAGAAACCCCAAAGCAGACCCCAAAACATCCCATCCCCACCTGAGGGTGCACCCAAGCCCCCCAGGGCTCCTTCTTCCCCCCACTGCTAGGCTAGTCTCAGCTGGCCAGACCTGAGACCGCCCATCCCCCTGGCCTCGGGCCTAGCCAGGCCCAAGGCCAGGAGATGTCTCCCCCAGTTGTCAGGTGCTGGCAAGGAGAAGAAAGAGGAACTGCTAGACCCCCCGCTGGATTTTATAGCGGTGCAGAGGATTATGGTAGGAGATACCTAGTTTCCTATGTCTGCCCACTGGGCTGGACTTCTGGACACAGGAAGCACCCCATGTAGCAGAGGGTACCCAGCCCAAACCACCACACTAAACTGTCACAGAAAGCTATTATTTACCTCATTGCAACATGTAGATGATGATGTTCTCCTGGCAGCACACTCAAATGAAAAATGTAGAGAAAGCACTGTCAGCTTGTTGAATTTTTTGGGTTTAGCTAGAGTATGCCAGAAAAAGGCACAGATTGTTCAGAAAATTGTAATATATCTTGGGTTTGAAATATGCTGCAGAGGAAGGAGCATGACAACTAAAAGAAAAGAAACATTATGTCAAATTGCCTCCCCTAGATCAAAGACAGACTAGAAATATGCCTTTGGGGTGATACATGCTATGGAATAATTTGGAAAGGTCCTTTAGGTCATGGCTGTGGAACCACCTCATGACTTAAATGTTTTTGCCAGATTTGGGTGTCATATTCTTCTTCTTTGGGGGTGGTGAATCTTACATAGAAGACAGAGAAAAGAGGAAAGAAGCAGAAGATAGTACACAAGTGATCATACATTGAACAACAGCTATGCCTGTCATCATAAACATAAATCCAACTAACAACATTAACCCAATGTTCATGAACCAACTACCCCACTGAAATGATCAGAAAATAAGGCTACTAACGTTTGATAAGTAAAAATAAAAATAATTAATAATTTACTAATAATAAACTTCCGTGCCAAACGTCAATAAAGTTATTTACAATTTGTTTAGGTTTGGGTATCTGGTGGAGAATTACTTACACAAAATATTGGTAATACTAATGATGTGAACACTTTAGATAGAGGAAGGATTCGATCTAAAGTAACTACACTTCTGATATTGAACTCAAAGTTGAAGGGAGAGCAAGGAGCCACAATTCCTGACTCGGTAACGAGCTGGGTCTCCATTGCTCCCTGATGGAGCAAAGGCAGAGAGAAGGAAATTAATGTCCAATATGCTTTTATGAAGTCAATAATCAGGATCATTTACGGAAGCAACATTCAGTCTGGAAAATTCTGATCAGTCCAAGACGTGGTGCTGAGAGCAGCAGTCAGGAAAATTTATAATCCAGAATTTTGTTCTTGGTATAAATTTGTAAAGCCAAGAAAAAAAGGATCCAAGCATGTTGTCCAAAACTGAAAGTAAAACTGGAACCGCGTGGTGAGTGTCGGAGGGGGATGGGCGAGTAGCATGCAGCCAGCAGGCCAGGAGACCGACAGGAGCCAGAAGGAAAACAAGGGGAAGGGTTACCGAAGAACCCCTCTATTTAACAAAACTGGCCACTGGCAGAAAAGTGATTTGAAACTTAGCCAATCACCTTCTGGGCATCGGCACAGAAGTGAGAGGTCAGGGTACCTGCCAAACAGGTTTGCCTGACTTTACACTGCCAACAAGCCTGGACAAGTATCTATGCATGTTTTCTTTTGTTTATCTTCCCCTGCTTCTTAGGGGCTCTTACTGAAACCTGTTTGGGCCTGGCCATGCCCAACCAGGACACCCAGCTTCTGAGTTCCAAAGCCTTTAATGAATGAATCTGAGGAGAGTCTGCTGAATCAGCCTTTTGGTTGCAAGGATTGGAACAGTCCAGCTGTCTGATCAGCAATTACCTTCATCTTGGCATGGCGCTCTTCACCATGTGTCCAGAGAAGGGCATCAAAGCTGGTGAGGGGTTTGGAGCACAAGCCCTATGAGGAGAGGCTGAGGGAGCTGGTGTTGCTTAGCCTGGAGAAGAGGAGGCTCAGAGGTGACTTCATTGCTGTCTACAACTACCTGAAGGGAGGTTGTAGCCAGGTGGGGGCTGGTCTCTTCTCCTAGGCAACCACTGACAGAACAAGAGGACATAGTCTCAAGCTGCGCCAGGGGACGTTTAGGCTGGATGTTAGGAAGAAATTCTTCACAGGAAGAGTGATTTGCCATTGGAATGGGCTGCCCAGGGAGGAGGTGGAGTCACCATCACTGGAAGAAGAGACTGGATGAATGTTGGACTTGACAATCTTGAAGGTCTTTTCCAACCTGGTCTATTCTATTCTATTCTATTCTATTCTATTCTATTCTATTCTATTCTATTCTATTCTATTCTATTCCATTCCATTCTATTGTACAGGTAGAAGTGTTGTGGAGAATAATGCAACATTTGCTGTTGGTGAGGTTTAACATCCCACATACCCCCATTCCTTTATCAGCAACATAGCTAATGTCACCCTATTCTGCAGTGTCATCTTTAATGCTTGTCATAAGTCAGAGCATGGAAGGTACCATAGAAGGGGCACTGCCTTGCCTTCACAGGAATTGCCACAGCTCATGGCGTTGCAAAACAGCGTGTTTAAAGCATACCTGTTAGGTCAGGGCAGAGACAACAGACAGCTGGATTCATTATACGCGAGTGAGGGCTGTACCTCCAGGAGGGTGGAATGCTGAACAAATGCAGCTTTTTAAGTTGAGGATATTTTGAAACAAATGTAACAAATGTACATAGACCAGTACTGAGTTATATTAGTGTGAAAGTTCTAGTCAAAGTTCTATTATCAAAGGTATAGGAATAGTAATATTGTTTTATGTTTATTTGTTAAGTAAACATGACAGATTTTATATAAATGTTGGTGTAATAAGGGAAGTTATTTTGCTTTAGCTGAAAGGGTTAACCAGATAGGAATACAGAATTAGGATATAGGCTGACACAAAGTTTGTAAAGGCTCTGTAACCCAACCCTGGGGGAGGAGTCAGGGACATTTCGGGGTTGGGAAGGGATGGTTAGATAGTAACGCAGGTGTGAGGCAATCAGGGTTGAAAGTTCATCAACCGCCAAAAGACCCCTGCCGGACATAGGCAGGAGGGATCTGAGGATGCTGCGTTGGCCAACACGGGACACGGTTTTGTTGCTGAGGGGCAGGGATTCGCCTCTCGGATGCAACCAGGTGGTTGCGGGGCGGGGTTTTGCTTCTTGGATGTAACCAGAGCGTTACAAAAACCGCGCTGGGGGCGTAAGGCGTGCATGCAGGCTTTATTAGGCATGCACCAAGCGCTGTAAATAAAATTCTTTGTTCCACCTTGTTCCTCAGCGAAATTTTTAGAAGAGTGGGCTCGTTTCTTACATTGGGATTATTAGGTGGTATAAAATGGGTGATAAGAGATCTGGATAATTCGCGGTGTTTGTGCAGCCCGAGCAGCCCCACGGCGGGGGTTGTGCTCCCTTTGATGGCGGCAGGAAAGGTGGAAGGGGACGCGCACCTCCTCGGGCACCGCCAGCTGCGTGTGCCAGGCGCGGGGCCGGCAGGCGATGAAAAGCGCCGTTTTTCGAGAGAGTAAGCGCCGGTACCGAGCAAAGGGAAAACACGGCCCGCATTGGCCTTTCCCATTTCACAGAGCGTGAAGCGCACACTCGGCTACCTTCTTCGCCGAGACATACGTCCACCGCTTTCGCGCACAGGCGCCGTGGTGGTGATGGCGGCGCTTCCCCTCCCGTGCCGCCTAACGCCCAGGAGAGCGCGAGAAGCTGCCACTTGTTTCCACCAAACTCTGATGAAAGGCGTATAAAGAAAGGAGGGGAGGCGAGGAGGGACGTGGCATGCCACCTGTGTGGAGAAACTGGCTATTCACTGTCGCCGGGGTAACAGGGAAGAAGCGTTTCCGTCCGGCCGGCTTGCCTGGGTCCCTCCGGGCTGACAGCCTGGCCCCTGTGTGAGCGCGGCCCCGGCCTTCTACTGCCCTGCCTTGCCAGGCAGGGAGCGACGCGGGCCCTGCCCAACGCGCCCGGGCGGCGGGAGCAGGGGAGCCACCCAGCCCGTCGTGCAGGCCTGAGGCGAGCTGGCGGGACGAGGTTCCCGCAGCGCCTGGCCCGAGTAGGGGGCGGCCGCCATGGGCGCAGTGCTGTGGTGGGACCAGCTGCGGGCCGGCAGCTCGGAGGTGGACTGGTGCGAGGACAACTACACCATCGTGCCTGCCATTGCTGAGTTCTATAACACGGTGCGTGGGGGCGGAGAAGAGGGGTGAGCTCGGTGTGGGGCTTGGTGGAGTGCTGGGTCGGGCCAGGCTGCTCCCTATGCCAGGGGCAGCCGGCGCCGGCGAGTGGGCAGGCGTGTGGTGATGGGCGGAAAGGCTGGTGGTCGCGCTGAAACTCGGGAGGTTGCTGCTGCCCACCGAGTCTGCCTCCCATGCGGGCTTTTCATGGGCTTGTAGACTGCTCTCCTGTCGCTGCCCCCTACTTCCTTGTCCAGTCCCCTGGTACGCTTAGTAACATTGGAGAAAAATGCACGATTTGATGCTGTAGGCATAAAACAGAGGTTTGGAGAGGGTTCCTGGCAAGCTGTTCTGTACAGTGTGGAGCAGGCTCTCCTTCGTTGATTCTTGTGGCAGCCGAGTGCAGAACTTTGGGTGCTGGATTGCCTGGTCCAGTACCCATTTAGACAGGTATCAGCCAGCTGACAGTGTACAAGGCGATTATGGATCATGAAAAATAACCAAACCAACAAACAACACTTTGGAGGCAGATCTGAGTTTCATCCAGGTACGGTTGGGTCCAAGGAAGCAAAGCTTTCATGAACAATTTGCTTTGAGGTTGTATGGTGAAACCAGCCTTGTGCTTTTGGGAGAAGAAATGTCTGTTTTAAGACAGCTTAGCTGAAAAAAGGAAAGAGAGGGAAGGAGGACTAATGTAATTATTGCTTCCTTCCAGAAAACTCTGGGTCACCCCTGGGTTTTCTCATGCCACTCCAATACTCTGAGCTGCTGGAGAGAACTCGTGAAAATGTAACCCTGGTAACAGAGCTAGACTGCCCTGTATCACACATCTTAAAAAGGGAGCAATGCTTCTTACATCCTGTTGATGTAAGGAATTGCACTGACAGATCAATCAGCGTGAGATAACGCAATGGACTTTCTGATAGTTTGAAAAACACGCCCAGGAGCAAACCCTACAAGTGCCCTGTGGGTTTTCTGTTCTGTAGCTAGTGATGTGCACACAAATGAAGAGCTAGGGCTTCTGCTTTGTCTATTTTGTCCTTTAAAATGGTCTTGTAGTTTTATTCCTGAATTCCATTCATGCCTGAGCTACCTGTCCCTTTCAAGCTCTATTCCTTCAAAGGAGTAGGTGTGAGGCTTCACTGGGGAGTGTGTCCCACGAGCGGTGCTGCACGTATGGGCCAAGTAATTCCACAGCTCATGGTGTACATTGCTATCCGTTGTTTTTTCTGTGTTTGCTGCCAAAATCGTCTGCGTGGTTGGAGAACTTTGAGGGTGTGTGGGGGAAACTGTCTGCTTTCTTTGTGTCTGATGTCACTGTGCAAGAACCAAAAACAAAGGGAGGAAAAGGTTGGGATAAACAAGTTTCTTGAAGACAGTAAGTGTGGTTTAGAGCCAGCAATGCAGGGCTATGTCTATCCTTCTAACTGTACTGAGGTAATTTGCAGTGCTATAGAAGCTGCAGGTACGTCCAGATGAGTAACAGGTTCCAGACAGGTTGAAAGAGAGACACAGCAAAAAGGTTGCCCTGAAGCCTACTGTGTAATGGCAGCTATGTACACATTAATGAACTGAACACTTGAAACAGTGGGGAGAGTCTGTGTTGAGGGCAGTCGTGTTTAGCTTTTCTTCAGTAGTAGTTCCTGAGGGTTTGACACCAGTGTTAGCAACTTCTGAAAATTAAGACAGCAACTTGTAATGGATTAATGGGATTGTGCAGCTGTGTCCCCAAAAAGCCAGATGCTCAGATGACAATTGGGAAATTTTGGCCCTACTGTGACAGGCACCTGAAATGAAATCTCAATTTTGTTCCTTCTAAGATGGTTTGGTTTTGACTGACTCTGACTTCAGCAGACTGGTATCTGGCATCTAGGTCTTTAAATTGTAGATTAAAACCTTGCTAATCCGCATGTTAAACTGTCATGGCTGAGGTCAGAGTTCCAGTTGCGGTCTCATGCAGTATTCATATAAGCACAAAAGTGCCACAGCTTATCTGAGGTGCATTTGAAAAAAGTATTCTGTTGGTACTTAATCTTCATATGCATAAATTTAACTTGATCTAGTTAAAAAGCAAAGCAAAATGTTCAACGGGATAAACCAGCATATTTGTTGAGAAACTTTGTACAAATTGATCAGCTTAATTTTAAAAAACATATGTGATTTAGATTGGTATAATTTTGTGTTGAGTTCTTACACTCTTTATCAGTGAAGAGGCTGCAAAACACTTTTTTACTCAAATGAAAAGAATAATTATAGCAAAACCAGGTTTTAATTTGGTTTTGGCTTAATTTGTTGCCTTTTTTTCTTTTTTTTTTTCTGAAATAAAAAAAGTAATTTGCCCTGATGCACTGTAACCCTACCCCAGAACATAAACAAATGCCTCCACATGGTCAAAATAATTGCCGCTGTGCAGATATTTACAGGAAAAAAGCTGTACTCAAAATACCTGGAAGTAGCTGGCTTTTTTCCTATTGCTAGTGAGGTCAGTACTTTGCAATTTGGTTGTACATATACTACACATTTCTTCACAAATTTTCATTTAAAGAGACAATGGCCAGTGTTTTTACTAATCTTCTTTTGTTCCCTGGTGGCAGAGATAAAAGCTTTTAAAACCTATCAGATAATCATAAGAGTGTGAGAGAATGCTCCTTCTGTCTGTGTCATCTCTTGTAGTACAGAAGTAGTAGAAGTGAGTGACATACTTATGGATCAGGATATAGGAGATACAAACCCTTTGAACTCACCAACAGCTGACATAGTCCATTTTTGTGTTCTCATGAAGAGATATGTTGCTGTGGGGGTTGAATAACGCAGCTGCTGTGTAGGGGGCATAACAATAATAAAGAATTCTTGAGCTTTCGTAGGATTGCAGGAAACATCATTGTGTCTGGACTGTGGCTAGGGTGAATAAAGTTATGTGGTCATGATCCAAGCGTGCCTCTAACATTCCCTCCCTGGCCCATGTCCTGTGTTCTTTTCATACACTTAAGTAGTTGGAAATTAAAACTAAAGGTCCAGAATTGTATGAATCCAGAGGATAGACTGTTACTGATGGTCTGCTTACTTTTTTCCCAGAACTTTAACTTCCAGTCATTGCCTTTTGTAGATCCCAAAGGAAATTATCTGTACTCCTGTTACTACTTTTTGCTCTAAACTTAACTGTATCGAGCATTTAAATGATGCATTATCAAATCGTGCTTGCCAATTGCGTATTAAGTAAAAAAAATGCACATGGAGCATACTTGCTTAAACCAGCACCAAATGGGTAGGTGCCTCCCTTGCTTTGAAAGGGTAGTGTTACTAGTTGCAGTATATCTAAGAGTGTGGTCTTCATGGAGACCTAGACTGATAGCAGAGTGAAAACCAGCAGGTCAGTTCTAGTGTTGATCTCGTTAACACTGAACTTGAAACTAAGAACTTAAGCACATGTTTCAGAAAATGCTCCAGAGTTGTGATTTGAGTATAGCTTGTGGAAAGTATTATTTGTTAATAACTTGTGGAAATATTATTTGTGAATTATGAGAAACAGAACTAAATAACTGCATGAAAGGATACATGATTATCACATTTTTAGGTAAATTTGATGGAAAATAGTTTTATGAATAGAATTATTTCAGCTTTTACAGTGTTAGAAAATCCTCCTGGTGGCCATTGCAGAGAGTACAAATAGAATCATAGAATCATTAGGGTTGGAAGGGACCTCAAGGATCGTCCAGTTCCAACCCCTGCCACGGGCAGGGACACCTCACACTAGATCAGGCTGCTCAGAGCTGCATCCAGCCTGGCCTTAAAATCCTCCAGGGATGGGGCTTCTGCCACCTCCCTGGGCAACCTATTCCAGTGTCTTACTACCTTCATGGTGAAAAACTTCCTAAATCATGGCCAGCTTCCAGGTTGCAAGAGTTTTCCTCCATTTGCCAGCAGAACCTTAGCATGAATGGGAGTTTGGTGCCAGAAGAGTGCCAGTATTGGGAAGAATTGCTCTCTTGTTTGCTGTATAAACCTGCATTGCTAAAGGTATGGTAAGTAGGTGTGTTTCCTTAGTCTTGTGCCTAGGCAGTGTAAGGACTTTTTTTTGCCAAATTTTTAGAGGGCGATTATTTGGTTGGATTTTTTCTGTTGCTCAGTTGCAGCTGCAGAGATGGAAAGGTTTTCTTCCACAGCATGTTGTTCATAAGCATTTATATTTTTTCTCCTTGGCACTGCTCTTTGGCCTAAATGGCCAAAAGGCCTGAAAGTCCCAGGTCTCAGAGGATGTATTCATCCTGTCATCCCTGCTACCAGTCACTGTGTGTGCTTCCTACCTGTTATGTGGTGAGAGGAGCCCTCCTGCTCTGTGCTTGCATCACAGACCAGTGGGATCCTGGTCTGTGGCTGTATTCCCAGTGTTGATAACTGCCTCTGCTGCACAAAGATGATGGGTTTTTTTTATGAATGGAAGATGCTCAAGAGAGCCTGCTAGATTAAATATGATGGTTGTTTTACATGGATTAAGGAAAATCATCTGTCTCTTTAAATTTGCTGAAATAAGGTGTTACTTTATAAATTCTTTGGTCTTTGCCTCCCCAGGGTTATGCAGTATTCTGCACTCTTATGTTACCAGGTGCCTCTGTTATCAATTTTCTGCCATCTTAGTTTGTGAATAACAAAGGCAAAATTTGGCACCTCGTTGATGTGAAGGGTTTCCATAAGCCCTGCTGAAGAGGTGCTTGATCTGTGGCAGTGTTAATCAGTTGGTGCCTCCAGGGGTTTTTCACAACTGGTTTACAAAGGTGGTTTCCTATATGGCAAAACACACTGTAGGAGCTGATAACTGATAAAAGGATTCAGCACTTCCATTGCTTCAGAATGAGCTGTATAGTGGAAGGTGGCTCTCTGTCACCTTTCACTATGTGTGACTGGTTGGTATATTGTGGCCTTACTGCAATGATCCCTCTGCATTAGCTAGTTTTGCTTCAGCTGTTTGCTGTTACCCAGAACGCTGTTGGCAGAGATTTGCATATTTGCAGCTATAAACTGCATGGGTAATGGCTCTATGTATTTTAATGGAATCTAAAAGATAAGACTTTGAAGAGAAACACAGCTGGTATGCCACTGTGAGGAGGAGCCCTTAGCAAGAGGAGAGGTGTCAGGCATGAAGTAGATAGTGCTGAGAAATTGCTTCTGTAATTCATGTAATTTTGATTGTAGCCTAGGAGTACATTTTGATGAGCCTTGCAAATGTTAAATGAAATGTGTCATCATATGCTCTGTTCTCAGACTATGTTGAATAATGACAACAGCAGCTGTATGAATGACCTTTAGTCATAGTTGTTTATATAACGGGGAACCAAGAGAAAAAGTTACATGTAAAAGAATTTGCAGCTTCAGACTCTACCCTGTGCAAGAAGGGTTCTAACCTTATTAGCTTTGTATTTCAAGCCTTCAGGAGAATAGCTACCTCTCAGTGACTTGACTGCCACAAAGCTTGACTGTCCCTGCCTAGTGCTTTTTCCATGCTAGCCTCCATAACCATTGAGGGAACTCGTTAGGACAGCCTGTTCCTAAGCTCCTTGCTTGTGTAAGCTTCCCTAATTGTAGCAGTCTTGAGAACTTGTAGACTCCTAAAATTCCTTTAGGAGTAGACTTAAAACTTAAGGCTGTGACTAGTCACATTTTACCTTACTTAAAGTTTTTTGCTGTTGCTAGTTTCATAATGTTAACCTAAAGAAGTTGGTGTTCTACAAAACCAGCTCAGATTTGGCAGAGGCTGAGTGCCATAATTTCTTGAGCTGGGGCTTACTGGATGACACGATGTTTTTTTATGTGTCTTAGGCAGTATATATTGAAGATTGGTTTATTTTCTGTCCTTGTGATACTGTTTGGTTTTTTTTTTTTCCTAGATAAGCAACGTCTTGTTTTTTGTTTTACCACCCATTTGTATGTGCTTGTTCCGACAATATGCAACCTGCTTCAACAGTGGCATATATTTAATATGGACTCTGCTAGTTGTGGTTGGTAAGTTTGTTAGACTCTGCTTGCCTGCTTGTTTGTGAATTGAGAGAGGAATGACTTTTTCCTGCTTGGGCTTAATTGGCAAACCAAAGTAATCCTGACAGCTACTGATAAGTTTGCTGTAGGCTTGAAGCTGGAGCATCCATGGCTTCTGAAAGGAAAATGCGTTTTGCAGTTTGAGATCAGTGGGAACTTTGGCTTTAGTTCTGTTCCCTTTTTATCCTTCCTTTGCGTAATTTCTTTTGTTTATGTCTGTGCTTACTCTACAGCTGTGCTGGCCCTTCTTCTGTAGTTGTTGCTTAAATGTTGCTTAGCTGTTTTGTTGATGTTTCTTAGCTTTTTAATTCCTGGATGAACTGGGAACTCTTAAACTCAGAGCCCTGTGGGGCAGTACAGCACTTTCCACCTGCAGTAGGCATCAGATGCTGCTTTCCATCTTCAGTTTACTTATTCTTGTGCTGCTGCAAAAGTCAGAAGTAGTGTTTGGCTTTTATCTCTTAATTGATTTGCACGAACTTTACCACCTATATTTCTTCACACTTACCTGCTTTTCTAGTAGGACTTTGCATCTTTAGCTGCTGCTTTTGTAATGCATTTGCTTTGTAATTAATGAGATGCTGATGATTTCAAGTGCATTCTTATGAAAGGGGATTTTCTTTTCTGGTTTTAGGGTTGTTTTTAAACATTTTCTGGACCGTATGGTACCCACTGTTTCTTATGCAGTTCTGAACATGAGCAGCCTGTTCTAGATTATACAGTACTGGAATTATTCATACTGCTTTTTCATTGATTCTTCCAGGAATTGGATCTGTTTACTTTCATGCCACTCTCAGTTTCCTGGGCCAAATGCTGGATGAGCTAGCTATTCTCTGGGTCTTGATGTGTGCTTTTGCCATGTGGTTCCCAAGGAGATACCTGCCTAGAGTTTTTCGGAATGACAGGTAATCAAGCAGTCATACATAAAGCTTTCATGTTTCTTGGAACTTGTTATGCTAACTCCTAAACCTACACATAACTGCACTTGGTTGTCATCCAACTCTACCCCACTACTGCTGCTATCTTGTCTCACTCCTTTCTCTTCCCATTGCTTGTATCTCAACCCATTTTTTTTTCTAGAATTCCTTACTCTGTAGTTGCTGATGATGGGGTTTATGCCCTGTAACTTCAGATATTGGGATGAGTTCTCTGGAGTGTCTGTTTTCTCTCAGGGGAGACCTTTACATCAGTAGTTTATGTAAGTTGCAAATAAAGTAAGAGAAACCTCTTCTTGCTTTTGTATATCCTAAAATGTACATACAACTAGACCTATGGCTGAATTTTCATCTGAATATTGAAGGCAGTGTTTAAGAATGGTGTTTAAGTGTTCAAAGGCTGTTTCTTCAGAAGCTTATTGTAATTGTACAAGTATTTACTTTTTTCTGTTTCTCACAGGATTAAAAAAATGTGTTGCAGCCAATTTAAAGAATTGACTTGTGGTTTGTCCCTTCTTCAAAAGATTGTGCTACAATCTTTGCACATATTACTCTTTATGCAGTGGAGAAGTTTGAAATTCAGCATCAGTGTTGTTCTCTCTGAAAACTGCTAAAGCTACTGTCTCTAGCCTTCTGCTATTGTCCAGGGTGTTTTGTCTTTTTTCCCTTGACATTTGCTTGATTAGAAGTTGCTGGCGGTGGCGGGGGAGAAGATTGGTGCCTAGACTGACCATTTCTCAGGACAGGTTGCACAGAGAAAACTGTATTCTGAATTGCCACATAGAAGCTGTGCAATCTTACGGCTTTTTCATCCTGATGTGAATTTAGTACTTCTGTGTGTTGCAACACACCATCAACTTTGGTCTTGATTACCTTCTGAAGTGTACAGAAGAAAGACATACTAGGCAACAAACTGTAAGCCGGAACTGGTTTGGATTATATATTTATTTTTCTGCTTTGTCTATCTGGACCATCTGATGTGCCTAGCTAATCCTCTAAACTTGTTCTTACTGCTCGATCTTCACTTTATTCGTCCTCATCACACTCTGAATTTCCAATGTTGCAAATGTTATCTATCATGACCAATTTAAGTTGTCTTTAATCATTAAGGCATTCACATCAGATCAGAACTTCCTAGTTAAGTAACTTCTAGCCTTTGAACAGAAAGAAAAATTCTAAAGCAAAAGGCAAGTGGAATGAACTAGGTGAAGGTGATAATACTTGTGGCCAAGGAATGGTGCTTTAAAAGTATACTGCGACCCAATTTCAGGCTTATTATTATGGACAGAAGAGCTGTCCTTGGACAGAAACTTATTTTATAAAGCTATGGGCCAGTAGTTCAAGGGCAGTGTGATGACCCTCTGTATGCCATAGTGCTGCCACAGACTGAAAGTGGGTTGTTTTAAAGTCCTATCTTGAAGTTCAAACAACTTTTAATATATTTAATGTAAAAGTTGTCGGGCTGTCTATGTAGGCCAAATCATGATTTAATTTATCCTAAGACTGTACCAAACTGTAGTCTTTAAAAAGTGTGGGAATGCCTCAGGTACTGTCGAATTTGCTTAAAAGAAATGTTTTTACTTGACTTGTAATTTTCAGTACCTTTAAGGCTTAAAAGAGATTAAGTAAAACATACTGTAACATGAATCTAGAAGCTGAGGCATTAATGGTAACAAAATGTCCTCAAAATCTGTGTTAAATACATGAAGAATGTTGACGCAACACTGCTGAGAGGAAGTGGAGTGCTTTGTGCAGGGATGGACTTGTTCCTGACTTATTGTGGGAGAAAACTGTACGTGTGGCCTTTGGATTTTGAAACCAGTAATTAGTGTGTGTGTGTGCACACATGTATACATACACACTGTTACTTCAGAAGAGCTCAGTCCTCCAGCAAAGACTTGTATATGTGGTTAACTATGCAGGCACGTCCAAATCTGAGCAAGATCCACATACATTTTATGTACATTGTCATTGCACTTTCTGAACACAGACAGAGAAATATAAATTGAAAGTTTTTATTTAACTGCAATTTTTGTCCCCCCTTCTGAAAACCCATTTAGGAGCCGATTTAAAGCTGCTGTGGGCGTTCTGTCTGCAGTTACTACCTGCCTTGCCTTCATTAAGCCTGCCATCAACAGCATCTCACTAATGACTCTGGGTGTTCCCTGCACTGCTTTGCTTGTTGCTGAGTTGAAGAGGTGAGTATGTTTCCACAGAATGCAGCATTGTCTCCTGAGAACCGTAGGCCACCATGCAGTCATAACCAGATCTGGCTTCACGCTTCTGTTAGCAGATCAGAAATGCTTCCCACACATTCAAACACAGATCTGGGATAAATTTGGTCTGCCAGGTCAGACATTTTTGGCAAGTTTTTTTTTCCCTTGACTAGATATTGTCTGTCTTCTTGTGACACATCTCTTGCTGCAACCTGATCTAACTCAAATGTATTTTTTTACTGTAGAATCAGGGCAAGGATTTCACTCTACTGAAAGCATTTCCGCTGTGTAGTTTGCATAAAGGTGAGGTGATCATATTATCACAGTCTGGGTACTAGAAGGAATGTGGGGCAAGGCCCAAGCATACATGGAAGGTGTTACAGCTCTCACAGTCCTACACCACTTTCTTTTCTGACTTGGATAATATGAATGAGTCAGACTGACAAAGATTCATCATTGGATTGTAGAGCATAACTGTCAATCAGGCCTTTAGAAACTATAAAACCAGAATGCAAATAGAGAAGAACCTGAGACTGATCTTAACCTTTCAGAGTCCTGCCATGATAATCATCCTAGCAGCTGTCCAAGATTTTTTTTTCATCTCTATTCCTGATGCAAAAAGGACTGGACAGGTACCAGAATGCAATTTTGTCCTATCTCCCTTTTCTTCAGTGCCTGAGGATTTTACAGCTTATCTTGGCTCTTATATATTGCAGATGTAAATATCTACCAAAAGAAACAAGAGTAGGACCAAATGTCTGTGTTTTGACAGAACAGAGATTCTCCTGTTAGCTACCTATTTTGCCACTGTGTCTCCATACAGTGGAAGCCTCTGCTAACAATGTTTTTGAAAGTGTTCCTATTAGACATCCTGCTGAGCATTTTGTTCTGTGGTCAAAGAAGCTCAGGAAACAGTGCACAACTCAGCCATAGACAAGAAGGTCAGTAGTTGAAAAATGTTGGTGGAGATGTCTCATTTTGATGAAAGCACCGAGAAACTACTGACAGGGCAGATAGAGATCTGGTTGTGGCACTGAATAATTTATGTGAACTATCTACATATCAGTTTTCCAGGCACAAGCTCCTGAGAAACTTAAAAGACAAATAATTAGTGTCTCATAGGATTGATTGCTATTGAATCAAATGTGGGAATTGGTATGCCTACAGATTCTTGCTTTTCAAAATTTCTGAAGGGTCATATCTTACTAAAATGTGTGGAGTTTCCCTGCCTGTTTCTTGAAAGAGAATTAAGGACACTGTGATGGGTTGAAAATTCTCCCCCAACATTAAATTTGCCAGACCAGCTCAATTTGGAAGCAAATGGAACCTGTATTTACAAGCAAAACTGCAATCTACAATGAAAAGCAATGAATATGTACAAATATACAGTATTTTCAGATATTTACAATTAATAAACATTACAAGAACTCCCTGGCCAAGGACAGGGAAGCTACTAGCTTCTCCCTCCCTGCCTCCTCTTTACTACCCTGTACATAAAGGACAAGAGAAAGGAGCAGAGAGACGTTAGACTTAGTCAAAACAATGCAGCCAAGGTCAAGCAGAAGCACAAAGGTAGTATCTCCCAGCCCAAGGAAGCAAGAAGAGAGAGATTGTTTTGGTGCAACTAGATTAAGTTCCTTATCTCTCCAATGGGATTGTTTAAAACTATCATTATTTTCCTTTTTACGCCCAATAGTGATGTATTTACATTTACTACTTTCTGTTCAAGATCTGTGAAAAAGTTTTAAAGGCATAGCCTAAAATTACCACAGTCTGTCCCTCCCCTTCTACACAATTCCATTGGCTGCTAATACTATCCATCTAATCTAGACCAATACCTACAATAATGAGTAAATAAAGTTCATATCTTCAGATTATCTTCCATTCCAGCTATCGCAGATGTAGATGATTTAAAAGTTCAAAATCCAGGAAATAAGAAAACAGTTTGTCTCTTTGCAGATAAGATGAAGAAGAGGAACAGGGACTTTCAGGTGACTCAGGGCTCTCAGGGTTTGTGCACCACAGATTCCTCATGGATTCTTCCTTTGGGCATGATGTTATATCAATACTCTACTGTGAATTTAAAGTCTCTCAACTCAAGTTAGATTTCTTTGTGGAACACACTGAATTTCACCATTTTCTTGCATACCCAGTAAGTGTAACCAGAACCTTCAGCAGAAACCACCCCGTGAATAGGTTTGGCCTCTCCTGAAGGAGACAATACTCAAACAGTTTTCCCTAACAGATTCTTTTCTTGAATAACAGGAACTCTATCACCTTCTACCTTTCATAACAAATCTGATTGGGCAGGTCCAGCTCGATTCACTGAACCTCTACTATTTATAAACCACATTGCTGGTGCTAGATGTTTCTCCCAGTTTTTCAAAGATCCACCCCCCATGGCTTTCAGAATGCTTTTCAGCAAACCATTGTAGCATTCAGTCTTCTCTGCAGCTGGTGCATAGTAGGGAAGTGGAATATCCATTCGATGCTGTGCTCTTTGGCCCAGTTTTTTACAAGATTGTTTTTGAAGTGAGTTCTGTTGTCTGATTCAGTTCTCTCTGGAGTTCCATGTCTCCACAGGATTTGTCTCTCCAGACCAAGAATGGTATTACGCACAGTAGCATGAGGAACTGGATAAGTTTCCAGCCATCCAGTGCTTGCCTCTACCATGGTCAGCACATATTGTTTACCAGATCAAGAATGAGGTAGAGTGATGTAGTCAGCCTGCCACACTTCACCATACTTGTACTGGGACCATCAGTCACCATACCACAAGGGCTTGATTTGCTTTGCCTGCTTAATAGCAGCACAAACGTCACATTCATGGATGACAGGTTGGACTCGATGATCTTCAAGGTCTCTTCCAACCTTGCGATACTGTGATACTGTGATCCTGTGATACTGTCACCACAGACCTCATGACTAGACCATGGCACCAAGTGCCATGTCCAATCCCCTCTTGAGCACCTCCAGGGATGGTGCCCGCCCCATCTCCCTGGGCAGCCCTTTCCAATGGCGAACAACTCTCTCCGTGAAGAACTTTCTCACCTGGAGCCTAAACTTCCCCTGGCGCAGCTTGAGACTGTGTCCTCTTGTTCTGGTGCTGGTTGCCAGAGAGAAGAGGCCAACCCCTTTCTGGCTACAACCACCTTTCAGGTAGTTGTAGAAAGCAATGAGGTCTCCCCTGAGCCTCCTCTTCTCCAGGCTAAACAATCCCAGCTCCCTCAGCCTCTCCTCATAGGGCTTGTGCTCAAGGCCTCTCACCAGCCTGGTTGCCCTTCTCTGGACACGTTCAAGTGTCTCAATGTTCTTCCTAAACTGAGGGGCCCAGAACTGGACACAGGACTCAAGGTGTGGCCTAACCAGTGCAGAGTACAGGGGCACAATGACCTCCCTGCTCCTGCTGGCCACACTATTCTTGATGCAGGCCAGGATGCCTTTGGCCTTCTTGGCCACCTGGGCACACTACTGGCTCATGTTCAGCCAGCTGTCAATCAGCACCCCCGGTCCCTCTCTGTTTGGCAGCTCTCCAGCCACTCTGACCCCAGCCTGTAGGTCTGCATGGGGTTGCTGTGGCCAAAGTGGAGCACGTGGCACTTGGATTTGTTGAATGCCATCATGTTGGACTCTGCCCATCTGTCCAGTCGGTCGAGGTCCGTCTGCAGAGCCCTTCTACCCTCTAACTGATCAACACATGCTCCCAACTTGGTGTCATCTGCAAATTTACTGATGACTGTCTCAATCCCCTCATCCAGATCATCAATGAAGATATTAAAGAGGATGGGGCCCAGCACTGATCCCTGGGGGACACCACTGGTGATTGGCCTCCCGCTGGATGTGGCACCATTCACCACCACTCTCTGGGCTCAGCCCTCCAGCCAGTTCTTAACCCAGCACAGAGCGTTGTTGTCCAAGGCACGAGCTGCCAGCTTGGCCAGCAGTTTGCTGTAGGGGATGGTGTCAGAGGCCTTGCTGAAGTCCAGATAGACCACATCCACAGGCCTCCCCACATCCACCAGGCGGCTCACCTGATCATAGAAGGACATGAGGTTGGAGAGGCAGGACCTGCCCTTCCTAAATCCATGTTGGCTGGCCCTGAGCCCTTGGCCATCCTTCAGGTGTGCAGTTACTGCCGCCAAGATAATCTGCTCCATCATTTTCCCTGGCACTGAGGTCAGGCTGACAGGCCTGGAGTTTCCGGGTTCCTCCATCCAACCCTTCTTGTGGATGGGGACCACATTGGCCAGTTTCCAGTCATCTGGGACCTCTCCGGTGAGCCAGGACTGGTGGAAAATGATGGAGAACGGCTTGGCCAGCTCATCTGCTAATTACGGGGATTACATCACCTTGTACAGTTGACAGAGTGCCTAGTGCTAGAATCACTGTTGGAGCAATTAGATTTGTTTTGGGAAACTGAGGAAGTGACAGCTGCCCTTCTGGTATTGTTACCTTGGGCTCTGCCACTTTGCAGCTCCCATGATCTCCTGAAAAAAGTGGAAGTTAGTTGACCATCCCATCTATTCATGTTTTCACCAAACTGATCATGCAGAGTTATCCATATGCTCCCATGATTGCCTCTCTCTCTTATGGTTTGGCCTAGTTTGAAATGGCCTTCTTGGAGGACGTCTGTTTCTAACAGCTGAAACTTGTATCCATTTGGAAGAAGAATTGATATCATCCCCATTTGCCCGTTTGAATAATGGACGTTTTAAATTCCTCTTTCAGCTCTTTCATGCAATTCTTTCTCTCTCCTGACAGAGCTTCAGTGGCTGAGACCAAAGAAACAAGGGTGAGACTATCCTCCAGTTGCCTCATTTGGTCAGTAAAATAGCCAACAGTAGGAGGTGCTCCGCCGTAATGTCTTGCTGCAATTCTGCTTGCCAGAATAGTAGCATAATTAGGAGGAGCAAGTTTGATGAACTTCTTAGCAAGAGCTGTTCCCACAGGAATTTCATCAGGATTCAGTGTACCATGATTTCCATAAATTACTTCTCTCACAACAAACTCTGTCAAACACTTTGTGGTGGAGTAGGAAGGTTCCCCCCCCACACAAAAATTCCACAGCTAACTGAGCCGGAGAAGCAGATGAAAGCTGTATTTTACAAGCAGATATGGAATGCAATGAATATGTACAAAAATATACAATATTTACAATATATACAGAAATATACAGCAATGTATGTAATACAGGAAACCTTTCCCCAACCCCCCCCCCTGCGGCCAGGGGGTTCGGCCTGCCGCTCCCTTCTCCCTCCCTACCACCCCTTTTTCCCAAAAGGGTTAGAGAGAGAGAGAGAAAGGAAGGTAATTAAAAGGGTGAAAACTTGTTAAAGCTCAAAGCGGATGCAAAAGTTAGTTTTCTCTTATCTGGTTAGCAAGAATTGTAGAGAGAAACGAGCCAGCTCACAGCACAGGGGGAAGAAGAAAACGACTACTGACTGACTCCCCCCGACTGAAAGACTAAACAAAAATTTACAGCCGGGTCCCACCAATGAAATTGAATTAGCATATCATTGTTTTCATTCTAATATCAAAATATTCGCCCAGAGTGTTCAGAAAGTGTCTCTTTCTTAAAGGCACAGCCTAAACCGGTCACACACTTGGTTCCCTCATCTATCATATTGCATTTCTGAGGGTTCCATGGTAAATCATCCCTGGATGGGTATCTCATTAGGACAGCCAAAAAGAGGCGTGCCCACAGAGAAACTTTACCAAGACAACTGCCTAAATGCCTACCAATTCTGGAATCTTTTGTGAGTGTTTCTAGCTGAGTTGCTGACTTGTCATCTACCACTAAAGCAAGAGCACCTGTGTCAAAGCATCTTCGAACCAGCTCATTATTGGCTCAGTGTCTCCTCTAATGCAATATTTTCTTATATGCCTGATTTGCTGCCTGGGTGTATTAGCTGACTGTATGTCATCATCATCCTCATCTTCTTCATCCTGCTGTCCCCTAGGACTCCCTCTTAAAATCTTGTCTGTGATCCTCTCAAGTTCAGAAGCACCTCCTTTAGTTCCTGATCTACTAGGACTCGTATTCTGTCCTGCATCTCCATCATTCATTGGTGGCTCCACTAAGTTAGCTAGATCTTTAAGACAGACTTTCTCTTCCTCATCAGAATGATCCTTTTTACCAGGCTTCCTGTCCAGAGTAGCAACCAATTTTACTGGTGCTGCTTGGCAATTCACAGTGGGACCAGCAGAAGCAGAAGGGGCTTGCACAGAAACAGTGTTACTGGGTACTCTTTGGGACCTTCCTGCCGCCACTGGACTCACTTCCGTTCAAGCGCAGCAGGCAGAAGTCTCTCTGCCTCGGTAGTGGCTGCCACCTGTGAAGCTGTTGCCGCTGCCATTGTGGGCACTGGTGTGGGGTCTGCTGCCACTGGCACTGCCGCTGCTGCTTGCACAGGGGCTACAGGCGAAACTGCCACTTGAGCAGGGCTTGCTGCCCTCCCCCTTCTCAGTACCAGCTCTGTTGCTGCATTTGCTGTGGTTCAAAGCAGTTTTTCCATTAACGCCTGCCTGCTGCTGCCTGTTGCTGCAGCTTCTCCTGTCTCTGTGTCTTCCTCAGTACTAGAACTCTTTGCATTAGAGCCAGATCTCTTAGATCTCCTTCTCCACTTAGACACAGAACAATCAACGGCACACCCCTTTCAGTATAATGCTATTAACAGGCTTGTTATTACCACCACTAATAGCAAATTTAAGCATAATGATTCAAACCATCAAGATAACTCTCAGTTACAGGAACACTAAATTAAAAAATCTCAGGAGGGACACTTACAGTTGTATTGCTGTATCCCCCCAAACCAACAAATCCAAGGCACTAAATGCCAAACTTCTTAACTTGTAATTAAACCAAAGGAATTCTTCTGAATTCATGGTTAAAAAGGGACCTAAAGTGACATATGGCCTTCTTAATTGTGCATTGGGATGTTATAATACCTGTGATGTTTTTTGATGAATTACTAATTTTTAAAGGCAAGTAATTTAATGTTTTATTTTCAGCTGTGCTGATCTATAGGAGATTTAAATGAGGTACATTCTTGTAAACCCGGAGGAGAGAAGTCATCTCATCCCTTTTTACAGGAGAAAAGTTATTACATAAAACCATTATTTCAAATACTTGTCAATTCTGTGATTCTCACCACAGTCAGTAGGGGCTGCACATGAGTCCTGGCAGTCTGCAGCAGAAATCTATCTGTGGGGACGGAAGGAGAAAAGCCGCCTGTGCTGAAGTTTGTGATGTATTTACCTTAGAGAAGAGGAGACTGAGAGGTGACCTTATCAATGTTTATAAATACGTAAAGGGTGAGTCCCAAGAGGATGCAGCCAGGCTTTTCTCAGTGGTGCCCAGTTACAGGGCAAGGGGCAGTGGGTTGAAGTTGAGGCATAGGAAATTTCATGTAAACATGAGGAAAAATTTTTCCATTGTGAGGGTGACAGAGCACTGCAGCAGGCCGCCCAGGGAGGTTGTGGAATTTCCTTCTCTGGAGATATTCAAAACTCGCCTGGATGAGTTCCTGTGTAATCTGGTGTAGGTGATCCTCCTTTGGCGGGGGGGTTGGACTGGATGATCTCTCAAGGTCCTTTCCAACCCCTGAAATTCTGTGATTTGCTTTCAACTCCTTGTTGTGGGGCCTGAGTTAAGGACATGCCAAGAAAGCTCCTGATCCTGGTGCACCCCACAGGTTATTATCCTCTATAGGATAGAATTTCCAGGTAGGCAGTGATGAACAAAGAAAACTGAGAGCTGTCAAAACAGACTTCAGAGACCTGGGTCAATTGGCCAAAGAAACGGGGGGCACAGGTAGTGTTCTCCTCCATGCCCCCAGTAGTAGGGACCAACCCAGATAGATTGAGGAAGTCCTGCTAGATGAATTCTTGGCTTTGAGCCTGGTGCATCCAGCAGGACATTGGGTTTTTCAATCATGGGTTGATTTACATGATGCCAGGCCTGCTGGTGGCAGATGGGGTACACCTCTCACAAAAGGGGAGAAGGGCTTTATCATGGGGGTTGGCTAGGCTCATTGGCAGGGCTTTAAACTAGACTGCAAGGAGGAAAGGAGATGGACCAAGTTCACTAGGGACAACCCTGGAATACTTGTGGGAGAGTTTCATGGCTTCACTGCTATCTCAGGGGAGGTAGGGGACTGTGGGCCATGTGATAAGGATGCAAGAGCTATTGATGAGTTAGGACCCACGGCAGTGCCTGGGAGCAATCGGGCATGGAGCGGACCCTCACCCCACACAAAGTGTATCAGTGCCAATGCACGGAGCATGGGGAACGAGCAAAAAGGGCTCGAAGCTACTGTCCATCAGGAAAACCATGATATTACTGCCCTGATGGAAACATGGTGGGATGAATCCCATAGCTGGAGTGCTGTGTTGGATGGCTATAGACTCTTCAGAAGGGATAGGCCCAGAAGGAGAGGCAGTGAGGTGGTCCTGTATGTTAGGGAAGGTCTTGACTGTTTTGAGCATGATGGTGATGATAGGGTTGAATGCTTGTGAGCAAGAACTGAGGAAGGACAACAAGTCATATGTCATGATTGGGGTCTGCTATAGATCACCTAACCAGGATAAGGAAGTTGATGAAGTATTTTATAGGTGTCTGGGGAAGGTCTCAGAATTGCTAACCCTTCTTCTTGTCAGGGACTTCAACTTACCAGATATCTGCTGGAAATACAGCACAGCAGACAGGAAGCAGTTCTGGAGGTTCTTGGAGTGCATGGAAGATAACTTCCTAACACAGCTGATGAATGAGCCAGCAAGGGATGGCTCTCTACTAGACCTGCTGCTTGTAAACAGAGAAGAGCTACTAGGAGATGTAAAGGTTGGTGGCCATATTGGACAAAGTGACCACAAGATGGTGGAATTTTCAGTTCTCACTGAGGTTAGGAGGGGAGTTAATAGAACTACATCTTTGGACTTCCAGAGGGCAGACTGACTTGTGCAGGAGACTGATTGGTGGTATCCACTAGGATGTAGTCCTGAAGGACAAGGGAGTCCAGGAAGGCTGGACATTCCTCAAGAGAGAAATCTTCAAGGCAGAGGAACAAGCTGTTTCTGTGCATCAGAAAGCAAAAGGTAGGGCAGAAGACCAGCCTGGAGAAGTAGAGAGCTTTGGGTAGAACTCAGGAAGAAAAGGAAAGTCTGCTGGCAGTAAGGGTACTACAGACTATTCAGACTACTCAGCAGACTACTAAGTAAGAGTGGAAGCCTCTTGCAAGGGCACATAGAAAATTAGAAAATCAGAAAGGCCAAAGTTCAACTAGAACTCAGTCTGGCCGGTGTCATTAAAGATGAAAAAAGAAAGTGCTTTTATAAATATCTTAACAATAAAAGAAGAGCTAAGGTGAGTGTCCACCTACTACTGGATGTAGGAGGGAACCTGATGACCAAAGACACGGAAAAGGCTGAGCTGCTGAATGGCTGCTTTGTCACAGTATTTGTCGGTGACACCAGTTGCTCCTTGAGGGTTCAGCCCCTGCAACTGGAAGGCAGGGATAGGGAGCAGAAAGCAGCCCCCACAATACTGGTGAAAATGATCAACAATCTGTTGTGCCTCTCAGTTGTGCACAATGAGACCAGATGAGATCCACTTAGGGGTACTTAATGAGCTGGCAAAAGTGATCACCAAGCCACTCATCATTATTTGTCAGCAGTCCTGGCTAACTGGGAAGGTCTCAGTTGACTGGATGGTAGCAAATGTGGTGCCTATCTACAGGAAAGGCCAAAAGGATGACCCAGGGAACTACAGGCCTGTCAGTCTGACCTCAGTGCCAGGAAAGAGTATAGAGCAGGTCATCCTGAGTGCCATCACCCAGTACATACAAGATAACCAGGTCGTCAGGCCCAGTCAGCATGGGTTTATGAAAGACAGGTCCTGTCTGACTAATCCGATCTCCTTCTACAATGAGGTGACCTGCCTAGTGGATGAGGGATGTGCCATGGATGTTGTTTACCTGGACTTCAGTAAAGCCTTTGACATTGTCTCCCACAGCATTCTCCTTCAGAAGTTCATGGCACAAGGCTTGGATAAGTGCCCTCTGCACTGGATAAAAGCATGCCTGGTTGGCCAGGCCCAAAGAGTGGTGGTGAATGGAGTTAAATCTGGCTGGTGCCCAGCCACTAGTGGTGTCCCCCAGGGTTCAGTCCTCTGTAATATCAATATTAATGATCTGGATGAGGGGATTGAGTGCACCCTCAGTAAATTTGCAGATGAACCCAAGCTGGGTGGCTGTGTCAGTCTGCTAGAGAGTAGGGAAGCTGTGTTGTTATTGCTGTTCTTGGCTGGTGTACATTAAATGTTGAGCTGGTATGGTAGGATGTATGCTAGAAAGTATCATGAGTGGGAGAGTATCAAAAGAGCAAAAGGTAGTTAAGTACATACTTGTCTTTGAAAAACGAAGATATTTTATTTTGATTTGTTCAAACAAATCCCAGTCTGTGTTTCAGTTAAAAGAATAAATAAAAAGCTCTCCTAGAGAATGGTATCAGGGAGAAAGTAGATGTGAATCATTTTGGCTTGCTGGTCCAAGCCAAACAACCACTGAGATGATAGTGTCATCAAATTAGTATGATTTACTGACTCTTAATCTTTCATGTGAGTATCTTCATGTGCAAATATTGTTGTGCATCTGACCTCTGAGTCTTGAGCAGTGAAGATTTACCCTAGCTTCAGGTGTGTCTGTTCATACTCAGTTCTGCTAGAAACGTGGCTGGGTGAGGAGCCCTGCTGTGTTGTCAGAGGTTGCTCACAGTTCCCTTATTCCTTTGACTAAAAAGTTAAGATACTTAAAAATTTAAAATACTCATTAGGTTGTCAAAATGAATCAAGTAATTAAGCAATGTCCAGAAACTTGTACTTGGTTGAAGAAAAGCAGGTACGTTTTGTTGGGGTGTGCCATAATACAGAAAGATAAAGATGCTGGAAGTGTTTTCCAGTTCAACCCCTTTGGATAGCAAATGACTAGGGCACAGCACTGCTTGCAGAAATTCTCATGTTTAAAAAGCTGCTGTTTGTGTAAAACTCAGAACACCATTATTGTCAAGACTAAAGGTGCAAATGGAAATGCAAGCTTTGTGGGGTCAGGTTTCTTTCAGGCCAGTGTGTCAGAGACTTGTGCGTACAGGAGCATGAACCCTCAGCTGACAGGTGTCCTTCTATATGAACAAGTCAGGTTTCTTGTGGAGGGAGAGAACTGCAGCTTAGTCAGCATGAGGAATTGTCTGAGGTAGTCTGCACCGTCTATTAAAGCATGCTTTTTGGCCTCTCTGAGTAGACGCTTCAACCTTAGACAATCTGACATTGTATAACATAATAATAGTAACTTTTAGCTTGGGGTGGGAATCAGCTAACCAATTAAAAAAACCCTCATGCATTTCTTCTTTTAAACCAGTCTCTATGTAGTGACAAATACAAATCTGACCACTTGTTGTGTGGCTAATTATGGACACCAGACAGTGTCCATAATTAAACACTAGCTGCTTTACATACCCCTCCCTAGGCAAGGGAATGCTTTGATATTTGCACAGTAGTATTTAAGACAATATGCATAGCACAGCTACTGATGAAAAGGTTTGTTTTGTCACCTCACTCGAGCCATGTGAGGCATACTTACTGAAAGTAAGTCCTCTATTAAGGACATTTATGGGGGAGCCGTTTTAAAGATGTACTTGGCACCATGAATTGTACCCGGAAATGTGTACAGCTGAAAAGCATCAAGCTGCCATTACAAGCAAATTTTGTTTGGTTTTATAATAGCTTCCTTGTGTTCTTCTCCTCAGGTGTGAAAACCTGCGAGTGTACAAACTGGGTCTCTTTTCAGGTCTTTGGTGGATGCTAGCACTTCTCTGCTGGATCAGTGACAAAGTGTTTTGTGAGATCTGGTCCTCATTTAACTTTCCCTACTTGCACTGTGTATGGTAAGTGTATAAACTGTGTATAAATGCCATAGTTTGATTCAAATGTGATATATCAGCACCACACTACCCTTCTGTGCCTCTTCCTGGTTAGTGCTAGAGAAAGATTATAAGCCCAGAGCAAGTCTCATGCTATCCCAAGGTGGCAGATTTAGGAGCCTCTTTGGCTTGACCAGATTTTTCAGGCACTAAATTTTTTAATTGTAGCTGAATTCTTTGCCCTGGTTTCTAAAATCCCACAGCACTGCTCAGCTGTATCAGTGCTTGTGAAAGCTTAAGCTTCCACTATTAACAACTGAGAGTGAAATGGGAGAGCAGTGAAGGGCTTTGATGCCTTTTCTCTTTTATCACCCAGCATATTGTACTCTTACTCAAGGTGCCATATCTCAGCATCGCCGCACATCTGTCAGGGCAGAGAGGCCCAAAACCTGCAGCCAGATTTGACTGAGGATAAGCTACTTTTTATTTTTTTTTTCTTACTCTCTGTAGTCTTTGCTTACATGCAGACCGCAGCCCTACTGGGGACTCGGGGGAATAAGGTGAAGGACAGACTGATTTTAAAGCATCTGATTGCTGTACTGAAGTCATGTTACTGATGTGTGGTTTTTTTCTCTCTTTTGGGGGGTGTGGTTGTCTGTTCTCAGGCACATTTTGATTTGCCTTGCGGCGTACCTGGGCTGTGTCTGCTTTGCTTACTTTGATGCTGCCTCTGAGATCCCTGAGCAGGGCCCTGTCATAAAGTTCTGGCCCAGTGAAAGATGGGCGTTCATTGGGGTTCCCTACGTCACCCTCCTCTGCGCACACGAGAAATCACCTGTGAAGATCACGTGAAGTTGACTATGGAACGAGGATGGAATTTCTACTTACATTCCAGCAAAGACAGCATTTAAATAATGATAAATTAATAGGGTTGTATTCTATCTTGTTCTTAAGATATGCAGTACTTCAGGTGTCACAAAAAGAGGAGGCAAGTATGTTCTTTTTTCTCTCGGGAGGAGAGTGAGGAGGCAGGAACGTGCAGGTTCTTGAACACTAAAGTAGCCACTAGGTTCTCTGGTAGGCACTGTGTTTTCAATGTAGCATTTCACTTTATATAAGCTCTTTCCAAATACCAGGTTCAAGGAATGATGTTTCTACAGTATGTCACCTCTGATGCTTGACTTGCTTCTTTTGTAACCTCTGGCTGAGGTTTTCTTTCCAAAAGAAGCCTGGCCAAGATGCCTACATGCTGTCCTGTGCCATTCTCAGCTTTGAGTTTGATGTGGTTCCATGTGGCCACAAGAGTGTGCTCAAAGCACATGCTCCACTCGGCCTGGCCGGTAGCACGGGGATCTAGCTGCACATCACCTCAGGTCTTGGAGTTGCACTTGGCGTTGCTTCCCCAAGTACAATTGGAGACCAGCACAAAGTGCTTGCAACTGCAGCAGTGCAGTTAGGTGGTGTGAATGCAGGAATAGCTAACAGAAGATTCAGTCCCTAAAAAGGAATAGTTCAAAGGGTTTGAGCTTTCCTGTATTTCCACTGACCTGGAGACATTTGTATGCTCTTCTGTAAATGTCACCAAAATCTCTTTCTCTCTTGCAGACATGTTTGGTCTTGAATTGAAACTCACGCAGAAGTGTGGGCATTAACTTCAGGAAGAGCTCAGCTCAGCATGGATTGACAGTGTGATTAAACTATAAAAACTTTCAGGTGCCCAGCTGTACATTTGAGAGTTAACTTTTCACCAATGCATTGCACAGTGACACAAATGATAGTCCAGTTTGTGGTGTGGTAGTTATACTTAGGAAAAAAGTAGATACCACTTAAAAACACAGAAGACTTAGATTTCTATGAGCAACAAAATGTGACATTGAGTCTTGAATTCTTACAAAAGAATAGTAGATTCAGGTTTCCTCTTTGTTTTTAGCAAGCTTTGTAAAGGTAAGGGATGTCTGGACCTGTTTAGTTTTTAAGGCTGTACTTTGAGGTTCAGGAATGGCTGTGGTTCTTGCAAGCTCAGTCTGTTTTAAAAAAGATGGAGAGTGCAGGCATGTTTTGCAAATATTGGCAATTATTTCTGCTAATCACTGCAGCTGTGGTGAAAGAAAGATCTTATATTCCACCTAATATCACATCAGTAAGTGGATTAAGGCTTTGTATGTACACTGTTAATAAGTGATATTTCTTTTTTCTAATACTAGACCAAGAAGTACCATTTCCTCTGTATTTTGCTAAGAACTCTCATGGTGTACTTGGGTTTTAAGAGACGAGAAAATGTACTCCTTACAGTATAATCTTTAAGAAATGGCCTTTTAACAAGAACTTCGGGGTAGATTAACTTTCAAGCCTTGTAAAACCTTTAAGTTTTGTATTCAAATTTATGCTTGCAAAACAAGAGCTAAGGTAAATGCTCTTACACTTAAAGTTTTTAGTGGGAGATACAACTGTCTTCTGGAGAACTTCAAAGTGGGTATGTAGCTTACTGTCAGATTGACTAGCAGATCATAAACCCAGCAAAATTTCCAGTGGAACAATGTAGATTTATACAACTTGCTAATAGATTTGTCTGAGAGAAAGAAGTTTTTTTGGACACAGCATCATGTAATTTTTCTATGAAGCTTGTTTATAAAAGTTCATACAGTGATGTCTGTTTCTCTTTTAAACATAGCTGCATTTCCCTTTTCCTTCCTTTCTCTCTAATTATGAAATGCTCAGTTTCAAACACTTCTCAGGTATTAAAATGAAAATTATTAAATCCTTATACAGATAGGCTTGCTGGCTGGAACCCAGCTAAGGTTGTTGATGCCTGTCATGGCCCTGCATTTAGTAAGATTTTTCAGTGTGTTTGCTAAATTATTATGTTATGGTAAATAAGTTATTTTCAGTATTGCTTGGGAAATTAGTAACTGCAGGTATAATGGGCTATTCAAAATGACTGAAGTGAAGGCTCTAGTTAATATTTTGTTTGAAACTAACCTCTGACTCCAATCAAGGGCTCCAGTCAGCCTGTTAACTGCTGTCTTCTGATCTGCAGAGTCTGGCTGCTCACAAAAAAAGTAATTTTGAAAAATGGCAGTAATGCATTAAGGTGTTACAGAGGAGAATGAATCAGGTGCAAGCCCAGAGTCATCTCTATTTTTATTAGCGAAGCTTCATAATTTTCATTGGGGATTCTGTGAACAAAGATCACTATCTGATATTAAAAGGTCCACTGCAGAACTGCTTGGAAGTACTCTACTGTAATGGCAGCCCACTGCTTTTATATGTGGTTACTGCACTTTACATTAAATGAATGTTAACCTGTATGTTCTGACAAAATTATTTCAGAAAAGAAAAATTATGCTGTTTTTTACTGGATTCAGAGCTTTACCCATTGCACTTTGGACTAATGCTTCAGTTCATGGTAACATTAATACTCAAAGAAAGAAGTGATTGGCATACAGATGGGTTTGTAGTGGCCTAATCAAACAAATTAATTGAACAAGTAGTCGTATTGTATTGGAGTATAAGGTGATACCTCCTCAGGTTTTAAAGCCCTAGAATGCTTTCTTTCCTTGCTGTTAGGAAGCAGGTTTCTAGTCCTTAGGGCCAATTAGTATTTTAGTTTAATTAGTGGGATGCGATAGTATGTTGAGAGTAATGTAGATTCTATAGACTGGCATGTGTTATCCTTCATTCCCTGAGTATTACAATTTAGATTATTTAGAAGAGGATGTTTGTCTCTCAGTGAGGGCAAACACTTGCCCAGTTCACAGTCACTAAAAACTCAATAAACAGTATCTTGGGAGTGGTGTTGAGATGTGTTTGGGTTTTTTTTGGTTTGGGTTTTTTTGCATCTCATTTGAAGTCTGTATGCTGAATATTTGTGGAAAGTGTGTAATACTTTGCAACGCTATAACTTTGCAACATTGCATTCAGAATAAATGTTGTATGCCTTTTCATACATTGTGTTTGTGGGGAAGAATGCAGTTGTTGGAACTACCGTAAGGATAACTTTTCCTTCACATGGGTAACAGCAGTTCTGACGAGGAGGGAGACTGCTTTCTGTGGAAGATCATTAGTTAATGACATGCAGATTACTTTGCTGAGCAAACTGATTTTGTGCAAATAAATCAAATACTTGGAAAACTGACCCCATGAATCAAGGGACAAATAGCAAGAAATGGCTAAAAATGAGTGGTCTGTATTTCCACAAATCCAGAGAACTTGGTCAAAGTGAGTATGTCTGGGAGAACAAAATGTGAATCATCAGTATTCGTTACCTGAGACTGTGCTTCCAACTTAGAAAGGGAGATAATGGCTGTGTAGTAGCGTTGCACCTGTCCTTTTCCTCCTACTTCCCTTTTAGAGCAGTTTCTCTGGCTGCACATAAAAGGCCTTTGGAACACATGCAGATCCTTATAAGCCATGGTTACTGGCCTTGAAATAATTGTTGTGTGAAAATGTAACAGTAATTCAAGAATGTTACCAATGCAGAATTCATGCCTGGAGTTGGCAAGGTGTCAAAAATAGCTGGTGGATTGACTCAGCTATCATCTTGTCATACAGCCTGCTCTATCTGGAGATTATTGACATGGTTTCCTGTTGAAGCAAGGGAAAGATTATTATATTGCTGCATTTCTAACAGAGAATGTACCCAGGAAAGAAGTCTGAAGTAGTGCTCAAGTTCTGGATGGACTTTGATTGTGGTTCCTACTAGCTGCAGCATCAGGAGCCAGTTACATGTGGAAGGAGTTTCACAGGGTTTTGTTTATGGGACGGAGCAATTACTTAACTGCCTTTTTTCTCCACACTTCTAAGGCAGAAGCATCCACTAGAGGGACAGTTTAAAATCTTCCATCACCATATACATGACCATCAGTTGGAAACAGTGCAAGTGGAGAAGGACTGAGGTGAATTCTGTGTCCACAAAGGAACTGTAAAAATATGTTTGTAAACTCCCATGTATAATGAGTCACCTTCTGATTAATTGCTCATTGGTGCCCACATGGAAGGCATTGATAAACTAAAGCCTGGGAAGGTACACAAATACATTGAAAAACAGGTTTGAAGTCCAAAGTTAGCCTGCTGAATTGTACAAAAAATTTAGAACAAAATTAAGTAACAGCAAGGTATTAATTCACAGGTACACAACAATATTTTCTCACAGATATACAGAAACATTTTCAAGGTCAGTCTCTTCTTGGACCATCAAAGGGTCCACAGATTCATCATAGTTTCCCACAATTCCTCCTTTTTGTTTTCATGCCAAAAATGTTGCTTTGATCATCCGCTTCAGGGCCCTTTGCAGCAGATTAATCAGGCAGGGCAACATCAGTAGCACTACAATCACAATTACCAAAATTAGTAATCCAGTCTTAATAATTGAGAAAAGTCAGCCAGAGACTCCCCATCCCTTAAACAATCCTTCAAACCATCCTTCATTGTCTATTCCCTGTTCCAGTTCCTGAATATGTTTATGTATAGAAATGGAATGATCTGACAGATTCATACAACACAATTCTTCAAACACTTGACAACCATGACCTTGCTCTAGCAATAAAATCTATGGTGGTTCTGTCTTGCAATGTAGCTTAGACCATGTTGTTGGCTCAACATTGGTGGAGCTCACAACAAAAGGTAAAACAATTATATAGAACAGAAATTCTCTTTTGCTAGTTCAGGCCTTGTTTTCAACATGTGTCACAGTGTCATGGCTGAGCCATAGAGGGTTATAGCGCATGTGCAAGGTTGGAGCTGTGCATTCTCACACCTGAATCACAACATGTTACCACTTGAGCCACAAGAAATGGCCACCGCCAGAGAGGATGAGACCATCCCAGACCCGTTTCCAGTGCTTTCCAAGATACCAGCAAGCCCACCAATGGTAATGTTTCTTCTCTACAGTGCCATAGCCGAAACCCAGGAAAAATTTCCTAACCTGGCTATAATGCTGCAATGTTTTCTCACCATTAGGCTGTGTCAAACACCAGAGGAGAGGCCTAGACAAGCACTTGTTTGCTCTCTGCAACAGCCTGAGAGATTAGTACTGTAAAGGCCCTGAAATTTCTCTCACCCTACATGGTTGATTCAAAAGAAATCAAGGTTACTCCCTTTTCTGTTATTTCTTCCTCTCAGGGGGAGAGCCTGCACCACCGTTTCCCACACCTTTCAATGAAGAATTTTCTTTTAATGTCCATTTTAAACCTTCCCTGGTGCAACTTGAGGCCATTTCCTGTCATCCTGTCACTTGTTACTAGGAGGAAGAAACTGACACCGACCTCACTGTCCCTTCAGGTAGTTGTAGAGAAGATTAAGGTCAGCCCTCAGCCTTCTTTTCTCCAGACATAACAACCCCGGTTTCTTCAGCCACTTCTCATAAGATGTGTTCTCTAGACCCTTCACCAGCTGTGTTATCCCTCTCTGGACACACTCCAGCACCTCTATGTCTTTCTTGTAGTGAGGACCTCAAAACTGAACACACTACTCAAGATGCGGCCTCACCAGTGGTGAGTACTTGGGGACAATTGCTTCCCTGGTCCTGCTGGATGCACTATTGCTGACACAGGCCAGCATGTTGTTGGCCTTCTTAACCACCTGCACACACTGCTGGCTTGTGTTCAGTTGGCTGTTGATCAGCACTGCTAAGTCTATGTCTGTTGGCCATCCCCTTGTCCACAGCACTGATGAAGGTTTTAAAGAGAATTTGCCCCAGTACTGACCTCTGAAGAACACCACTTGTTGTAATACAGATTTTATTCTTCTCGTACCACTTCCAGTTGTTATATAGATGGTAGATTCACCCTGATCACAGCTTCCACTTGTTGTTATATGGATGTTCGAATCACCTTAAGCAAAGCGTCCAGGACAAGATGTAAGCAGGTGAAGACCTTTATTATGTTATACAGCAAAGTTAAATAGTCTATCAGAAGGCACATGTGCCACATCTTAATTGGTTATTTTCTACTGGCATGTGTGCGCAAGAAGTGTCGGATGGAAGAACCAGGAAACAACAGGCCTGTCAGCATGACCTCAGGGCCAGAGAAAATTACAGAGCAGATCATCTTGGGGACAATCACTGTGCACCTGACGGATGTCCAAGGGATCAAGTTCAGCCAGCATAGATTTAGGAAGGGCAGGTCCTGCCTCACCAACCTGATCTCCTTCTAGGATCAGGTGACCAGCCTGGTGGATGTGGGGAAGGCTGTGGATGTAGTCTACCTGGACTTCAGCAAGGCCTTTGATACTGTCACCCCAGCAAGCTCCTGGCCAAGCTGGCAGCCCATGGCTTGGACAACAGCACTCTGTGCTGGGTTAGGAACTGGCTGGAGGGCCGAGCCCACAAAGTGGTGGTGAATGGTGCCACATCCAGCTGGCAGCCAGTCACTAGTGGTGTGCCCCACGGATGGCCCCATCCTCTTTAATATCTTTATTGATGATCTGGATGAGGGGATTGAGTCAGTCATCAGTAAATTTGCGGATGACACCAAGTTGGGAGCAGATGTTGATTGGTTGCATGGTATAAGGGCTCTGCAGAGGGACCTTGACTGGCTGGGCAGATGGGCAGAGTCCAACATGATGTCATAGAATCATAGAATCATAGAATCAGTCAGGGTTGGAAGGGACCACAAGGATCATCTAGTTCCAACCCCCTGCCATGGGCAGGGACACCCTACACTAGATCACGCTGGCCAGAGCCTCGTCCAGCCTGGTCTTAAACACCTCCAGGGACTGGGCCTCAACCACCTCCCTGGATAACCCATTCCAGGGCTTCACCACTCTCATAGTGAAGAACTTCTTCCTCACATCTAGCCTGAATCTCCCCATTTCCAGCTTCATTCCATTCCCCCTAGTCCTATCACTACCTGAGATCCTGAGAAGTCCCTCCCCAGCCTTCCTGTAGGCCCCCTTCAGATCCTGGAAGGCCACAATGAGGTCACCTCGGAGCCTTCTCTTCTCCAGACTGAACAGCCCCAACTCCTTCAGTCTGTCCTCATAGGAGAGGTGCTCCAGCCCTCTGATCATCCTCGTGGCCCTTCTCTGGACACACTCCAGCACGTCCACATCCCTCCTGTAATAGGGGCTCCAGAACTGGACGCAGTACTCCAGGAGGGGTCTCACCAGAGCTGAGTAGAGAGGAAGAAGCACCTCCCTTGACCTGCTGGTCACACTTCTCCTGATGCAGCCCAGGATCTGATTGGCTTTCTGGGCTGCAAGTGCACATTGAGAGCTCATGTTGAGCTTCTCGTCCACCAGCACCCCCAAGTCTCTCTCCTCAGGGCTGCTCTCCAGCCAGTCACTGCCCAGCCTGTATTTGTGCCTGGGATTGCCTCAACTCAGATGCAGGACCCTGCACTTGGTCTTGTTGAAGCTCATCAGGTTGGCTTGTGCCCACCTCTCCAGCCTCTCAAGGTCCCTCTGGATGGCATCCCTTCCCTCCAGCGTGTCCACTGCACCACACAGCTTGGTGTCATCAGCAAACTTGCTGAGGGTGCACTCGATGCCACTGTCCATGTCACCCACAAAGATGTTGAACAAGACAGGTCCCAGGACTGATCCCTGAGGGACTGCGCTTGTCCCTGGCCTCCACTGGGACATGGACCCGTTGACAGCCACTCTTTGGGTGCGGCCATCAAGCCAATTCTTTATCCATCTAGTGGTCCATCCATCAAACCCATGTGTCGCCAGCTTGGAGACCAGGAGGTGGTGCGGGACAGTGTCAAAGGCTTTGCTCAAGTCCAGGTCACTTAACAAGTCCAAGTGGCAGGTGCTGCACTTTGACCACAACAACCCCATGCAGAGCTACAGGCTGGGGTCGGAGTGGCTGGAGAGCTGCCAAACAGAAAGGGACATGGAGGTACTGATTGACAGCTGGCTGAACATGAGCCAGTAGTGTGCCCAGGTGGCCAAGAAGGCCAATGGCATCCTGGCCTGCATCAAGAATAGTGTGACCAGCAGGAGCAGGGAAGTCATTGTGCCCCTGTACTCAGCACTGGTTAGGCCACACCTTGAGTCCAGTGTCCAGTTCTGGGCCCCTCAATTTAAGAAAGACATTGAGACTCTTAAACATGTCCAGAGAAAGGCAACGAGGCTGGTGAGAGGCCTTGAGCACAAGCCCTATGAGGAGAGGCTGAGGGAGCTGGGGTGGTTTAGCCTGGAGAAGAAGAGGCTCAGGGAGACCTTATTGCTGTCTACAACTACTGGAATGGAGGTTGTAGCCAGGAGGCGTTTGGTCTCTTCTCCCAGGCAACCAGCACCAGAACAAGAGGACACAGTCTCAAGCTGCACTAGGGTAAGTTTAGGTTCGAGGTGAGGAGAAAGTTCTTCACAGAGAGAGTTGTTAGCCGTTGGAATGGGCTGCCCAGGGAGATGGTGGAGTCACCATCCCTGGAGGTGCTCAAGAAGGGATTGGACGTGGTGGCACTTGGTGCCATGGTTTAGTAGTCATGAGTTCTTGGGTGACAAGTTGGACTTGATGATACTTGAGGTCTTTTCCAACCTTATTGATTCTATGATTCCCATTGCTCCTCATTCTCTGACACCAATGATCGTTCTAAGAAAGGGGTGACTCACAACAGAGAAGTGGCTGAAGCAAACATGGTCATGTGTGGCATTATTTGTGACTATGGATGCGCATCTTAAAAGGTTTAAACCTCTGGCTCTTACTTTAAAAGCAAAACATTCTTATAGTCTCAAAGCATTCAGAAAAATGGATCATACATTTCTTTCTGTGCATACTGCAGTATCTGAGCACCAAGATACACGCTAGCTGATAGGATGAAACTGGTATCTGAGTCATCTAACACAGATACTTCCTTGTTTCTCATAGCTGGGGCTTGGGTTTTGGTGGTTTGTTTTTTGATTTGGAACTGGAGGACTGACTTTACATTTCTTTCAAATAAAAAGAGTATTTCTTTGTGCCTCTCATCACTCAGCTAGAAAAGCCTGTGATAGAGGCTATGCCTTTAAAATTTTTTCACAGATCTTGAACAGAAAGTAGTAAAAATGTAAAAAAATCACTACTGGGCATAAAAAATAAAGATAATTCTGAACAATCCCATTGGAGAGAGATCTACCATAATATTTAGTTCCCAAAACAATTTATCTTCTCATGCTTCTTCATTCTGGGAGAGATACTAACTCGCTTCAGCTTGACCTTGGCTGCATTGTTTTGGCTAAGTCTAACTTCTCCTTTCTCTTGTCCCTTTTTTTTTGCAGAGGGGAGTAAGGGGGAGGCAGAGAGGGAGAAGCTTGTAGCTTCCCCTGGTCCATGGCCAGGTGGGAGTTCTTGTGCTGTTCCTTAATTGTAAATACCTGTAAATGTTGTAAATACTGTATATTTTTTTTACATATTTGTTGCATTCCATTGTAGATTGTAGTTTTGCTTGTAAATACAGCTTTCATTTGCTTTCAGCTGAGCTGGTCTGGCAGATTTAATGGTGGGGCTATTTCAACCCACCACATACAGAATGAGGACTTCCTAAAGTATTTCTTCCAAAATTTCACCTTACAGAGCCCAGAAGAAGCAGGGAAATGCTGCTCATTTTCATTTAGCTGTATGGTGAGGGAAATGATGGGACTCAGGGGTGTTAACTGCTGTGGAATCTGAGCACTTTACAAATAGTACACCCACTCCATCTCTCCTTACAAAACTCCATGTGAAATGTTCCCCTCCATAGTTTCAGGGAAGAGGGCTGCTCTGTGAGGTTGTCACTTTCAGAGGTCACACCTTTCCCAGTAAATGCTACTGACATGAACAGACATAACTCAGAACTTGACCTTGAAAGTGTGAGATGGACTGCAGAAGCTGTAATGGTTTGTGTTCTTAGCTAAATGGCAGATGATGAGTGAAGGGTTAAATCCAAGCAGCTGAGAGTTCATTTTGGTACTTTTGCCTCTTTCTTAGCACCATCTGTGCATTTACCTGCACTAGATTTATCATTAACCACGTGACTGTCATCTAGATGGTACTGTTCTTCAGAGAATAATAATAAGGAACAGTGCAGTCTGACAGACATTTCAGTTCCATCCAAATCATACAAATATTCTATCATTTATTTCTCTGTGGACTTCACATGAACCTTACCAGCACCAAATAGGGTCTGTTAAAACACACTCTTTTCTTTATGCCTCTATCAGACATGGTTTTGATGTGAACTAGCAGTTCACAACAATGATCTTTCTTTTGTGGTCTGGCTGGGACAGCCTGAAAATGATACAGCTCTATTTTGTGGTCCAGGACACTATTATATAGTACTATTTACTAAAACTGTAAACAGACCTACCAGTATGTTTAACTGGTTGAATGAGATACTTGATTTCTATTAGCTTGTTTCTAGAAAAAGTGTGGCGAACTACTAGGGTATAATTTGTGAGGTTAGCTGGGTCTAGCAGTAATTTTCTAAGCACCACTGAGACTATTTTGTTCTTTCAGATGGTGGTCACTTCTACCTGAAAGGGTTGTGGATATCTGTTTTTAAGTGTTTGTGGTGTCCTTACTGAAAATTCTGTTAGGCTTTTCTGGGGCAAGTTAGGAAACAGACTGTTTAGTTGGGCTACATTTGGCCCATTTCATCAAAATCAGTCATGTTGATGGCATGCAGGATAGCTTCTCTGTGAGCTAGCTGCCTTTCTGCAAGAGATGTTGGGCTTTAAAATGAATAAAAACAATGGATAAGGATTTATGATGCTAAGTCATCAGGCCAGTGCTCAGTGGATGCTAGGGGAAAGTCCTGTTGCAAGGATGTTGCAAGGATTCTCTTGCTTTAAGTCAGTGCTGGGGTTATCAGATTTTGATAAGCATGTTTTTGTTGAAATTAACCTGCTGTGTTTACCAATGAGATCATACCAGATTGTTTTGAAAAACAGGGACAACTGAAATATTTGGGTGATGTGTTTGCTATTGATCCTCAGTTACTTGACTGCAGTAGACTTCATTCTTGCAGGATATCTCTTCATTACTCCTTGCAAGACTGAGTTAATGGTCAAGAGTCAGCAAGTGCTATTCCTCAGGATGAATTTTATTAGTTGTGTGTGGGGGTGGTGGTGTTGTGGGTTTTGTTTGTTTGTTTGTTTCCTACAACAGCAGAATGAATCTGAACTCAATGTACTATCTCTCTGGCCCTTTGGTTTATGATGACATACTGCACAAATTGCAGTGTGTGTTTTCAATCTTTTGTCTTCACTAATGGATTTTTCATTATTTCAGTTCTCTTGATTCAATCCCTGAAAGCAGCAGTCCAACAAATAAGACACAAAACTTGGTCTTCATGCATCTACTACATCTTCTGCTGTGAAGCAAGTTAGACTGTGAAACAACCTAGCTTGACAGTCCGCTCAGGCTCTCTACAAAATTAAAGAGAATACAGACTCCAGTAGAAGTAATGCAGACCAGTTAAAAGAGATGAAGAATATATAGACATGGAAACAAGAAAAGGGACTGTGGCATGCAGAAATTTAAATGCTCCCCCATCTCTTCTTCCTTTCTTCTCATACATCTCTCTCGCTTTGGCATTCTTTCCATGACCTGTATGGTCTATTAATACAGGATGATCATCATTCAAGCAGCGAGCTGTGCTGTCTGTGGCTTTGGTCTGAGGGCATCAGAGAACCCCATCATTGAGGTCTCTTTGATGAATGTTTTCTCTGTCCTCCAGACAAAGATGCTGAAGGCAAAGTGAATAGAATGTTCTTCAGAGCTACTCAAGGGGCATTTCCCCCTCTTTCCCCTGCTGTGAATCCTATGATTCTCAGTATTGCCCTTGACCCTGCCTTGACCTGTAATATCTTACAGTTGTGGAATCACAGAATCACAGAACAGTTGGGTTGGAAGGGACGTCTGAAGATCATCTAGTCCAACCCCTTGTTAGGAGAACTTGCAGCCCTTTCCAGCTTCACGATCTGAACATAGTTTCTTCATGACAGAAATACCTTCCTTCAGACACAGTTATGTAGTAAGACCGGCAATTATGGGAATGCACAATGGATTTTAGGTAGGTGTCTTAAGGACAAGAGATAATCATACTTCAAAGGTTCTTAACCATGTTGCTCTGAAGAGAAAGCTGAAATGCATGCTGGAGTGCACAGTGTCAGATTAAAGAGAAGTCAGTAGCAAGAATGCTGTAGTCAAGAGATACCACCTACCTCAAACCTGTTTTAGCAGAGAGAGCACTGTTATTTAGCATGTATTGCATTGAAAAATGAAATACGCACTGGTTTCCAGCAACATTTGATTTTTAAGGTGTAAAAACTGTCTCAGTCTAATAATGCACATGGAAAACACATCTGTTCTGCTAGATCCTGTGTTAGCTACCACACCTTAGTTAATAGTGAGGGCCGGAAGATGTTGAACAGGGCTTGCCAATACAACAAGTGATCTACATTTTCCTCTCCTGCAGGTTTCTGTGTCTCTCCTTGTCATCGTCTAGAGAGAGTGGACACCTTATACCAGAGGAGGGTTTACCCTAATGAAAATGCTCACAACTAATAAAAGATGAGCATCTCTGCAGGATGACTTTCAGTAGAACACATAAAGTGATTAACCTTTCCATAGGACTGGAGAACTGAAGCATATGAGGACCTGTAACCTCAGGATCTCCCTGTGCTACTACTCACAGATTAAGAAAAACAAGCAATCAAGACAGTTATACCTGTTAAAAAAATCAGGTCTACAGCAGTCCAATGAAGGTACTAATGCAATGCATAATCACTGAATTCCTGAAAATTGCTGCATAAAGCTGGATTTCAGTAGGGTACGCCAAACAAGTTGTCAGGCATTCTGTAGTTACAGCATGTTGCGCTTAATTTACATCATGAGGGATGGGTAGGGGAGAGAGTTAATTAAAGAGACGCTGTTACATGAGATCAAATCTTGCTCCAAGTGAAGGACAATAAGTACAGTAAAGTACAAAAATAACATTAACACCTGCTTTGTAATTCTTGTGGCAACAAACATACATTTTCACTATTTAAAATACTCAAATAGGTTAAGACTCTTGGCACCAGTTTTCATAACTTTGGTACCACAACGTGGCTTGCACTTACCTCACTGCAAATACATCTACATCACCATGCAAAGCATGCAAAGCATATCTTCCTAGCCACAAACTCCCATACCCAGATGGTCTCCCAGTTCCATGGTAATTTCACTGCAAATACACTCACATCAGTTCTTCTTGTTGTGGTTAGACAGGGTTTTCCAGAGCCAAATAAAGATAGTATCTTCTTGGACTAGCTCCACCCACAATAATTGAGAAGTCCATGAAGAAATCAAGGTTTGGGTAGAAAAATTACCTGTCCTATATGAATTTGACTTTCCTCGTTCCTAGTTCATTCAAATTAGGTACCTACTAACTGAGATTAAAACAAGACTCCAACCCAGGGGAAACAGAGAGGTTCATCGAGCCTCTTCCTTTTTCTGTTTCTAGCTCTGTATAGGCTGACATAATTCCTTTCCCAGCTTCCCAAAAACATTACTATGTTTTCACTCTGCTAGTGGTCCATGGAGAAAATCATTATGGCATATACCTTTGGGTGCCACAAGCCTGGACCCACTGCCTACATGATTAAAAAGGCAATCATACCTGTAGGCCCATCTGCTGTCTGACTTACCTGGGACTAGGCAAGAGCACAGAGAAACCCAGACCTTTGTTTAGGCACCTACCTTGCGTTCACGGATACAGTCAGTATTTACTGCACTCTATTTTCTCTGACAATGCCCTTAATTCTGCAACATTCAGAACTGAAATCAGCCCGGGGGTGGTGCTTCTGTCACAAGGAAGGTCAGAAGAGATTCTGGGCTGCAGAACAGCTGCCATAATGCTATAAAAAAGTATATTTGGAACAAGGACATGAGGAGGGGTACCACTTTGCGTACTGTGATTGCCTTGGCTGCACATTGCTCTCTCCTGTATTAGGGGTTTTATTATTATCTCCTAGTTGTCAGCAGGGATGATTGCCTGCAAATGTCTGCAAACACACCTGCTGCTGGATATTTTTGTATTGCTGTCATTTCAAGAAAATGAGAGCTTCGGCAACCATGCTGGCACCAGTTATTAATCCAAATAAGCCACCTTCTGTGCATTGATGACATGACCTATTTGAGTTGCAGCCCATCTACTGTAGCACTTTTCAAGCTTAGTGTCTGGGAGATGTGTGTCCACCTCTTCCTGATGCAGTTTGTCACGGAGACGGTGGCTGTCAGATTTTAATTTCTTGCCCTATCCCACAAGTGTCTGGCCACAAGGCCTGCATACTTGGCTCTGTGACTTTATCTGCTCTAGACTAGCTGGAGTAGGTGCCAAAGCATCATTATGCCAATAAATTGTTTCAATTTCCCTACTGCTTGGAGTGGCAGAGGTCACCAGGACAGCTGAAGCAGTGGGTGCAGGTACATAGTGTTTCTGTTGATATTGACTTCATCACAAACCCACTGTGAAACAACTGAGAATGCCCTGCTTATGCTAGTGGGTCTCTGCTCCATGGTGCCCCTCACCACCATACTTTGAAGCTGCCAGCTGATAGAGGCAGCTAAAAGTGGTGTTTGTGCTGCTAGCTGGGGAAACTGGCCTCACCTGGAGGACAGCAATGCACCTGCAGGAGCACTGCATGGCATCAGTCCCTTATGCTGCTCTTTTCTGTAGGCAAAACCCACCCTTCATGGGTGTGATATATTACAGAAGCACAACTGGCCTACTGAGATACTAATTAAGAATAAAAACGGTGAAATCCCAGGAATAAATAAGAGAAAACTTGAAGCAGAGAACCATACATATACACAAAGCTCCAGGATGTTGTCATGTGGTGGATTCACATTGGGCTGTAGATGAAAATTTTCTTAACTCATTTTTAAGCTCTCTGGAGCACAGATGTTTTCCTTACTCTGTGTATTCGCTGCAGGTAGCACAGTGATATGGCATAAGACCGTTAGTGCTACCTGAACATTTATAATGAACAGCAGCATTGCAGATCATCATTTAACCCAGTGCAGGTAGTTAAGATACTATTTTCAGAGCTGTAGTGAAGTCCAAGGCAATTAAAATAGCAGGTACTGAGAAAAACAACACACTGTTAAGTCCTTTTATTAGTATTTATTGTTGTGATTGTTATTCACTTAATTACATAAAGTGATTTATATGAAGAGCTCTGTATTGATACCATAAGGTGAGAAAGCATACATGCCACAGTGAAACATACTGTAGATACAGTGAAATAGGACCTTTGTTAGATTATTTCTGATAGCCTATGTACAAATAAAGTTAACTTTCACACTATATACAAACATATTCACAGCAAGTATACTGTTTCAGAGATACAAGAGTTTTGTCTAGTGAATAATGATCCATACACATCAAGATACAAGAAAAACTGGAATTTTCAGAGGGTTGTATGGACTAACTTCCATGGCAATGTGTCTTGTTTCTCACTTTGAAATGAGTAAGATGCAGGGTTTCAAATTGTTCTTACAGTAAGTTGAAAGCAAGAGGTGGAAGAATAATGAAAACTACAAAGTGAAACAAGCAAGCTAATAAAGCTTTATTACAAATAGAGCATCTGATTATCAGTTACAACAGACTAATGTTATTTTCACATGACAATACAGTGGCCTGATCTTGCCATCTGAAGTGACAGAAATAATTCCTACTCATTTGAGTCAACTCCCCAGAGTCAGGATTGCAAAATTAGAACCATGTAACAGAGATCTTAATAATGGAAATGAACACAAAACCAAGTGAATCCCTTCGGCATGACCTAATTTTGATGGAGGATTAATATAAACATGTGAATAAGCCTGACCCTGAAAACTTTAACTCTTCAATAAAACAGATTTGACAGAAGTGACTCTTTTACAACCTTACTAAAACATGAGAAGCTTTCTTCACTGAGATGTCAGTGGGAGAAAGCATCAGAGCAACAGGATGATTTAATTGCTTCATTGGGCCTGACACTGCAAGAATTGTATTTTTTCTTCTGGGGTGAACAAGGATGGCAGGCTTGAGCCCCTGCTGCATTTGGTACTGTCCCACAGGGAAGCCCAAGAGTATGAGCAAACTCCCCCTGACTATTCACAGCTTCACTAAGGCAAAACCAGATCCTGTTTTACTGTACATTTATTTGACAGTATTTTACATTACACCTTAAACAGAGACATGAAATGGATTCTTTACTTTAAAATTAAAGATCCCCTTATTGAGAAGCCTCATACTAGCCTGGGTTTTTTTATGGCTTCTCTTTACATTAAGACAACTATGTGACATAAAATACAATTAAAAAAAAACAACGTAAAGTGCAAGATCTTTAAAAATGCATATGAATTTCATTGCTTGGATTGGTTTTGTGTTTCATGAGCAGTGAATTTACAATAAATCTACACAAATATACAGTTCCTTTACAGTTCCTTTACCAACCCTGAATTTCATCATCTCCTACTCAGCCTTGTCTTGGCCACTTATAGCTCAGGTAGGAGCGATGTGGCCAGTTGTGTCTTTGGTCTACCCATACTCCAGTTACATGGCTTCTAGGCTGGGGCTGACCTGCATCTGTCTGGCTTGGGAGCATGGGCTCAGCGCCATGCTAATGTGATTGATTACATGGCTTCTGGAAAAGACATGGCTTACATCCAGGCAGGCACCAGCACAGACAGGGGCATGTTCAAACTAACTGCACTCATCCAGGCAGACAAATCCTGAGATGCCATGCACTGACAACCAGCATCACGCAGCGGATCTACAGGGTGAACTGTCTATACAATGGGGCTGTGATCCAACTTCTATATTGAATGGGTGCATTAAATTGTCTGGAAATTGCTCTCCCAAGTTCCAATGGAAATGATGGATATCTCGATACAGATAATCCTGTAACTGATGGCAACAAATCCAAGGAGGACCATTTTAACATCAGCTAGGAATGAGACTCGCGTCAGTTGGAGGGCTGGAGCAGGACTCTTCTCCACACTGCTGAGTACAAATTATCCCGTATGCTAATCTCAAAATCACTTTCTGCAGATACATTTCCAGCTTCAAATTCAAGTTGTGCCAAACTTACCAGCAGGAAAACAAGAATCATCTGCTCAAAGGAACTAAACACGCCTCTTTCTCATTGAGTTGTGTCACTGTCATTTACAGGAGTTAAAACTTTGACAAGAATAGAAGTGAATGCAATTTTTCTCTTTGTACATGGCTAACAGGCAAGGGCATTTATGAAATATGGGATCCTAAGATATGAACTCTTGCTTAAGCTAATGGCAGAGATCTTCAGGATTTCAGGGGGTCAGTTGTTGGAGAAGGGATTATTTCTTTGTTATAAATTAACCATCTGATACAGACTCTTGTTGGATTCAGAACATAAGTTATATATTATAGGATGTATTTATGGAATTACTGCTGAAAGAATAATAATTAAAAAACATTGTATATCCCCTTTTTTTTGCAAAATAGGTAATGAAGTAAAAGACAACCAGAGAAATAATCCCTTAAAAAACACCGAAACATTAAGACTGTTACTAAGCATCTATGTTATACAGTACTTGGATTAATCACATTTAACCTACTGCTTTGTGGACCTTCATATCCACACACAACAGTACCATGAGTGACAGTGATCATAAACTACTTCAGAGTAGCCTATCTGGAAATTACATGGTACGTTCATTGCCATTACAAGCATCAAATGACATCTAGGTAAGATTCATTGTCACCCACTGTGACTTATGCTGCAGGAAGTTTATGCAGACAGCCACACCAATTGAATAAATAAGCAGAGGCATACAGACACAGCCTGCCTGCACTAAAGCAAGCACTAGTTTTCAGTAAAATGGTTAAACTACACAGAGTTTTGCTGAAAGAATTTTCCATGTCTACATTTAGGTTTTGAGACAATCATCCTCGTATCACAGTTTTAATGACATTTTCTTTTCAGCATTTCTAGTATTTTCTCTACAGATTTGACCATGGTGGCTTCTGCAGAGAGAAGCTAGTGCTTTTTTAATTCCCACCCCTCCAGCCTTTTCTGTTTTTTTTTTTTTGGTGTGGAAAACAGCAAATCCTTGTAAGAATCCAATATTCTGCTCATGATCTTCTTTAATTTCAATTAAGTGAGTGCAGAAAATCTTTAAAACAGGTTACAATCTGACCCAAAATCCTACTCAAAATGCTACTGGAAATCCCTTCCAAAAGTCATGTCCAACATTGGTTCTGTTCAGGTGTGATGGTGCCACAGAGAGTTGGTTACTTAACCTGAAGCTGCATTCTTACCTTACTTACTGTGTTGACAACCTGATGTTGTTCTGCAAATAGTAAAGCTAGAACAGGATTTGAATCCTACCACCAATTTCAGTATTATTTTATTTATGCTTCATAAAGATTATGCAGACCACAACATTAATTGAATAAGTGAGCACAGGTATAATAACAGGGAAGAGGCTTCATTGCCAATCAGTTTGTGGTACAATTCAGGCAGGCTGCATGACTAGATCCCTAAAGTCATTCAAAACTAAAGGAAATACCAAGTTAATCTGGACTTCAAAGGGTACAACTTTGAGAAACATTCACGGATCCCACATTGAAGGAGTTACAAATAACGAGAGACCTTTTATGCTACAAAGTTTGCTGTTGTTTTAAAATGGGAGTGTCCTAAGAAGTGGTGTACATTTTTGGTAATGTTAAGTCTGGACAGCTTTTGCACATCCAGTCACTGGGTTGAAGCAGCTCTTGACTGTTCCCTCAGTACTCTAGTTTAAGATTTTCTAACTCCTCCTCCATGGGATAAGGAACCATGCTTTTCCCTCCATCCCATTCCTCTCTACCAGCACAGTTGTTGCCTTATAATCAAAGAGCACATCAGTGTGGAAATATCCTGAAATGATTTACTCCATGTAGAAAGCTGCCTTGGTAAGCATAACCATTTTTCTCAGCCAGCCTCCATAGAAAGCGCCACACAATTGAAATCTCTCCTATTGCCTCTAGAGCTAGCTGCCACTGAGTGCGCAGTTATTCAGCCATTTGAATAGTGATCTGCCCAGTACATGTAAGGCAGTGGGAGCCATGAGATGTCTCATTCCTGAGGGGAAAACAATATCCATGTTGACAGTGGCAAGCTGTGGTGGTTTAGGCTGGGTGCTGGCCCGGATGCCACTGCAGAGACCACGCTAAGGGTGGGCCCAGCCCAGGGGGTATTCCATTCCTATAATGCCCTGCTCCCCTATAAAACATCCACACGGGGTCTTCACTTCCCCTTTCATCCCCCACTGCTGCCTAGGTAAAATGGCTTGAGCTGCCTCCCTTGGGCCTGCCCAGGTGCAAGGCTGGGTTGCAGGGGGGGAAGAAAGAGCCCTGGAGGGGGGTTCAGGTGTACCCCCAGGTGGGGATGGGACGTTCTTGGGTATGTTCTGGGATCTCTCTCTCTTTGTCATGGTGCTTGTGGTTCTCTGTAAAACTTTCATTGTTGTTCTTTTGTTTTTCCATTTAAACTTTCCACCGTCTCTTGCAATCCGTTTGTCAGAGTCATTATTTTTGGCTGTGGTGGGAGAATTGCCCTCCCAAACCACGACACAAACAGACACAGGAAAGGAAAGAGTCAGATACATTTTAAGACAGTATGTAAATACTCTACAGGATACCAGCCCTTAGCCCTACAGAAAAAACACTTCAAGATGTTGATGCCTGCTTTGGACTGAAATAGTCTGTGTACAGGGCTTTTGATGGGTTACTCTTTACTCCATACCTGCACTCAGTGGGGCAGTGGTCTCTGCTGCTGCTGCCCTCACTTTTCAGAATGCACCAGAGTAATCTAACAGTTCTCAGGGTCAGGCAGGGCTTTTTGCTGGGCATGAAGTCAAGAGGAAAAAAGAAAAAAAAGTACTGAGTAGAGACTCTTGCCCTTCATTCATGTCTTGATTTAGAGTGAATCTGAGTGTCTGTGCATGTGGTATGTGCCCATATACAGAGATATATCATGATCCTGCACACAGCCTTTTAGATTACTTGGCTTGGTCTGCTCACTCAGGAAAAGATTGGCTGTTTTGAGCAGTGTTATCAGAAAAAAACAACATTTGGTGCTTCCTTTGGGACAGATTATACCATGGAGTCAGCCCTGTATTTTGGAACACCTGTTTCATCTGAGCTCAGAATCTGAGTTCTAGATTGCATGACTGCTGTTCTTGTCAGCAGAGGGCAGGGTAGATAGGTAAATACCTAACTTTCCATTGTGTACACCCATAGAGACAAAAGTTAAGAGGTGGGCAGCGCTATCTTTAAGACAGGATCTTAAATACACAGACAAATCTTTGCTCACAATGAGAGAAGGTCACACTAAAAAGCACTAAGAAGCAAGAGAGGTTGCAAATGTATGCTTAAGATCAAATACTCATTCTGAATGTAGCTAGGACCTTAGGACAAGACGAGCAGCAGACATTGCAGCTACTAGTTGTCTTGTTCATTAGTATCTCACATTTTTCTTCATGATATCATATAGGATTAACATGTTAGTAATTTTTAGTATGCACTTTTTTTACGGCTTACTGCTTTTTATGTCAAGTCCTTACTCTAATAAGATATTGTTATACACAAACATAACAGGAAAACAGTAAAGGACAAGGGGATGAGTGAGAGGCAAACAGCATGGAACACAGAAGAACTGAGAAGACAAAATGTGCTGAGCCTTCTGTTATACAGCTGCGAGCATGACATTGCCATTGTGAGCACAATATGAATACAAAACAATGCTGAAACAGGTCACAGAAATGTGCTGAAATTTCATGAACTCTAACTGCACAAAGACTTGAACGAACAAATGACAATTACCTGAAATAATTTCTTAACATCTATTCCAGTTCTCTCTCTCTCTCTCTCTCTCTTTTTTTAATCATCCAAACTACAGGAAAGATGAACACGTAATTGCTTTCTCCTTCCTTATTTTCATATGCTAGGTTTGGACCTTCTCTTTCTCTTAGGAATTCAGTAGAAGAGTATTACATTTTCACTCCTTCATGGACTTCTTTAGGCATTCACACTCCAACAATATGGAAAAAAAAATCATGTAGGTTTCCTGTAGCTCCACTATATTAAAATTGTTTATCCTACCTAGTTTCAAGATTTATAAGAGGAAACATGAACTGCCCCAGCTTTGTACATCAGCTAGGATCTCTTTCAGCAATGGCTATATGTAGCTGTGAAGGTCCCTACATTCCAAGTAATACTGAAAGGTAGGCTGTAAAACATGTATCACTTCATCAATTAGGGCTGCCACTTTACAACTACTTCTACTTTCTGTATTAAATACTATGCATAAGCAAATTAGCCTTTTTCTTCTGCAATGAAAAGGCAAACTCATACTGATAACAGCATCTGAAAGCCATAGTACTGTTGTTGGTATTGCTGCAATAGAAAGAAAGTGTTCACATAGTAGTTGTATGATGTCTCTGTGTTACTATGAGCGAAGAAAGAATATCCCCATTCTGGTCTTTGCACATGAATGCAATGAAAATCCGCACCAGTTGTAAAATGGCCAGGCAGCATGGCCCCTTCAGTGCTGGAGCTAGAGTTTGTGGAATCTGAAGAGTTTTGTAAGATGTAATAAACTACCATTAATATCCTGCTGATTGCCTTGCAGGCCTGTGATGCAGAGGATCAAAACACTGATGAAGTCCCTGGTTTTGCTGAAATCACATATATAAATCCATATAAATCCACTTATATGAAGAGACATCAAAGCTCTTCCCTGTCTGCCACTCGTGAGCTTGTTGTATGCTTTCGACTCAGGAGTTTTAGTAGAGTATCAGAAAAATCCCATACTGGAGTGTGTGGAGAGTGATTCCTCCACAAAGTTAATATTCGCATTCCCCTTGAAGAGAGAGCTTTAAGAACTGAGCACACTGCATGTCTGTGCACACTGCTACAGAGAATGACAAGTCTGTGGGTATGTACCATAGGCATAGGAGAAGCAGCAGTTTTCACTGTTTCTGTGTATGCACAGCATCTCCAGTAATGAATGGTGAGGATGTGACGATGTTCTGCATCAGATAAAGAAAACCTCTGCACAGCTGGGCTCAGCCCTTCATGTGTGACTGCACTGTCCAGCAGTGGCCATTCTTCAGAATCTGAGATCCACCTGCTGTATCCTTTTCTTCCTTTCTTTTTCTCTCTTTTAAATTTGAGGGAGAGGAAATATATAAATCTGTGGGTTATTCTCATAGAAGCTTTTCACTGTGTTTTTGTTGTTGGTTTTTTTTTTCCCTTTTTTTCTATGTTATTTTGATATATATTTTTTCTTGAATACATATTTACTTTTTTTTCTTGAGAAACAGCACTTTCCACTAGATGGAGACTGGGCACTGGAGAACTTTGTCCTCCAGGAGGACACTGACAATCAGGAACACAAAGTAAAGCCCAAACATGAGAAAGCCCAGGATTTTATTCATCCTCCACTTGCAGAAAGCGATGGAGAGGATGACAAAGAGCAGCATGATGAAGAGGAGGACAATTGCACAGAACAGACCGTTGCTGCTTACTGTCACTGGGGCAAAGCTGTTAATCACAGCATACAGGAGCCATGGAAGAGGAAGGCTGTTAAAAAAAAGAAAAATAAATCGGCAGTGTTGCAGAGATGCAGAAGGGGGTGCTATAAAGTTTCTGGAGGCACTTCAAAATACAGTCAGAGGGTTGCTGCATAAAGTGAGGCAGGAAGAGTTTCAACTCTCCTACTTTGTACATAAATCCAATTGGTCAGCTTGCTGTCTGTGAGCACAGAGATCACTTTCATTTGTTTCTGGATTTCAGACCATCTACTTTCACCTCTCTTTCCAAGAGCCTGCATGACTGGGGGGGTGTGGGGTGGGGTGTCACATGTCATTGCCAGGAAACACCAGCATTCTGCAAGGCACTGTCTCCAGGATTTGGCCATTAAAAACCACGGCCTACAATAACTGGAAAAATCTGTGTTAGAAATGTAAACTTCAAGTGAACTCCAACTTAATTTTTATTTCTGTATTTGCTCTTATTACATTTTTCACTTCTGATGCAAAAGGATAAGGTAACACTCCTTCAGAAGATAATCAAGCTGAAATAAGTATTTAAGCCACTGATGGGAGCTTTGCAGACTTAAAAGCATTAAGAGAGCTGTCAGAAGCTCACCACATTCAAACTTTGAATAAGCAGCTCAAGAGAGAATAAATTATTACTGCCCCAGTACTAACTACACCGTCTCACTTGTGCCATTTCTGTTGTAAACATACCAGGGCTGACAGACTGGTACAGGGCAACAATGTCTCCAGGGGCAGGAAGACTAAAATTGTAATAGAAGTAATAAAGTATGGAAAAAAATGTCTTCTAATGCACCCTATATTCTGGTATTAAATAATATTTTCACATGTTTTGCAGAAATGCTTCTTACAGATGTTATTTCAGACACTTCATACTTCTGGAGAAAAGCAGCCCATTTTTTTCTGCTGTGTTCTAAGACACTGCCATTAACTAACAGATGGAATATATTCACTCTAAATTCAGCGTCCCTTTTGTACCTGTGCAGTTGCTAATATGTTCTACAGCTAGGCTGTTCAGGACTTCAACTGTAACTAGACCTGCTCTTCTGCATGTGTCATAGCAAGAAACAACCAAAGACAACGCAATTGAGAGTACAGACATGATTCTCTATCCTGTGTTGAAGATGGGAATAGACACTTTGTATAGTTCCTGTACAGTTTTGAAGCACTAAGGCATAGATTACAACATGTCTGGACATGATCTAGATCGGTCTCAAAAGGTCAAAAAGGAATCTGAAATCTAGCTGCATCCCATGCATCATTATCCTAGAGATGCTGTGAAGCAGGAAAGTGTAAATAGCACACTTTTTTCACAAACTTACTTCCCCCCTTTCCCCACTGACAGGGCTATAGAAAGGATCCTCTGTGTTAGTAGAGAACTGTATTGTAATTAGGGACTTGCCAGGTATATAAAAAAATCGCAAGTCAACAATAGCCCAAACAAACTACATGCTTTACAAGACAATGAGAGTGTGTTTTTATTACAGCAAAGGTGTGGAATACTGCAGAGGCAATTAGTTGTTCCCAATTATAATTTATAAAGAAAGCTCTAGTATAAGCACAATGAGTGGTATAATGCAAACAACAGCAACCTGAAAAATCACAAAAAGCTTCAGAAATTCCTTCTTGGAAAAATACTTTTAAATGTGCAGTTCATTTGCCTAGTCAGCTCTTCAATGTATCAAAGAGAGAATTAGCAACAAATTTATAAATATTCTGTCATGGAAATGTCTATAAACTTCTGAGCAGCTAAAATAGTTACATCCATTGCATATTTGCACCATTTTCCCTTTTAGGCATTGATAGTAGAAAGCTGTGGTAAGAAACACCCTGGCAAAATCATAGCTACAAGCTGAGAACAAAAGACTTGCTAAAAAACGGAGGTGGTGGAGTCACCATCACTGGAGGTGTTTAAGAAAAGACTGGATGAGGCACTTGGTGCCATGGTTTAGTTGATAAGATGGTGTTGGGTGATGGGTTGGACTTCATAATCTCGAAGGTCTTTTCCAACCTGGTTAATTCTACTCCTATTCTATTCTATTCTATTCTATTCTATTCTATTCTATTCTATTCTATTCTATTCTATTCTATTCTATTCTATTCTACACACAATTTTCTTTCTGTAGGACTTACCCGACTGTGATGTCAAATATGTTGCTTCCAACGGAACTGGATACAGCCATGTCCCCAAGACCTTTGCGTGCTACAATCACACTAGTAATAAGGTCAGGAATGGATGTGCCAGCAGCTAGAATAGTTAATCCCATGATTTCTTCACTAATACCAATAGTCTCTCCAACCTAAAAGGGTAAGTGAAAACAGAAGTCCTGCAGTGAAGAAATGCTTTCTGCTGTAAATCTCTTTAACCAGGAATATTATCCTGGAGCTTTCTGTCTAGCTTGGAGGATACAAGCAAGATTGAAGAATTTCTTGTTTTCACAGATTTCTACATGTTTCAGGAGAAAAGTAAGATTATCAAACAGAACCAGTAGGTATTGACAAGTGGTTGTCTATGGCTCTCATGTTACCAGGATAATCAAGACCAAGGACAATCACAGCTCTCTGAACTGCTTTCCATTTACTGAGTAGTGATTTACTTCATCCAGTGTTGTAGCTCCTAAAATAAAACACTACTCAGCATGAGACAGCTGATGGACTCTGATTCTAAATGATCTCTCATGGTGCAAAACACAGTGCAGGGATTGTACTTTGTACCAATATCACCTCCTTACCTGATGTGCCCACCAGACCATTAAGTAAGAAAAAAAAACGCAATCCAGCTGATAGAGCCAAAAAATGTGATAGGAAAAAAATTTTCTTGAGCTCTGAAACAGAAAAAAAGAGAAACATTGAACATCTAAGTTGAAGGGTAATGTGCTGTACTCTGGACTATTTAACTATTTACTTCTGAAAATGAGAGTGGTTTTGTGGTTTGTTTGTTTTTAATCAAGAATGTCAAGAAAATTCCTCTCTACACTGATGTATACTTACCTATGCCTCATTCTTTCTCACTGCTTCAGCTGTAAAATAACAGCTCCTAAGAAACCACAGAACGAGGCATCGTATTCCGCTGTGCTGCAGTTTGCATATGTGTTTCACAGGAAGGTGGTTTAATTTCTGAGTTTATTATAAACATCATGCTTATTAAGAAAGAATGTTTCAAATAGCTCAGACAGGTACCCATCTGTACCTTTGATTCACATATGAATAACTTTGTGCAACACTTTTCATGCTCAGTATAATAAAGGCTGCATATGACAAAGCTAAAAAATTACAAACCTAAATTTTTTTAGGACATTTACTTTTCTTGGGAACACAACCCACTTTCTCAATCAGAACAGAAGATACATTATGCACATAAATGCCATACTTTGCTTTGCAGTTTGTTATAGAAACATGCAAAACACATTCTGAGGCCCCTTTGTATTACAAAATCTGTGCAAAACCAAAGTATCTTCATTTTCTTTTCCAGCATCTCCCTTACTAATCACAAACTTTGAATAAGTAGCACTCTTGTAGCCATTGAGTTCAGATTAATAATTTAATCTGTATTCTTCCATTTCTTTCAATTATCCATATTTCCTAGCTAGATCTATGTAACAAGAAGAGATCAAGTTAAAATACTGAAGGAAGGAAATACAACTGCAGTAGTGTACCAGGCAGTAGTTGTCTAAATGAAATTAGTATTTAAAATAAAATCTGTATTGTGAATGAATGGTACCAGTCTTGAATAAAATCACAGCCTTTATGGGCACTGACCTTCTAAATACAGATCCCCATCCCAAATGACTTCTGACATGCCACTAGCAGAATACTACAAATTTTCATGTACAATCAGTAGGGACCACTTGTGGAAGCAAGCTGCACCACTTTGAATGCTTCTTTCAGATGCTGCTTGATCTAGTGTAAAGTGTCCCTGCCCACGGCAGGGGGCGGGGTTGGAAATGGATGATCGTTCCAACCTGACAATTCTATGATTCTGTGATTCGTGCTGCACTACCTTTTCCTGCTAAGTCCTTGCTAAATTCACTTCCACTTTTCACTCTGCAGGGGCTTCCAGAATTTTGGGGCAGTGCACTTTGCCTGTACCCCTCCTCCACTGCAGGATGAGCCCCTGCTGCATCAGGAGACTAATTAGCCTGTGGATTCTAGGTGTTGTGGGAGCAGACAGGATTGCAGGACTTTTCCTGAATATGAGTTTTGGAGACAAAATACTACTTAGACTTTTCCAATTCACTCTGCTCAAGCCTTGGTAAAGCCTGATATGTTAAGGAGTTTACAGAGCTGCACAGTCAGCTTTGCTTGTATAGCAGACGCAAGAGGCATTTAGATGGGTGTTGTGAGTTTGGCTAGGATAGGGTTAATTTTCACAAGAAGCTGGGAGAGGACACAGTCAGGACAGCCTAAGTAAACCAGGCAATGGGGTATTTGATACCATGGTGATGATGTGCCCAGTATATAAGGTGCTGGGGGAAGCATGCATGTGTGCACAATTTGAGCAGGTGGAGTGGGTGAGTGGCTGGGCTGGGTGGTGACAGGGTCTGCATGGCAGGTAGCTGATTTGTACATCACTCAGTTTATATATTATTTAATTAGTACTATTATTATTATTACTGTTGTTTTTTTTCTCTGTGTTTCCTATCATAGAGTCAGTAAGGTTGGAAGACACCTCAAAGATCATCAAGCCCAACCTGTGACCCAACACCTTATGACTACTAAACCATGGCACCAAGTGCCACATCCAATCCCCTCTTGAACACCTCCAGGGACGGTGACTCCACCACCTCCCTGGGCAGCCAATGGGTAACAACTCTCTGTGAAGAACTTTCTCCTCACCTTGAGCCTAAACTTCCCCTGGTGCAGCTTGAGGCTGTGTCCTCTTGTTCTTGTTCTGGTGCTGGTTGCCTGGGAGAAGAGACCAACCTCCTCCTGGCTACAACCTCCCTTCAGGTAGCTGTACACAGCAATGAGGTCTCCCCTGAGCCTCCTCTTCTCCAGGCTAATCAATCCCAGCTCCCTCAGCCTCTCCTCACAGGGCTTGTGCTCAAGGCCTCTCACCGGCCTTGCCCTTCCCTGGACACGTTCAAGAGTCTCAATGTTCTTAAATTGAGGGGCCCAGAACTGGACACAGTTTAATACCTAAGCCTCTCTTTATGCTCTGCATAATGTAGTAAGCCCTTCAAGTTAAATAATATATATTAAAAAACCAAAAACAAACTAAAATACCCAAACACACAACCCCCTCAGGCCCCAAAACTCTACAGTGTCAATATTTTTATATGGGTCTGAAGCTACAAAATTCTATGAAATTCTCCTGACCTCAACCGACAGGGTATTGACATTTCCTTTAGTTTCTACTTCCCATCCCATTGCAGGGGGAGGGAAAAGACCAAGCAGCTGCATGGTCCTCAGTTGCCAACTAGGCCTAAACTGCAGCAATGGTACAGCCTCAGTTTCAGGAACTGATGTTGTAGTGTAGTGACCATGAGTGATTGTGGACAAAGAGATGCTCAGTGAACAGGCCTGGCCATTACAACTGGTCATGTGGCAATGACCCTGTCTTTTGTCACCTCCACTGGGAAAGAATGAGACTGGCCCACAACTCATTGAAAACTGTGTAGACTCTCTCTGCTGATGGAAATGTAATGAGATCAGATTGCTACTAATGGGAAAAAGGTAAAGTCAGCAATGGCAATTGTACACACTCATCTACAGGACAGAACAATTAAAAGTTCTGTATCTCTTCCAGCTGCAGGTACAGCTGTAGACTGTGCTACAGAATACTTGCAAGCTCCCTGCGGGCACTTCGCATACACTAAAGCTCTCCTGAACACTGAGCTTGTGCATATTGACTAGCATAACCTATACAGTTCCACAACTGAGTATTCAAAGGAACATGTTATAGTTGTTGCAGATTTAACAACACTCCCCCAAAAAAACAGATATACGAGCAAGTAAACTCTTCCAGTAGGTGTTTTAAACAAATTCTCTTTGAATATATCATAAATACCCACAATGGCACCTGAAAACATTATTTTCATATAAATTCCATTTCTGTCACAAGCACTTTTTCTAGAACTGCCCAGGATATGTTGGTTGATCTGATTCTTAACTGCTTCTTAACTCTTCACAGAGCAAACAGTTACTTTTTCAAAAGAGTTCTAAACTTTTGTCAGGTCAGAAAATCTCGTGAGGAGCTTCAAACATTTAAACATACACAGACTTTTAATTCTAAAACCAAAACTTCTTTTTCCACATTTTTAGCAGCCAGCTCTTTCAACTTCCAGGTTTGGTTTTTTTGTCTTTCTTTGCAAAAAACTGGAATTTTTTGGGAATACATGTAGTGAATGAGATGATAAAGCGATAAGCTTGTTGCAGTTGGTCACATAATCTACAGAGAGCTCCTCATAGCAATGCCATGTGAATAATTACAGCATTAGAGATAGAAGCATACATTGGCTTACACAAAACTACCAGAGCAAGACCTGTATTTGCCAGCAATAGCTCCTTCTCAGTGCAATTGTACTTACCAAGTGGCACTTGCAAAATAAGGTGATGTGACCAGTTTAGGCTGTGCCTTTAAGAAAGAGACACTTTCTGAACACTCTAGCCGAATGTTTTGATATTAGAATGAAAACAAGAGATATGCTAATCCAATTTCATTGGTGGAACCCGGCTGTAGCTTCTTGTTTAGTCTTTCAGTCGGGGGGAGTCAGTAGTCGTCTTCTTCTTCCCCCTGTGCTGTGAGCTGGCTCGTTTCTCTCTACGATTCTTGCTAACCAGATAAGAAAACTAACTTTTTGCATTCGCTTTGAGCTTTAACAAAGTTTTCCCCTTTTAATTACCTTCCTTTCTCTCTCTCTCTAACCCTTTTGGGAAAAAGGGGAGGTAGGAAGGGAGAAGGGAGCAGCAGGCCAAACCCCCCTGGCCGCAGGGGGGAACCTTCCTACTCCACCACAGGTGACATCCACGGAATTCGGATGGTTAAGAATTACGAGTCAACAACCTTGCAACATGTGTAATCCTATCCTGTCCCAGCCAATCCTCCCCCAGTAAAATTAATTGATAAGCAGCAGTTCAAGACCAAGAGTAATTCAATAGGCTTAACAGTTTAATTACTTGTTTTAAAAGGGGGAACATTTAAACTCAAAAAGGGCACAATACGTGTTACAGTTGATGAAATCACGAACGGACTTGGTAGATGATGCTAAATAATTTGGGCAGAGATTCAGTTTTGAAAATGCACAGTACCAGCTGTGCTAATTCTATTTCAGGTTGTGGATTTTATTTCCAGAGTGCATTAATAATCATGCTTATTTTGTAACTAATGAGATTTACCTAACTGCAACTCCCTGGCTCTTGGAAATAAAGAGAGCTGCCAATTCCATGCATTTTGCTCTAAGAATTAGTCAGAGAGAGCAGACAGTAATAGTCTCCACCTTTTCTGGCAGTTGTTGTGATGGTCGTCTTGTAAAGAGAGAGTCCAGTTTATTACTGATCGGTTCTATTGTGGTTATGGTAACAGACAAATGAGAAAAGCTATGTCTCATCCAACTCCTATGCTATTTTCTCTGAACAAAAGAAAGAGAATTTCATAGTTTCACTGTAGATTCGTTGGATTGGTATTGTTCCTATCAGCAATCTTAGTGATATTTTTCTTGGTATGTTGTTTTATTGGTTTCAGGCCAGTGCCTGAAAAATGGGACTTCAAGTACTAGGAATGATTGAAGTATTAAGTTTTTCCTCCTAAGAGCCTAATCCTGAAAGACAGTGAGTACTTAATAATTTTCAAAGTAACTGTCTTAATTTTAGGTACTATTATTATCAACATCTTTACTCTTTACCTTTTACCTGAATTAATAATATGTTTGTCTCACACATAATTTTATCTGCATTACAAGCTTTGATTTTCCTTTCATACGTGACAGTGCTTAAATCTCATTACTCAGAACATGCTCCTGGATCTGTGCAGGAACATCTTGTCCTTGTCCCCTTAGTAACAGTGCATCTCTGTAAGGCAACAAGAGTTCATGTAAGTTGTACCTTTTTGTTGGTAGTGGGAATTTGCAGAGATGGAATGAACAGCCCATATGGGCTATGACAGCAGGGCTGGAGCCCTGACAGCTTTTTTATTTACTTTTTTTTTTTTTTTTTTTTTTTCCTTTTGGCCTGTAACCCAAAGGAATGAACAGTGCAGTATGCAGTATGGCTATGACAAAAGAGAGGGTGTTCAGTATCTGTCACTGACCCAGTGGGCCATCTGGGTCACATAATTTTTCTTTCAGTCTTTCAATGACCTTTACTGCAAGAGGCAGAGTTACATTTGTGGCCTTTACAGAGCCACTGGGGAAATAAGATATTAGTGCAGGAAAAACTGTTATTGTTCAAAACACCTCAACAAAAAGTCAGGTACAAAAGTCCCCAAGGGCACAACTACATTTGGTATACTGCCTGTAATGTTATTGATGTCACGGTAAGGATTTTAATATATACTGGCCTAATGTTAGTATGTATCATTAAGGCATTAAATGCACATTAAAACATGCCCGCTATCAAATCAGCAGAAAGTTAGTTGAACTAATACATAATCTACCCTATATAAAAATCTGCATATGTGTACAGCAGAGCATAATAAAGCAAAAAAGGAAGTAATTCTGAGTCTCACAAAACTACATATAGCTTGGCACAGTAAAACTAAATTCAGCAGGGATCAAATATACTTTAGAGAAGAGGCTCTAGAAGGAAAGGAGGACTCGTTTTTCAAACATGTATACCACAGAGAATGTCAAAAGCTCCATATGGTCTCTCCAATCAGTAGATGACACACAAGTGTTCATTTTATCCACATGCTAATCTGAGAATCCAGTTGCAGATTTTGCATTTCTGACTAAATTTGACACACTTGCAAATGAAGCCCTTGATGCTAGGCCTACCTACAAAATCTATTTAAGTATTATTTTAGGTGTAACCTTTGCCTCAGAGATTCCATGGGAAGTTGCTTCCTACTGCACATGTTGACCTGTGATACTGGGTTTTGGTTTTGCTAAGAAGGGAATAGCAGGGATAGCACACAGCCATCAGTGAGAGTATTTTAGAGACAAACACACTAATGAAGCATTAGGCAGTTTAAATAAACCAGCTGGTTAACTTTTCGACAGCAATGGTCAAAGTAAGCAGCTTGCTGCAATTATAAGCTGCATTTCTTTTACTTCTGCATAAACCTCCTACTTCTTTCAGTGAAGGAAATTTTAAAACTGTCTCCCATTGACATGTCTGATACACACAACTGTTCTTAACGTGTGTGTTATGGCAGGGTATTGTAGCTGGAAGATGTCAACATGCCAGTTCTGTTCTGAACAATACTAGTGTTAATAATTGCATGCTGCACACAGTTACACACAATTTTTTTGAGATACCTCTTTCCAAAACCATTACTGTGAGACCTGTTTCCATTGGCACAGAATACTGGATGAGGCTCCATGTCTATCAACGCTAACTTCAAATTAAAAATAACAGGGATGGTTTTGAATGATGGAGTGGAAAAGCTTAAACACAGAAATAAACAATCTTGAAATTATGTAGCATGCTCTCTGTGTTACCAAACAAGAAGAGTTTACCAAACTTTTTTTAAAAACTTTAGGAAAAGAAAGCCTGAAGATTGGAAGGGAAAACAGCAGTTCATGTCCTTTGAGAAACCTTTATCTAAACCCAAATCAGAGCTCTTATTTTACCTTGTTTCTTGCACTGAGCTGCAGTTTTTCAGTGTGTGGGAGAAGGAAAACAGAATTTGGTGTGTTGATATATAACCTCATAAATTGTGCATCTCTCTCCTGCTAGAGTTTTAAATCTACTTTTGATGCCGAAAGGAAAAGAGATTAGAACAATGTTAAAGATATTTTTCAGCTCTTGACATTTTTTATTTCGCTTTCCATAACCCTCCCAGTCAGTTCTATTTGTATATGCAAATATAAAAGTGGTCACAATAAGTCATTGGCATTAATAATCAGTATTATATTACTTCAGGCTGTCTTTGGGATAAAACTAGCATGTGCTTTACACATGGAGAACTTACAGATCTTATTTTACAACAAAAAGTAAAACTCATAGTATCCGTAAGGTTGGAAGAGACCTCAAGGATCATCAATGCCAACCTGTCACCCAAGACCTCATGAACACTAAACCATGGCACAAAGTGCCATGTCCAATCCCTTCTTGAACACCTCCAGGGATGGTGACTCCACCACCTCACAGGGCAGCATATTCCAATGACTAACAACTCTCTCCGTGAAGAAGTTTCTCCTCACCTCCTTCACCTGGCACCACTTCAGACTGTGTCCTCATGTTCTGGTGCTGGTTGCCTGGGAGAAGAGACCAACCCCCTCCTGGCTACAACCTCCCTTCCGGTAGTTGTAGACAGCAATGAGGTGTCCCCTGAGCCTCCTCTTCTCCAGGCTAAACAATCCCAGCTCCCTCAGACTCTCCTCATAGGGCTTGTGCTCAAGGCCTCTCACCAGCCTCGTTGCCCTTCTCTGGACACTTTCAAGAGTCTCAATGCCCTTCTAAAACTGAGGGGCCCAGAACTGGACACTGGACTCCAGGTGTGGCCTAACCAGTGCAGAGTACAGGGGCACAATGACTTCCCTGCTCCTGCTGGACACACTATTCTTGATGCAGGCCAGGATGCCATTGGCCTTCTTGGCCACCTGGGCACACTGCTGGCTCATGTTCAGCCAGCTGTCAATCAGCACCCCCAGGTCCCTCTCTGTTTGGCAGCTCTCCAGCCACTCCGACCCCAGCCTGTAGCTCTGCATGGGGTTGCTGTGGCCAAAGTGCAGCACCCAGCACTTGGATTTGTTGAATGCCATCCTGTTGGACTCTGCCCATCTGTTCAGCCGGTCAAGGTCCCTCTGGAGAGCCCTTCCACCCTCTAACCAAGCAACATCTGCTCCCAACTTGGTGTCATCTGCACATTTACTGATGATCATCAGTAAAGATATTGAACAGGATGGGGCCCAGAACTGATCCCTGGGGGACACCGCTAGTGACTGGCTGCCAGCTGGATGTGGCACCATTCACCACCACTCTCTGGGCTCGGCCCTCCATCCAGTTCCTACCTCAGCACAGAGTGATGCTGTCCAAGCCATGGGGTGACAGCTTAGCCAGCAGTTTGCTGTGGGGAATGGTGTCAAAGGCCTTGCTGAGGTCTAAGTAGACTACATCAACAGCCTGCTCCACATCCACCAGGCAGGTCACCTGATCCTAGAAGACGATCAGGTTGGTCAGGCAGGACCTGCCCTTCCTAAATCCATGTTGCCTGGACCTGATCCCTTGGCCATCCTTCAGGTATGCAGTGATTGCCCCCAAGATGATCTGCTCCATAATTTTCCCTGGCACTGAGGTCAGGCTGACAGGCCTGGAATTTATAGCCTCTGCCATCTGACCCTTTGTGTGGATGGGGATAACATTGGCCAGTTTCCAGTCATCTGGGACCTCTCCAGTGAGCCAGGACTGGTGGAAAATGATGGAGAGCGGCTTGGCCAGCTCATCTGCCAGCTCTCTCAGCACCCTAGGATGGATCCCATCTGGTCCCATGGACTTTGTGAGTGTCCAAGTGGCTCAGCAGGTCCCAAAATAATTTGTCTTGGATTTCAGGGGTACTGCACTGCTCCCTGAACCCGTGTACCAGTTCAGGAGGCCAGTTATGCTGAAGTTCGCCTGTCTTACTGTTGAAAACTAAGGTAAAGAAGGTATTTAGAACCTCAGCCTTTTCCTCATCTTTATTTACAATATTCCCCTCCAGGTCCAATAAGGAGTGGAGGTTCTTCTTGCCTCTCTTTTTAGCATTAATATCTTTATAATGCTAGAATGCTAGAGGTCTGCCTGGATGAACAAGGAGCTACTGGACACACTATTACTTAAAAAGAAACTCTACAGGAAGTGGAGGGAAGGACAGCTAGAATAGGGGGTATATAAGGAAGCTGCCCGAGCAGCAAGAGGCCTGGTTAGGAAAGCCAAAGCAGAGTTCGAATTGAATCTAGCCAGGGAGGTTGTCCAGGGAGGTGGTTGGGGCCCCGTCCCTGGAGGCTGGATGAGGTTCTGGCCAGCCTGATCTAGTGTAGGGTGTCTCTGCCCATGGCAGGGGATGGAACTAGCTGATTGTTGCGGTCCCTTCCAACCCTGACTGATACTATGATACTATAAAAATGCTTTTTATTGTCTTCCACAGAAGTGGCCATCTTGAGTTCTAACTGGGCTTTTGCCTCTCTTAGTTTTTCTCCTACATGATCTAACAACATCTTTAAACATGTCTTGAGTTGCCTCCTCCCCTTCCAAAGGTGATACAGACTCTTTTTTCCCCTCAATTCCTTCAGGAGCTGCTTGCCCATCCATGCCGGTCACCTTCTCCGACGGCTCATCCTTCAGCACGTGGGAACTGCCAGTTCCTGTGCCTTCAAGAACTCCTCTTTGAAGTAGGTCCAACTGTCCTGGACCCCTTGGTACTTAAGAGCTGTTGCCCAGGGTACTTTCCAAATAAGTTGCTGAAACAAGCTGAAGTTTGCCCTCTGGAAGTCCAATGTGAGGGTTCTGTTATTGCTCCTCCTTAATTCCCTGCATATTGAAAACTCCCTATCTCATGGTCACTGCACCCTAGCCTGCCTCCTACCATCACATCTCCCACCAGCCCTTCTCTATTGGAGAACAGCAGGTCAAGCAGAGCCTGACCCCTTGTAGGCTCACTTAACAGCTGCATCAGGAAGCTGTTCTCCATACACTCCAGGAACCTTCTGGACAGCCTTCTCTCTGCTGAGTTAAGTTCCCAGCCGATGTCTGGCAGGTTAAAGTCACCCACAAGGACAAGATCTGATGATCTTGAGACAGCTTCCAGTTGCTTGTAGAATATTTCATCTGCCTCCTCATCCTGTTTGGGTGGTCTATAGCAGACTCCAATCAGGATGTCACTTTTGTTAAGCCTCCCTCTGATTTTAACCCACAGGCACTCGATCCTTTCATCCGCAATCTCCCAGTGAGCCCTGCCAACTCCAGTGCTAGTACCCTCTTGCCCTTTCTAGATAAATTTTCCCCATCAAGGTCCATCAGTTCAGGTGCAGTAAAAGTTGCCCCTTGATCAAAGAACCCAAAATTCCTTTGTTGGCACCATCCCCTGAGCCAATTGTTGATGGCATGGGTTCTCCTGTTCCTCTCAGTGTACACCCCTGCCACTGGGGGAACTGAGCAGAACACCACTTGAGCTTCTGCCCTATCAATCAGTTGACTGAGGGCCTTGAATTCCTTTTTAATCATCCTCATACCCTTCTTATCAATCTTGTCACTTCCATCTTGGATTACCAGCAATGGGTAATAGTCAGTGGGGTGGATTATCTTTGGGAGTCTCCTGGTGATGTCCCTTATCCGGGCCCCAGGTAGGCAGCAGACTTCCCTGTGAGATGGGTCGGGACAACATATGGGTCCCTCTGTTTCCCTCAGGAGAGAGTCTCCAACAACTATAACCCTTCTCTTTTTCTTTGTGGTGCTGGTCCTTATGGTTGGTGAGGAGTGCTTTGCCTTAGGCATCTCCTTAGATGGTTCATCTTCCGCCCTCTCATCCACATTGCCCTCGGCCTCCAGGGCCTCATACTTATTATGCAAGGGCAATGGGGGAGGAGAAGAGGGCCAGGATGGATTCCCCTTGCTTCCCCTAAGAGGAACACCCCTAACACCATCCCTCCCTGTTTCCAGGTATGCCTCCCTCAACAGGGGAGGTGTGCAAAGCCTGCTCCCACATATCGAACTCTTTCACATTCCCGTATAGTCCTAAGCCTTGATACTTCATCCTTTAGCTCAGACACTTCATCCTTAATCTCAGTCACCAGATTGAGGAGAAAATTCACCTGGTCACACCTGACACAGGTGTCGTCTCCTTCCCCCTCCATTCCAAGTGCCAGGCTCCAGCACGCTCTGCATCTGGCAGCCTGGACACCTGTGTGCTTGTGCACCAACTCTCTCTGGGCACCTACTGATTTTCTAATAGCCTTTGGCCAAGTCGTTACCATGGTTCAGGGGTTTTATTATTAGTTGTTAAAAATACATATTCCACCTAACTACTATAATTTATCTGAACTACCACAGAGGCTTCTGTACTCTGTCAGCTGACCCGGCACGTGCAGTCGCGCAGAAGGCTCTCCAGCCAAACCGGCATTGCGTGCTCAGCCCCGCCGGGGCCAGGCTCCGGCTCTGGCCAATAGCAGAAGACAAAGGCCTAGTAGAATGTTTTTGAAGAACAGAGGAAATTTAGACAGTCTGAAGTGTTTCCAATGGCACCCTTTAGGCCACTGCAGATGGACAGACTTACTCCCTACTTACATGACATTCAGTAAAGATCCACAAGTGCAGGTGTGAGGGCCCCAGAGAGGGTTTTAAGAGCTTTCATTTTGTGTTATAAAATATTCAAATGGCAATCTCTACAGAGCTTTTGCCAACCAGGTGCTCACAAGCACTCATTTAAAGATCTGAAGACTGATCTTGTGACCAACTCTTCAAAGAAGAAACTATTAAAAACAAAATCAGATGTATTTTTATCAAACACACCATGGTCTCTTTTTGACACTCGGTTAGACGGCCACCATGTTGTGGAGAATACATCGACTTACAAGTTACTTACAGGGTTTCTGACATCTGGGAGGGAAGCCCACAATGGAAAAACAATGGGTAATACAAGAAGGTAGGTGAGCTGCTTGCGTGGGGTGTCAGGCCAGGCCAGGCTGAGAGGCTGGTCCTCATCCTCTTCATTCTGTAAGAAAAACAGAATACTGAAGGTTAGGGATTCTTTAAGGAGAAGTCCTCAGAATTGCACTGTGTTTCAGTGAGAATCCATGAAGTCTGAAATCATTGCTTTAACATTACACCTACCTAACAACATTAGCTAGGACACAGCAAAAAAAAATTTGACGAATTATGTATCCCTGCAGCACAGGCTGCCTGAGTATGTCCATCTGTGGCTACGCTGAGAGTGATGCCTTGGAATCTGGCCAAGTGGTCTTTTGGAAGGTGTAGAGCAGTGTCATGCCTTATCCCTGGAGAAGAACCTTACACCTCTTATACATCTTCTCACAATCTCTCTCCTATGGGACATGGGCTAGTCTAGTCATGGATCAAAACTGGTCTTGACTGCATCTCAAGCCTGGCCTTATAGCTAGATGTGGAGTGGGGGTAAGGAATGGAGTAGAGAAGGAAGGATGGATGGAGAGAAAGGGAAAGGAAAGGAAGGAAGGCGAAGAAAGAACAAGAGAGAGAGATGCACATGTGTGTAACACATGTACAAGCATATAATGGATACAAACACATATGTGGGTATATGTATGTATATAGAACTAATTTTCTTGAGGTTTTGTGAGTGACTTTAAAAGGTACTATTTAAGATATATCTATATCTATATACATCGTCCATAAGACCACAAGGTTAATTCAGGGTAATTCTCTGGACACATTCAAGCAACTCAACATCCTTCCTAAATTGAGGGGCCCAGAACTGGACACAGGACTCAAGGTGTGGCCTAACCAGTGCTGAGTACAGGGGCACAATGACCTCCCTGCTCCTGCTGGACACACTGTTCCTGATACAGGCCAGGATACCAGTGGCCTTCTTGGCCACTGGGCACACTGCTGGCTCATAATCAGCCTATTATCAACCACTACCCCCAGCTCGCTCTCTGCCTGGCCCCTCTCCAGCCACTCTGACCCCAGCCTGTAGCACTGCACGGGGTTACTGTGGCCAATGTGTAGAACCCAGCACTTAGATGTGTTAAATCTCATGCCGTTGGACTTTGCCCATCTGTCCAGCCTGTCAAGGTCCCTCTGCAGAGCTCTCCTACCCTCTAACAGATCAACTCCTGCCCCCAGCTTGGTGTGATCTGCAAATTTAGTGATGATGGACTCAGCCCCTTGTCCAGATCATCAATAAAGATATAGAACAGGATGGGCCTAGCAGGATCTACCACACAATTCCCTTCCTTAGACTACTAACAAAATGGAGCCTTCTCAGACTGCCAGAGAAAGAAAGTGAAGTGAACACAAAATACAGTATTGTTTCGGTTGCGACCTCCTTTCAGGTATTTGTAGAGAGTGCTAAGGCCTCCCCATCAGCCTCCTTTTCTCCAGACTAAACAACTCCCAATTCCCTCAGCTGCTCAGCACAATTCCATCTTTTGGGTGTATGTACATGGTATGTATGTGTTTCATTTACACCACAGAACAAGGCAACAGAAAAAAATGGACCAAATGGTTCTTTCACATAGATGCATGTAATGCAAACCCTGTTAAGACTGTGAGAAGACTCCTTGAAAGCTCAGTAAATGCTAAAGAAGCCTAAAAAGGAGTGCCTGGAGAAGACTGTGTTTGAGAGCATATATTCTCTCATATATTCTTCTTATTTTCTTTTAATAATTGAGAATTCAATTTTCTCTGCAGTGTGCAATCTGCTAATTTGCCCATAGATTTATAATACAGTCATGTCGTAGGATTGCTTACATGGACCTTGTAACCATGCTGTAGCAACCACTCATTTGAATTTTTTTTTAAGCAAAAGAGTTGTTGATGAAATGTTACTGTATGTTGGTATTGTGCAAAACATTTTCTATTTATTGCTAATTTTGGTTGAAGAACCTGTCTTAATCACTTCATCATTATGATGTCCTGAATTTTTCAGCTGCTCAGCTACCTGAACTGGCAAATACCCACAGAGGCAAACCCAACTCTTAGCTTAGTCTCTTTCTTCACGACTGTATCACAGGGATGGATTGAAAGCAAATCCATGTGTACCCCTCAACACATTGACAGGCTGCAGCTTCATTGACTGTATGTGTTGATGTCAGCAGAAGACAACATTTCATTAATTCCTACACATTGCAAAACTCTCAAGTTGCCTGATTTTAAGATGAGAGTAAAATGAACAGGTCATAACAGGTACATGCATTCAGAGATTTTTAGAAGACACGTAGGCACTACTTGTCATGCTCCACTTAGTACTTAAGAGGTTCCTGTGCTGCTAAAGAATCAGCTTGTGCCTTTAGCTTTCAGCTCTTTACCAAAGCAAACAGAGAATCACCAAGGTTGGAAGAGACCTCAAAGATCATCAATTCCGACCTGTCACCACAGACCACATGACTAAACCATGGCACCAAGTGCCATGTCCAATCCCCTCTTGAACACCTCCAGGGATGGTGACTCCACCACCTCCATGGGCAGCACATTCCAATGGCTAACAACTCTCTCAATGAAGAACTTTCTCCTCAACACGAGCCTAAACTTCCCCTGGTCCAGCTTGAGATTATGTCCCCTTGTTCTGGTGCTGGCTGCTTGAGAGAAGAAATCAACTCCCTCCTGGCTACAACCTCCCTTCCGGTAGTTGTAGACAGCAAGAAGGTCTCCCCTGAGCCTCCTCTTCTCTAGGCTAAACAACCCCAGCTCCCTCAGCCTCTCCTCATAGGGCTTGTGCGCAAGACCTCTCACCATCCTTGTTGCCCTTCTCTGGATACATACAACAATAATAATACAATACAATAAAATAAGCCAGGTTGGAAGAGACCTTCAAGATCATCACGTCCAACCCATCAACCAATCCAACCCACCTAAACAACTAAACCATGGCACCAAGCACCCCATCAAGTCTCCTCCTGAATACCTCCAATGAAGGTGACTCCACCACCTCCATGGGCAGCCCATTCCAATGGGCAATCACTCTCTCTGTATAGAACTTCTTCCTAACATCCAGCCTAAACCTGCCCTGGCGCAGCCTGAGACTGTGTCCTCTTGTTCTGGTGCTGGCTGCCTGGGAGAAGAGGCCAACCTCTGCCTGGCTACAACCTCCCTTCCGGTAGTTGTAGAGAGCAATAAGGTCACGTTCAAGTGTCTTGATGTCCTTCTTAAACTGAGGGGCCCAGAACAGTACTCAAGGTGTGGCCTAACCAGTGCTGAGTACAGGGGCACAATGACTTCCCTGCTCCTGCTGGACACACTATTCTTGATGCAGTTCAGGATGCCATTGGATGATCTGTAGTCCAGTAAGGTAATCTATCGAAGCCTGACTTTTAGGGGATTGGACTAGTGCAGGAGTTTGTGGGGCTACTTTCTAAAAACCAGATCCATTATGCTTCTATTCTTGTAAATGCTGCTGGGGTGGGAAAATCAATCTGAGACAGATACTCAGCTCTGAAATATGATCACTGAAGTAAAATTTGAGCACAAAAGACCAATTGAAGGGTTGCCTAGGTAACTCTTTCTGAGTGGCCTGAGTATAATCCAAGCAATGGACTCAGCTGGAATAAAGCACCATAAATGGCAGCTTCAGAAACAGCACTGAGTAACAAAGTACTTCCTGAACTGCCATCTTTAGAGATCAGCCACAATTAAGAACTGTATTTAATCACAACAAAAGCTTTACATTAGTCTAAATTTGCACATGAATTTGCAGAATTTATGGAAATAAAAAATAAACTGGTTCATGCAGTACTGTACCAGTAGACACTGTACTACAATGATGGGCCTCATTCTGGTCTTGTTCCTGTGTCAAAGGACACTGGGCTATCATGAGGACACAGGCAAGGTGAGTGACTATAGAAAGGACCACAAAGTATTATATATAGAGATTGGCAGATGTATCCTGATAAACCTTGATCCATCTGAGATCTTTTAACCTTCAGGTTGTAGTGCCTCATCCCTCTCCCTAAGACACTATCCTCAAAATATAAGGCCAAGATCAAGCTCTCAGTGCTGTAGGGCAAACCCTTTTTTATGACTAGTCTAACTGCAGGACATATTACAGATGCTATAGATTGGATCTCCACTTCCTATTTTGTATATCAGAATCAGCATCTGATTTTCAAGTGCTGACCATCAAAAAGTCAGTTGAAGTAAGGAAGTGCAATGTACTTGCAAATCTAGCCTCCACTAATTTCAAGCAGTGCTGAGAGATTCACTAAGGTTAGCTAGGGTACTAGCTTTGGAGTTGGCAGGGCTCATTGGGAGGGCTTTAAACTAGGTCTGAAGGGAGTGGGTGAGGAAACCAGTCTCTCCAGAGAGGAGAGAGTGGGACACAAAATAGGGTTAACTGAGACATCAACAGCCAGCTGAAGTACATGTACGACAACACACGCAGTGTGGGTAACAAACAAGAGGAACTGTAAGTCTTGGTCCACCAGGAAGACTATAATTGCTACTACAGAAACATGGTGGGATGATTCACATGATTGGAATACTGCACTGGGGGGTTACAAGCTCTTTAGGAGAGACAGGTGAGGAAGAGGAGGAGGAGGGGTGTCCCTGCACATTAGGGAATCTCTTCATGCCTCAGAACCTGAGATTGCGAATGAAAGGATTGAGTGCCTGTGGGTTAAAATCAGAGGGAGGCTTAACAAAAGTGACATCCTGATTGGAGTCTGCTATAGACCACCCAAACAGGATGAGGAGGCAGATGAAATATTCTACAAGCAACTGGAAGCTGTCTCAAGATCATCAGATCTTGTCCTTGTGGGTGACTTTAACCTGCCAGACATCGGCTGGGAACTTAACTCAGCAGAGAGAAGGCTGTCCAGAAGGTTCCTGGAGTGTATGGAGAACAGCTTCCTGATGCAGCTGTTAAGTGAGCCTACAAGGGGTCAGGCTCTGCTTGACCTGCTGTTCTCCAATAGAGAAGGGCTGGTGGGAGATGTGATGGTAGGAGGCAGGCTAGGGTGCAGTGACCATGAGATAGGGGAGTTTTCAATATGCAGGGAATTAAGGAGGAGCAATAACAGAACCCTCACATTGGACTTCCAGAGGGCAAACTTCAGCTTGTTTCAGCAACTTATTTGGAAAGTACCCTGGGCAACAGCTCTTAAGTACCAAGGGGTCCAGGACAGTTGGACCTACTTCAAAGAGGAGCTCTTGAAGGCACAGGAACTGGCAGTTCCCACGTGCTGAAGGATGAGCCGTCGGAGAAGGCGACCGGCATGGATGGGCAAGCAGCTCTTGAAGGAATTGAGGGGAAAAAAGAGTCTGTATCACCTTCGGAAAGGGGAGGAGGCAACTCAAGACATGTTTAAAGATGTTAGATCATGTAGGAGAAAAATTAAGAGAGGCAAAAGCCCAGTTAGAACTCAAGATGGCCACTTCTGTGGAAGACAATAAAAAGCATTTTTATAGTATCATAGTATCAGTCAGGGTTGGAAGGGACCGCAACAATCAGCTAGTTCCATCCCCCCTGCCATGGGCAGAGACACCCTACACTAGATCAGGCTGGCCAGAACCTCATCCAGCCTCCAGGGACGGGGCCCCAACCACCTCCCTGGACAACCTCCCTGGCTAGATTCAATTCGAACTCTGCTTTGGCTTTCCTAACCAGGCCTCTTGCTGCTCGGGCAGCTTCCTTATATACCCCCTATTCTAGCTGTCCTTCCCTCCACTTCCTGTAGAGTTTCTTTTTAAGTAATAGTGTGTCCAGTAGCTCCTTGTTCATCCAGGCAGACCTCCTAGCATTCTAGCATTATAAAGATATTAATGCTAAAAAGAGAGGCAACAAGAACCTCCACTCCTTATTGGACCTGGAGGGGAATATTGTAAATAAAGATGAGGAAAAGGCTGAGGTTCTAAATACCTTCTTTACCTTAGTTTTCAACAGTAAGACAGGCGAACTTCAGCATAACTGGCCTCCTGAACTGGTACACGGGTTCAGGGAGCAGTGCAGTACCCCTGAAATCCAAGACAAATTATTTTGGGACCTGCTGAGCCACTTGGACACTCACAAGTCCATGGGACCAGATGGGATCCATCCTAGGGTGCTGAGAGAGCTGGCAGATGAGCTGGCCAAGCCGCTCTCCATCATTTTCCACCAGTCCTGGCTCACTGGAGAGGTCCCAGATGACTGGAAACTGGCCAATGTTATCCCCATCCACACAAAGGGTCAGATGGCAGAGGCTATAAATTCCAGGCCTGTCAGCCTGACCTCAGTGCCAGGGAAAATTATGGAGCAGATCATCTTGGGGGCAATCACTGCATACCTGAAGGATGGCCAAGGGATCAGGTCCAGGCAACATGGATTTAGGAAGGGCAGGTCCTGCCTGACCAACCTGATCGTCTTCTAGGATCAGGTGACCTGCCTGGTGGATGTGGAGCAGGCTGTTGATGTAGTCTACTTAGACCTCAGCAAGGCCTTTGACACCATTCCCCACAGCAAACTGCTGGCTAAGCTGTCACCCCATGGCTTGGACAGCATCACTCTGTGCTGAGGTAGGAACTGGATGGAGGGCCGAGCCCAGAGAGTGGTGGTGAATGGTGCCACATCCAGCTGGCAGCCAGTCACTAGCGGTGTCCCCCAGGGATCAGTTCTGGGCCCCATCCTGTTCAATATCTTTACTGATGATCATCAGTAAATGTGCAGATGACACCAAGTTGGGAGCAGATGTTGCTTGGTTAGAGGGTGGAAGGGCTCTCCAGAGGGACCTTGACCGGCTGAACAGATGGGCAGAGTCCAACATGATGGCATTCAACAAATCCAAGTGCTGGGTGCTGCACTTTGGCCACAGCAACCCCATGCAGAGCTACAGGCTGGGGTCGGAGTGGCTGGAGAGCTGCCAAACAGAGAGGGACCTGGGGGTGCTGATTGACAGCTGGCTGAACATGAGCCAGCAGTGTGCCCAGGTGGCCAAGAAGGCCAATGGCATCCTGGCCTGCATCAAGAATAGTGTGTCCAGCAGGAGCAGGGAAGTCATTGTGCCCCTGTACTCTGCACTGGTTAGGCCACACCTGGAGTCCAGTGTCCAGTTCTGGGCCCCTCAGTTTTAGAAGGGCATTGAGACTCTTGAAAGTGTCCAGAGAAGGGCAACGAGGCTGGTGAGAGGCCTTGAGCACAAGCCCTATGAGGAGAGTCTGAGGGAGCTGGGATTGTTTAGCCTGGAGAAGAGGAGGCTCAGGGGAGACCTCATTGCTGTCTACAACTACCGGAAGGGAGGTTGTAGCCAGGAGGGGGTTGGTCTCTTCTCCCAGGCAACCAGCACCAGAACATGAGGACACAGTCTGAAGTGGTGCCAGGTGAAGGAGGTGAGGAGAAACTTCTTCACGGAGAGAGTTGTTAGTCATTGGAATATGCTGCCCTGTGAGGTGGTGGAGTCACCATCCCTGGAGGTGTTCAAGAAGGGATTGGACATGGCACTTTGTGCCATGGTTTAGTGTTCATGAGGTCTTGGGTGACAGGTTGGCATTGATGATCCTTGAGGTCTTTTCCAACCTTATTGATTCTATGATTCTATGATAAAATAGTGTAAAATTTCTACAACATTTTTTATCATATAGTAAGATTGACTGTACTAGGAAGATAGAAACAGCCATATTAAGTCAGACAAAAGGCCCATTTTCACCAATATCTTGATTCTGGCAGTGCTAAGACATGGGCATTCTGGGAAGAAGAATTGGAACATGATATATTTTTTCATCTTTCCCAAATTCATAGAATAATAATCCTGTTTCTTCTCTCATCAGTCCCTGAAGGATAGTGGAGAACCCTGGTTGTGCACCTGATCCCTCTTAAGCAGTCATTAAAGACTCACTTATAAGCTGCATTAGATCTTCCCATGTGACAGCTGTTAATGTGTTTCTATGAAATTCTCATTAGCTGTAATAATTCTTTCCACTCCTTATACACTGCATCCTATTTTTTTCTTGTGCTAAGAATGTTTTGATACATATTTTGTGTTCTTTGATCATGGGAAAGTTTACATGGCACCTGGTCTGCTGGCATCAGATGGAGTATGAAACGGCCATGAAAATGATCAGCAGGTTGGAGCACCTCTACTTCAAGGTCAGGCTGAGGGAGCTGGGGTTGTTCAGCCTGGAGAAGAGGCGGCTCCAGGGAGACCTGATAGCAGCGTTCCAGTACCTGAAGGGGGCCTACAGGAAGGATGGGGAGAGTCTGTTTGCAAGGGCCTGCACTGATAGGACAAGGGGCAATGGCTTCAAATGAGAGAAGCACAGCTTTAGATTGGATATCAGGAAGAAGTTCTTCACTGTGAGGGTGGTGGAACACTGGAACAGGATATCCAGGGGGTGGTTGAGGCCTCATCCCTCCAGATATTCAAGGCAAGACTTGATGAGGCTCTGGGCAGCCAGGGAGGTCTGATTTTTGGAGGTCCCTTCTGGCCTGGACCATTCTGTGATTCTGTGACTACACCCTTTTCAAAGGGGAAAAAGAATTCTTGCACAGGAGTTGATGGGGCTTGTTGAAAGGGCTTTAAACTAAGCTCAAAGACAGGAGGGGATAAAACCAGACACATTGGAGAAAAGTCTAAGGAAAGCCTTCAATCTGCTGTCCCACTTAAGGTGGGTAACAGTGGTATAAGCGACAATAAAAACACAGGGCTCACTAATAGGATAGTAACCTATGTGGCCAGGAATGGTCAGATAGCAAGAGTGAAAACTAATGGCTGAAATCCCTCTCTGAAATTCTTATATACCAATGCAAGTAGTATGGGGAATAAGCATGAGGAATCAGAAACTGTTGTACACTAGTGGAACCATGATATAATTGCCATTGTGGAAATGAGGTGGGATGACTTGCACTGGTGGAGTGCTGCAATGGATGGCTATAGGCTATAGGGATAGGCAAGGAAAGAGAGGTGGAAAGGTAGCATTGTATGTTAAGGAGTGCTTTGACTGCCTCAAATTCAATGTTAGACACACCAAGGTAGAATATCTATAGATAAGGATAAAGGGGAAGACCAACAAGGCTGATATCCTGGTGGGAGCCTGCTACAGACCACCTGACCAGGATGAAGACACTGATGAGATATTCTTTCAACAACTTGGGAGATGTCGACCTTGTCCTTTGGGGGACTTCAAGTTACCAGATGTCTGCTGGAAGTACAACACAGCACAAAGGGGTCAGTTGAGGAGATATCTGGAATGTGTGGATGACAACTGCCTATTGCAGCTGGTGAGCAAGTCTACCAGAGGTAGTGCACCATCTGACTTACAGTTTACAAAAAGGGAAGGGCTGGTGGAAGATGTGGTGGCTGGAGGTTGGCTGGGGCACAGCGACCATGATAGGATAGAATTTTCAGTATGTGGTGAAGTTAGGAGGGCAATCAGCAAAAACTCTGCCTTGGACTTCCTGAAAGCTGTCTTTGATCTATTCAGAATGCTGCTTTGGAGCCCCTTGGGAAGCAGCCCTCAAAAAGAAAGAGGCCCGGGAAGGCTGGGCTTACTTTAAGGATGAAATTATGAAGGAGCAGGAGCAGGATCAGGCTGTCCCTGTATGCTGAAAGAAGAGCTGGTGGGAAGAAGACCAGCCTGGTTGAGCGGAGATTTTGCAAAAACTCAGCTTTGAAAAAAGGGACAGGTGAACCAGGAAGTGTTGAAGGATATAGTAAGGTCATGTAGAAGGAGATATGATACTAATTAGAGATGCAAAAGTTCAAGTGGAACTTAATCTGGCCAATTCTGTTAAGGATAATATAAAGCATTTTTATAAATACATTAATAACAAAAGGAGGGCCAGGGAAAATCTCCATTCCATATTGGATGAAGTGGAGAAAATAGTAATGGAAACTGAGGGAAAGGCCATGGTACTTACCAGCTTCTTTGCCTCAGTCTTTAACAAAAAGACTGGATATCCTCAGGGCAACTGGGCTCCTGAATTGGTAGACAGTGACAGCAGAATATCCCTCCTGCACTCCAGGAGGAAGAAGTTAGTGATCAGCGGTGCCGCTTAGATCCTCACAAGTCAAGGGGTGCAGAAGCGATTCATCCTAGGGTAGTTAGGAAGCTGGCAAAAGAGCTAGCTAAGCTTCTAGGTAACTCATTACAAATAATGAAAAAGCCACCAAATCTCTAGATATTCACAAGTTCTTAATCCAAAAGCATCTATCTAATGTCTCCAATTCCACAGAAGAAACCCCTAACTAGCTTGCTGAGGACCAGATTTTGGGACATGGTTTAATGACCATGGTGGTCCTAGGTTGAAGGTTGGACTCAATGATCTTACAAGTCTCTTCCAAGTGAAACAATTCTATGAGTCTACTCTGACAACTTCCCCCAGTCTCCCAAGAAAATTATTCCAAGTGAAATAATGCAGTGTTTCACATTATATAAACAATGCCAACATATGGTGACATTTCATCAACAACTATTCTGTTTATAAACCACAGGTTATAGCAAACTCCATCTGCCAAAGTCACACTGTAGTCGCTGCTTCCAGCAAACATCAGAAAATCATTGTCTCCATGGATGTTCACATTCATATCTTAGGAAAACTAGCTGCTTTTCTGGCATTACATCAACATGCCTTTTTTTTTTCCTGACAGCACAAAATAGACAATTACAATAAACTAACTCAAACTTATCTGAAATGCTGAATCTGCCACTATTTACATATTATTCTGTATTGTAGCACACCTATAACTTATGAATTATAAATATTGCATTCTAAAGATTATTCTGTTAGCCCAAATTAATTGAAGAAGAGTTTAACTATAAATTCTCATGTCTGCACATTTCCTGTCCATTTTGACTTCTGGTATCATTAATCAATACAGAATTAGCATTAGGAACCCAGAAGAAACTGCAATGTGACCTATTTGCAATTTCATTTGCTCAAGCGGAAGTATAGATGTTGTACTACCCAGAAAATGGCAATTTCTTTCCTTACCTGATAGTGCTGCAAAATACTCCTGTGCTTTTCCTCTTGGGAGTGAAGAGCTCTGTACAATCTAGCATCTCACAATGAGTGAATCAAGAAAAAGTCATTATGGCTCAAAATGTTCCCAGTCTCAGAGGTAAGTACTTGGATGACTTTTAAGGTCAGCTATTTTTAATTAACACTTTCTGCACCCTGAATTCACTGTAAAGAGCTATTTGAGTGGAGCCCATGTGAAGGACTAAAAATCAGGCAGATATTTGCTCCAGATTCTGCTATTGCTGCTTTCTTGCATGAACACCTGAAAGTGCACCTCCTGGGACTTATGTGAAGTTTTTTATGCCCAAGTTACTGACGGTACTCTTTACTGAATTCGAAAATAAATACACAGAGCTTATAGTCAAAACTGCAGTCAGCTCACTTGGACAAGTAATAGCTATTGTGCTATGGAGACACATCTGAAGAGCCAGCCTTTGTCGTCACAGTATTTTTCAATGTTCTAGTTTTCAAGTAAATTGAACTGGTATACACCAGAAAAAAGTGAGGAATAGGCATCTGAGTTGCCTTAGCAAAATAAAGATCAATTCCTGTTGATGTCAGCACCATTATCTGTACGTTACAAAAAGCTAAACTGGCAAACAAGATGCAGGTATTTACTTTAGACTGAGTGCAGCAACTAAGAATATGTTTAGGCCTCAGAAAATGTATTTTTCATGATCCATCAGACAAGTACAGGGATTCTGGAATATACCATAGCCTTACATGGAAAGCTGGTTTAATCTCCTCTATCCTCTGTCTGTGGACCAGAAATGTTTAATATAGCTCAGAATCACAACCTGGAGCACAGAATGCAATGCTGCTCAGATTCACATTTGATGTGAAAATGAGGTGAGTACTCTAGGGCAGGGGAGACCTTTCCACATCAGGAGCCCTGTCCTGAAACAGAGAACACCATGCTGTGGGTTTTTGGTGCAGAAGGCTAAACATGGTCAGGTAAGTGTAGTAGATCCAATGCACACAGTAACTCATTTGCAGCATTCTCCTATGTATAGTTGTCATGTAAACATTTTCTGGGCCCCTCAGTTTAGGAAAGATGTTGAGTTGCTGGAACGTGTCTAGAGAAGGACAACAAAACCGGTGAGGGGTTTGAAGCACAAGCCCTACAAGGAGAGGCTGAGGGAGCTGGGGTTGCTTAGCCTGGAGAAGAGGCTCAGAGGAGACCTTATTGCTGTCTACAACTACCTGAAGGGAGGCTGTAGCCAGTTGGGGGTTGGTCTCTTCTCCCAGGTAACCAGCACCAGAACAAGAGGACACAGTCTCAAGCTGTGCCAGGGGAGGTTTAGGCTTTCACAGAAAGAGTGATTGGCCATTGGAATGGGCTGCCCAGGAAGGCGGTGGAGCCACCATCACTAGAGGTGTTCAAGAGGGGATTGGATGAAGCACTTGGTGCCATGGTTTTGTTGATTAGATGGTGTTTGGTAATAGCCTGGACTTGATGATCTCGAAGGTCTTTTCCAACCTGGTTAATTCTATTCTATTGGAATTTACATAGAAACAGGTAAAAGTGTGTGCATGAGTTCATGTGCCTGTGTGCATGTGTGTGTGTACATGTGTGTGTGTGTAGGTGGGAGGAAAAGCTGTTATCTTCAGATTGGAAGCTATTTTTAGGAAAGCCAGAGGTTAAAATAACTATGATTGAACACACTTAATCAAATGCTTGTTATGAAGGTGGCAAGGGAGTGGGGAGACAATTGGACTACTCAGAAGGGTCATTTCTCTGAAGGGCATCCCATAAAACATTTTTTCTTTCATACATGTTCAGTACCACTCTACAAAAATTTATATAAGACTCTTCTCCTTTGTGGCATCCTGCTCAAGGTTAAGAGACAGAATGCTGTAAGTAGAACAAATTCCCTCAGGAAGATGCAATGTCCAGCAAGAAGCAAGGCAATTTCTGGATTTGAATGAAGCAGGAACATCTTACAGACCAAATGGTGGAAGGGAAGGAGACCACAGTCATCTGTCCTTCTCAGCTGAGGATTCTGGTTTTATCAAAATGTAAGAGAGATCTGCCTCTGTTTAGAATGGACATGGTATTATATGAGTCTTACTGTCTGGGAGAAATCACCAGGTTGCTGCAGACTTTTTCCAGAAAGCCTTTTTGAATTCATGCAAGTAGCATCAGAACAGAGTTTATCTTACTACTCAAGGGCTTGGGCTAGCAAGGAAAGTGGAGTGAAAAAAAGAATGAATTAAGGGCCTAGGAGAAAGGGAAAAGCAACATAGTGGAGTTTAGAAGAGACAAATTAAGAAATAAAAAAAAACAAAGAAAGAGAAATGAAATGATATCCACCCAGATCATAAACTCTTATGAAAGTCTTTAACATACGGTGTCATCAGTGTTGCCCTGTGTAGTTTCAGTCATGTAAAATTTGAAAAGAAGGAAAGAATGAGTCTGGAAAAACATAAAGATGATAAAAAAAGAGAAAGAAATGAGGAAAAAATAAAAGAAAAAAAATCATGGTATTTGGAACACTATGCTTTTCTAAAAAAAGGTTTAATTTACAAGTATATGAAAATGCCACATAAAACTATTTTTCTCGCTTTTTCTTGCATTCTTAGCCTGAGACCTTCCTTACACTAGAATCCTCAACATCATACTTTCCAGAGAATTAGGAGTTTATAAGTAGAATGGATTTGTTTGCATATACTCCTTGTACCAGTGGAAAGTACAGTTCTTAATGTGCTTATTTTTAGATGACTCTAACCCCATAACAGAAATTCATATCACTAAAATGCATATGCCTAGGGATTTAGACCCAGCACCAGAATCTGCACCAGTGAAAAGTAAGGAATACACAAATATGACTATGCTTGTTTTGCAAGAGGGAAAAGCATGAAGACCACCGAGGAACTTGATAGTAGAAGAGAAAGAACTCTTCTGTACTCTGTTCTGTATCCTCACTGCAAACAGGTTTTAGGAATACTTGATGACCAGCTACATGAGTACACCTATTTCCCATCTCACAGTTTTCAGAACAACATTTCCCTCCTCTCCCCCTGAAAGCATATTTGCAGGTTGGTTCCTCAAGATGGACAGTGTCTCTACTTACTCAGTTCTAAATGATCATCACTGGGACATGAATAAAATAGGGTATGAATAGAATAGAATAGAAGAGGTTGGAAGAGACCTTCAAGATCATTGCATCCAACCTATTATCCAACCCACCTAAGCAGCTAAACCATGCAACCAAGCACCCATAAAGCCTTCTCCTAAACACCTCCAATGATGGTGACTCAAACACCTCCCCGGGCAGCCCATTCCAATGGGCAGTCACACTCTCTGTATAGAATTTCTTCCTAACCTCCAGCCTAAACTTCCCGGCACATCGTGAGACTCTGTCCTCTGGTTCTGGTTCTGGTTGCCTGGGAGAAGAGACCAACCTCCACCTGGCTACAACCTCCCTTCAGGTAGTTGTAGAGAGCAATAAGGTCTCCCCTGAGTCTCCTCTTGTCAAGGCTAAGCAACCCCAACTCCCTCAGCTACTCCTCATAGGGCTTGTGTTCCTAGCCCCTCACCATCTTCGTTGCCCTTCTCTGGACACGCTCCAGCAAGTCAACATCCTTCCTCAACTGAGGGACTCAGAACTGGACACAGGACTCAAGGTGTGGCCTAACCAGTGCAGAGTACAAGGGGCACAATGACTTCCCTGCTCCTGCTGGACACACTGTTCCTGATGCAGGCCAGGATGCCATTGGCCCTCTTGGCTGCCTGGGCACACTGCAGGCTCATGTTCAGCCTACCATCCACCAGCATCCCCAGGTCCCTCTCTGCCTGGCCACTCTCCAGCCACTCTGACCCCAGCCTATAGCACTGCATGGGGTTGTTGTGGCCAATGTGCAGAACCTGGCACTTGGATGTGTTCAATCTCATGGTGTTGGACCCTGCCCATCTGTCCAGCCTGTCGAGGTCCCTCTGCAAAGCCTCTCAACCCTCCAGCGACTCTTGCCCCCAGCTTGGTGTCGTCCGCAAATTTACTGATGATGGAATCAATGCCCTCATCCAGATCATCAATAAAGGTGTTAAAGAGCATGGGGCCCAGCACTGATCCTTGGGGCACACCACTAGTGACTGGCTGCCAGCTGGATGTGGCACCATTGACCACCAGTATCTGGGCTCAGCCCTCCAGCCAGTTCATAACCCAATGCAGTGTGCTCCCATCCAAGCCATGGGCTGACAGCTTGGCCAGGAGTTTGCTGTGGGGGACAGTGTCAAAGGCCTTGCTGAAGTCCAGGTAGACTACATCCACAGCCTTCCCCACATCCACCAGGCAGGTCACCTGATCCTAGAAGGAGATCAGGTTGGTCAGGCAGGACCTGCCCTTCCTAAATCCATGCTGGCTGGGCCTAATCCCTTGACCATCCTGTAAGTGCTGTGTGATTGCACTCAAGATGACCTGTTCCATAATCTTGCCTGGCACTGAGGTTAGGCTGACAGGCCTGGAATTCCCTGGTTCATCCAACCAGCCCTTCTTGTGGATGGGCACCACGCTGGCCAGCTTCCAGTCTTCTGGGACCTCTCCAGTGAGCCAGGACTGCTGAAAAGCTCATCTGCCAGTTCTGTCAGTACCCTAGGATGGATCCTGTCTGGTCCCATGGACTTGTGGGGATCCAAGCGGCTAAGGAGATCTCTACCTACCTCCTCCTGAACACAGGGGAACTATGCTGCTCCCTGGCTCCTTCTGCCAGCTCTGGAGGCCAGCTGTCTGGAAGACATTCTGTCCTCCTATTAAAATTCGAGGCAAAGAAGGTGTTAAGTACATCTGCCTTTTCCTCATCTTTTGTTACTACATTCCCCTCTATGTCCACCAAGGAGTGGAGGTTGTCCTTGCCCCTCCTCTTGCTATTAATATATTTATAGAAGGATTCTTTGTTGTCCTTCACAGCAGAGGCCAGTCTCAGCTCTAAATGGGCTTTTGCCTCCCTAATTTTCTTCCTACAGGACCTAGCAACATCCTTAAACATTCTAGGGGTACCTCCCCTTTCTTCCAAAGACGATACACCTTCTTGTTTTCCCTTAGTTCTTTTAGAAGTTCATTACCCATCCAGGCTGGCCGTCTGCCCCGGCGCCTCATCTTCCGGCACATTGGCACAGCCTGTTCCTGCACCTTCAAGAGTTCTGCCTTGAAGCAGGTCCAGCTCTCCTGGACCCTTTTGTTTTAAAGAGCTGTTTCCCAAGGATCCTTCTGAGTTAGTTCCTTGAGTAACCTGAAGTCTGCCCTCCGGAAGTCCAGAGTGGAGGTTTTCTTGCTACCCTTCTTGGCTTGATTGAGTACTGAAAATTCAATTATTTCATGGTCAACTATTTCATGGAGGCACTTATGTATATTTCCAAATTCTGACATTTCAGCACTTCCTTTTGTATTGCTGTAAAGAAAAAAATCATTAAAACTTCAGTCTGGCAGATTGAATTCTACTTAAGGAACCGAATCAAATATGTTCTCAGTGTAAAATGGAAAATACTTGTTCACAAAAAAAGATAAAAATTCAAGAGCATTTGTAGGTCAAGACTGAGTTATAATGAGATTGTTCTTGTTGCTCAGCTTTAATGAGTCAGTTTTTGAAAGAGAAGCAGCAACCAATGGGAAGGACTGGCTGGTGTATTGTCCTGTGCCTTCAGTAGTACTTCCCTGAACAGAGGTGCTCTTAGAACTAGGACCATTGTCTTTGAAGATATAGTACTTCCTAGGGTACACAGTGTCTGTATATAGAAGCCTTGTGGAAACAATGTTCAATTTTCCTTCCTCAAATTCCAATCATCAAAGAAAATGATCATATGAATGCTGTGTGAGTGATTCTGTCATTGCTTACACTTCTATAAATCAGGAGAAATCCTACTAATATGCTTGATGCAAATATACAAAGCAGATAGAAACTGAATAGCCAAGTTTTAGCTTCAGACTGATTCCATAGCTTGGGAAGGTGTAACAGGAAGCTGTGCACAAAATGCTAGGCAGTGACTTGAGAAAGGGTCCCTGTACAGTACAGAGTAGGCAGAGAATCTCACAGTGAATTAGGATCCCAAGTATCCTAAAGACCTATTTATTTGTTACATGGATGAGTAGACACCACAATTTTTCTAAAATTCCATTTATTTTTTAAATTACAAAATAGGTCCTAGCATATCACTAACTGAAGCAGCCTGAGACAGCAACAGCTGTTAGGCTATCACGGGAATAAAATAAAATTAGAAAGGCCACTGGGAAAGAACCCAGCAGGGGCCATCTCTAAATGTTGCTAGTGGATTGCTATTTTTAATTGTGACAGCAGACACCTAAAGTCCTTTCTTTCAGACAGATGGAGCTAAATCTGCAGAATCACTCCTTCACCAGTTATGCACCTCTCTGCTTGCTCCATCTTGTCATTTTGATAGGGATAAACAGTGTATCCAACTTCTGATACAGAACACCACTTTTTCAGGATGTCCTAATAGTTGCTGAAATTAATACACAAGTTCCATAACCTGCCTCACTGAAAGTTTAAAATACCTGAAGGGAAATGGGATGAAGACATTGCTGAGTAATGTACTCTTGCAGTATTTTTCCCTCCTTACACTGCAATTGCTTGTAATTGAAACCATTGTCTTGCACACTGAGGCTGCTTGACCTTTCAGATTTCTGAACAAGCTTAGAAACTGCTTCATTACAAAGCAAAATGATAGCATATGATCATTTCCGGGAGACATGACTAATTAAGATTGGCTTTTATTCATTTGTTCACTGAACAATCTCAGTGGAAAAAAATAGCAAAGCAAGATAGGTTTCCTTCTTAAAGTACTGAACTCTATTAGAGTTTATTAGAATTTTCACCCATCTCAGATGGATTTACTTACACCCTAACAGGTTACACCAGGCTATGTCATCCCTTATTGATCTTTGAGAACAGAAGTCTAATAGCCACCCTTGTTTTGCATTTCATTAATGTTGCCTTTTTTTTGTCCTGATGAAGTTAAAAAATAGTCTAAAACCTCTGCAGTGGCATTGCTGGAGTCTCAGAATATGTTGCTAATGGATCTGAAAATTGATCTTCCCTTACCTTAAAATGCTGAGTGTTGAACTGCAGGGCAGAGATTTTTTTATTACATAGATTTTACTCATCTCACTTACTTCAGTGAATTCTTTTGTTGGGCTAACAAGTATCTTTAAGTGGCATGTCAATCTCAACAACTCAGATTAACAGAAAGGGCAATTTAAGCTATGATCTCCTTTCCAATGGGAGACTCATTATCACTACTGATCATTCAGGATACGATCCCCCCACATCTCCTTTAGATACTTGATTCTGTTCTTGGTTTCTATTCCCAGAGACCAAAATTATCTGTAAATAGGGAAGAATTAAAGCTATCTGCCAATATTCTGTGCACTACCACACCAGCTGGCCAGAATAATCTTGTCATTTCTCCACCTCCATCTGTGTAAAGCAAACTGACTATTTCCTCAGACTCACCCTACTACAAATCACTGTTTTACTGAGTCTCGAAGGAAATAATAAAAAAAAAAAAAGCTAATTTCTCCCTATGATGTTTAATTACAAATTATGTTTCTTGTGAAGGATAATTGTGTTTAGGAAATGGCAAAACAAACATAAACATATTCCATTACTTGTAGACCACTTATAATTTCTCCTGTGGCTTGCAGAACCCTTTAAGTAAAGAATGTAACCTACACTGATGTTGCTTAGGTCATGAAGGAGGTAAGATGATCTCTTGACTTGCACTTAACAATTTTCCTAACTGACGAATAATCAAAAGCAACTAAGATATCAAAACCTAAACCTGGGTTGATTCAATGCAAAACTTGGCCATTGCCTTTATTGCACAATTCTGCTGTATGTAAATGCAACACAGCTCATTGCACTTTTAATAAGGGGAATTCATGTTCCGGTATAGACCACTGCTACGTAATTTCTTGTCATGCCTTTCTAGTGTCACTTTATCATAAAGACAAGACCAAGAAGTAAACTATACAAACAAATCCCTTCTGAAAGGTTCTGTGCCAAAGATTTTTAACAAGTCTTTCCCTCTCTATGCAGTGCCTGAGTTTAATGAAATCAATTTGCCATCATTCTTCCATTTGTTTGCCTACTTGAGAGGCAAGTGGTGTTAATAAATACCCTTTTTTTTTTAATAGAAGACATTAAAAGAGGGCCTGGCAAAGCCAAAGTTTCCAGTCAGCTACCTTTGAGAATGAAAACTTATTTTAAACAGAAGCTAGCTCAACTGTACAGCTACTTCAGTAGCCATTGTGCAAGTTAGACAGTCATGCGATTACTTACTATCTGCAAAAGGCATATGTTAAATAAAACACATGTAAGTGTTCAATTACCTCTTTTGAAGATTTCGACAATATGCAATAGGAGTCATAAAAACACTGGTATACTATATCTCACTCTTTTTTTTTTTTTTTCAAGATAACACAAAGCAGGATTGAGAAGTTCGTGTACAGCTCCTCTTTTATAACTACTTTTAACTATCCCATTAAACACAACACGAGAGGCTGCCTTCTTAAGAGAACAGGTTTTGTGCAATGTGATGATAACCAGACAATTACTTTCCATTAGCTGTACTTACATTTGTGAACATCCAATCTGATAAATAAAAAATGTATTTCCTAAAAGAATACATTTCAGACAACCACCTTACCTTACATGGAAGGCCAGGGGCACATGAGAAGACCTTTGTTATACAGCAAACTATACACTAGGCTCTATTGTAAATGAAGATCAAATATATTGCAGACAGCTCACATTATCAGCTACTTGCTATTAAAACATACACTTTCCATGAAAAGCACTATCAAGCACACAATATATTTACCAATACAAAAATAAATAGAAGAATAAAAAAGACATTAACCTCTTCTTCAACATTATGGGCGATTCCATTCTGCACTGGTCCTGAATCACTTGGTGGTGTGACTGCAACTTCCACTTTTGTACTTTTTTCTGCAGCATCGTCCATAAATAACAGTGGGAAAACAACAGAGCAGAGTATTAAATCTATTAGTGAAAATACTGACATATACTTAGTTTGTGTAAATCATCAAATATGAAAGTGGATTAACATCTGCCTTTAAAAGGGAGGGACAAAAAAAATCTGTCTTATGTTTGACTACTATGCATTTTGAATAAAATTCTTATATCTAAAAAACCTGCTGGAACTCATGTCCTAGAAAACACTTACATTCTTTGCAATATTTAGTGATCCGTTCATGCTCAACTTGTGGAACATAATATTCCAGGTGAAAAGTGACACACAGCATTCTCCCCAGACATTAAGGGAAGCATGATGCATTTACAGCTGAGGGGATATACTCAACAAGATGCAACTTTCTTAACACTCTAACCCTTAAAATTAGTAAAGTTATGTCCAAACTTGTATTGGGTTGAATTGAGATGGAGTTAATTCTCCTCACAGCATCTTTCTAGTGCTGTGGTTTTTTGCAGCAGTAGTTGATAACACAGCAGTGTTTTGGCTACGGCTGAATCTAGTATCCAGGCTGTGTCCTTTCAACATTTGCCTGCCCCAAGAGTGGATCAAGGGGCAGGCAAAATCTTGGGAGGGGACACAGCTGAGCCAGCTGACTCAGACTGGCCAAAGAGGTATTCCATACCATATGACATCAGCTCAGGTATAAGAATGAAGTGGAAGAAGGAAGTGTGGGGATTCGTCCATGGCGTTCATCCTCCCAAGGAACCACCAAGCTTAGAGAGCCCTGCTTCCCGAGACCGACCACCGTCCCGCTGATGGGAAGTAGAGACTAACATCTCTCGCTCTGTTTTTCTGCTTCCGCGCGGTCTATTGCTATTTGCTTATTAGTGTTATTAAACTGCTCCTATTTTAGTCTCTGGCTTCTGTTATATTTTCCTTTCCTTCTTCCCCTGTTTGCTTAAAGAGGGGAGTGATAGAGCGGCTTTGGTGGGCATCCGGACCCCCGGCCAGAGCCAAACCACCACAGTCCATTTAAGAAGGAGTTAGAGCCAGATTGTTCTGACTGGCTTGACCCAGGGGTGGAAATATGCCACTGAGTAAATGGAGGTGGAAATAGAAGTTGGTTGAGAAGTTGTGAGGTTTTTTCCAGGTGACCAGGATGTCCACCGGATCCATGAAGAACTTGCACCGCAGAAGAGTGAACTCTGCATCGCTGGGTGGTTCCATTAGATGAGAGAAGAACTGGAATGGACTGACACTTGACCCTGAATGAGAGACTGTTTGGATGGATGCCCAGATGAAGATATGGACTTCGCCGGACATGTCATCGGAAGAGTTCTGATTTGATGATATGTTTGGGGTGCAGAGATTATGGTATGAAATAAGGGGTGGCGTGTTGCAGTTTGGGCTGGGTGCCCCCTGCTTCCTGTGTCCAGAGGTCCAGCCCAGTGGGTGGACACAGGAAATTGGGTATTTCTACCATAATTCTCTGCACCACTATAAGATCTAATGTGAGGTCTAAGCACCTCCTCTTTCTTCCTCGCCGTCGCCCGGTAATGGGGGAGTTGTTGTCTCCCGGCCATGGGCCTGGCTAGGCCCAAGACCACGGGGGATGGGCAGTCTCAGATCTGGCCAGCTGAGACTAGCCTAGCAGTGGGGAGGGGGAAGAAGGAGCCCTGGGGGTCTTGGATGTACCCCCAGGTGGGGATGGGATCATCTTGGGACTGTTTGGGATTTCTTTTGTCACTCTGCTTTTGGCTTTCTGTAAAGATTCACTGCTTTTCCTTTAAACTTTCCATCACTTTTGCAATCCGTTTTGTTTTGAGTTGTTTTATTCTGCCCGTGATGGGGAGGGTTTGGAGGGGGGCTGCCTTAACCCATCACAAAACTGTAATCATGCTCTTTCTCATGCCAAAATGTGGGAAAAGGATAGTCTAATAGCATCCAGTGACAGAGGATATTCCTTAAAACAGAATCTTATTCTCCTTGTGCTTTTACAGGAATTGAATTACTTTTACTGTCTTGATATTCTCTAAGTATATACCAGATAAAAATGACAACAGTAAAAAAATTCCTTGGATAATATGAAGCTATGGGGAATAGCAGTATGAAGCGTCTAACTGAAGTTCAACATGCCGTATGGTATACTTCTGTATGGTATGCTTTCTGCAGAAGTAAACACAACTGTCAAGTTACATTACTGCTATCCTGAGATTCTACTAAATTAAAAATCCAAGATCACAGCCACAGCAGAGTGCCAGACTACTTGTACTTATTTCAGTGCATGTGTACTGTTTCTTAATCCCACAGCAAGCACGATGGTTTATTAAGAGATTGTCCAATCTAACTACTTGATCTCAGACGCAAATAGTACCTAAACATAGAACAGTGTCAGAAAAAGTAGCCACTAATAAAATGATTCAGCTTTTTTCAGATGCATTTACACTCAGTTTTCTAATGTAGAAAACACATGAGGTAAAGTAGAGAAAACAGAACATATCACAAGTTTTCTTTTAGTACAGGAACTTTTGAACTAAAATGCAAATTCTTACCCTTAATGGAAAACCACAGTAAGCTTATTTTGCACGATTAACGTATATTGGCCTAAATGACTCTCAGCAAGTAGTAGACAGACAAACCAAAGCTTGAATATGAAGGTTGTTTGTGACAAGGTTGATACCACACAAAACACATTCTCCCAGAACAACCCAACAAAATCATCATTTCTGCTTTTCTTTCAACTCTACCAGGAGCTTTCTAGATACCTTAACTGGCTTTATCTTCTAATATTTAACTCCTGTCCCATCCACAAGTTTCATAATACTTTGTTTAGGCAATAAGAAAATATTTACTAAAATAGCACAAATGAAATAGAAGGAGAATTAAGCCCAAAGGATTTTCAAAAAACGAAATGAATAAAAAGGGCCCTCTAGAACAGCTTATAAATCTGTCCTGCTGCACTCACCATGATTAGCAGCTCCATTCTGCCTTTCACTGTCTTCCACCTGGCACTTCTTTTTGGCGATCTTATGCAGAATTGAGGCCCTTTCCTTGAACTTTCCTAAAAGAAAGCATTTTTATTATTAAAAGGCAGCCATTTTGAGAAGCAAAGTTTCTTTGCCATAGCTTAGGCTCCATACATCAGTGCTGATAATCCATTTCAATTCCCCATCAAAGAGAGAACAGGTATATATTTTTTATTCTTTTTAGTGGAAATACAAATGTAAATTTTTTTCTATTCTGAGAACTCAGCAACAAATTGAACATGAAATTTAAAATAAAAGCTACTATTTTTCTTAGGAAGTCATGGGTAAAGTTCCTTTTATTAAAGTGCTGGTGTGGGATTTAAGCCTAAACATATGATGAACAGAGATGAATAAAAATAATATAAATAAACAACAGAAGTTTCAGGTCTCAATTAGAACTGCAGTAACACAATTTCAGATGAACCCATATATTGCATCATGGTGAGTGTGGTCACCTTCGTCACTTTGCACTCAGCTATGTGCCTCTGACTTCTACAGATACTTCAGAGGAGAAGAAATATCCACAACTCATGCCTTCCATACCAGCTTCTCAAAAGTAACTTTTCTTCTCAACCTGCCAGTTTTTTTTTTCTCCCATGAGGTTAACCACACATTTTATCATCTAGACTGTCTCTAGAGCAACTCATTCCATTCTAAGAGAGGTCATATCATTCTTTATTGACCTAGAGTCCAGTCAACATATTCAAACTAGGCAATGTCAAAGATGGCAAATATTAAGTGAAATTATTTTTTCATCTAGACTGTCTCTAGAGCAACTCATTCCGTCCTAAGAGAGGTCATACCATTCTTTATTGACCTAGAGTCCAGCTGACATATTCAAACTAGGCAATGTCAAAGATGGCAAATATTAAGTGAAATTAATTTAATCCTTTCTCTATTTTCATTGATCTTTCTAAGTAAAGACTCTTTTGACATCTTATGGTAGTCTGTGTTGTGTAGAAACATGATGTATGTACCTTTACTGTTATCCTCATTGTTATTGTTAAGTCTTTTTTTAATCTGTCTAAAAGGTACTAATTGCTGGCCTCAATGCAGTACAATTCTATGGTCACATAACACTACGGTCATACAGGCCCAGTAGCTGCTTTAATTAATCTCAAGTTTATAAAAAATCCATTGAATACTGTTGGTGTCACTGCAGCAAAACCAGCACAGACTTAAGATCAGAAGATGCTTTGATGGAATCACACAATGGATAGCAGAAATTAACAGTAACAACTCATGAATTAACTCAGCTGGGTAACATTCACTGCTTCCAAGCTAAAATAAAAGACACACAAGAATAAATTATCGTTCAAGAAAGAAATCCTCTTTTCCCATCTCACAAATGGAAACTTCAAACCCCTGTACCAACACCTTTGCATGAGAAGTAGCATATGCACAGCCCACAGGGACTAGCAGCTAACATTTGCTAGGAAGTGAAATTAATGTGAACAGCAAATCACCTGGAAAGTAATAAAAATACCACAAAGATTTAATAAGCAACACTGTCCATTCAGCAGCCGCTGTCTTTTGACAACCACATCATGCTCAAACAAACCAATTAGCCATTCACAATATATTGCAAAGATTATATTTTCTGGTACATAGTATCTAGAGTAACATTGCCTGTAGAAGAGTATCATAGAACACAATCATAAATAGCAAACCACCTAATTATTTCAATGCACAAGGTCAGTGGCAGAGATTTCAGCTAGAAGGGAAAGAAGAAACAAAGAGCTAAAGAAAAATAGAGATAGGAAAAGGAATTGCTTGGGATATTGGATAAGTGAAAGAAAAAATAGAGGAAAAATTGCAAATAATATTTCCAAGTATTGTAAGCAGAAATGCTAAGAGTTCTTTTGAAACACTAGGAGCATTTAAAAAGTGCTTAACCAGAGGCATGTGTAGGTACTGAAATGTGCCTGCATAATTTTCATCCCACATCTATGTCTGTTTACTAAAGTATTGGTTTAGGTTTCAGACTCCAATGGAACTTCGTATGTTTGAGAATTTGGCTTGTGATGTCCAAAACACACAAAAGTATTTTTTCAAGTGATGCAAATGATGTAATTGAGGCATTTTCTGATAATTATCCCTGGAACCATAACTCCGTAATACCACCAACTCTAGAAAGGTTTAGAATCTTTGAAGGATCAATGTAAAAAGTGATGCAGAATTCTGTAAGGATAGTCTAGTCTTTTGTTTGAGGTTATTTGAAATGGTTTTGTTTTTAACAGACAAAACTGAGCCACTATTGAACTGAAAATGTATTTTGGTTTATTTCTCAGTACATGCATGATTCAGCTTACATTGCTTTAAATATTTCTTTCCATTTGATTCACTCAGTGTAGCTAACAGTGTGAGAAAGTGATTAAAATACATGATATGAACTATCAAAAGCATGAAACTAAGGAAAGCAGTAGTACTAGCTTGCAGTGAGAAGACAGCAAGACATAAAAAGACAGCAGAGCTATTCTATTACTCTTCCCTCCCTTTCCCTTCCATTTTCCTCCTTCAAACCAAGTTTTGTTCAGCAGAGGGGAAGCAGAGACCCACAAGGAAAAGCCATCAGCTCAGGATATTTCTAAGTCATTCAAATTTACAGAAGACTCAAAAGGTTTCATCGTAGGCACAGATATTCTCCTGTATCTTTATTTCTATTCTTTAGGGTTACTAAAAGGATCCATAGGAATTTCATGTTTCTGTTCTTATTTCAAGGAGGGGGCAGGAGCTTATGTTCCCTCTTTAGCAGTTCTATGTACTATGGGTTTGACTACCTAGGAGTAATTTTCACACCATCTAGTAGCATGAGAGTTTAGGTGAATTAAAATGCTTGACTGAATGGATCAAAATAGGATAAATTATCATAGAAAAATTCCTAATTAATCTAGATTTGCGGAACTCTGACAGATTTTTCAGATCACTTTACAAAGAATGAGGCAGAATGAACAGAAGATCAAGGCCAGGTGACTAGCAAAGAAGGTAGCTTAAAACTAAATTGGTTTTATTTGAATATATGCAAATAAATCTTTATTGTATAACTGAGATACACCTTGATGTGTATGAGTAACTCTAGCTGGCATCACTTTCAGAGATTCTACCATGCTCTTCAACATCTTTATTGATGATCTGGATGAGGGCATTGAGTCCATCATCAGTAAATTTGCAGATGACACCAAGCTGGGGGCAGGAGTTGATCTGCTGGAGGGTTGAGAGGCTTTGCAGAGGGACCTTGACAGGCTGGACAGATGGGCAGAGTCCAATGGCATGCAATTTAACACATCCAAGTGCCGGGTTCTGCACACTGGCCACAACAACCCCATGCAGTGCTACAAGCTGGGGTCAGAGTGGCTGGAAGAGCAGCCAGGCAGAAAGGGACTTGGGGGTACTGGTTGATAGTAGGCTGAACATGAGCCAGCAGTGTGCCCAGGTGGCCAAGAAAGCCAATGGCATCCTGCCCTGTATCAGGAACAGTATAGCCAGCAGGGTAGGGAGGTCATTGTGCCCCTGTATTCAGCACTGGTTAGGCCACACCTTGAGTCCTGTGTCCAGTTCTGGGCACCTCAGTTGAGGAAGGATGTTGACTTGCTGGAACGTGTCCAGAGAAGGGCAACAAAATTGGTGAGGGGTTTGGAACACAAGCCCTATGAGGAGAGGCTGAGGGAGCTGGGGTCGCTTAGCCTGGAGAAGAGGAGACTCAGGGGTGACCTTATTGCTCTCTACAGCTACCTGAAGGGAGGTTGTAGCCAGGCAGAGGCTGGTCTCTTCTCCCAGGCAGCCAGTACCAGAACAAGAGGACACAGTCTCAGGCTGCGCCAGGGGAGGTTTAGGCTGGAGGTTAGGAAGAAATTCTATACAGAGAGAGTGACTGCCCATTGGAATAGGCTGCCCTGGGAGGTGGTGGAGTCACCATCATTGGAGAGGAGGAGACTTGATAGGGTGCTTGGTGCCATGGTTTAGTTGTTTAGGTGGGTTGGATTGGTTGATAGGTTGGACGCGATGATCTTGAAGGTCTCTTCCAACCTGGTCTATTCTATTCTATTCTATTCTATTCTATTCTATTCTATTCTATTCTATTTATTATTCTATTCTATTCTATTCTATTCTATTCTATTCTATTCTATTCTATTCTATTCTATTCCTGATCAAGGATATATTAAAAAGCCAATCCTGACTACAACCTAAATCACAGGCTATAGATTGTCTGGGTCAGAAAATCCTCAGAATTGATAGGAAACCAGTTAATCTTCAGAAATTCAGTTGTTTAGAAAGTTCAAGACTCTGTTACAATTTGTTGAGCTTTCAGTGTCTGATCAAATACATATTACCATATGTCTCTTCTCCCAGGCAGCCAGTACCAGAACAAGAGGACACAGTCTCAGTCTGGTTTAGTTGTTTAGGTGGGTTGGATTGGTTGATGGGTTGGATGCGATGATCTTGAAGGTCTCTTTCAACCTGGTATATTGTATTGTATTGTATTGTATTGTATGAAAGCCAGGCTTTCCTAAGTCTGAAGATGTCAGCTCTATCGCTGTTGAGCTGTCTAAACTGTACTTGCTAGTCCTGCTCATGGTCAATAGTGGAAAATAGTGTGTGACAAATGGTCAGTTCCAGAAATCTACCTGATGTGCTTTTCCCTTTAAAATGCTAGAGAAGTATCAAATTAAAATATATACAGATTTGTCACATTGCAGGCTGTTGGTGGGGGTTATTTAACATCACAAGATTAATATGAAGGTCTCCTACCATCTGGTAGAGTGTATTTTCTCTCCCAGTTGGGCCCAATTAATGAAGAACTACTTTAAAGTCACTTTCAGACAAAATAGGACCCAACAACACAATAGAAATCATTGAAGCTATTAGGTTATATCTGATTATCCATTGTATTGTGGCCTCACCATTAATTTATGCCTCTGACTGTATCAGCAGGCATAGAACAGTTCTCCACTAGAAGACGTAAAGATTTGTTACCTATTTCCACTTTAGGTAGACCTGGAAATAAAGACATGCAATTTGTAACTGGGTTTACATGTTCTCATGATTACTTTTCTGTACAAAATGTGTATTAAGCTCAGTTAGGGGGAAAAGAAAAGAAAGAAAGAGGAAAATAGATAATTAAAATGCTTCATTTCTTATTTTAGCTATTGGATTTATGCTGTTGGTACAGCATGAGGAGTGCTTTCTGAGATGACACTGAATGCTAACAGTATTACTACAGTATAGACACAGTATTGATATATACAGAATCACAGAACTGCCTAGATTGGAAAAGACCTTTAAGGTCATTGGGCTCCATAATTAACCTAACATTGACAAGTCCTTGACTAAACCATGTCTCTAAGCACCTCATCTAGACAACTCTAAAATATCTTCAGTGATAGGGACTCCACCACTACCATGGGCATGGGTATTTTCCATTTAACTGTCAATAAGATAGGCATGAAAATCAGATGTATTAACCACTTTTGAAATGATAGATTTAATACTTCAGCATAAAAAATAAAAACCTTAACATACCCAACTCTGATGCTACAATGAGAAATGACCTTCACATCTTGATTCAATGAAAGCTGAGATGAGATATACTGCAAAATGCACATCTCTGGTAGCTGTGTCTGAATAGCCAGGGTTAATGACTCATATCAGGTGCTTCAGAGGCGTAATTAAATACCATAGACATCACTGTTCACCTGTTAATATCTCCTCTCAGACATCTTATATTGGTGTCATCTCTGTGAATCAGTTGGACAATCTGGGTAATGGAAAGCAGCAAGAGCATTTTAAGAGCTCACATAGAATAGAAGATAGAATAGAATAAACCAGGTTGGAAGAGACCTTCAACATCATCGCGTCCAACCCATCATCCAACACCACCTAATCAACTAAACCATGGCACCAAGCACCCCATCAAGTCTCCTCCTGAACACATCCAATGATGGTGACTCCACCACCTCTCCAGGCAGCCCATTCCAATGCGCAATCACACTCTCTGTATAGAACTCCTTCCTAACATCCAGCCTAAACCTCCCCTGGCACATCTTGAGACTGTGTCCTCTTGTTCTGGTTCTGGCTGCCTGGGAGAAGAGACCAACCTCCGCCTGTCTGCAACCTCCTTCAGATAGTTGTAGAGAGCAATAAGGTCACCCCTGAGTCTCCTCTTCTCCAGGCTAAGCAACACCAGCTCCCTCAGTCTCTCCTCATAGGGCTTGTGTTCCAAGCCCCTCACCAACTTTGTTGCCCTTCTCTGGACATCTGCTACTCATTTTCCAACATCAGGAAAAAAAAAAGAAAGAACTGTCTCCTAGAGCCAGTCCAAGAATAGTATGGCTGTATGTGAGTATCAACCAAGCACAGCATGACTGTATGAGAGTACCAACAGTGGATACAGAAAATGGGTGATAGTCAGAAGTCATATAATGAAGGTTTTCTTAAAACCTTTTTAGCCACAAGATTAATCTAATATAGAAAATATCTGTGTTTTTAAGAAGAAAATCTGGCTATTTCCCTTGTATCTGCAAGATTAAAAGTAAGTAGGAATAGACAGCCAACTGTTCTACGAGCCTCAAGCTTATTTCCATCCTCAAACAGGTCATTAATTACAAAACTGAAAATTAATGAACTCATCTATCTGGATTATAGTCAGAGAGCTGGGTAAGTGGCCTTGGTCTTGCAGAGAATCAGGTCTCAGTTCAGGGAAATGTCCAAGTTATAGAAATACTGACCATAATTGGACAGAAAGCATGTGCTGGAAATTTAGCTGCTTTCTTGAATTAGTATAATAAACTGCAAGGCTCTTGAACCAGCAGAAACACTTCCCAAGACTTCACTGGGCCCTGATTAAGATCCAAATTATTTCCATCTTGTATTGCTAGAATTAGAATCTAAATTTTATACCTTTTGCATTGCAATTAAATGCACAATTAATAACCCAGAAATAGTTATGTCTAGTTTTCAAAACCTATTCATTACTTTTGAATAAGACTGAATTAACTTACTATTTGTTCTCAAAATGAGTGATATGAGCATTCATAAATTAATTCACTTTATTGGATGTTATATAAAATATGGCATAAAATAAACAGCTACAATTTATGTGATGCTGTTCCATACTGTGTGGTTTTGTATGTATGCTCTTTAATAGAAACATTCCATTGTGTTTCCTTATCTGAAATAGCAAAATCGAAATGCTGAAAACGAAACCTGAAAAAAAGAGCCATAACTCATCACACTGTCAATGAAGACATGCAAAAAGGAGTTACTATAAAAATGGATAAAATGAAAAGAGGACGAAGAAAAATGGAGGAAGAAGTGAATACACAAAAGGCGCTTAAAGGGCTTCAAAAAAAGCTGACACAAACAATTCTAAAGCATTTCTTACCTTCTTCAGTCATTGTGTCATAATATTTTAGGTTTCCATATGATCCAAGCTCTACAACATCACAGTAAAAGACACAGAGATAAGGAACCAGCAGACATTAAAGAAATTTACACTTTTTTGCATGTGCTTCATAAACTCAAACAGTGATTATGCAAAGATTCTGCAGGACAGCGAAACACAGATTACAGAAATGGCAATGCCTCCCCGCTTGAAATTTCAAAAGTCACTGGCTTTACATAAATAACCTGCTAAAGTGAGATGTGGGAGAAGCACTGAAGTATAAAATTCATCTTTTTCAAGTTGACCATGCATTTAGTGTCCTCTGCATTTGGGAAAATATAATAAACCTTGACCTGATTAGCAGAAGTGTTGGAAACTAAGATCTTTTAACATTCCCTAGGTCAGATACTAAAATACTCAGCCATCTGAACTAAAAAATCTCAAAACATTGTCTAAGGAACTCTTTATAATGCTGTCACACAAACATTGTTTTGATACCAATGCAGATGTTGATTTGCTTTAGAGGGGTTACTGTATTTAACTACACTCTTATCACTTGTGAAAGCAGAAAAAAACCCTACTCACTTCATTAGATGGTATTAAATTGATTAAATATTTAAATAGAGCTGAATACATGGCATTACTATATTCTGGACAGGACAAAGAAAAGAAAGGAATGCACAGACCTCCAGATCTTTTAGGCCTGCTATTATTTGTGCCTGATACAATCTTGGACGAACTTGCCTTTTTTCACTTGATGTTGCTTTACACCTCATTTCATACTGTACTTTTTTTCTTAAATGTTGGCATATATGTGCATATACATATAAATAAAATAACTAATGCAGGTGTATAAAAACAGGCACAGAGAAATTAAGCACAAGAAGGATTTGTGGATTATTTAATTCATCATTTTTATGTAAAGTTTTACAACTGAGCAACCAACCTTTGATAAAGGGTAATCACTGAAAAATGGATCTTAACAGTTTGGTAGTGCCATCGTCTTTGGAAGTATTCTTTCTTCATGTTTATGAACAAGCTTAAGTAATCAAATGTAGAAATACTGTACAAATACTTTGTTTTCAGCAGATGCACTTCATTATCTCTCAGAACTTTTCCACACAGGTGAATTTCAATAGGGTCTTGTCTATTAATTTTTAACTGTAAAATACTGTGATGGTATGCAAATCTGATGCTGTGAAAGATCCTTTAAATAACCCCACTTATTTGCAGATAGATACCTGAATCTACCAAATGAATATTCTTTCCACAAAGAGCAAAAGCTTTGTGCCATGTTACTAAAAATTACTGGATCACCATTAAATTATTAAAATAGTTACGACTGAAATGTAGTGATTTTTTTCATAGACATACTTCATCAAAAACAGTTACAAATATTGACATATTCTTCCTCATCCAAAGTGTCTTACTTGTACATAAGTATGCCCAGTGGAACATGACATTACTCTGTCTCTCTTAAAAAAAGATGTAATTAAAAACCAATTTGATGTTTTATAATTATATGCAATACATATGCTGTTTTGTAAAAATGTTCTTAGTGTTGCAATATAATCTTTGCAGCTTCTTTAATATAGAAGAAGCTACTGGGCTACCATCTTGATATTAGTCCTAAAGATCTGTATTCCTTACCTGGGAAGAGCTCCCAGCAACATCAATATGAACTTCCCTCCACACAGCATTTGGGACTATGTGTGTTGCTTAGTTTGGGCTCAGTGTCTGCTGACTCCATGGCCAGCACCTTTGTTTAAACTTACTGATCTCTGCCTTAGTGTCTGGTGACTGCTTTAGCAGAACCTGGGGTGAGGACATAAGTAGAAAACACATGCCAAAAGGAGTCCAAGGCAATCAGAAATATGAAAGCACATGCAGGATACAAGATGAACAGTTAACAAAAAAGGGGAGGGTCTGACCTTACAGAGAAAGAAAAGAAACAGGGATGCATGAGAGTGTATGACACTGATGTTAATCATGTTCCAGGAATTCCAGTAATTCAACATGCCAAGGATAAAACTAGGTTAATTCTCACAGTAAAATTATTTCCAGGAAAACTCTAATCTTGCTGGAGAGATTATGTTCCTCAAAGCTTTTCTAGGCCTATATTCAGTGCAGAACATTTTATACAAACAGGAGCTCACTAACTGCAATGCACATTGATGATGCCAGAAAACATCAGCTGTATGTACTCACATGAATTATTTTGTGGATTTCAAGACTACCTGGATCAGTGCTGCTCAGCAGCATGCAAGGTCTGACTCTAAACAGTCCTGCCTTCAATACACTGCACTGTCTTCTGCTGTAAATTTTGGACTAAATCTGCTTTTTAAAATTTCCCATTATAGTAAGATTCTGTTCAATATTATTCTGTCAATTCAAAATGGACTGTATTATTTTCTGGAAAAAATATACTGGAAAAAAATCTCAACTTTTAAAAGAAACTTATTTTAAATGGAATTGGAAATCTGAAATACTGTGATAAAGGGTACTTGAAAAAATACTCAAATCTAACACTACTAAACTGAAATAATTCCAGTTTGATGAACATTCTATGCAGTTCCCACAGGGTGGTCATAGCAGACAGACTGGCTGACAGCCAGTACCTGCAACCCTGCTTTTAGCATGTAACAAAGAGGATGCAGATATGTGGATTAACAGCTGATCCTCAAAGGTGTCAGAGTCATTGAATTAATTTGTTCCCTTCTGTGTATTTTTACACTAGATGAACAGATGGCTCCTGATAATCCTGTTTGACATTCCTGAAGGATTACAACAATATTTGCCTTATTACCTACTGCTCATTACTGTGTATGAAGGTGTCGCACCATATTGAAGCAAACAGCAAGAATAATGTTAGTCAACAGTGCTAAATTGCTTGTAATTTCAGATTACATTTGAGACAGCACATGGCTTCACCAAGAGCAGCTCCTGCCTGACCAACCTAGTGGCCTTCTGCGACGGAGGGAATATATCAGCGGACAAGGAAAGAGCTAGAGATATTTATCTTGTCTTCTGTAAGGTCTTTGACACAGTCACCCAAAACATTCTTCTCTCTAAAATGGAGATATGGATTTGATGAATTGACTGTTTGGTGAATAAGGAATTGATTTGATGGTCACATCCAGAAGGTAGTGGTCAATGTATAGATGGAGAACAGTAACAAGTGGTGTCCCTTAGGGGTCATTATTGCAAGCAGCGTTTTTTTAATATAGGATCATAGAACCATAGAATTCCTTCATTTGGAGAAGATTTCTGAGATCGAGTCCAAAATTATCTAACTCTACCAAGTCTGGTGCTAAACCATGTCCCTTAGCATGATGGAATCACAGAACCACAGAATGGTAGGGGTCTCTGGAGATTCAACCCTCCTGCCAAGAACCCTCTTGCCAAGAAAACATCCAGGTGGGTTTTGACTGTCTTCGGAGATGGAGACTTCACCAGCTCTCTGGGCAGCCTGTTCCAGTGCTTCACCACCTTGAAATTAAAGACATTTCTTCTCATATTTAAATGAAGAGAAACTTATGTTCTATTTATAGTCCTTACCCCTTGTCCTGTCACTGGGAACTACTGAAAAAAGCCTGGTCCTACCATCCTGACATCTGCCTCCTAAGCATTTATAAGCATTTACAATAGAATTAACCAGGTTGGAAAAGACCTTCAAGATCATCGAGTCCAACCTATCATCCAACACTATCTAATCAACTAAACCATGGCACCAAGCACCCCATCCAGTCTCTTACTAAACACCTCCAGTGATGCTGATTCCACCACCTCCCTGGGCAGCCCATTCCAATGGCCAATCACTCTTTCTTAGAAGAACTTCTTCCTAACATCCAGCCTAAACCTCTCTTGGTACAGCTTGAGGCTGTGTCCTCTTGTTCTGTCACAGGTTTGTGAGATCCCCCCCCAGTCTTCTCTGTTCCAGACAAAAGTACCTAATTCTCTTCCTCATATGAAAGATACTCTAGTCTCCTAATCAACTTCGTAGCAATTGTCTGTACCTGCTCCAAGAAGTCCCTGTGCTTCTTGAACCAAGGAGCCCAGAACTGGATACAGTATTCCAGATGTGGTATCACCAAGGCAGAGCAAAGGGGAAGGATAACCTCTCTCAGCCTCCTTGCCACACACTTCTTGAAGCAACCCAGGATGTCATTTGCCTTCTTGGACACAAGGGGCAATTGCTGGCTCAATGGCCACAGAATCACAGAATTATTGAGGCTGGAAAAGACCTCTGAGAGTGTCAAGACCAGCCTATGACCTAATACCACGACATCAGCTAAACCATGCCACCAAGTGCCACATCAATCTTTTCTTAAAGACATCCAGTGACGGTGACTCCACCACCTCCCTGCGCAGTCCAGTCCAGTGTCTAATCACCCTTTCTATGAGGAAGTGCTTCCTAACATCCAACCTAAGCCTCCCCTGGTGCTGCTTCATACCATGCCCTCTTGTCCTGTCAGTGGTTTCCTGGGAGAAGAGCTTGACCCCCATTTGACTATAACTTCCCTTCAGGTAGTTATAGAGTGTGATAAGGTCCCCCTGAGTCTCCTCTTCTCCAGGCTAAACAACCTCAGCTTCTCCTCGTAAGACTTCCCCTTGATCTTCCTCACAAGTCTCATTGCTCTCCTCTGGACCTGCTCCAGCACCTCAGTATCATTCCTGATGTGAGGAGCCCAGAGCTGCACAGAGCACTTGAGGTGAGGCCTCCCAGTGCCAAGTACAGGGGCAGAATTACATCCCTAGCCCTGCTGGCCACACTATTCCTGATACAATCCAAGATGCCATTGGCCATCCATGCCACCTGGGCACACTGCTGGCTCATGTTCAGTCAGCTGTCAACCAGCTTTGCCAGGTCCCTCTCTGCCAGGCTGCTCTCTAGCCACTCACCCCCCAGTCTGTAGCGCTGCATGGGGTTATTGTGGCCAAAGTGTAGGACCCTGCATTTTGCCTTGCTAAACCTCATCCCATTGGCCTCAGCCCATCGACTCAGCCTGTCCAGGTCTCTCTGAAGTATCTTCCTACCCTCCAGCAGATCCACACTGCCACCCAACTGGGTGTCATCCATGAATTTACTAACAGTGGACTCGATCCCCTCATCCAAGTCATCAGTAAAGATGTTGAATAGAACTGGACCCAGTATTGACTCCTGGGGAACTCCACTGGTCACTGGACACCAGCTGGATGCTGCACTGTTTACAACCACTCTCCGTGCTCAGTCATCCAGCTAGTTTTTAACCCAGTGAAGGGTGCACCTGTCCAAGCGATGGGCTGCCAGCTTTTCCAGGAGAATGCTGTGGGAGACTGCATCAAAGGCTTTGCTGAGGTCTCAGTAGACCACACCCACAGCCTGCCCCACATCTGCACAGTCACAGAATGAGATTAGATTGGTTAGGCAGGACCTTCCTTTCCTAAACCCAGGTTGGTCATCCTGCTGTCCACCAGGTCTCACAGCTAGAGTCTTTTAAACACACTTTTAATCTGAATGCTGATTCAGCCACCTCCCTGGGGGCCTGTTTGAGTGTCTGATAACCCTTCCAGTGAAGATGTCTCCTCTCAGCCTCCCTTTTCTACAGATTAAACAACCCAATTCCCTCAGCCACTCTTCATAAAACCTGTTCTCCAGAACCCTCACCAGCTTCATTGTCCTCCTCTGGATGTGCTCCAGCAACTCAATGTGTTTCCTGTAGTGAAGGCCCCAAACTGAAGTGACTACTCAAAGCGTGTCCTCACCAGTGCAAAGTACAGGGGGACAATCACTTCCTTGGTACTGTTGGCCACACTATTCCTGCTAGAGGCCAGAATGCTGTTGAAATTCTTGGCTACTTGAGTACTCTGCTGGCTCATGTTCAGCTGGCTGTCAAACAAGACCCCCAGGTAATAACACCCAGGGATGATCAGGTTGAGTGCTTGTGGGTGAAAATTAGAGGGAAGACCAGCAGGGCAGACATCCTGGTTGGAGTCTGTTATAGACCACCCAACCAGGATGAAGATGTTGATGAATCATTCTATAGGCAGCTAAAGGCTGTCTCAAGATTGTCTGATCTTGTTCTCATGGGTGACTTTAAACTGCCTGATATCTGCTGGGATCTCAACACAGCAGAGAGGAGGCAGTTTAGGAGGTTCATAGAGTGCATGGAGGACAGCTTCTTATCCCAGGTGCTGTGCGAGCCTACCAGGGGTATGGCTCTGCTTGACCTCCTCTTCACCAATAGGGCAGGGCTGGTGGGTGATGTGGTGGTTGGAGGGTGTTTAGGGTCCAGTGACCACGAGATAATTGAATTTTCAGTACTCAGTCAAGCTAAGAGGGGCAGCAAGAAAACCTCCACTCTGGACTTCCGGAGGGCAGACTTCAGGTTACTCAAGGAACTAACTCAGAAGGTTCCTTGGGAAACAGCCCTTAAAAACAAAGGGGTCCAGGAGACCTGGACCTACTTCAAGGAAGAACTCCTGAAGGCGCAGGAACAGGCTGTGCCAGTGTGCCGGAAGATGAAGCGCCGGGGCAGACGGCCAGCCTGGATGGGTAATGAACTTTTAATAGAACTAAGGGAAAAAAAGAGGGTGTACCATCTTTGGAAGAAAGGGGAGGCAACCCATGGAATGTTTAAGGATGTTGCTAGGTCCTGTAGGAAGAAAATTAGGGAGGCAAAAGCCCATTTAGAGCTGAGACTGGCCTCTGCTGTGAAGGACAACAAAGAATCCTTCTATAAATATATTAATAGCAAGAGGAGGGGCAAGGACAACCTCCACTCCTTGGTGGACACGGAAGGGAATGTAGTAACAAAAGATGAGGAAAATTCTTTGCCTCGAATTTTAATAGGAGGACAGAAAGTCTTCCAGACAGCTGGCCTCCAGAGCTGGCAGAAGGAGCCAGGGAGCAGCATAGTTCCCCTGTGTTCAGGAGGAGGTAGGTAGAGATCTCCTTAGCCGCTTGGATCCCCACAAGTCCATGGGACCAGACAGGATCCATCCTAGGGTGCTGAGAGAACTGGCAGATGAGCTTTTCAGCAGTCCTGGCTCACTGGAGAGGTCCCAGAAGACTGGAAGCTGGCCAAGGTGGTGCCTATCCACAAGAAGGGCTGGTTGGATGAGCCAGGGAATTATAGGCCTGTCAGCCTGACCTCAGTGCCAGGCAAGATTATGGAAGAGGTCATCTTGAGTGCAATCACACAGCACTTACAGGATGGTCAAGGGATTAGGCCCAGCCAGCATGGATTTAGAAGGGCAGGTCCTGCCTGACCGACCTGATCTCCTTCTAGGATCAGGTGACCTGCCTGGTGGATGTGGGGAAGGCTGTGGATGTAGTCTACCTGGACTTCAGCAAGGCCTTTGACACCGTCCCCCACAGCAAACTCCTGGCCAAGCTGGCAGCCCATGGCTTGGACAGGATCAGACTGCGCTGGGTTAGGAAGTGGCTGGAGCGCCGAGCCCAGAGAGTGGTGGTGAATGGTGCCACATCCAGCTGGCGGCCTGTCACTAGTGGTGTGCCCCAAGGATCAGTGCTGGGCCAAATGCTCTTCAACATCTTTATTGATGATCTGGATGAGGGCATTGAGTCCATCATCAGTAAATTTGCGGACGACACCAAGCTGGGGGCAGGAGTTGATTTGCTGGAGGGCAGAGAGGCTTTGCAGAGGGACCTCGACAGGCTGGACAGATGGGCAGAATCCAACACCATGAGATTGAACACATCCAAGTGCCGGGTTCTGCACATTAGCCACAACAACCCCAGGCAGTGCTACAGGCTGGAGTCAGAGTGGCTGGAGAGCAGCCAGGCAGAGAGGGACTGGGGGTACTGGCCTATGAGCCTGCAGTGTGCCCAGGCGGCCAAGAAAGCCAATGGCATCCTGGCCTGCATCAGGAACAGTGTGGCCAGCAGGAGCAGGGAGGTCATTCTGCCCCTGTACACTGCACTGGTTAGGCCACACCTTGAGTACTGTGTCCAGTTCTGGGCCCCTCAATTTAGGAAGGATGTTGACTTGCTGGAACGTGTCCAGAGAAGGGCAATGAAGTTGGTGAGGGGCTTGGAGCACAAGCCCTATGAGGAGAGGCTGAGGGAGCTGGGGTTGCTTAGCCTGGAGAAGAGGAGACTGAGGGGTGACCTTATTGCTCTCTACAACTAGGGAGGGAGGTTGTGGACAGGTGGAGGTTGGTCTCTTCTCCCAGGGAGCCAGCACCAGAACAAGAGGACACAGTCTCAAGATGTGCCAGGGGAGGTTTAGGCTGGAGGTTAGGAAGGAGTTCTATACAGAGAGAGTGATTGTCCATTGGAATGGGCTGCCTGGAGAGGTGGTGGAGTCACCATCATTGGATGTGTTCAGGAGGAGACTTGATGGGGTGCTTGGTTGCATGGTTTAGTTGCTTAGGTGGGTTGGATAATAGGTTGGATGCAATGATCATGAAGGTCTCTTCCAACCTGGTCTATTCTATTCTATTCTATTCTATTCTATTCTATTCTATTCTATTCTATTGAATTTAATCTCCTCAGGGCAATCAGGAGGACATATTCTAAGCTTACGACCCTAGACTTTAGGCGTGCAGACTTCGATCGCTGCAGGGATCTGCTAGCCAAAGTGTCGTGGGATGAAGCCCTGGAGGGAAGAGGGACCCAGGACAGCTGGTCAGTATTCAAGGACCACCTCCTCTGTGTCCAGGAGCTATGTATACCTATAAGGAGAAAAGCAGGAAGGAATGCTAGGAGGCCTGCCTGGATGAACAAGGAGCTGCTGGACACACTATCACGTAAAAAGAAACTCTACAGGAAGTGGAAGGAAGGACAGATAGAACAGGGGGTATATAAGGAAGCTGCCCGAGCAGCAAGAGGCCTGGTTAGGAAAGCCAAAGCAGAGTTTGAACTGAATCTAGCCAGGGGGTTAAAGGGAACACTAAGAATTTCTATAGGTATATTAATGGCAAGAAGAAGACTAGGGAAGGTGTGGGCCCCCTCAGAAAGGAAAGTGGTGAATTGGTCACAAGTGACGTGGAAAAGGCTGAGGTACTCAATCACTTCTTTACCTCAGTCTTCACTGCAAGGGCCTCCAGCCACACTCCTGGTGTCATGGCAGACGATGCCAGGGACGGGGAGGAAGAACTGCCCATCATAAGTGAAGCTCAGGTTCGTGATCACCTGAAGAACCTGAAAGTGTTCAAGTCCATGGGACCCGACGGGATACACCCACGGGTGCTGAGAGAACTGGCAGATGAGGTTGCCAAGCCCCTCTCTATTATATTCCAGAAGTCGTGGCAGACTGGGGAAGTCCCCACAGACTGGAAAAGGGGAAACATTGCTCCCATTTTCAAAAAGGGCAAGAAGGAGGAACCGGGGAACTACAGGCCAGTCAGTCTCACCTCTGTGCCCGGAAAGATCATGGAGCAGATCCTCCTGGAGGCACTAATGACTCAGAAGAATAGTGAAGAGGTGATTGGGAATAGTCAGCATGGCTTTGCCAAGGGCAAATCCTGCCTGACAAACCTGGTGGCCTTCTATGATCAGGTGACAGCATTAATAGATGAGGGGCGAGCAACTGATGTCGTTTACCTGGATTTGAGCAAAGCCTTCGACACTGTCCCACACCACCTCCTGGTCTCCAAGCTGGCGACACATGGGTTTGATGGATGGACCACTAGATGGATAAAGAATTGGCTTGATGGCCGCACCCAAAGAGTGGCTGTCAACAGGTCCATGTCCCAGTGGAGGCCAGTGACAAGCGGAGTCCCTCAGGGATCAGTCCTGGGACCTGTCTTGTTCAACATCTTTGTGGGTGACATGGACAGTGGCATCGAGTGCACCCTCAGCAAGTTTGCTGATGACACCAAGCTGTGTGGTGCAGTGGACACGCTGGAGGGAAGGGATGCCATCCAGAGGGACCTTGAGAGGCTGGAGAGATGGGCACAAGCCAACCTCATGAGCTTCAACAAGACCAAGTGCAGGGTCCTGCATCTGGGTCGAGGCAATCCCAGGCACAAATACAGGCTGGGCAGTGACTGGCTGGAGAGCAGCCCCGAGGAGAGAGACTTGGGGGTGCTGGTGGACGAGAAGCTCGACATGAGCTCTCAATGTGCGCTTGCAGCCCGGAAAGCCAATCAGATCCTGGGCTGCATCAGGAGAAGTGTGACCAGCAGGTCAAGGGAGGTGCTTCTCCCCCTCTACTCAGCTCTGGTGAGACCCCACCTGGAGTACTGCGTCCAGTTCTGGAGCCCATATTACAGGAGAGATGTGGACGTGCTGGAGCGTGTCCAGAGAAGGGCCACGAGGATGATCAGAGGGCTGGAGCACCTCTCCTATGAGGACAGACTGAAGGAGTTGGGGCTGTTCAGTCTGGAGAAGAGAAGGCTCCGAGGTGACCTCATTGTGGCTTTCCAGTATCTGAAGGGGGCCTACAGGAAGGCTGGGGAGGGACTTCTCAGGATCTCAGGTAGTGATAGGACTAGGGGGAATGGAATGAAGCTGGAAATGGGGAGATTCAGGCTGGATGTGAGGAAGAAGTTCTTTACCATGAGAGTGGTGAGGCCCTGGAATGGGTTGTCCAGGGAGGTGGTTGAGGCCCAGTCCCTGGAGGTGTTTAAGACCAGGCTGGACGAGGCTCTGGCCAGCGTGATCTAGTGTAGGGTGTCCCTGCCCATGGCAGGGGGGTTGGAACTAGATGATCCTTGTGGTCCCTTCCAACCCTGACTGATTCTATGATTCTATGATTCTATTCTATTCTATTCTACTAGGCAGCCTTCCAGCCACTCTACCCCAAGATTACAACATTGCAAGGGGTTGTTTTGACCCAGGTGCAGACCTGGCATATGGCCTTGCTGGATCTCACACAGTTCACCTTGGCCCAACAATCCAGCCTGTCCACATCCCTTTGCAGAGGCTTCCTACCCTCAAGCAGATCAACACTCACACTTGATTTAGTGTCATCTGCTGATAGAGATATTAAACAGAACTGGATACTGAGCCCTTGGGCACTTGTGTCCATCTGTCAACCAAATTTAACTCCATTCACCACCACTCTTTCACAAAATCACAGAATTATTGAGGTTGGAATAGACCTCTGAGATCAAGTCCAGCCTATGACCTAACACCACTGCACTGACTGTACTGACCTTGTCACTAAGTGCCACATCTAATCTTTCCTTAAACACCCCCAGGGACAGGAACTCCACCACCTTGCTGGGCAGTCTGTTCCAGTGTCTAATTACTCTTTCCAAGAGGAAGTGCTTCCTGACATCCATCTTAAACCTCCTCTGATGCCGCTTCATGCCGTCTTGACTGGGAGAAGACCCCGAAACCCACCTTACTACAACTTCCCTTCAGGTAGTTATAGAGTGTGATAAGGTCCCCCCTGAGTCTCCTCCAGGCTAAACAACCCAGCTCCCTCAGCCTCACCTCACAACACTTTCCCTCCACTCCCTTCACCAATCATGATGCTCTCCCTCTGGACCCAGTCTAGCTATCCAGCCAGTTCTTATCCCAGCAAAGTATCCACCCATCTGAGCCAGTTTCTCCAGGAGGATGCTGTAGGAGGCACTGTCAAATGCTTTACTGAAGAACAGATAAACAACATCCACAGCCTTTCCCTCACCCACTAAGTAGGCCACCTTGTCATAGAAGGAGATTTGGTTTGTCAAGCAGGACCTGCCCTACAGGTACCAAAGCCAGTTGGGCCAGACCACTTGATTGTCCTGCACATCCTGCATAAAGGCATTCAATATGATCTCCTCCATGACCTTCCCTGGCACAGAGGTCAGACTGACAGGTCTGCAGTCCCCCAGATCCTCTTTCTGGCTCTCCTTGTAGAAGGGCATCATGTCTGCTATCTCCAGTCAGCTGGTACCTCCCGTTAGGCAGGACTGCTGGTAAATGTTAGAAAGTGAGCACTTCTGCCAGCTCCCTCAGTGCCCCTGAGTGTATACCATATGGTCCTATACACTTGTGCAGCAGGTGACTGACCATCTCCTGCTGGATTTTGAAGGCTTCACTGTGCTCCCCATCCCTATCTTCCAGCTGATGGTTCTGGGTATTGAGTAAACAACTGGTGTTACTACTAAAGAATGAGACAAATTAGGTATTAAGTACCTCAGCCTTTTCCTCATCCCTTACCCTCTTCATCCAACAATGGATGGAGATTCTCTTTAGGCCTCCTTTTGTAGTTCATACATTTGTGGAAACATTTCTTAACATTTGAAGCCAGGCCCTTCAAATTTTCTCTCTGCATAGGCTCATTACAATTTTGTGGTCTTCCTGAGTGCCCCAACCTTTCTTCCAACAACCATAAACTCTCTTTTTCCCCTGAGCTGCAACCAAACCTCTCCATTCAACCAGGCAGGCCATCTATCCTGCTGACTCATCTTTCAGCACATGAAGAAGACCTGCTCCTGTGCCTTTGAGACTTCCCTTTTGAACAATGTTCTTGGACTCTCTGGCCCCTCAGGACTGCTCACCAAGGAACTCTGTCCAGCAGCCTCTGAAATATGCCAAAGTCTCCCCCCTGGAAGTCTCATGTCTCATGTGGCAGTTTTGCTGACTCCCACCTCTTTACTTCCCTAACAGTCAAGAGCTGTATAATTTCTTGATCACTGTGCTCAAGACAAACCCCAAACATTACATCACCCACAAGCCCTTCTCTGTTTGCAAACAGCAGTTCCATCAGGGCACTTTGCCTAGTTGGCTCCATTTCCACCTGTGACAGGAAGTCATCCTCTACAATCTCTAGGAATCTCTGGGACTGCTCCTTCTCTGCTTTGTTGTATTTCCAGAAATCAGGAAACTTGAAAGCCCCCATGAGAACATGGGCTAGGAATTGTGGTATTTCTCCCAGGTGCCTAAAAAATATTTTATCTGTCTCTTCACCCTAGCTGGGTGGGCTGTAACAGTCTCCCACAAAGGTATCTTCCTTGTTGGCCTTCCCCGTGATTATTACCCATAAACACTGAACCCCATTGCCACCACCATTAAGTTCATGAGAATAAGACACCCCCTGACATAGGGGACCACCCCCACTGCCTCACCTTCCTTGCCTATCCCTTCTGAAGAACTAGTAGCCACTGATTGTAGCACTTCAGTCATGTGAGGTATCTCACCTTATTTCTGTGATGGCCACTATATCATAGTTTTCCTGATGCAAAATGGCTTCCAACTCTTGGTCCTTTCCCATGCTGCACACATTAATGTAGATGTCCTTCAGCTAGTATAACAGTCTCTCCACCTTTTTGCAGGGAGAAGTCCTAATTCCTACCCAGCTGTTCTCAGGAGCTCCTATGGTTACTAACATATCAATAACCATTGCATCTTTGCTGCCCTGTGGGTCTCCATTCTCTACATCCACTGACATGGCAGACCAAAAGACCTCGCTAGCGCAGCACATTTCAAATTCTGGTGTGCTGGCCCCAAGCTTATTTATAGCAAGCCCAGTTTTGTATCCTAACCCCTTTCAATCTAGTTTAAAGCCTTTTCAATGAGTCCTGCTAGCTCCTGGGCTAGTACCCTTTTTCCCCCTTGAGACAGGTATATCTCACCTGTTGCCAGCAGACCTGGTGTCCTGTAAATCAACCCCTGACTAAAGAACCCAAAGTCCTGTCAGTGACACAAGGCTCAGAGTGAGACATTGAGCTGATGACTCTTCCTGTTTATTCTCTCATTGTTCCCTGCAGCTGGTGGGATAGATGAGAACACTAATTGTGCCTCTGATCCCCCAACCAGCTGTTCCAAGGCCCTGAAGTATCTCTTCATTGGCCTTGGATTTCTTATTACTAGTATATCACTGCCTACCTGAAAGATCAATAGTGGATAGTAATATGAGGGCTGTATTATGGAAGGAAGCTTTCTCCTTGTATGATTAACCTGGGCCCAAGGGAAGCAGCAGACTTCCCTAAGAAGTGGGTCCAGACTGCATATCAGGCCTTCCACTCCCTTCAGATGTGTGTCTTTTACTCTTTACCAAAGAGGCTTTAACATGAGGTATAGACTGACTAAACCTTAGCAACACCTACAAGCTTGGTAGCCTTGACACCATTTACTCCCTCTTGCAGAGCATGGTATCTGTTTTGCAAGGGCATTTGGGATGGTGGGGTAGTTACTGGGGAGCCTTGCCTGGGTAGGAACTTGTTGCCATTGCCTACTATCCTCTAAGTTGCCATGTTTAGTCAGGTGGACTGAGGACAGGGAATTCTCTGTATCGTGAGCTCAACTTCATATCTTCACCAATGGCACAGCAGGATCAACTGCACCCTCAGCAAGCTTGCAGATGATACCAAGATGAGTAGTGCAGTTGACATGCCTGAGCAACAGAACACCATCCAGAGGGAGCTGAACAAGGTTGAGAAGCGGGCCTGTGTGAACCACATGAATTTCAACAGGACTAAGTGTACCCGGGTTGGAGCAGCCCCCAAAACAGACTAGGGGATGAAGGGATTGAGAGCAGCCCTGCAGAGGACTTGGGCGTACTGGCAAATGAAAAGTTTCTGAGTTTTCATACCCATAAATGCAACCTACCAAAAGGCTGAATACACCAGATAAATAAAGAGTGTAAGGGCTCAAAAATTCATAAGGAAGTTGTGAAAGAGCATGCAGCCATGAACTGCAAGCAAATAACTAATAAAATGATTGCAAATATGAAGCCTAACTGAGTACTGGAGAGAAGGAGAATTTTTGTGTGAGAGGTTTCACATGTAATTCTGAAAGTCAGTAAGTTCCTGACAGTCTTCTAACTGTCATGAGAAAATTCAATTAGATGAAGAGAGACTAAGCTGGTAAAAAAAAAAAAAAGAAGTTGCACTGGATAAATTGTAGTAGTTATCCAATCTAAATTGGAATTAAAGCTTGATTTGGTGTCATTAATGATGGTAAATTAGAAACAAAGAACTCTCAGTGCTAAAAACTTGTGAAAGACATAGTAGAGATTAACATTACAGGTGTAAAATGTGAATCCTAATTTCCATCTGATCTTTAATACATTTATACATAGACTTCAAGGCAAAATACAAAAATCCTGCCCACTGAGAGATATGATTTTAAAAAAGAAGAATCCTTCTGAAATAATTTCCTTGCAGTGAAACTCATCCTAATTTTGACTCCTACCTCTTATGAACTCCACAAACCTCCTAACTTTCTTGTGAAGTACTTAATCTGGAATAGACTGGAAGTGCTGTGGGAATATGCATATGTTATTGCAGAATTACAGGCTGGCTTGAGTTGGAAGGGACCTTTAAAGGCCCTGCAGTGAGCAGAGACATCTTCAACCAAATCAGGTTGCCAAAGTTACGTTCACAAGTGTGTTCAGATAGGCAAGGATGAACATAGCCTGATTCCACCCATTCTGTGTACAGGATGAATGTGCATGCTCAGGACAGTACCCTGCTCTGAAGTAACTGCCTAGAGAAAAACAAAATAACCGCTCCATTCTCATTGGAGTGTGGACCAAAGGCTTGCACAATATTACAAGCAATACTCCCTGGAGAAGACAAACTACTGCAAGGAGAGGATTTTTCCACCTCTATCTTGCCATAGAGAACTGTGTCAAAACACACCATGCTTATGACCTTCAGCACATCTTTGAATTTAAAGTAACTGACCTTCATATTGACATAGAAGGGGCAAAGTAGTGGAAAATTCAATAGTACTGACCAAGCAAACCATGATATGGTATGTTCCTGAGGAGTGAAAATACGTACCACCTTTAAGCTCCATTCAGGTCTAATATCGAATAGCAAATTGGACTTTATAATTTGAAAGAGACATGGCAGATGAAACTAGCAGACCTCTAACCTCTTAAAATGCATGTGAAAAATGGGGCTATTTGGCCTAGATTTAATGAGAAAATAGAAATACTGTAAGGAACTGTAGCAGAAGCATAGGAAAGAGGTAATATTGCAGTAGTCTGAGCACAGGCACATCAGTGATGTGACAGAGATTTTATTTAATGTTTCCTATTCACATCAAAGGCACTGTCCTTACAGCTTCAGTTTCTGCTTTTTAGTGCAAACAGGGAGGGAAGGTGGTTAACTCCCGGCATGGTGAGGTTGGATGACCAGGCACAGAATCACAGAATCACTATGGCTGGAAAAGACCTTTAAGACCACTGAGTCCAACCATTATCTGTCTCTACCAAGGCCACTACTACACTATATCCTTGAGCACCATGTTGAGATGACTTTTAAATGCATCCAGAAACAGCAATTTAACTACTTCCCTGGGAAGTCTGTTCCAAGTCTTTGAGAACACCTTTGATAGAGAAGTTTTTCTAACATCCAACCTAAACCTCCCCTGGCACAATTTGATGTCATTTCCTCTTGTCCTACCAGTTGTGACTCGTGAGAAGAGACCAAAATCCACTTCTCCACAACCTCTTTTCAAGTTAGGTTAACCCAGCATTTCTTCTCAGGCAGAACTGCAGTATTAGAGTCTGTCTGATGTGAGTGATTTGATACACAAGCCCTGATGGCACCAAGATGATTGGAAACCAGCTAGGTGGGAGGAAAAAGGATCTGAGTGGGGAGAGAGGAATACATAGAAACAAACCCCCACTGAACTTCAAGAACATGAATATTGTACTGGGAGACTGAGTTTGTTACCCATTATCCTACTCAGCACTGTCCCCAGCAGAACTGTGGTAGGCAGAGGACAGGAAAGAAATGTTTTTGAAAACTCAACAAGACTTTTTCTCCTACTACCTCCAGATAACTGTGCAAGTTATAATTAAATGTCATAACCTACATTTTCACTTGTGGACCTCCAAGATGCCAGTTCTTGCAAAACAGAAGCTCTGCCACTGAGCCACTCCAGTGGAAACTACAACAGGTCCTCTTTTGTATCTCAGTACTACAGTAAATAATACATGCATTTTAGAATGACTTCTTTTTGCATTATGCTGCTACCAGTGTAGCTTTATTAATACTCCTAAGTAAATAAAGTCATATAAATAAAGACTTTCAGGTTCTTGACCAGAAGGCAGTACATTTGGAGTAACTAAATTATGTTATGCTTTGTACATCTAAGTTCTAAAAACATGTGGTCACCTTTCATCTTGTGTTTAAACTGCAAACCTTCTATTCTTGTTCTCTTTTCTCACATGTCCTTAGTCTGGTTTTTATTGTAGGTGTTTTTGTCCTAGTACTAATTTTATTAGCTGTATCTGCTTTTACTATAATTAGTTTATTGCAATTTTATCAAATTGGAGTGTGACTACAAATATAATTAAAATTTTATACAATCAGTAGAGTTCTGGGCAGCTCAGGATAGTCAAAACACCCCAAAGCAAGATCTGCCTATTACTTTGTTCTTACAGTTCACATTGTCTAGCAAATCTTTTTGGGTGATAAAAAGAAATTTGTCAGAGGATTCATAGGAGTTCAATTGACCCCAGTTAAAAAGTAAGTAAGGAGGTGATTAATGGCATGGTATTAACACACATATGCAACAGAAAAGAAAGCAATTTAAATTCCTAGTATGTGTCAGACTCCACTTTTGACATTTGTAGGCAATTTTTTATTTTGATTTAAGAAAAGCATGATGTTGTTTGTTCCTGAGGGCCTTGTTTCCTTTTCCATCTTCTTTCACACATCAATTACCTTAGTGCCATCTGCCACCAAACTCTTGAAGACAGATGTCATACATTCACTAGAATGTAATAACACCAAAACAAAACTGATATTTAACAGAATTGACCCTGCCTGGATCACACATTTCCCTCTGGGTTGGTTATTTATCTTAGAACCCTTAGAAAAGGTTTGAAAATCAAAGGGGTTATTAACCTTTGAAGATTTTTCAAATATTCCCCAAAAAGGGGAATTCCAAACTGTAGAAGTGAAAATCTCGTCCTGTGGCATGAGGACACTGTGGGGTACTTGGCACATACAACTCCAAGTGCAATGAATTCCAGCTGTTCTGGTTTTCAGCACGTCCAAGGAGAATAATGCAAGGGCAGCATACATTCCTTTCATTATCCAGTCATAAGATCCAACCAGCCAGTGGAGAATGAAGTTATCTGTGATGTGGAAAATATATTAAAGAAAATAATCTACTTTCAACTTCAATACAAAGTCCCTTATAGCTGATATGCTTCCTTGATCCATACAGGTTTATCAATTATTCATGTTCTTTGTTCTTTATGTTTTTGACATGGAAATGAGGCTAAAGCCATTAAGCAAGGAAATGCATCACCAGGACAGCTGTACCCTGTTCTGGGATCAGACTTGTATTGAAATATTCATGTCTTCCTTTCACACTCTGTAGGGAATCCCAAGAATATGCTGTCTGAAGACACTGGAAAATATCATGGAGAAGAGAGACAAGAATTTTGCCTGCAGTAGCAGCTTGAGTAGGTTCTAGTTAAAAGAATAAAACATGACGTGATGAAATAAATTGTTGCAAAAACTATCATTTACCACAAACCAAACCTAACAATTTCAGATTTTTCAAAAACGGATTTAAAAAAGCATCAGAAAACTTTAATTATTTAACATTTGCTACCTAAAAAGAACAATATTGATTTTAAAGGGCAACTTGTTCTTCAATTTTTAAGTAGCTAGAAATTCTATCAGTGAAACTAGCAATGTGTGCTGCCTTCTCTCTGTATTTCAGGACCATTTGAACTTAAGCATATCTGACACTTACTGCTGCAGAGTTTGAAGCCATCTCAACAAAGGGGCACATTTTGCCACTGAACTGTCTATTCTGAGAGAAATTTGTCATGCATAACAATAACATACCGCAGTTTTGATATATGTGGATAGGATAAAAGTTGGAAGCCTGCTCACCTTATAGTCATGGAAGTGCATCCACTGTCTTTAGAAAAAGCAAGACCAACATCCCTAAAATGTGAAAAGAATGAAGTGGTACCTGCATACATAAATTAGAACATAATTTTGGTGGTCTCTACCATAATGGAATGGTACAGAAAGCAGAAAGGAGGCCTAACTAGTGAGTGATATGCCCCATTGCTTCACCAGTCTCATTTTTCTGCTTCAAATCTTCCCCAGAAACAGATTTCTTCTTGCTAGTGACTATGCAGAGAACCACACCACTGAAAGCTGTGGTAGCAATGTGCCCTTCCAGTCCTGGTCTAGCCTGACACAAGACTCATGGACCTATCAGTACATCTCCAGCACTAGCTCACAAAGGTCATGAAGGAGTGGGAGCATCTCTCATATGAGAAGAGGCTGAAAGAGTTGGGACTTTTCTGCCTGGAGTAGAGAAGGCTCAGAAAGATCACATCCACATGTATAAATACTTGATGGGAAGGAAAGAAGAAGAGGGAACAAGACTCTTCTCAGAAGTGCCCATTTACAGGGTGAGAGGCAACGGGCTCAAATTAAAACCCAGAAAATTCCATCTTAAACACAATAAAACATCTTTTATTGTGATGACAGTGAAACACTGAAATGGTTTTCCCAGAGACATTGTGGAGTCTCCATTTGTGGAGATACTCAAAAAACCATGACTGGACACACTTCTGGACAACTTACTCTATGTGAACTGCACAAGAAGGTTAGACTAACTGAATTCTGTTATTCAAGAGGTCTCTCCAAGCTTTCTGTGAAAGCTAGCTTCACAAAGGGGGTATATCAGCATTTGTAAGAAATAACACTCAATTTTGAAGGTAAACCTAACTGTTCTTTTTATTGGTTTCTTGTCTTCATATCAGACTGAGATACCAGGGCACAGTATATTATAATCAACTGCTATTAATTTGCATGTGAGTCTGGCACAGAGCCTCTATCTTCTCTGGCAGAAGTCCCTTGCCAACATTTCAGCCTTCATCACAGGAGAAAGCCAAAAGGTTCTAAGTATCGTGCTCAGGGGGATGTCTCTCCCTGGTGTGCCAGAAGAGGAAGCAAGAACTGTTACAAGCTGGGTAAGAACTGGTGTAAGCTGAACTACCTGGTCCTACTTCTCTGAGGATATAATAAATAAACAGCTCAGGCAGAAAAGCCTTCCCGGTGAGAGGGAGCACAGGCATGATAGCGCAGGTTACTTTAGGCCATAGGAAAAACGAGAGCAGAAGGGTATTGCAAAACATGACCCAAAATCTAAAGCTGCTGAGTAGCCCAGTGGGTGAAGGTAACCCAACCTTTGTCAGCTGTCTTTGCGGTACATTGACATTTTCATCTCAGAAAAGAATACAAGCAGCAGCAGCCAATTAATCTAAATAGTTTGAGGTGAATGGAAAAGATGGAAAATTCTTAAGATCAGTGTACAGGAACAGAACAGGATCTATTGAGTAATTATAAATTAATCACTACTACATAAAATCTTTTAAGATCAGGTAAAACTTAATTTTCCTGAGAAAGATGAATAGAGGTTTCTGCTCCAGTGCTGGCAGGGACAGTACTGGATTTTTCTGCATTCAGTGGAGGAAGTGACAGAACCATCAACTCAGCTTTATGCAACAGGTTACTTCTCTCATCAATAATATGCAACATTATTTGTGGGTTTGGGTTTTTTTTGGTGTTTTGTTGTTGTTGGGTTTTGTTTGTTTGTTTGTTCTTTTTAAGCAAAGCATGTAAGATAAACAACAACTTTTCTGCAGAAGTGCATCCTGTAGTTTTCCACTTTGGAAATAGGACTAGAGGTGGGAATAGGAGAGAACTGCCAAAGATAGTTACTTCTGGCTGGGGACTGAGCCATGACAGATTCATTTTCATGCAGAGGATGCCATTTACATAAGAGTTACATCCTTACCAAGCAGGGCACAAGGAAGTCAACATCTAGCTAAATCCTCCCTTGTGGAAGATGGTTTGTCGGCCTGTGGCAGCTTATTAGCAGAAAGAAGAGGGGTGGCATGATAAGGAAATTATCTCATCCTTCCTGTACTCTGCTAAAGCTGTGCAAGGAAAGCAAGGTAGCTTAAGCCTGCACTGGTGCTCTGAATTCTCACTTCACCACCAGTATTCTCTCTCCCTTTTTAACAGAATACTGGCAGGAGGCTCCAAAGAGGAAAGCCTCTCTCCACAATCCTGAAGGAATCATTCTTTAAAGCAACATATACATATACACATATATATATATATCTTGTAAGGAGAAGGTAGGCCTACTAATCATGTCAGACACTTTCATACAAAATACTTTCCATGTTTTTCCTTCCTCTGCTCCCACTGTAAAACAACAGCCCTCTTCTATTAAAAAATGTAAATAAATTTTTATAAACCATACACTTTCATCACTCAAGAATCTGTTTAAAAACCAGGGCAAAGGTACCTGAGATACAGGACTTAGAATAAAAAAAAAAATAATTGCCATCATCTACGTTCAGGTTACTTATATTTTGGACTGGGACCCAACCAACACAGGAGCTCTGATGAGGTCATACTTATTCACATGGGCAATGCTCTTATGAAGAGTTCAGCTCACCACTCAGTGAACAGAGGATTGCCAAACCAGCACTTAAGCAGAAGCAAATATGGCACAGGATTTTCTGGGGATTAATGACTGGCTGGGAGTTGATGATAGCCTGATGCACAGGCTGGCATTAATCTTAATCCTCAGGAAATGGTCTGTACCAAGGTCATTAGTTCTGTAATAAGATAAAAGCAAACAAAAAACTTATGTCAGAGATATTTGTATGTTTTAATGAATGATGATATTTCAACTATAAAGTTTATATCCTGTTAATGAATAGCTTATACATTCACCTGTTAAGAGCTGCTGAACTCTTATCTTAGAAGCTTTAATCTGAGACCAAGATTCTGAGGAGGAGAAACCTCATTTGTCTTAAGACAAGGCTGCACACCTGCCTGAACACAGTGTCCAATGTTGAGCAGTTCCTACTGATCTCAGTTTACTCATCTGTTAGAGGTGGGCTGAACACTTTGCAAGCCCACTAATTCCAAAGAGTTTACAAGCTGGCTTTCACAAGACAGCCATAAGTCATGCCAAAACCACATTTGTATGGGAAGTTAAAAGGAAGGACAAGTTCACAAATGTGTAATTGTGTATCAGGATGGCTCTGATTATCTACATTTTGTGTAACGTAAAACTGTCTTAAGGTAATTTCTCTTTTATTTCATATTTTCCTATTTAGAATCAAGGGCATTTTTAAGAGGTTCTCATTTACAGGTTGGCTCTGACTTCACAAATAAATTATTCAGAAGTAAAGGGTGAGCTGGTTTCCTGTAAATATGTAACATGTTAATGTAACCCTAACACTGTGTAGGTCAAGGTGACCTTTAACAGTCACACATCCTATTTATACATTACATATTGCTTATGTTATCAGGTGTTCAAGCAGTGTATGGACCTGGCGCTTGGCAACATGCTTCAGTGTTGATCCTTCAGTACTGGGTTGAAGGTTGGACTGGATGATCTTTGAGGCCTCTTCCAATCATATATATTCTGTGATTCTGTTATCAAGGGTTAGATGGAACTTATTTTCTGTGAGCCTTGCAAAATCCACACAGGTCCAAACAACAGAGCAGTGTGCCTTCTCATGCTCTTACAGTCCTTATAGTCATTCAAGGGAATGGAACAGTGAACTTTATTATTGATGCAAAGAGAAAGAAAAGCTGGACCTTCCATCAGCAGTGCAGCAACTTGAAATACTACTTCTAATGGCAACACTCGATCAGGAAGCTGTGAAGAGTTAAGCACAGAGCTCCTGGTTTTCAGAAGTGCTTTTCCAGAGATTGAAAATCCAGTTCTCTTGGTTGTGCCAGCTGCAGGGCTGCTGGCATCTGCTTGGAAAGTGCATTGACTGATGGATGAAGCAGTCCCGAAGGAGAGGAAGTGCTGATGAAGCCATCCTTCCAAAAGAGGCTGAAACAAGGTGGCTAGAGATGAGTAAGATGAAATACGAGGAAAGGCAAAGGAATTAAATGGTAGCATAATGGGGAAAGAGGAAGTGAGAGGGGGAAGAGGACAGATGGAGTATGCCCATGTGTAGGAGATGCCAGAGTATATGTGTATCTGTTAGCTTTGATTTACACCTTTTACACCTTTTCTCCTTTGAGAACAAACAGCACTTTGTAATGTTCTTATACACAGTGTTCTCTTGCTGCAAACCCTACAAATATGGAAAATGACACAATGGTTTTGACCTATTCATCTAAGTCATCATGTGGCATAAATACTGAGGAGATCTAAGCTGAGTAAAATGGGTCAGAAAAATGCTTGGAACCTTTTACTGCTATTTCTTTTGACTATGTTCCCTATTTGCATTAAATTATGTGGAAGAAATCTTTTGACCTCACAGGTCAACCACTAGATCCATCATCTTTCATTACACTGCATCAACACAGCTAATTTCTTTTGTTTACACAAAACTAGTGCATTATTTTGTCATTATGTCTAGGTTTTCTTTTTTTTTTGTCCATTAAGAAAGAACATTTGAAGTGGAGAAAGCCACATGGGCCAGAGAAAGCACCAGATAATCCTTTACATTTCTACGTCTGGGTTTATAGACCAAATGACTGCAATTCTTAGACTCTTCTAATTAGTACTACCCTTTCTTTTAATTATTAAAGAATAAATTTAATCAACTTAAAAAATTGCTTAGCTAGCATGGTAAAAGTCTGCTACACAGTAGCTGATTGCTTGATATTCATTATACATAGGAATACTAAAACACAAGAACATGGTGAGAGTTTGGTAGGTAATACTCATACAGAGCCAAACAGTTAATCAATATTGTGTTTACAGCATGTACCCATATCTGCTATTGCATATGTGTTTTAATTGAATGTAAGATTCAAGTACACTCCAAATTTATTAACTAATATTACTTGCCTTGGCCAAACACAGTATCTACATCAAACTAAAATACTTTTTATTTTATGGAGGATGGCAGATTTATGTGTATTTAGAACAATGAATGTGGTCACTCAAAAGCTCAGGAAGCAATGAGGGTTCAGTTGTGCTCAGATATCAAGTATTCCCTATGTCTGCTTCCAAACAGCCTGCAGTACAGAAGATCTTCAAATCTGTTTCTGTTCTCTCTTGAAAAAAATATTTTATAGGGTCTACTTACTGCTTCAGTTGATTGGTATTTTTGTTCTTGTTAGCACTACTTGAGATACTACAGATGAATCCACAGCCCAGGAACTTTGCTTTAAGGGTAATGGGGAATGCAAAGGATTGTAATGAAAAATTAGAAATTCTCATTAAAAAGTGAAAAACTGAGATTGGAAGTCCTTTATTACTCTAGAAAAAGGAAAAGTTTGGCTACCAGCTGCATAAAGATGAGACTTACTGAGTGCAGCAGTTAGAAAACCTGCTCATCTGCTATAGTGATGCAACTAAGGGAAACCAAATATATAACTGCCATACATTTCTTAACTCCTTTGCTGGCATTGAATGGGATTACATTGAGCACAGTCTGTTCTTGACTCCACTCTAACAGACAACAGTTTTTTGCAGCTGGTAGTGCAAACCAAAGAGAGAAGCAACATGAATCATGATTGCAGTAGAAATCATGGTGTGGAGATTGCAAGGGCTAAAATTGCCCTTTTTTAACAAAATGAGTGTCAGCTTCAGCTTTTGAAAAGGGAAATGGAAAAGTAGATTTCCGTGTCCAAGATGTATATTTAAAATACAGAGTAATTTAAAATGCTGTATGGACTGAGAAACATAAAGGAACTTAAATGCAGGGAAGTGTTACATATACTTTGTGATCACTGAATTTGGAAGGTATCTCTATCAGTAACATTTTAGGTCTTTAGTACCTCACAATTCCTTCCATAATGCTATTTCCTAAGACATATTTTACTACAGCAAGAAAACTTCTACAGACACATATTCAGCAAATAAACCCTTGGCCTGTGGTGTTTGTTGGGTTTTGTTGTTTGTTGTTTTGGTTTGGTCATTTCTTTTCCTTGATTTGTGTTGTTTTGTTTTGTTTTAGTGAAGTCTACCAGAAGCTGAGATACAAATTACTCCACAATTACAAAGCGGTTCCTGGTATTCCTTTCGGATTTTCAGACTGAAACTCCTAACTTCTAAAGCCACAATTACACCCCACTTGGATAAAGCAAGCAAACTATTAACATGCACGTAACACAAAGGGATGTTTGCTGGTTTTTCACTAGTGTCAAGTCAACCCAACAGAGTCTCATTCTTTTCTATGTTCCATGTAATAAACTTCCATTTTGGCTTTTACTCACCAGTGGAAATTACTCACTTTTTTTTTTTCTCATGTACAAAAATCAAAGAAAATAAAAAAAGCCTCTACAACAGTACATGAGGATAGAGATTTTGTTAAGTTTTTAATGCTACTGAAGCCAAAGGTGAACCAAGACAGTAGTTATGATACACATCAACCAAGTTATCAGTTTTAGTTAGCAACACAATTAACAGATTTTCTAAGTTGCAAGTCTTGGAGGCAGTAGGTGTACCACACTACAGGAGTGCAAAAATCTCTCAGAAAATTCAGACACATTTGGAAAAGACTAGTGAAAGCAATAAAATGAAAAAACTAGTTTCACAGGGGGATGAGAAAAGGAAAGTATTTGTTCGCTTTTGCAACATAAATTCTCCAAAATCAATAGGAATACCTTCAGCAAGTGGGTCAAGTGTGTGAATCATGAGCTGGAAGATGCTGTTCCTCATCAGACTGTTGTGGAGAGATGCAGAGCTTCCTCCCCGCTGAAGCCGTGGCTTGGTCTAGGTGGAAAAGTGCGAGAAAGAACTCAGTTGGAGTGAAACATTTCACTTTGATTCAATCCATTAATTACTTATAAAAACGAGGTTGTGAGTGTGGTAAGGCAGTGCAGACACCAACACATAGCGCACAGGCATCTTTTAAGTGTTTTTAATCACAGAATAATGGAACGATTTGGGTTGAAAGGGATCTTAAAGATTATCTAGTTTCACACCCCTACCCCTGCCATGGGCAGGGACATCCGAGTTGCTCAAAGCTGCATCCAATCTGGTCTTGAACACTACCAGGAAGTGGGCATCCATAACTTTTTGGGGCAAACAGTTCTGGTGTCTCACCACCCCCACCATAAAGAATTTCTTTCTTTAATCTAAATCTAACCTCTTTCAGTTTGGAACTGTTACCCCCATCCTATCAATACACTCCCTGACAGAAGAGCTCCTCTCCATCTTTCCTATAGGTTCTCTTTAAGTACTGTAAGGCTGCTGGAGTCTTCTCCTTGCTGAACAACCCTAACTCTCAGCATGTGTCCCAGTCCATTATCATTTTTGCTCGTCTATAAACCCACTCAAGATTGTCTATGTCTTTCTTATGCTAAGGTCCCAGAGTTGGACACAGTATTGCAGGTAGGAAGGCAGAATAGAGCTGTTGTCACTTGACCTGTTAGCCATGCTTCTCTTGAGGCACCCCAGGATGTGATTGGATATCTGGGCTGTGAGCACACATTGCTGGCTTATGTCCAGCTTTTCATCCACCAGTACCCTCAAGGTTTTCTCTGCAGGGCTGCTCTCCATCCATTCAGTGCCCAGCCTGTATCTGTGTTTGTGATTGCCCTTGGACAGGACTTTGCACTTGTCCATTTTGAATTTCATGAGGGTCACACAGGCCCACCTCTCAGACCTGTCAAGGTCCCTTCAATAGCATCCCTTTCCTCCAGCATGACAACCACATAATACATCTTAGGTGTCATCAGAAAACTTGCTGAAGGTGCACTCAATCCCAATGTCCATGTTGCCAACAAACATGTTAAACAGCACCAACCCCAGTAACAACCCCAGAGAAATGCCATTCATCACTGGTGTCCACTTGTACACTAAGCTGTTGACCACAACTCTTTGAGTGTGACCATTCAGTCAGTTCCTTATCCATCCATAGTAGTCCATGGATCTATCCATGGTAGTCCATCCATAAAATCCACATCTCTTCAATTTAGAGACAAGGATATCCTGCAGGACAGTGTAAAATATTTTGCACAAGTCCAGGTAGATGTTTTAAAGAGATTTAAGACATATTCTGAGGTTCTTCCCCACGTGCCATTTTCTAGTACAATAATCAACATATTTAATATATCCCATAGAGTAAGACTTCTTTTGAGATGGCTGTTAGCTTGTTTTGATAAAAAGGGTAATCAGAGCCAGCAGAAAGAGAGACCAGAGACCCTGAAATCCAATTATAGGTAAAAAACAACTCTGGAGAAAATAGTCTTTTGCAATAATACATGATAAGTAGATTAATCTTTGGTGTCATACAGATAAATAAATAATGAAATTATTTTTAAAAAATGGGGAGACACAAACTATTTTAAAATTACCACAAAAATATATAGAAACTGAACAAAAAAAAAATTCACCACTTTATCTTTGGAAATAAATTCTTTAAATTCTAGAGCAGCACAGAAGAGGGAAAGAAATCCCAGTACTATGGAAAAATGCTGATGGTGCCAAACCACAGTAAGGCTAGTCTCACCACCCTCCTGAGAAATAAATGCTGAGACACATACTAATTGCTGCCTACCGTCAGTGTTTGGTCATCCTTGTCGCCAGCATTAGGTGACTGCATGAATGGGAAGAAGAACAAAGAGAGTGTCAGATGGAGCATGCATAGAATGGAAAAGCAGTAAAACACCACAGATATCTCATCCTATGAATGCTGTGATAGGTTTGTGAATCACTCCAATTAAACCATCCCAGCGATCAAGCACAATAAAGTAACTCACACTGCAGTGTTGCAGGAGTCTTTAATTCTCATCAGTTTCTTGAAAACGAACTGTTGTAACTTCAGGACCTGGCACCCAGCAGCCAGCTGAAGATCACAATGTTCTCTTCATATAAATTTTGTAGGGAGGCAAACTGCCTGTACATCAGCAAGTTTTGAGAGATTGAGGACTGAAAAAGCAGAAGTGGTAAGAAACTCAGGAGTGACCAACTATTCAATAAAAGCCTAAAACAGGAGTACCATTACCCCGGTACTTTGCAAAAGGGGACTAGGCAAGAGTGGAAAATAAAATAAAAAATTAATATTTTGTGTTTAACGACTCCCAGCCCAAACTGGCAGCTCTGGTTAAGGGTAGGCAACATGGCACACACTGCTCTGCCATGAAGGAAAATGAAACTCTGAAAAGATTTTAAAGGCAGTTAATGCTTCTGAGTAAGGTGATGTATCACAGGCTCACAGGATATTAGGGGTTGGAAGGGACCTCCAGAGATCATAGAGCCCAACCCTTCTGATAGAGCGAGAGCATAGAATCTAGCACAGGTTGCACAGGAAGACATCCAGATGGGTCTGGAAAGTCTCCAGAGAAAGAGACTCCACAACCTCCCTGGACAGCCTGTTCCAGTGCTCTGGGACCCTCACAGTAAAGAAGTTCCTCCTCATGTTGAGGTGGAACCTCAGGTGGTACCCTGGTGATGATTTATGATTCCTTTATCCTATCCCTAGAACAGTAGCAGTAGAACGCATCATCAGGAACCACTTCTGAGGGATAACAAAATCTGCACTGAAAACAAGCAAACATAAAATTTTCAATCTGATTTGTAGTCAAGAGTTTTGCTTGTTTCTTTAACAGTATTAACACTTGTGCTAAATGGGAACCCAAACTTTTGATAAGGAGCATGTTTCCATGACATCACGAAAGATGTGTGATAAAATCACAGTATTTATCTAGTCATTCTACTTGACATGAGGAAGGAAAGATAACACCAAAATACACTGGTCATTAAGTACTAATTAAAATAGGACAGAGTGTACAAGGTATTATAAAGTACAATTTTTTCTCTTATAGAAACATTTAATATTCAGACACCGTATACAACTTTTTTATTAAAGTCAACAACTGGTATCTGGTCCAACATTAAAATGGTTGGGTTACTTTACACTGGGAGGAAACAATATATATTTTTAACACACTCAATAGCAATGTCCATAAAGAAAAATACTTATTTTCTGTAAAGATAAATTTGCCCTTCAATCCTGACAACTGCTATGTATTAGTTCCCTTGGGATCAGAAAGATGGAGATTCCATGTCATCTGTGCATTATATAAGCTTCTGAAGAAAGTGGTGGTAAAAGAATTCTCTTTTGCAACTCCATTTCTTGCAAATCATGACTTTAATATAGCTCTGCAAAAGGGTGCTTGGTTGCATGGTTTAGTTGATTAGGTGGTGTTGGATGACAGGTTGGAAGCGATGATGTTGAAGGTCTCTTCCAACCTGGTCTATTCTATTCTATTCTATTCTATTCTATTCTATTCTATTCTATTCTATTCTATTCTATTCTATTCTATTCTATTCTATTCTGGTACACTGTCTTATTCATAAGTATCAGAGTGCAAGCCATTATAATATTATCAAAATTAGAAAAAGATTGTTCATGAGACAGTTTACTGTTTTTTTTAGAGAATTCACCAAAATATTTCTTGATTCTTCCACATGCCATGGCAGCAGGTAAGAGTTTGTCCATCCTACTGTTTGTATTGGTGATTGTGTATTCAAGACGTCTGTGCTAGAAGTCTTTAAAACATTGTATGACTACTTGCTCTGAAGAAATGGCCTGTGGTATCATAGAATCATAGAATCATAGAATCAGTCAGGGTTGGAAGGGACCGCAAGGATCATCGAGTTCCAACCCCTGCCATGGGCACGGACACCCTACACTAGATCACGCTGGCCAGAGCCTCGTCCAGCCTGGTCTTAAACACCTCCAGGGACTGGGCCTCAACCACCTCCCTGGACAACCCAGTCCAGGGCTTCACCACTCTCAAAGTGAAGAACTTCTTCCTCACATCCAGCCTGAATCTCCCCATTTCCAGCTTCATTCCATTCCCCCTAGTCCTATCACTACCTGAGATCCTGAGAAGTCCCTCCCCAGCCTTCCTGTAGGCCCCCTTCAGATCCTGGAAGGCCACAATGAGGTCACCTCGGAGCCTTCTCTTCTCCAGACTGAACAGCCCCAACTCCTTCAGTCTGTCCTCATAGGAGAGGTGCTCCAGCCCTCTGATCATCCTCATGGCCCTTCTCTGGACACGCTCCAGCACGTCCACATCCCTCCTGTAATAGGGGCTCCAGAACTGGACGCAGTACTCCAGGTGGGGTCTCACCAGAGCTGAGTAGAGGGGGAGAAGCACCTCCCTTGACCTGCTGGTCACACTTCTCCTGATGCAGCCCAGGATCTGATTGGCTTTCCGGGCTGCAAGCGCACATTGAGAGCTCATATCGAGCTTCTCGTCCACCAGCACCCCCAAGTCTCTCTCCTCAGGGCTGCTCTCCAGCCAGTCACTGCCCAGCCTGGATTTGTGCCTGGGATTGCCTCGACCCAGATGCAGGACCCTGCACTTGGTCTTGTTGAAGCTCATCAGGTTGGCTTGTGCTCACCTCTCCAGCCTGTCCAGGTCCCTCTGGATGGCATCCCTTCCCTCCAGCATGTCCACTGCACCACACAGCTTGGTGTCATCAGCAAACTTGCTGAGGGTGCACTCGATGCCACTGTCCATGGCACCCACAAAGATGTTGAACAAGACAGGTCCCAGGACTGATCCCTGAGGGACTGCGCTTGTCCCTGGCCTCCACTGGGACATGGACCCGTTGACAGCCACTCTTTGGGTGCGGCCATCAAGCCAATTCTTTATCCATCTAGTGGTCCACCCATCAAACACATGTGTCGCCAGCTTGGAGACCAGGAGGTGGTGCGGGACAGTGTCGAAGGCTTTGCTCAAGTCCAGGTAAACGACATCAGTTGCTCGCCCCTCATCTATTAATGCTGTCACCTGATATTAGAAGGCCACCAGGTTTGTCAGGCAGGATTTGCCCTTGGCAAAGCCATGCTGACTATTCCCAATCACCTCTTCACTGTTCTTCTGAGTCATTAGTGCCTCCAGGAGGATCTGCTCCATGATCTTTCCGGGCACAGAGGTGAGACTGACTGGCCTGTAGTTCCCCGGTTCCTCCTTCTTGCCCTTTTTGAAAATGGGAGTAATGTTTCCCCTTTTCCAGTCTGTGGGGACTTCCCCACTCTGCCATGACTTCTGGAATATAATAGAGAGGGTCTTGGCAACCTCATCTGCCAGTTCTCTCAGCACCCGTGGGTGTATCCCGTCGGGTCCCATGGACTTGAACACTTTCAGGTTCTTCAGGTGATCACGAACCTGATCTTCACTTATGATGGGCAGTTCTTCCTCCCCATCCCTGGCATCGTCTGCCATGACACCAGGAGTGTGGCTGGAGGCCCTTGCAGTGAAGACTGAGGTAAAGAAGTGATTGAGTACCTCAGCCTTTTCCACGTCACTTGTGGCCATTTCACCGGTTTCCTTTCTGAGGGGGCCCACACCTTCCCTAGTCTTCTTCTTGCCATTAACATACCTATAGAAATTCTTAGTGTTCCCTTTAACCCCCTGGCTAGATTCAGTTCAAACTCTGCTTTGGCTTTCCTAACCAGGCCTCTTGCTGCTCGGGCAGCTTCCTTATATACCCCCTGTTCTAGCTGTCCTTCCCTCCACTTCCTGTAGAGTTTCTTTTTAAGTGATAGTGTGTCCAGCAGCTCCTTGTTCATCCAGGCAGGCCTCCTAGCATTCCTTCCTGCTTTTCTCCTTGTAGGTATACATAGCTCCTGGACACAGAGGAGGTGGTCCTTGAATACTGACCAGCTGTCCTGGGTCCCTCTTCCCTCCAGGGCTTCATCCCACGACACTTTGGCTAGCAGATCCCTGCAGAGATCGAAGTCTGCACGCCTAAAGTCTAGGGTCCTAAGCTTAGAATAGGTCCTCCTGATTGCCCTGAGGAGATTAAATTCAACTGCTTCATGGTCACTGTAGCCAAGTCCGTCTCTGAGCCTCACATTCGTTACCAGCCCTTCCCTGTTGGTGAGAACAAGGTCCAGCATAGCACCTTTTCTTGTTGGTTCCTCTACCATTTGGAGGAGGAAGTTGTCTTCTATGCAGTCCAGGAACATCCTGGATTGCTGATGCCTTGCTGTGTTGTCCCTCCAACAGATGTCAGGGTGGTTGAAATCCCCCATGAGGACCAGGGCTTGTGACCTGGAAGCCGCTTCTATTTGCCTGTGCAGAGCCTCATCTGCTTGGTTCTGCTGGTCAGGTGGCCTGTAGGAGACCCCCACAGTAATACCTTCTTCCCCTGTCTTGCCTTTAATTCTAACCCATAAACTTTCAACCAACTCATCATGCCTCCCCAGGTGGAGTGCTGCTGATTCCAGCTGGTTGTTGACATAGAGGGCAACACCTCCTCCTCTCCTTCCCTGCCTATCCTTCCTAAAAAGCTTATACCCGTCTATCCCTACATTCCAGTCATGGGAGTCGTCCCACCAAGTTTCGGTGATGCCCACTATGTCATGGCGTCCCAGCATCACGGTGGCCCTTAACGCATCTTGTTTGCTGCCCAAGCTGCGTGCATTTGCATAGAAGCACTTCAGCTGGGCTGGCCCTGTCGTCCTCCTGTGCCAACTCCCCTTTGTTTCCACAGGGCATCCTGGTGTGTCATTTGTGTCTTGCCTCAGGGCAGCAAGCTGAGAGCCCCTACTGGCTCTCCATCCCTCCACCTCAGTTGAGCTGCCCCTCTGCTTGTCACAGGCCAGCAGGAGACCACCAACCCCTCCCCGCTTCAAATCTAGTTTAAAGCCCTGTCTATGAGCCCTGCCAATTCCTGCCCCAGGATCCTTTTCCCCCTCTGGGACAAGTGTGTCCCATAAGTTGTTTTTAGCTCTGCTGCCTTGAAAACCAAACCATGATTGTAGAACCCAAATCCCTGCCGATGGCACCAGTCCCTGAGCCATGAATTGACCTGTTGGCTCTTCCACAATGTTCCCTCATCCATCACTGACGTTAGAGGGATAGCAGAGAACACTACTTGAGATCCTGACCCCTTTAGCAGGTGCCCTAATGTTCTGAAATCTCTTTTAATTGACCGTGAGCCTCGCATTGTTGCATCGTCACTACCCACCTGAAAGACCAGCAGTGGGTAGTAGTCTGAAGGGCTCACAAGTTTGGGAATTTTGCCTACTATGTCCTTTACTTGGGCACCAGGGAGGCAGCAGATCTCCCTATGGAATGGGTCTGGTCTGCATATTGGGCCCTCTGCCCCCTTCAGTAGGGAGTCTCCTACAACGATGACCCTACGAGGTTTCCTTTCCGGACTAGTTTTGATAGCTGGCCTGAGGGAACCTGTCATTGGTGCAGCTTCTGTCTTCCTTGAGTCCTCATCCTCACCTATGACCTGCTCCTCCTGCAGAGCCTCATACCTATTCTGAACCTGCACTGTAGGCAGCGTGCTGCTCAAAGTAGCACGCTTGCTCCGTTTGCACTTCTTCCGTCGGGCAGAGACCTGCTCCCATTGGCCCTGCTCCTGTGGGTTACTGCAGGGAGGCTGAGAGGCTAGCTGATGGGAAGGTATCAAACTCCCTGCTCCACTGAGAGTTACCCCCTGTTCTGGTTTGGTAGAAGTTAGATTGTGGGGATAGTCAGTGTTCCTTTCACTGTCTCTTATAGCTCTAAGCCTTTCTACCTCTTCTTTTAGTTCGGCCACCATGCTCATCAGATCGCTGATCTGCTCACATCTCACACAGGAGTTGTTCCTTCCATCCTCCATATCGAGTGCCAGATCCCAGCACTCACTGCAGCCACCTGCCTGAACACCTGCATGCTTGTGAGTGGCCTCTGTTTGGGTGCCCACTGTTCTTCTACTAGCCTTACTAGCTGTTCTTCTACTAGCCTTACTTCTAGTAGTAACCATATTGCAGTAGTCACCCTCTGAATCACCCTCTAAATCTCCCTCGCCACCCGGCTTTTTTTTTTTTTTTTTTTTTTTTTTTTTTTTTTTTTCAGTGAGGAGGCTGAGCCGAGCTCCTCGCTGCTGCCTGCTCTCAGCCACGCGCTGGTCAGTGAGGAGGCTGAGCCGAGCTCCTCGCTGCTGCCTGCTCTCAGCCACGCGCTGGGGTCTGTTTGGTTTGGAGCCGAGCTCCTCGCTGCTGCCTGCTCTCAGCCACGCGCTGGGGTCTGTTTGGTTTGGAGCCGAGCTCCTCGCTGCTGCCTGCTCTCAGCCACGCGCTGGGGTCTGTTTGGTTTGGAGCCGAGCTCCTCGCTGCTGCCTGCTCTCAGCCACGCGCTGGGGTCTGTTTGGTTTGGAGCCGAGCTCCTCGCTGCTGCCTGCTCTCAGCCACGAGCTGGGGTATGTTTGGTTTGGAGCCGAGCTCCTCGCTGCTGCCTGCTCTCAGCCACGCGCTGGGGTCTGTTTGGTTTGGAGCCGAGCTCCTCGCTGCTGCCTGCTCTCAGCCACGCGCTGGGGTCTGTTTGGTGTGGAGCCGAGCTCCTCGCTGCTGCCTGCTCTCAGCCACGAGCTGGGGTATGTTTGGTTTGGAGCCGAGCTCCTCGCTGCTGCCTGCTCTCAGCCACGCGCTGGGGTCTGTTTGGTTTGGAGCCGAGCTCCTCGCTGCTGCCTGCTCTCAGCCACGAGCTGGGGTCTGTTTGGTTTGGAGCCGAGCTCCTCGCTGCTGCCTGCTCTCAGCCACGCGCTGGGGTATGTTTGGTTTGGAGCCGAGCTCCTCGCTGCTGCCTGCTCTCAGCCACGAGCTGGGGTCTGTTTGGTTTGGAGCCGAGCTCCTCGCTGCTGCCTGCTCTCAGCCACGCGCTGGGGTATGTTTGGTTTGGAGCCGAGCTCCTCGCTGCTGCCTGCTCTCAGCCACGCGCTGGGGTCTGTTTGGTTTGGAGCCGAGCTCCTCGCTGCTGCCTGCTCTCAGCCACGAGCTGGGGTCTGTTTGGTTTGGAGCCGAGCTCCTCGCTGCTGCCTGCTCTCAGCCACGAGCTGGGGTATGTTTGGTTTGGAGCCGAGCTCCTGGCCGCTGCCTGCTCTCAGCCACGCGCTGGGGTATGTTTGGTTTGCCGCGGTTTCTACGGCAACCCCTCCCCCTGCTACGTCACTGCCCTCAGGCACGAAGGCAACCCGAGCCTGCCGCCCCTCCTCCCCTCTCCAGGAGGTCCCGAGCCACCAGCCCCTTACCTCCCGAAAAGCAAGGAAAGCAAAGGCAAAAGCAAGCTCTCAGAGCCAAGCTCCTCGCTGCTGCCTGCTCTCAGCCACGCGCTGAGAGCAGGCACATCTCTTTTTCTCAGCATCAGAGAGCTGACTGCTTGCAGGAATAGGGATACTGGTCGAGGGTAGGCTGAACATGAGCCTACAGTGTGCCCAGGCGACCAAGAGGGCCAATGGCATCCTGGCCTGCATCAGGAACAGTGTGGCCAGCAGGAGCAGGGAGGTCATTGTGCCCCTGTACACTGCACTGGTTAGGCCACACCTTGAGTCCTGTGTCCAGTTCTGGGCCGCTCAGTTTAGGAAAGATGTTGACTTGCTGGAACGTGTCCAGAGAAGGGCAACAAAGCTGGTGAGGGGTTTGGAGCACAGGCCCTATAAGGAGAGACTGAGGGAGCTGGGGTTGCTTAGACTGGAGGAAGAGGAGGCTCAGGGGAGACCTTGTTGCTTTCTACAGCTACCTGAAGGGAGGTTGTAGACAGGCGGGGGCTGGTCTCTTCTCCCAGGCAACCAGCACCAGAACAAGAGGACACAGTCTCAAGCTGTGCCGGGGAGGTTTAGGCTGGATGTTAGGAGGAAATTCTACACAGAGAGAAAGTTTGCCCATTAAAATGGGTTGCCCAGGGAGGTAGTGGAGTCACTGTCATTGGAGGTGTTTAGCAGGAGACTTGATGGGGTGCTTGGTTGCATGGTTTAGTTGATTAGGTGGTGTTGGATGACAGGTTGGAAGCGATGATCTTGAAGGTCTCTTCCAACCTGGTCTATTCTATTCTATTCTATTCTATTCTATTCTATTCTATTCTATCCTATCCTATCCTATCCTATCCTATCCTATCCTATCCTATCCTATCCTATCCTATCCTATCCTATCCTATCCTATCCTATTCTCTAAAATATAGGTGTTTTTCAATGTATTGCAAAAAGACAGGAAAAATGAGAATCACTGTAGCATTTTGATAGAGTCTGCGATTTCAGAGTACATCTCTTCTGAAAAAAAATTAATCACTGAGATGAGGACTGTGGGTAAATCATGACATTTTCAGCTGGCCTGTTTCACAGTTTACTTGTTGAAGTAAGTACATTTTACATGTACATATAAAAATAAACTTACACTTTTGCATTTGTACATTTAATGATTTTTGGACTTAGTGGAATGAGAGGTGGGTTTTCACAGTTTTTACAGGGAAAGAAGGAGACAGAATCACTGACCTCATGCTTAGGGACATGGTTTAGCACTGACCCTTCAGTGCTGGGTCAAAAGTTGGACTGGATGATCTCTGAGGTCTCTTCCAGCTGGATGTTTTTCTGTGATTTCTGTGATTGGCCAGTGTTCTTGTCAAGGAATAAGGTTGTGGGTAGCTGGCCCTGCTTGAACCACAAGTGGGTTGAAAATATATGGGTAAAATTAGAGGTCAAGGCAACAAATTGAACTTTGTGGTTGGTGCCTTATAAGCCACCCAATCAAGAGGAGGCTACTGATGAAGCTTCTTATTCCAGCTATGGGAGGCTTTGTGCTTGCATGCTCTCCTTCTGCTGGGGGACTTTAACCATCTTGGCATGTGCTGCAAAAGTAACACAGTGAGCTGCAGGTAATCCAGGGGACTCCTGAGACTACTCAGGACAACATCTTAGGCCAGATACTATACAGCCGTACCAGAAGTGATGTGATACTGGACCTGATGATCACGAATAACCAAGTGAGCTCATGAGCGATGTCAAAATTGGAGGCAGCCTAGGCTGCAGCAAACGTGGAGTTCACAGTGCTGAGGGACAGGGTCAGGTGAGGAGTAAAGATAGGACCCTGAATTTTAGGAAAGCAAACTCTGAGCTCTTCAACCACTCTGTCAATAGGACACCCTGGAAAGCAGTCTTCAGTATCATAAGAGTAGAACAGAGCTGGCAGATCTTTAAGGATGCTCCCACAGAGTGCAAGAGCTCTTGATTCCAAGAAATTTAAGAAATCGGGCTAAAAAGGGAAGAGATCAGCATGGTTGAGTTGAGAGATGCTGGTGAAAATAAAGGGCAAGGAAGAAATGCACAGGAAGTGGAATCTGGGACAGGTATCTTGGCTAGAGTACAGGGACACTGCCGAGTTGTGTGGGAGTGGGAGCAGGATGGACAGGGCATGACCAGAGCTGAACTTGGCAAGGGATACAAAGAATAACAAGAAGGGCTTCTACAGGTATATCAACCAGAAAAGGTAAGTTAAAGAAAGTGTACCCCCACAATCATCAAGATAGTAAGCTAGTTACAACAGACAAGGAGAAGGCTGAAGAACTCAACAATTTTTTTGCCTTAGCCTTCACCAGCAACCTCTCTTCTCTCACTTCATAGGTTAATGGACCACAAGATGAGGATCAGGAGTCAAAGTCCCACTGTCAGAGAAGATCAGGTTCATGAGCATGTGAGGAACCTGAACATACACAAATCTATGAGAGCTGATGAGACACATCCCAGAGTCCTGATGAAATTGGCTAATGTAGTTAAGAGACTCTCCACTGTATTTGAAAAATGGTGACTGAAAGACATGAAAGATTGTGCCCATTTTTAAAATGGTAGAAAGATGGACCCTGTGAGCTACCAACATGCCAGACACACCTCTGTGCCTGGGAAGATCACAGAGCAGATCCTCTGAAGAGCTATACTAAGGTACATGAAGGGAAGGAAAGTGATTTGAGACAGCCAGCATGGCTTCACCAAGAGCAAGTCCTGTCTGACCAACCTAGTGACATTCTACAATGAAGTAACTACATGAGTGGATAAGGGAAGGGAAACAGATGTCATCTCTTTGGACTTCTGTAAAGCTTTTCACACTGTCCCTTACAACATCCTTCTCTCTAAGTTGAAGAGATTTGATAGGTGGACTGTTTGATAGATAATGAACTCATCAGATGGCCGCATCCCGAAGGTAACGGTCAATAGCTTGACACACAGAAACCAGTTACAAGTGGTGTCCCTCATGGGTCCATACTGGGATCAGTGCCATTTCATATCCTCATCAGTGACACAGACAGAAGGATTGAGTGCACCTTTAGCAAGTTTGTAGACAACACCAAGCTGAGTGGTAGTTATATTCCAGAAGGACAGGATATCACCTGAAGGAACCTGAACAAGCTGGTGAAATAGGCTTGTGGGTACCTCATGAGGCTCAACAAGCCACATGCAAGGTCCTACACCTGTGTCAGGGCAATCTTTAATTATCAATACAGGCTGGGAGATGATGTTATTGAAAGCAGCCCTGTGGAGAACGACTTTCAGGCACCAGCAGATGAAAAGCTGGGCATGAACCAACAATGTGTGCTTGTAGCCCAGAAAATCAATTGCATCCTGGGCAGCATCAAGAGTATACAGCAGGTTCAGAGAGGTGATTCTGCCACTTTGCTCTGCTCTGTTGAGACCTCACCCAGAGTACTTCATCACACTCTGGGTCCCTCAACACAAGAAAAACGTTAACCTGTTAGAGTGGGTCCAGAAGAGGGCTACAAAAGTGATCTAAGGGCTGGAGAACCTCTCCTACAAGAACAGGCTGAAAGAGCTAGGGCTGTTCAGGCTGGAGAAGAGAAGGCTCCAGGGAGACTTTATTGTGGCCTTTAGTACTTAAAGAAGGCTTCTAAAAAATATAGGGACAATTTTTTTTGCCAAGGTCTCTTACAACAGGACAAGGACAATGGTTTTAAATGAATTTAGAGTAGATTCACACCAGATGTGAGGAAGAAATTTCTTACGATGAGGGTGGTGAAACACTGGCAGAAGTTGTCCAGAGATCGTAAAAGTCCTGTCCCTGGAGGCGTTCAAGGTCATGTTGGATGGGGCTCTGAGCAACCTGATCCAGTTAAATATGTTCCTGCTTACTATGGGGGTGTTGGACTAGGTGACCTTTAAATCACAGAATCATAGAATGGTTTGGGTCAGAAGGGACCTCCAAAGGTCATCTCCTCCAACAGCCTGGCAGTGAGCAGGAACATCCTGCATTAGATCAGGTTGCCCAGAGCCCATCAAAGGATGGGTCCTCAACTGCCTCAACTGCAAACTGTTCCAGTGCTCCACTACTGTCACGGTAAAGAAATTCCTCCTAATGTCCAACCTAAATCTACTCTTTTCTAAAGCATTCTATGATGTCCATATTTAAGCTACAGTAAACTGATGGTAAGGATTTTAACTTACGTATTACCAGAATCCAGTCTGTGAACTGAGAACCTTGGATCATATTTAAAAGAGTGAACGGAAAATAAGCACAATACAAGAAAATAAACCAAAATTCTCTTTCACTTTGCCTGTCTTCTTCCTTCCTTTCACCTTCCCCTGGTGGATTTAGTGGACTTAGAATTAGTGAGGCTGGAATAGGCCTCTGAAATCATCAAGTCCAGCCTATGATCTAACACCACCACATTAGCTAAACCATTCCACCAAGTGCCACATCCAATCTTTTCTTAAAGGCCTCCAGTGATGGCGACTCCAGCACCTCCCTGGGCAGTCCATTCCAGTGCTTAATCAGCCTTTCCATGAGGAAGTGCTTCCTAATATCCAACCTAAACCTCCCCTGGCACGGCTTCAGGTCATGTTCTCCTGCCTTGTCACAGGTTGCCTGGCAGAAGAGCCTGACCTCCAGCTGACTACAACTTCCTAACTTCCTTTTAGGTAGTTGTGGAGAGTGATGGGGTCTTCTGTGAGTCTCCTCTACTCCTGGCTGAACAGCCCCAGCTCCCTGTAGCCTCTCTTCATCAGTTTCCCTCCAGCCCCCATACCAGTATGGTCACTCTCCTCTGGACCTGCTCCAGCACCTCAAGGTCCTTTCTGAAATGAGTGGCCCAGAACTGCACACAGTACTTGAGGTGAGGCTTCACCAGTGCTGAGTACAGGGGCAGAATTACTCAAAGAACTCCAGAGATCCCTTCCAACCCCTAACATCCTGTGATTCTGTGATTTAGAAATGCTGATTTTTCCACTCAAATTTATGAGAAATTCTAGATTTTTATAAAGAAGCAATTTCTGCTTGCAAAATGTATATCTGTAGTATACAAAGAAACCAGTAAAAAAATCCTGGTAATCTCTGGTAGTTCCCACTTAAACTGCTGTGGTATGACCTTGAAGTTCAACAAGACCAAGTGCAGGGTCCTGCATCTGGGTCGAGGCAATCCCAGGCACAAATCCAGGCTGGGCAGGGACTGGCTGGAAAGCAGCCCTGAGGAGAGAGACTTGGGGGTGCTGGTGGATGAGAAGCTCAACATGAGCTCTCAATGTGCACTTGCAGCCCAGAAAGCCAATCAGATCCTGGGCTGCATCAGGAGAAGTGTGGCCAGCAGGTCAAGGGAGGTGATTCTCCCCCTCTACTCAGCTCTGGAGTACTGTATCCAGTTCTGGAGCCCCTATTACAGGAGGGATGTGGACGTGCTGGAGCGTGTCCAGAGAAGGGCCATGAGGATGATCAGAGGGCTGGAGCACCTCTCCTATGAGGACAGACTGAAGGAGTTGGGGCTGTTCAGTCTGGAGAAGAGAAGGCTCCGAGGTGACCTCATTGTGGCCTTCCAGTATCTGAAGGGGGCCTACAGGAAGGCTGGGGAGGGACTTCTCAGGATCTCAGGTAGTGATAGGACTAGGGGGAATGGAATGAAGCTGGAAATAGGGAGATTCAGACTGGATATGAGGAGGAAGTTCTTCACCGTGAGAGTGGTGAAGCCCTGGACTGGGTTGTCCAGGGAGGTGGTTGGGGCCCCGTCCCTGGAGGTGTTTAAAACCAGGCTGGACGAGGCTCTGGCCAGCCTGATCTAGTGTGAGGTGTCTGTGCACATGGCAGGGGGGTTGGAACTAGCTGATCCTTGTGGTCCCTTCCAACCCTGACTGATTCTATGATTCTATGATTTACATCATGCCAGGCCTGCTGATGGCAGATGGAGTACACCGCTCCCAAAATGAGAGAAGGGTTTTATCACAGGAGTTGGCTGGGGTAATTGACAGGGCTTTCAACTATATTGTGAAGGGGAAAGCAGAAGGACCAGGCTGGATCACTTGTGGGACAGTGTAATGGCTCCACAGTTATCTCAGGGAAGGCAGGGGACATTGGGGCATGAGATAAAGACAATGCAAGAGCTATTGATGAGTTAGGACCTTTTGTAGTGCCTGGGAATGATCAGGCATGGAGTGGACCCCTACCCTGCACAAAAGAACCCCAACTGAAGTCTATCAATGCCAATGCATGTAGCATGGGGAACAAGGAGAAAGAGATTGAAGCTATCGCCCAGCAGGAAAACCATGATATCATTGCCCTGATGGAAACATAGTGGTATGAATCCCATAGCTGGGGAGCTCCTATAGACCACCCAACCAGGATGAGGAGGTTGGTTAAGTATTTTTAGGTGTCTGGGGAAGGTGTCCCTTCTTCTTGTCAGGGACTTCAACTTACCAGATACCTGCTGAAAATACAACACAGAAGACAGAAAGTAGTTCTGGAGGTTCTTGGAGTGTGTGGAAGATAACTTCCTAACACAGGTGCTTTACTACTCTCTACTACTGCCCTACACACAGCTCTCTACTAGACCTGCTGCTTGTAAACAGAAAGGGACTACTAGCAGATGTAAAGGTTGTTGGCCATATTGGACAAAGTGACCATCAGATGGGGAAGTGAATTCTTGGTGAAGTGAGGAGGGGAGTCAATATAACTACATCCTTGTTGACTTGTTTAGGAGACTGGTTGATGGCATCCTCTGGGAGGTAGTCCTGAAGGACAAGGGAGCCCAGTATGACTGGGCATTCTTCATGAAGGAAATCTTCAAGGCACAGGAACAAGCTGTCCCTGTACATCTGAAAGTGAGCTGCTGGGGCAGAAGACCAGCCTGGCTAAGTAGAGAGCTTTGGGCAGAACTCAGGCAGAAAAGGAAGTCTACTGGCTATGGAAAATGTGGCAGAAGGGTACAAGGCTCTTGTATATGTAGAGAGAAAATTAGGGAGAAAACTCAATCTGCCCAGTGTCATTAAAAAAAATAAAAAGTCCTTTCATAAGTACATTAACAGTAGAAGATGAGCTAGGGAGAATGTCCATCCACTACTGGGTGCAAGAAGGAACCTGGTGACCAAAGACAAGGAAAAGGCTGAGCTGCTGAATAGCTGCTTAGCTACAGTATTTGTCAACACCAGTTGCTCCATGAGGGTTCAGCCCCTGCAACTGGAAGAAAGGGATGGTGAGCAGAAAGCAGCCCCCACAGTCCAGGAGGAAATGATCAATGACCTATTGTGCTGCTTAGATATGCACAAGTCTATGGGACTGGATGGGATCCATCCAAGCTGGCAAAAGTGATCACCAAGCCACTCATCATTTGTCAGCAGTCCTGGCTAACTGGGAAGGTCTCAGTTGACTGGATGGTAGCAAATGTGACGCCCATCTACACGAAGGGCTAAAAGGATGACCCAGGGAACTACAGGTCTGTCAGTCTGACCTCAGTGCCAGGAAAGAGTATAGAGCAGGTCATCCTGAGTGCCATCACCCAGTACATACAAGATAACCAGGTCATCAGGCCCAGTCACCATGGGTTTATGAAAGACAGGTCCTGTCTGACTAACCTGATCTCCTTCTACAATGAGGTGACCTGCCTAGTGGATGAGGGAATCATAGAATCATAGAATCAATAAGGTTGGAAAAGACCTCAAAGATCATCAAGTCCAACTTGTCACCCAAGACCTCATGACTTCTAAACCATGGCACCAAGTGCCACGTCCAATCCCTTCCCCCACCTCCCCGGATGGCAATTCCTCCACCTCCCTGGGCAGCCCATTCCAATGGCTAACAACACTCTCTGTGAAGAACTTTCTCCTCACCTTGATCCTGAACTTCCCCTGGTGCAGCTTGAGACTGTGTCCTCTTGTTCTGGTGCTGGTTGCCTGGGAGAAGAGACCAACCCCCTCCTGGCTACAACCTCCCTTCAGGTAGTTGTAGAGAGCAATGAGGTCTCCCCTGAGCCTCCTCTTCTCCAGGCTAAACAACCCTAGCTCCCTTAGCCTCTCCTCATAAGGCTTGTGCTCAAGGCCTCTCACCAGCCTCATTGCCCTTCTCTGGACATGTTCAAGAGTCTCAATGTCCTTCTTAAATTGAGGGGCCCAGAACTAGACACAGTACAAAAGGTGCGGCCTAACCAGAAGTGCCATGGATGTTGTTTACCTGGACTTCAGTAAAGCCTTTGACATTGTCTCCCACAGCATTCTCCTTCAGAAGTTCATGGCACAAGGCTTGGATAAGTGCCCTCTGCACTGGATGAAAGCATGCCAGGCTGGCCAGGCCCAAAGAGTGGTGGTGAATGGAGTTAAATCTGGCTGGTGCCCAGCCACTAGTGGTGTCCCCCAGGGTTCAGTACTGGGGCCAGTCCTCTGTAATATCATTATTAATGATCTGGATGAGGGGATTGAGTGCACCCTCAGTAAATTTGCAGATGAACCCAAGATGGGTGGCTGTGTCAGTCTGCTAGAGAGTAGGGAAGCTTGCAGTGGGATCTGGACAGATTAGACCAATTGTATGAAGTTCAGGAAGGCCAAGTGGAAGGTCCTCCACCTGGATCACAACAACCTCATGGTAAGCTACATACTTGGGGATGTGTGGTTGGAAAGCTACAACTTGGAAAGGGACCTGAGGATATAGGTTGTTAGCTGACTGAACATGAGTCAGTAGTGTGCCCAGATGGCCAAGAAAGCAAATGGCATCCTGGCTTGTATTAGAAACACTGTGGCCAGTAGGGAAAGGAAGATGATCATGCCCCTGTATTTGGCACTGGTGAGGCCACACCTTGAGCACTGTGTTCAGTTCTGTGGCTCTCACTATAGGAAGGATATTCACATGCTGGAGCATTTCCAGAGCAGCACAACAAGGCTCATGAATGGTTTGGAGCACATGACCTACGAGGAGTGTCTTTAGGAGCTGGGTTTGTTCAGTCTAGACAAGAGAAGCCTCTAAAACTACCTGAAGGAAGGTTGGAGTGAGGAGGGGGCCAGCTTAGAATCATAGAATCATAGAATCAGTCAGGGTTGGAAGGGACCACAAGGATCAGCTAGTTCCAACCCCTGCCATGGGCAGGGACACCCTACACTAGATCACGCTGGCCAGAGCCTCGTCCAGCCTGGTCTTAAACACCTCCAGGGATGGGGCCCCAACCACCTCCCTGGATAACCCATTCCATGGCTTCACCACTCTCATGGTGAAGAACTTCTTCCTCACATCTAGCCTGAATCTCCCCATTTCCAGCTTCATTCCATTCCCCCTAGTCCTATCACTACCTGAGATCCTGAGAAGTCCCTCCCCAGCCTTCCTGTAGGCCCCCTTCAGATACTGGAAAGCCACAATGAGGTCACCTCGGAGCCTTCTCTTCTCCAGACTGAACAGCCCCAACTCCTTCAGTCTGTCCTCATAGGAGAGGTGCTCCAGCCCTCTGATCATCCTCGTGGCCCTTCTCTGGACACGCTCCAGCACGTCCACATCCCTCCTGTAATAGGGGCTCCAGAACTGGAGGCAGTACTCCAGGTGGGGTCTCACCAGAGCTGAGTAGAGGGGAAGAAGCACCTCCCTTGACCTGCTGGTCACACTTCTCCTGATGCAGCCCAGGATCTGATTGGCTTTCCGGGCTGCAAGTGCACATTGAGAGCTCATGTTGAGCTTCTCATCCACCAGCACCCCCAAGTCTCTCTCCTCAGGGCTGTTTTCCAGCCAGTCCCTGCACAGCCTGGATTTGTGCCTGGGATTGCCTCAACCCAGACGCAGGACCCTGCACTTGGTCTTGTTGAAGCTCATCAGGTTGTCTTGTGCCCATCTCTCCAGCCTCTCAAGGTCCCTCTGGATGGCATCCCTTCCCTCCAGCGTGTCCACTGCACCACACAGCTTGGTGTCATCAGCAAACTTGCTGAGGGTGCACTCGATGCCACTGTCCATGTCACCCACAAAGATGTTGAACAAGACAGGTCCCAGGACTGATCCCTGAGGGACTGCGCTTGTCCCTGGCCTCCACTGGGACATGGACCCGTTGACAGCCACTCTTTGGGTGCGGCCATCAAGCCAGTTCTTTATCCATCTAGTGGTCCACCCATCAAACACATGTGTCGCCAGCTTGGAGACCAGGAGGTGGTGCGGGACAGTGTCGAAGGCTTTGCTCAAGTCCAGGTAAACGACATCAGTTGCTCGCCCCTCATCTATTAATGCTGTCACCTGATATTAGAAGGCCACCAGGTTTGTCAGGCAGGATTTGCCCTTGGCAAAGCCATGCTGACTGTTCCCAATCACCTCTTCACTATTCTTCTGAGTCATTAGTGCCTCCAGGAGGATCTGCTCCATGATCTTTCTGGGCACAGAGGTGAGACTGACTGGCCTGTAGTTCCCTGGTTCCCCCTTCTTGCCCTTTTTGAAAATGGGAGCAATGTTTCCCCTTTTCCAGTCTGTGGGGACTTCCCCACTCTGCCATGACTTCTGGAATATAATAGAGAGGGTCTTGGCAACCTCATCTGCCAGTTCTCTCAGCACCCGTGGGTGTATCCCGTCGGGTCCCATGGACTTGAACACTTTCAGGTTCTTCAGGTGATCACGAACCTGATCTTCACTTATGATGGGCAGTTCTTCCTCCCCATCCCTGGCATCGTCTGCCATGACACCAGGAGTGTGGCTGGAGGCCCTTGCAGTGAAGACTGAGGTAAAGAAGTGATTGAGTACCTCAGCCTTTTCCACATCACTTGTGGCCATTTCACCGGTTTCCTTTCTGAGGGGGCCCACACCTTCCCTAGTCTTCTTCTTGCCATTAACATACCTATAGAAATTCTTAGTGCTCCCTTTAACCCCCTGGCTAGATTCAATTCAAACTCTGCTTTGGCTTTCCTAACCAGGCCTCTTGCTGCTCGGGTAGCTTCCTTATATACCCCCTGTTCTAGCTGTCCTTCCCTCCACTTCCTGTAGAGTTTCCTTTTAAATGATAGTGTGTCCAGCAGCTCCTTGTTCATCCAGGCAGGCCTCCTAGCATTCCTTCCTGCTTTTCTCCTTGTAGGTATACATAGCTCCTGGACACAGAGGAGGTGGTCCTTGAATACTGACCAGCTGTCCTGGGTCCCTCTTCCTTTCAGGGCTTCATCCCACGACACTTTGGCTAGCAGATCCCTGCAGAGATCGAAGTCTGCACGCCTAAAGTCTAGGGTCCTAAGCTTAGAATAGGTCCTCCTGATTGCCCTGAGGAGATTAAATTCAACTGCTTCATGGTCACTGCAGCCAAGGCCGTCTCTGAGCCTCACATTCGTTACCAGCCCTTCCCTGTTGGTGAGAACAAGGTCCAGCGTAGCACCTTTTCTTGTTGGTTCCTCTACCATTTGGAGGAGGAAGTTGTCTTCTATGCAGTCCAGGAACATCCAGCTTCTTCTCCCTGATGACAAGGGATAGGACTAGAGGAAATTGTTTCAAGCTGCACCAGGGGAAATTTAGGCCAGGTATTAGGAAATGTTTCTACACTGAAAGGGTTATCAAATATTGGAATGGTCTGCCCAAGGCAGTGGTGGAGTCATCATTCCTGGGACTGTTAAAAGAGCGTGTGGACCTGGTGCTTAGGGACATGGTTTAATGTTGACTCTTCAATACTGGGTTGAAAGTTGGACCGGATGATCTTCAAGGTCTCTTCCAAACAGCTATATCCTGTGATGTTGTAATGTACACACACATAGCAAATCCTCACAAATGTTCAGAGGAGACACAGCTGATGGGAGCAGTGACAAATAGTTTAAGGTATCAGTTACTAAATTGGATGTTAAAGACTTAATTCCAGATTTTTACACTTACTCTTAGACAAAATAGGACTCCTCTAGTCAGCCTGCAGGACCAATCATAAGGTATCTCATTATACAACGTGTAAGAAAGTCAGAGTCTGCCCCATGTCTCTTACCTTCTCTGAACTCTCTTAAAGTCAGGTATCTTTGGCTTAGGATGGTAATGTAATAACTCTGGCTTAAGGACTTGACGAGTTTTTAATCACCTTAGTGTCAGAATTAATTATGCAGTTTTAAGTTGTGCTCTTATCCTCACTTCAGGACTTGTCAATGAAGTCACCTTTTGCTGTTTTTAAAATCATACACCATAGTTCTCTATGCCTACATAATTTTTAGGGGAACGTAAAGCTAGGTACATACAATGATCATTAGACACTCTTGCACATGAAATGTGTTCCCAAGTGACGGTGTTAAGTACTTCAGTATGGATTTATGTGGCTAGCGTTAAAATACCTGGACTTTTTTAATATGCTACAATTTCATCAACAATATTACTTTGGAAAGTATTAGCCAGTGCTCCAAGATTAATTTTACAACATTTAAAATGTGTCTAAATTAAAACCACCTATGAAACAAAACCAGGCTGCCCTGGACACTCAGCTAGGAAGGTTTTCAGATGAACTCAAACTACACCATAGTGATTACTAAGAGAACATGCCTCATTATCATGTCTTACAACTAAACTAAACATGAGCAGCCTAGTAAGAAGCCAGTATAAAAGCATTTCCAAGGGCTTCTGATTACATAAATACACAAAGGATCTGCTAAAGATTACTAATGGTTTAGAGTTTGCCTTAAAAGTAGTCACAGTAATTCCCAGAAAGGAGTGTCTGAACAAGCTTGCTGATACACTGTTAATTTGCAACTACCAAATAAATCTCATTGTACTAAGTTGCATTGGATTGGATACATTGCAGAGGATTCATCACAAGGCTGCAGTTTCCGCCTTTCTGCCTCCAGTACCCTGAAAATCTTGAAGGACGTGGGCAGCTTCAGGTGCAGAGAAGAGCCCAGCCTTCACAGCCTCTAGGGAGAAGATGCTGAATCAGTGCTTCTACAGCTGCTCTCATCACATTTCCACCGAGCTCTGCTCACTTTTGTTTCATGATTGCTTTTCCCCTTCAGGTGAATTTTGACACCAGAATCTCTGCCAACATTATTGTCAACTGGCAGAAAATCAAACTAAACCTAGCTCTCAGGACAGTTACTGCAAGAATGTAATCAAATGTGAGAAGAGATATAAAATAATGAATGATACTGAGAAAGCCAGCTGAGCATTGCTAATAGTTGCTGTTTGACACTGTCAGAACAGAAGAGAATAGATGTAGAACATTGGCCCTTCAATGAGACAAGGGGAAAGCCTTGGCATGCTTTTTGAGGATGACACTTAAGGTACAAATGTTTCAAATAACTGTGCTTTAAGAACACAGACTCCTCATTTGCTGGGAGTACACTGCCAGCTCTAGGCTGCAGGACTCTGAACACCAGTTTTGCACCAGCCTAGTAGGCAAAATCACACTATCACAATATCACAGTATCGCTAAGGTTGGAAGAGACCTTGAAGATCATCGAGTCCAACCTGTCACCACAGACCCCACAACTAGACCATGGCACCAAGTGCCACATCCAGTCCCCCTTGAACGCCTCCAGGGACGGCGACTCAACCACCTCCCCAGGCAGCCCATTCCAAAGGCGAATCACTCTCTCGGTGAAGAACTTTCTCCTCACCTCCAGCCTAAACTTCCCCTGTTGCAGCTTGAGACTGTGTCCCCTTGTTCTGGTGCTGGCTGCTAGAGAGAAGAGACCAACCCCTCCCTAGCTACAGCCACCCTTCAGGTAGTTGTAGAGAGCAATGAGGTCGCCCCTGAGCCTCCTCTTCTCCAGGCTAAACAGCCCCAGCTCCCTCAGCCTCTCCTCATAGGGCTTGTGCTCAAGGCCTCTCACCAGCCTGGTTGCCCTTCTCTGGACACGTTCAAGTGTCTCGATGTCCTTCTTAAACTGAGGGGCCCAGAACTGGACACAGTATTCAAGGTGCGACCTAACCAAAGAAGAGTACAGGGGCACAATGACCTCCCTGCTCCTGCTGGCCACACTATTCCTAATGCAGGCCAGGATGCCATTGGCCTTCTTGGCCACCTGGGCACACTGCTGGCCCATGTTCAGGCAGCTGTCGATCAGCACCCCCAGGTCCCTCTCTGTTTGGCAGCTCTCCAGCCACTCTGACCCCAGCCTGTAGCTCTGCATGGGGTTGCTGTGGTCAAAGTGCAGCACCCGGAACTTGGACTTGTTGAATTCCATCCCATTGGACTCTGCCCATCTGTCCAGTCGATCGAGGTCCCTCTGCAGAGCCCTTCTACCCTCTAACTGACCAACATCTGCTTCCAACTTGGTGTCATCTGCAAATTTGCTGGTGACTGTCTCAATCCCCTCATCCAGATCATCAATGAAGACATTGAAGAGGATGGGGCCCAGCACTGATCCCTGGGGGACACCACTGGTGACTGGCCTCCAGCTGGATGTGGCACCATTCACCACCACTCTCTGGGCTCGGCCCTCCAGCCAGTTCCTAACCCAGCACAGAGTGTTGCTGTCCAAGCCACAAGCTGACAGCTTGGCCAGGAGTTTGCTGTGGGGGATGGTGCCAAAGGCTTTGCTGAAGTCCAGGTAGACCACATCCACAGGCCTCCCCACATCCACCAGGCGGCTCACCTGATCCTAGAAGGAGATCAGGTTGGAGAGAGAGGACCTGCCCTTCCTGAATCCATGTTGGCTGGACCCGAGCCCTTGGCCATCCTGCAGGTGCGCAGTTATTGCCACCAGGATAATCTGCTCCATCATTTTCCCTGGCACTGAGGTCAGGCTGACTGGCCTGGAGTTTCTGGGTTCCTCCATCTGTCCCTTCTTGTGGATGGGGACCACATTGGCCAGTTTCCAGTCATCTAGGACCTCACTGGTCAGCCAGGACTGGAGGAAAATGATGGAGAGCGGCTTGGCCAGCTCACCTGCCAGCTCTCTCAGCACCCTAGGATGGATCCCATCCGGCCCCATGGACTTGTGAGTGTCCAAGTGGCTCAGCAGGTCCCCAACTAATTCCTCATGGATTTCTGGGGCATTACACTGCTCCCTGACCCCATTACCCAGCTCAGGAGGCCACTCGTCCTGAACTCCTCCTGCCTTGCTGTTAAAAATTGAGGCAAAGAAGGTGTTCAGGACCTCAGCCTTTTCCTCATTTTCAGTCACTGTGTTCCCCTCCAGGTCCAATAGGCAGTGCAGGTTCTTCCTGCCCTTCTTTTTGGCATTAACATATTTGTAAAAATGCTTTTTGTTATCCTTCGCTGAGGTGGCCAGCTTCAGTTCCAACTGGGCCTTTGCCTCTCTAATTTTTTTCCTACATAATCTAACAACTTCCTTAAACACACCTTGAGAAGCCTTCCCCTCCTTCCAAAGGTGATACAGCCTCTTTTTTTTCCCTTAGTTCCTCCAGGAGCTGCTTGCTCATCCAGGCTGGTCGCCTACCACGCTGGCTCATCTTTCAGCAGATGGGAACTGCCAGTTCCTGTGCCTTCAAGAGCTCCTGTTTGAAATAGGTCCAACCATCCTGGATCCCTCGGTTCTTGAGGGCTGATACCCAGGGAACTTTGCAGATAAGTTTCCTAAACAGGCTGAAGTTCACCCTCCGGAAGTCCGAGGTGAAGGTTCTGTTGGTGCTCCTCCCTAGCTCCCTGCATATTGAAAACTTCACCATCTCATGGTTGCTGCACCCCAGGCAGCCTCCCACAGTCACATCTCCTACAAGCCCTTCTCTATTGGAGAACAACAGGTCAAGCAGAGCCTGACCCCTGGTAGGCTCACTCAACAGCTGCATCAGGAAGGTGCCCTCCATGCGCTCCAGCAATCTTCTGTACTGCCTCCTCTCTGCTGAGTTAAGTTCCCAGCAGATATCTGGCAGGTTAAAGTCACCCATAAGGACAAGGACAAGGACAAAAATGTAGCAGTTGGCTTCAATTACTCCATTTCTCCATCTACAAACTAGAAATAGAGAACTTAGTTCTGATGATGAGGGCTGATTGCTTCAGAGGCAGTTACTGGGTATGACTACCATAACAATTAAATACACTATTTGGATTTTGCATCTTCCAATGAGCACAATACACATTCTCATTACAATAAACTATAATACAGAAAGTCTCAGAGCAGCATCTCCAAGGTAAGGAATCAAAAAGTACCTCTTACAATGTTTTGTTAGCTGACAAACATCAAATAGTTTTTAAAGCTTTGGGCCACTTATGTCCTTGATTGGTTCAAGACTATGAGTTTACAAGATTATATAACAACAAATGCAAGCAAAACTCACAAGCGGGAGACCTTATCACTCTCTACAACCTGAAGGGAGCTGAGTTTATTCAGTCTGAAGAAAAGGACCTTATTGCTCTCTACTACCTGAAGGGAGGTTGGAGCGAGGAGAGGGCCAGCCTTTGCTCCTTGATGACAAGCAACAGGACTAGAGGAAATGGATGCAACCTGCACGAGCAAAGGTTCAGGCTATATGTTAGGAAATATTTCTTCACTGAAAGGGTTATGAAACACTGGAATGGTCTGGCCAGGGTAGTGGTGAAGTCACCATCCCTGGAGATGTTTAAAAAGCATGTGGACCTGGTGCTGAGGGACATGGTTTAGCGGTGGCCTAGCAGTGATGAGTCAAAGGTTGGACTAGATGATCTTGAATGTCTCTTTCAACCACATATATTCTGTGATTCTGTGATTTCTGATGACCTGAAATGTGTGAGAAATGCTAAGGAGAAAAACTGTTAAGAAGAAATAGAAAAGACATTTTACAGAACAACCTGCAGGTAAGACACCAAGACTGTATTGCCAGTAAGCCTGAAGGAGATGTGGATGGAAAAGTGAGTCTCCGTTTCCAAATTTCATCTACAATTATAAAGCAAAGCAAATTGTTTTCGCAGAATCACAGAAAAGGCCACATCAGCTTCTGCATTACTCTGATTCCTCCTGTCTTTTAGCACATTTTCTACAATGTTCTGCTTTGTATTAAGACGAAAGAGAAGTTCTGTGCTCTGAAATCAAGAGCATCCTTGTCTGCTGGGATTCTGGTGATCACCAGCCATGTGGTTTGGAGAATCTGCAGCATGTACATGCCAGGTTACTTTTAACTCCTTTTGAATCAAAGGTGGTATTGAGGCAGAAATATCTGAACAGCACCATTTCTAAAGGCAGATTTAGAACATCAAGAATGTAAGTCAGACCTCCTCCATTTTGCCTTTCAGTGTTTGGATACTTCATTTGGGGAACTATGTCCTACACAGCATAGCAAGGGATAGACAGAAAATCTTTGCCCTCACCTTCTTTCATCAGTCTGCTATTTCACACTGCCTTTGATTTGTCTCTGCAGCTACAAACTAGATGTCTGCAGGTAACCCATTGCCACACATAGTATAGAAGCAGTGCATCCGTTGCTCTCCTCTGCAAAGCCTGGTCCTCTCAGAACACCTTTCTAATATCTAAGGTAAGTCTACAGCTCCAAAGATAATTCCCACTGTCATCAAATAGAATAAGGTATTAAGATAAACATGTTGTGGAGTTTGGGAGAACTAAATTATGGAGAGATATGGTAGGAGATCACAGATACAAGAAAGCATGAGAGATCCTGCCTAAGCAGCCTTAGCTTAGGCTCTAAATGCCTTCCACTTCTTTTTCACATTACAGCATAGCACAAAAGCATTTCTTTGCCTCCAAGCTGCCACACGACCTTCAATGTAAATCACAAGATTTCTCAAGAGACTTTTGCTGAGATGCACTATTTTGAACATCAGCTAAACTCACAATCTGCAAGATCTTTCTATCAGAAAGACAAACTCACACTAACGTCATCCATCTTTTACAGAATCCCATTCCACTACTAAAAATCTACTGGTTCTAAAGTACTGCAGGAGTGAAAAGCAGGAGCCAAAAGGCTCCTTTTAGCCAATAGCTGCTCCCTAAATACTTTGTCTGCCTCTGTGTTTTTTCTCTCATAAATTCTCTTCCAGTATCTCTGCTACTTCTGTCATGTCTTGGACGTTCCTGCTGCCTTTTTTCCTCCTGTCTCTTTGGCAGAAACATCACACAATGCCCATGGAAACCCAGATCATCACAGACACCTCTGTTCCAAGGACTAGTACATCTCTTTATCTGAGATGGCTGCTCTTACAGTTTCAGCTACCCGTTTTCATTAAGAAGTGTGATCATACCTAGCTGTATTTACTAAGGAGAAAGCCATTACACCCCACCCCGGTTTCAAAATTGCACAGCTTCACTGGGCTTTCTTCAGTCTAAAGGGTGCAAGAAATTGAACGATCAAGAGAAGCCTTTAACAAAAACTATGCTCTTGCATAAAGTGAAGTCACCATAACAGAGGTGATATGGATGTCCATAGCAAAGCTGGGCCTTCATAATGGAATACACTGGATGTGAATTTCATTAAAGCAAGGAAGATACCTTCTGAGCCTCGGTAGCCAGACTCAGGTTTCTGTGGCTGTGTTCTGAGTTGGCATGTTTTTGCCTTTATTGACATCCCAATGTAAATCCTTGTTTTCAGGTAATGCACATAATGCCAGATCTATAAAAATCCATTTGTTCCAAACCTTTAATACAGCTTAAGAAATCATAGAAAGAAAACTGCAAGGTTAGGTAAGTCAGAAATCCCTACACACAGAGTCTTAAGCTGTCTGGAAATTACCCATAAACTAGTTTTTCATTCTACAGAAAATTCCCATTGCTAAGAATGTACACATTTCTGTTTCTACATTACTCCAAAATCCCTCTGCAAGCATATAAAAACTTTAGTGAAGAATGTACATCTCATTCTCTTCACAATATTCACTTGAAGTTTGGGAAGCTGTAGTCTCTATTGTGCTAAACTGACAGTAAACATGGTTACCATGGGTGGGAGTTTGTGAGACTCTAATGAGGTTTTTAGGAATTTAAGCCACTTTTTATTAGGTTGTGTTCTATACATAGTCTTTTATGTTAACCAACTTTTGTGATTACAAAAGTGGTTCTCTCTCAGAGAGAACAAATGTATTTGATCTGTGAAATATTTGAAGAGTGCTTTTTATACTATTTTTTTTTTCTTTCATTCAAAACTGTGCTTATTCAATTAAGATTGTTACTGTCTAATTCCTGTTAACTGTGTTCCATTTCCAAACTGAACACTCTTATAAACAAGCAAAGAAATCTCCTCTCAAACCAATTATGTTTTTCAATATTCTAGTGAAATCAATAAATCAAAAGGTCTTCGTTACAGTTTGCAATCACATGACAAAACCTGTCAAGGTAAAATCACAACCTTAACACAAATAAATTACAAGTACGATGGACACCCCAAGCAGATACAAAGAACAGAAAAAAAATGGCTCAAAGTCTGATTTCACACCACTGCAAATTAATTCCCTGGGATGTGCAACTAAATGAGTTGAAAGTGTGATCTGGACAAGCATGCAGGAAGAGGTGTGGTATTTATTCCACAGCACGTTAAAGCAAGGTGACAACCTCAAAATTTGTTATACACCAAGCAAAATACAGTGAAAATAAAATATGCATTTTGTAATATGTTTTCCATCCTTATGGTTCTACTGACTGAGAGATCCTACTGCATTTGCAGCCATGAGTAGCATCATATGCTACTAAATAAAGAGCCTTTCTCTCTCTTTGTTTTTGCCTGCTTAGTAAACTGGTTTCATCTAAATTAACCTGTAGAAGGTACTCACAGCTTTCACACCTATCCCAGACCTTGCATGACAAAGGTTTTTTGAGTCACATGGTCAGGCAGACTGCAAGGACTTTGCCAGCTCAGCCTGCAGACTCACCAAACACATAGCCTGATGGAAAAAAATTGAGACCCTGGTGTAAAGTCACATTTTCCTGTCATGTAACACTGCAATGACTAGAACTGAGAACTGGGACTCTAGATCCAGTTGCTCAACCTGACAAGCATGGTCAGACTGGGCTTGGGTATCTACTCTGTAGAGTTCAGCTGCTCCAACAATAGTCAGTGCTTACAGCAACAGTAATTTAAAAAACTCACAAATTCAAATTTTTAAAAAAATTATTCCAGTGCTGTGGCAAATTATGATGAGTTCTGCCACTGTCTCTCCCATACAAAGGACTGACCACTCTCCAGCAGAACCCAGAACAGCTTTACACAACACCAGGGCAGTAACACAGTGGCTCAGACACCCTCCACACCCCTCACTGCTTTCACTCCTGGCCTTTGCCACATGTGTAGTCACAGGCAAGTAAGGACAATATTATAAACTACTCAGTGAGCTCATTAAAGGATGGAGAAGCAGGAACTGTAACAGGATGCAAACCCTTTCATGTCTCATTTCTAACGGAAAGCTTGTTCAGGGAATAAACAAAATCTGCTACTGTCTGCCAAATTAATAGTTCCATCTGTGAAATATGGGCTGCAGAACCAACTTGGGGGACAGAGGATTTTGGTGTACTAACAGAATCTGTAGTAACTCTGCCAATGCCTAGCAATCTTCTGGGGGCATCCAGAAAAAAGCAAAACACAGATCCTTGCAGAAGAGCTACATGTTATCATTCCTCTGATGGAAGTAAGTCAGTCAACACAACTGTACAACTTAATTTACAATTGTGTTAATACAGAATAGGTTTATTTTTTGTTCTAGACCACATGAGATACCATGGATGAAAAAAAGTCAAAAGAGAGAAAATACCACCAAAGCACAAAAAGTATACATTTTTGCAAGTACAAAGAGAGTGTTCTACCCACAGAAGCAAGAGTGCTTTTATCTTCTTATTAAATAAGGACATACACAGTCAGCCTGAAAATTCTGTCTTACAAAGCCTGTCTTTTCTACCTAAGAAGTAGCCACACACCCAACACCATACTGAATTCTAACCATTGATTTTTAGGGGGAAGGCACTAAAGTTATATTATTTAGCTCTTGGAAACATGGGGCAGAAATCTTCCAGAAAAAATGTAGATCTTTTTGCTAAATCTTTCCATCCATGACTTGACATGGAAAATTAATCCTGAGATCTAAGCTAAAGCTGTATCGTTGTTCCTGGACCATGAAAGAATACCTTCCATATGTCTCTGATGAAAATATTGTGAAAAAGCTAATGATGCATATGTTATACCTAAAGATAATTAAATAAATCAGAACTACAAAGAACTATAAGTTGCAATGTCCCAAACAAACAAAACCCAAGCACTTGCATCTGCAAAACAAGTTGGATTATACATAAAGTTTTGAGAGTCTGATGCGGCAGTTTGGATTCTACTTACATAAAATCTATTTCAAAATATAGATGTCCTTACTGTCATCACTGCACTATCAGTTTCCTAAAATAATACCCTGCTTGCTACGCAATTGAAACAGACTGATTCAAAGCCTTTGCAGCAAATCTTTCATTATCAATTCTCATGTAATTCATCCCGCTGGGAATTGTAGCACTGTTTTATTTAATTATTTCATGCACTTTGTCTCTTTTAATGAGACCTTGTATTAGAATAATTTCTGCACTTCGTTTTCTGCCATATAAGAACTTAGAGTTTATTGTGAGGTGTGTGTGCCTGACTTCTTTAGAAAAAAACAGATTAATTTTTTCTTAATTCATTTGCTCCCTTCTTTCATTAGTTGAACAGAAAACTATCCCTGTAATTTAAATTCAGTGGGCTGTTTTTCAAAGTATTTAATCTGCTAGATTATTTAGCTCATCTAACTTTGCCTGATTTATAAATTACACAAACTAATGCCTAGCATCTAATACCTAATAACTACAATTTCTTTTATTTCAGGAGAAAAGTAAACCATTACATGAAACTTGGTTTAATTTATAAAATAGTAATTTTACTGCTTTATCCTTATGAAGACAACCTTGTAAACACAGACTGACATAATTCACTTACGAACATTAAACAAGTTAAAGTAAGTAAGATTCATTTCTGCATTAAAAGCCAGAGAGTGCTGGTGTAGTCATATGCAAGAGCTAATCAAGCATAGCGTGAGAAGCAAACTGTCTTCTTATACATTATACCTCTTATTTTTGTGTTTTTCATCCCCAAGGCATCAGCATAAGTTTTCAGCAATAACTGCATCAAGATCAAGAACTCCTTTAAAAAGTCACAGGTAGAAAATACTGTCATCTTGAATAGTTGCTTTTTCTTACACTCTTGTCAGTGCAAGTTCAGCACTGCGTAGTAGGTTACTTGCTACTGCAAATGAACAAAACTCGAACTTTTCCTATGCCCTTTGGAATTCCTTTAAATACAATTACAATTTCAGGATGTTAACAGAAATAATCCCATTCCACACACTTAAGGAAAAAGGTTTCAGAATCTCCAAAAGAAAATATTGATTCAGCATTCTTAGTCTGATTCTAATCTGGTCTTCAGAATCATATTCTCAGAATATATTCACTGTCTTGTCTTGCATTTTTCTTTAGCACTGTTAGTTTTAATGTGAGTTTTGTCGACAACCTCAGGAGAAAAAGTCACATATGACCTTTGCTGTGGTCAGAAGTGTCTGACAGAACTTTTAGCATGAGTGGAAAATGCCGTGCAGTGCAGATCTCACTTCTTCACAAGAGATAAAAAGAACTATTAAAAGATCCCACCAATAGCAGTGAATTAATCTGCTGCAAGATGAGATTTGAGTGTGTGTCTCGGAGAGATGCAATTACAACTTCTATCTATTCACTCCAAGTATACACATTGATGCTACTTCACCCAGAAAGGCTTGCAACGATTGTAAGTTGTTATCTTTTCCCTGAACTACACCACCAAAGGCATGAAAGATCTCGAGGAAAAGCCTACAGAAATATGCAAATGACAGGCAGTTATCAGTGTTAAAAAAACCAACAATGCAGCCTATCAGCTGGAGAGCCCTGGACACTGAGGAATCATCAAGCTGTGCATAGTTTTCATAAATAGCCGCTCTCTACACCTTTTCAAGTAACTCACCAGATGTTTACAGGGCACAAGCTTTAGCAGCTCCAGTCAAAAATGTAGTCGCATGTCAAAACCATCAGCATCAATTTAGGACCATGAGTGACAGCATAAAGACAGACTTAATGTCAGCTTAATGGTCAGGGAGACTTAGTCTAATATAAAAAGATCAACATCACAAGGTGAAACAAAAAGTAAGGCTAGAAAATCTTATGATACCCAAACGATAGATGCCCAGCAGATGAGGTGATAGAGGCAGAATAACATAATCCCTGGAAAAGCCATGGCAAACTAGGGGTGATTTGTCTTTGGATAGATTCATGTCTCCTTGTGAAAGGCTGGTTTTCTGAATTCAAATGAAGCTGAACAGACTTTGTAGTGCAACACTCCTACAGGAGAAGTAACTCTTGTGCTGTGTCTGATGTAGGTGAGAAGTCCTCTTTATCACGAATGTCACCCAAACTCACAGTTTTTAAATAAATAATGTTTTAACATCTAGATCATTGAACAGGGGGGACATTAAACAAGGGTCATACACATACTATACACATTATATACGAATTGGTTCTCTTTCAGAATTTCTTGCACTTTCTTGTCTTCTACAGTATTTTTGCAACCACAGGATAGTGATCATGCAGACCTTTAAAGATCAATGTCACCAAATCAGGCAACTCAGTGAAGGGCTCATGCAAGTAAGAGTTTTTTGGACAGAGCTTCATTTTTAAGAGCAAATACATTAGGATTTTATAAGCTCAAAAAGGCTTGTGAGGGTAATAAGCCATAAAGCCTATTAAGCTATTAAGGTAGCCAAATAAAGCATCTACATTTTGATCTGTCTGCAGTCTAAATACTCAGCATAAAGCTTTCTTAGTGACATAAAGAAGTTTGAAAAAATCATTCAAATCATGCAACAATTTTCTGTGTTCAGCTTCTGATAGAAAACAATATAAATCCTAGAAACTTCTTTCAATTTTACAGCATACTGAATCAGCGTTATAGCTTGTACCTTCTGCAAAATCTGTCAGTCACATTACTCCTGTGGCCATCTCTGCTTCACTACCACTTTCTATTACTGCTCCACACCATTGGCTAGATGCTCCCCACAAGTATTTGTCTTAAAGCTCTTACCACTTTGCTGCAGAATCTGCTTAAAGACAGTTTTCTGTGCCGATCATACCAAGCAAAGTTCATGAACTAGTGAAACCAAATTAAATGGAACTTTTTCGCTAATATTCCTTGGAGGTTGCGATTTTGCATGTTGATTATGATTAAAAATAAAAAGATGAGTCTGTTTCCACAGTAAGATGTAACTACTATATTACACACAGGCAATAAACAGAATATGCAGTGAAGACTGCTTGAGTGCAACAATAGGCCAAAGCTGATCTTCTTAAGCAATGCTAATTGTATTATTTCTTGCCCTTTAATTTTTTTCATCACAGCTGACATTTAACTACCACACACCATGTCAAATGAAGGTAAATATGAAAAAGTCTTGGATGACAAAAAATTGTGGCCCAAAAGGTTTACTTAGAGGATGAATTGAAAGGATACAGAAATATTCCCTTCATGGTATTTATAATTTTCACTTTCACTAAATAGTTCTCACTATCTGAATGACTTGAGCATTATTCAGAATGAGTGGTCATAGAAGCTCGTACAAGCACTTGCTAAGGGTACAACTAGATTATTTTTACATTAGTCATCCAATATATTTAGATACAGGTACTCCAGGTTTAGTCTCAATAACACCAAATCAATAGAAGTATTTTTACAGTTCAAGCTAAAATAAAGTACTCTTATCCCACAACAAAGCTTTTGCTTTGATCAATTGATGGCTTACTAGGAAGAAAGATTATAAAATTCCAATTTCAGTAATTTAATGTATTCTAAGTCTCATGTAAATGACTGCAATTATTGTGTGTTTATTTTATAAAACACTTTCCAAAAGCAGACTGAAAATCTCTAGGCTTGCCCCTGAAGTGTTAAAACTACACTTAGACTGACTTTTATGCCTGTGGTTCTGTGCGTCAAAGAAAATAACTATTTATAACTGAAATATCTCTAGCTGAAAGGTAGTTATAGTTCACTGTAAAACAACACAGTAATTTGAGACAAGGAGTGACCAAGAAACTGCTTGGGAAAACTAGATGAAAAGGGCTATTGGGTGTACATGATGGATGCTGTGCTCTGCTTGCATTTCGTACATCTCTCAAGCAGCTTATGAAGTACTCCACATCTATTTTAAAGTCATCCACATCTGCGCATTCAGAGTATTTTTATGGAGAAACTTAACAAAATTCTTCTCTCTAATTTTTATTATTAAAAGACTTTTATATAAATCCCTGAAAAGCTAAGCCATTCAGTGGGGGCCAAACATTTCCATGCTGTGATTACAAAGGTTTCTTTTCTTGCTGTGTAGTGCTGTTTTACATACCACCATTATTGGTGACTTGAATGAGGGGATTGAGTCTACTGTTAGTAAATTCTTGGGGGGCAGTGGGGATCTGCTGGAGGGTAAGAAGACACTTCAGAGAGACCTGGACTGGACCTGGTATGAGGTTTAACAAGGCCAAGTGCAGAGTACTACACTTTGGCCACAATAACCCCATGCAGTGCTACAGGCTGGGGGGATGAGTGGCTGGAGCACAGCCTGGCATAGAGGGACCTGGGAGTGGTGGTTGACAGCCTGCTGAACATGAGCCAGCAGTGTGCCCAGGTGGCAAGGAAGGCCAATGGCATCTTGGCCTGTATCAGGAATAGTGTAGCCAGCAGGAGCAGGGAAGTCATTCTGCCTCTGTACTTGGCACTGGTGAGGCCTCACCTCGAGTACTCTGTCCAGCTCTTGGCCCCTCACTACAGGAAGGATATTGAGGTGCTGGAGCAGGTCCAGAGGAGAGTGATGAGACTGGTGATGAGACTGAAGGGAAAGTCCTATGAGGAGAGGCTGAGGGAGCTGAGGTTTTTCAGCCTGGAGAGGAGGAGACTCAGGGGAGACATCATTTCACTCTACAACTACCTGAAGGGAAGTTGTAGTAAGGTGGGAGTTGGGCTCTTCTCCCAGGAAACTTGTAACAAGATGAGAGGGCATGGCCTGAAGCTGTGATGGGAGGTTTAGGCTGGATGTTAGGAAGCACTTTCTTACAGAAAGGGTGATTAGACACTGGAATGAACTGCCCAGGGAGGTAGTGGAGTTGCTCTCCCTGGATGTGTTTAAGGGAAGATTGGATGTGGCATTTCATGACATCATCACTATAGTCTGTGTGGTGGTGTTAGGTCATAGGTGGGACTTGATGGTCTTGGAGACTTATTCCAGCCTCAATAATTCTGTGTTTCTGTGAAAGGCAGGAGTCTGATCATTTCTGGGGACTTCTCATTGCTGTCTGCCATCCTACATTTTACTATTATGAATGCTTATATGAATCAGCTAATTAGACTAATATACCGGAAATTTTGCTTAGGCGCTGATACTGCACTCGACTATACACTATTGAAGTGAGAACAAGGGCAGGCCCCTGTGGATTACTCAGACGTTTGAGGCAAACACTGACCTGCTTCTTCTCCCATACAGATGATGAGAACTGAAGGGCAATAGCAGGCTTAGTAGGAATTATTACAAGCTGTCCCCTCAGTTTCTTTAAGGATCCACAGAAGCACGGATGAAATGTCACTTCAATCTATATCTAGAATTTGCCCTGTCTGACAAGTTAGATAAATAAGTTCTACGTAATTCTGGATAAATAACTTTGCTGCAAATGGAATAAAATTAGTAGCAGACATAAGTCGCATTTAAATATAAGATCATTAGTCTATCCAAATCACTCTTGCTATAGGTGCTTTACAGTCAGCTTAGACCAGCTGTGCTGTCTATGCAAATGGCAAGGATAAGCAGGATCTGGCATTTGATCAGACAAATTTGTGGCATCTCATTCCTCCTTGTGAGTGATTGAGATAGAGCTGGGACATAAACTGCCCTGAAAGGAGAGGGAACAAGACCTTACTTGCATTGGAACAAGCACTTAATTCAGTGCGAGACACTTCAGGCTTGCACTAATGTAACTCTGAGCACACCAACATTTTTATCTCAGAAGCCTCAGAACTCTTTCACGCACTTTTAAAAAACTAAAATCTATTCCCAATAAGTGTAAGAATATCCATTTCTTACAGCTTTATGGTTCTAGATTCCTGCTTTGCTGGAAGATAAGGGAGGCCACCCTCAGCTCCACAATAAGAAAGGTCTCTTCCCCTCAATACATCCACATTTATATTTAAACAATATTAATTCCCAGATTTATTTAGATGTCAGGAAATTGGGTATCAGAGCAACTCCACCTAAGTAAAACAGCTCCGGATTACCTAGTTACAGAATTTGTCTCAGTAGACTATATTTTACTCATTTTATTTGAAGAGGTAGTACCTTTGTGCCAATCTAGTGAACACTGTGGCTTTTTGATTAGCCACAGAAAACATGAAAAACAAGCAACCTGACAAGATATAAATCTATCTTTTCCATTATGATCTCCCTTCCAGAGAGGGCTGTGCCATCACTGCACCTTTAGGATACACTATGAAGTTTCAAATTCCTACAAATAAGCACTACTTATTCACAACAGTCAAAAGATTAGTAAGTATTCTTGGTTCCCCCTCTAATGTACTGGATCACTGCCCGTTTCCCCATCTGCAATATTAAGATAACAATACAGACTTTTTGTAAAGTGCTTTGCCATTGGAAAATTCAATGAATGAGCTAAATATTTGATTCAATCATCTAGTGCCTTCACTATTCCCTTGTCAACTGATATTTCTATTTCCATTTACTTCTAGTTAAATCCCCATGCATCTTGGGCAATGTTTTCTCATGGGTAATGAAACCTTTAAACAGCTACTCTTCCTGATACTCAGAATGCTTTTCAATGTTGAAATGTATATACAAATTCAAAATATGTCTTATCCTAGCTCTAAAACCTACATAACAGAAATATTTACTTTTAGTTTTATGGCATTTATGAAACAAAACATCTTTTCAGCCCTGTATGGAAAATCTGCCTAGAAGCAAGCATGTACCAACATGTTAACCTGTTAAAGCATGGACCAAATCAATGTAAGTAGCAGCAGCAGCAGAGTGGTGAAATAAATGTGTAAAACATTCCCTTCCTATTTTTTAGAATTCTGCTGCTATAGCCAGTAAGCTTCCCAGTTAATTCTCTAGGAGGCAGGAATTTTCTGAGCAGAATAAAAGGGAAGCCTGCTGATGAGCTGGATTAGGTCCACCCGAAAATTCTTCTGTGGTGTACCTTGTTACAATGATCTAGACGGATGCTTTTGTCAGCAAGGCTCTTCAGCCACCCAGACCAGGCATTTCATGCTGTTTATGTAAGAGCCCTTAGTTCCTGTGCTTTCTTGCTCTGTACTTCACCAGAACACTGTTATTTGGGTAACGGCAAAACCTCTTTCAGGAATCAATGATAAAATATATACTGATTGCAACAGGCACACACTCTGGGAGTTAATATTGCTCTGTACCCTTTTAAGAATCCTGCAGAAGAGCAGGATCCTGTACTTTGGGTTAGCACTTGCTGATGCTGCTTCTGAAATCCTGGAATAAAAAAAGAGTAAGTTCCAAATTAAATCTTGCTGACAAACTACAAGGACTTCTGACACTCAACAGCCTAAGAATGCCAACACAGCATTACTGAAGTTTTGTAAATCTCAGGTTTAGTAGAAGCCACATATCAATCCCCCTAGAAGTCTTGGTCTTTATTACTTGTGCACCTAATGATAATTAGGGAAATGAAGCCACAGCAAATATCCTGGCTTAACTAAGCTACCATCATCATATGACATCATCATCAGAGTTCTAAAAATGCACTGCTGTAAGGTACCCCCAGTAATTACAGCAATATTATCAACATGTAAGCAGTTCTCATATGCAGGCATTATGAAATATGAGGGAGGGATATAAGGATTGTATTAACCTCGGCATGAAGAGCTTAATTGTCATGGATGAGGCCAGATAAAATAGCAGGTTCTGCCAATCTCATTTGAGTATCTTTTCTATTCTTTCTTTAGTTAAATCATGCTCCTCCATCCCATGTTGCTGTAAAAGTATTTCTTTAACATTTACGGTTCAATTACTAAAATATATAGGCATTGTTTCATCTGTTGCATAATTCATCTTCCAGTTGTTCAAGTGTTCTTGGTTTTATTTACTGATTTCAAGTCAAGGAGGCTCAAACTATGGTGCAATGAAAAAGGAAGCTTTAATGTACACATACGCCATGAATTTTCTTTCTTTCTATAAAATGTACAGAGAAAATTTTGTTCAAAAGAATAATTTTTTGGCATTTTGATATAGCCTTCCTGTGTACTGTTTTTCTGCTTGATTCCAGCCCTTCTTGGTGGAATTGTAATTGATAAAATGGAATGAAGGGCTTTTTATTTTTTGAGTATATATTTTCTCTTTTATCCAGAAACAGTGTAGGGTAAGTTGTTTTTCAGCATTTTTCACCTGTCTTTTATAATCTTTTATTTTTCATCATGAAGAATGTTGAGACTTAAATGATGCATTTGGCATTATCAGTCATCTGATTGAAGAGTTCTTTGTACTAATGAGGCACTGGGTATCACTCCACATCCTTCTCTGCACGTGTCATAATATATATAGCTGTGCAGATAAGGTAGCCAGGCTGATGATGCTGACTGCAGTCTGTTTTTGTTTGATGAGACCAGTGTAGATGCTCCCATCACATACGAAAAGGTCAAGGAAAGAGACAATATTGCCTTAGTATTAGCATTAGTATTTTTCACTGGAATTGTTTATACTCAATGAAACAGGGAGCAAAGTAGTTAATTCAGCTTTTTTTTTGCCATTTGTAAAACTTTCACAGTATTTCATAGGACCTTATTTACAGCCTTACAAAAGACACATGGTTATACATCCAACATCAGAAACAACAGGCTATGAGAAAACAATGAGGAAAAAAAAGATCTACCATTTCATGCACACCCTTAGGTACTTACTGTGGCAGAGAGCCCCAGTAAACTACACTGTTCCTATATCACCTCCTAAGTGCTTTTACTCCCTTCAGTACTGATGAAGCCAAATATGATGTGAGATCAAATTCATGAACTACATATTCTTGTTTTATTAAAACATTGTTCAAATTTAACACATCAATAATGAAATTTTTTAGCATGATTGCTAATGAGTTTTTGGTCCATGTATGAACTTCACTGCTTTCCACAGCCTGCCATTCGAAGTCACCTGCCATAACCAAACAGTGCAAGACACTGAAATTACATTGCTAAGTAATGGCTTGCATATTTTAGTTAGGTTTATACAGTTTGGTCCATATACAGAAAAGCATTTTATAAAGACATCCTACAACCTCCATTACATGGAACTGGTCAACACCTCACAGTTCAACAATAATACAACTGTTCCACAGTTTCTTCTATCAGCAAGAAGTTTATCAGTAAGGAGAAAGGTCATATTCCATGACAGGATGATGACAAGCCATGTACATGTTTTCACTGCAGAAAACCCACATGCCAGGGGTATCAAGGACAGTATTTCCAACATACATTGGCAGCACTTCAAACAGGCACTGGAAAAGGCTCAACTGCAAGAAGGCGAACAGCTCTAGTCATACGCCACAAAGAAATACGGGTTCTCACTAGGGAAGGTGCTGGGAAGAGCACATGGGTGAACAGGAAATGAAGAGACTGCAGAGCTTGATACCTCTGTGTAGGAAGAACAGCAGACTAGGTACAAAAAGAGGGCAAAACAAAAGCATTGTGAACTGGCCAAGGAAACAGTTACTGTAAAAATGAGCAGGATTCCCACATGTAGGAATGATGAAATTCTGAGCACCAGTACTTCTATCTAGCTTCTAGCTGGGGCTCTGGCAAGTGTCTACAAAGGACAAAACAACCTAATTGCCTTTCACTGCCAGCAACAGGCCACAGATGTCCATATCAGTGCTATGTTGTCAGGTTTTGCAATGACTACCTGCAGCATATCCTAATGAAAATCTAGGAGGAGATGGTAATTTTACTAGGATTTATGAAAATAATTTCATCCATTTGGTAATTATGTGCAAGAAACCAAATTCTCCTTCATTATAATAAAATGAAAACTGCAGATACTCATAGTAGTAAACACAACACATGCATATACACCCAACTCGCTAAAATACTCCACAGCAGAATTTGTGTTTTAGCTATTTAGGCATTTTATTTTAATAAGCAAATCTACTACTTTTTCTGAATTGTCTTCTAGTCAGCATGATTCACTGGTGGTTCATCACTGACAGTTGTTGATAGACTTCTGCAGAGACATGGTAGGATGGAAACTCCTTATCTTTGTTCCCCACTTAAAACACATAACTGAGGAAGATAAGATTGACAGACTGGGGTATATGGTTTTCCAGGAAGGAAGTCTGAGCAGAAAGGATACTTTGGGAAGCTTTATAATAATCCACAAAAAAACCCTCCCTCATCTACAGGAAGTGAGCACAATTTTGCATCTCTGCATTGTGTGTCTCTTTGAGAAACCTTCTTCTTTTCAAGATGGAAAACTGAGAAGGCTCATATAATTGCTTCCACCTTGTATACTAAATGAAACTTTGAAACAAACACCTGTACCCTGTAGTAGGTTTTGACTATAGTCAGAACTACTACAAGTGAACTTACACGCTATTTCATGGCTAGTAAAATTATAGTTCATGCTAGAAGTGCCTAGATGGGCTATTTTGTGCTCAAAGCACAAGGCAACTAACTTCAAGGACTTAGTAGGAAGCTATATTTATATTACTGCCTTTTAAATCCTCCCATCCTAGCATGTGGGTGTAAAATGCCATCTTTAATATGCTGTAATAACACTGAAAATTAAAGACAGTATATATGTTGCTAGACACAGCAGCATTAATTGCCTTGGAAATCATGACACTAACAAAGTCTAATATGTAAGTGTAATAGTATGTATAATCAGAGTCTATTAAAATACTACACCCATTAAAACACTTGTGCGCATCAGTAAAATATGTTTATAAAACACATGAAAAATTAAACATAAATCTGATTTTCTAAAAACAGCTGAACTTCAATGACAGTGCTCTGAATTATCCAGTTCACATAATAAAGACATTTATCACACTTTGTGAAATAATCCCACATGAGAGGACTAAAAATTATATGATGGGAAGTGAGAATAAATATTACTCTAATGCTTACAGTTAAAGCTAGACTACTTCATTTAGATTTTATAAAGGAAAGTAGTTCCTGTAATACTTAAGAATGCAGCTATTAATTTGGATGCAAAATTACCACAGTGATATGGCAGAAAATAATGACCTCCAAATGCAAAAAAAAAAAACAAACCAAAAAACCAACCCAAAAACCAACCAACAACATTTTACTAAAACAGCAATTGAGGATACTGCCTTGAATATTTGCACATAAGAACATTTAGGTAACCCATCTAGGAGTTAGATGTAGAAACTACTTTCTTCTCCCTCACAGAAATGCACGTGCACACACACATGTTCACACTGCTGTCCATGGTTTTGAAAAGCGGTAGCAAGGCCAAAAAAAACACCCCAACAACCCACTGACAAAATCCCTTTTCATTCTGATGAATTAATTTGATCTAATTTTATGAAAAATCCTTCAAAACCAATAATGCTGAGACATGCAAGGACCTCCTTATGCTTAACTGAACATCAAATGCTTTGATATATGTCAGAGTGATGCTGATAAAATTTACCTTTAATCCATACTATAAGTATGGACCTTAAATGTACTATAAAAGGTACTGTTATCTTTTCTGTAATTCCTCCTTCATTAGAAAATACCACTACCATCACCCCATGTATGAATTTCCTGTATCAAAGCAAGCATTTGACACACCATTCTGAGTCATACTACTGGGGTCTGGCAAGTATGAAGCTGCAGAAACCCAATGACATTTTAACTTCCGTACCTTGGCATTTTGCCTTGTACAGGAGTTATCTTAAACTCTTTCACAGCCATTTATTCAGTCTGGTCCAAGACAGCCCATGATTTAAGATACAGACAGGCTGGGAAACCTTCCTATCGCCCAAGAAAACCTCATTCAGTTTCCCATCAAACTTCTGATAAGGCATAAGTTTAAATCTTTACAAGTAGCATCTATGAAAGTTCAATAGCTTTGTAGCTTGCAAAGAACTGCACATGATATTAAATTGCAGAAGAGAATATTCTTTCCTCCACTGACAAAATGTTCTTCTCTCCTGCTTTTCCAACTCCGTTTTTTCAGAGGCTATTCTCCAAAACAAAACACAAAACAAAGCACAAGTAAAAAGAGGTGAAGTTTTATCAGGAAAAAACTTCAACTGAGTCTAAACTTTTCCTACTTTTTTTTTTTTTTTTTTTTTTTTTTTTTAACCTCTTCCTCCTCTTAGCCCTCCAGAAGGGAACAAAAGTTGAGCCTCTGCAGCTCAAACACAAGGTATTTCAAGGCTTCAATGTTCAGTAGCATCTACCACTTTTTCTCCACTTTTTTTAAGTAGGAATTTGCTTGTTGGTGAAAAAAAAAAATTTTTGGATGATACAATCTACTCATCCATTCACAGTATTCCTATAGAGTTATTTCAATGGATAATTAAATTTCTTTCTAATCTTTGACTGAAAATTAAGCAAGAATAGCAGCTAAATCTCTGCTTAAAAGTTACTTATATTGACTTGCAAAAAAAAGGTACAGGAAATTTACTTATTTCACTAGTTTTACATTTAGAGTCTTTTGCCAATAATAGCACTGCAAATGTGCTAATGTGACATGCTGGTATGACAAATTCCTGGCTAAGCCAGAGACACAGACTGCAAGAAAATTGTGACCTTCACTTTCGTCTTTCAAAATGCCAAATCCCCCCAAGTATCAAAGCTATTAGAGAGATAGAAATAAAACTAGAATAGCTTGTAGCAGTGAATAGTCCTACCTCTAAAGCAAGGGGAAGGAAGGAATCAAATCCCCAAGGCCTAAAATATGGCCCATGATTGTTCCTTTATAAATATAGTGGTTTAGAATGTCTATTTTTCCTCTCCAAATACTAGAGAAAGTGATACTGATTTAATGACTGTTCCAATGAGCTTCAAGTACAACTGTACTAACCATTGTGCAGTGGCTTTCTGATCATGCCTGCTCTGTTCCCTTCCACATAGAAAGTAATTTCCACTCCCATGGTTGTAACATGAATGGCATCAATATTTTCCTGACAAGTTTAAGGCTTAAAGTAATCCTCAGTGTGAAAGTCTGGATGCTAAAGGTATGCAAAGTCATCAGCAAGAGGAGAGATTCTTCCATATGCATACTCAAAACTTCTATCAGTTGCTGGCAAAAATGGCATTTCACATTTCTAGAAGAAAAAGTGAACCAGAGCATCAGAAGAGCTACTAACAGAGAGCTTGGCAGCTCACTGTGTCCACCAAGTGCACTGTGCTGCAATGGAAATCATTGGCACAAGGGGCTACATTCTGCTAGCAATCCTGTCCCTGTGGGATGGTATCAGTTAGTTTGCCAAGAGGACTTCGTCAGCTGCAGAGAATTATTTGTTTGATAGTTCTAATATGTAAGTTAAAAGCATGAAGCCAGAGGAATAAAGCACTTTAAAATGTACTTTGCTCAATTCATAATTGCTGTAGAATATTAATTATTTATGACATCTCAGAATGCACAAACAATATGCAATGGACATTGTATAAAATAGTGGGTTAGGAATCTTGGCTACAGCAACCTGCTGTTAAGTCCTTCCTGAGAAGAGGGGAGACAATGACAATTTTTGCATGGATTAGCAATATGTAAATTATTATGGATGTGAAGTATTGTAGTTTTTAAGTCATCTTATCAATTTTAATTCTTTTTAAACTAATCTCCTTGGACAACAGGTCCCAAAGAATACTCCATTGAAAGAACAAAATCCTAAAATCATAGTGAAAAAAATAAATATCTTAGACAACTTGAGTATTGTAGACAGCTGACTCAGAATCAGCTTTCTATAATATTAAAATGTTTAAGAAGGTTGTTCACAAAATAAGTCAAACCTTAATCAGCTGTATTGCTGCAGTTTATTGTCTAATATAATAGACTGTAATCTTACTAATAGAATATTTTATGGTAAGTGTTTTAATAGCAGGACCAAATCCACGACTTACATAAATTTATGACAAACAATGAATATGAACTGGAAAAATCACATGAAGCATTCTGTACCTTATGAAAAAAAATATTTTACCCTGAATAAATCATATTACTTAACACCTACAATATTCTGTAGATAAAAAGCGAGCATTCACTCAATAAAATTAGATAACTGAGAAATCTTCACTTGCAATATTGAGTTCATAGAATCAACAAGGTTGGAAAAGACCTCAAAGATCATCAAGTCCAACCTGTCACCCAAGAACTCATGACTACTAGACCATGGCACCAAGTGCCATGTCCAATCCCCCTGAACACCACCAGGGATGGTGACTCCACCACCTCCCTGGGCAGCCCATTCCAATGCCTAACAACTCTCTCTGTGAAGAACTTTCTCCTCACCTCCAGCCTAATCTTCCCCTGGTGCAGCTTGAGACTGTGTCCTCTTGTTCTGGTGCTGGTTGCCTGGGAGAAGAGACCAACCCCCTCCGGGCTACAACCACCCCTCAGGTAGTTGTAGAGAGCAATAAGGTCTCCCCTGAGCCTCCTCCTCTCCAGGCTAAACAACCCCAGCTCCTTCAGCCTCTCCTCGTAGGGCTTGTGCTCAAGGCCTCTCACCAGCCTTGTTGCCCTTCTCTGGACATGTTCAAGAGTCTCAATGTCCTTCTTAAATTGAGGGCCCCAGAACTAGACTCAGGACTCAAGGTGTGGCCTAACCAGTGCTGGGTACAGGGGCACAATGACTTCCCTGCTCCTGCTGGCCACACTGTTCTTGATGCAGGTACACTTGCATTACAAGCAACATTTTAAAGACTAAGGAAATAAAATAGATATCATAAAATTAGATATAACACTAAGTTAAAGACAAATGTAGCTTTTTCCCCCATCATCTGCTTACACTTTGGATGTCCAGAAATTGCTTATAAGTATGTATAATGATAATTCTTTTAGGAATTTGGTAAATCCTCCATTAAAAACATAGCCCACAAATGAGCCAATAACTTCTGGAATTAAATATGTCATTCTGTTCTTTTCTTGGTCTATTAATTTAGACTGTCCTGCACAGAACTAATTTGCCGGTAGCTGTGTAGCAGAAAGTGCCATTGTGAGGTATTTGAGGCCTGATTTAACTATCCTATTTTTCATTTGGTTCTTTATGAGTCACCCAAAGTAATGTGTCACTCACTAACCTCTGTTTCTATATCTTCCCTTACAATCAAGTCATTCATTCCTGCTTAGCAGGACACTGGATGACAGAAGAGCTGTATTCCAATACACAATGAGCCAAAAACATAGTGTAAACCACATAGACTTGGGGACAGTTCCACGAAAAGTCTTCAGGTCAGCAAATAACATCTCAGGGACATGAACCTATAACCAAATTCCTAAGTGAGGCCCACAGGGTTCTGATCCAGTGCATGAAATGAATGCCTCAAAATGGTCTCCCATTCAGCCCAGGATCCTGAGCAAGAAGGCAGCAGAACACAGACAGAGGAAGGTATCTCACCCTGGGTGGCAGAAAGGTCACAGCTATTTGCTTCTGTGCCTCAGCTCACATAATGGCTTCTGAATGTCAGCAATTGCTCAGCAGGCATTGCTCCTGCCTGCTGAAAGGCCACTTCTGTGCTGTTGCCCACATTTCAGTACAGCTGTGCCCACAATACAGTGCAGCAAGCCACTTTACAACTTACAGGCAACAGGTAACCAACAACACTGCTGTTGAGGTCCCCAGAAAAATACATGAGTAGCCCCTTGACCTTCTGTTCACCTCACTGGTTCTCCCCTTCCTCTGCCTCTTCCTTGCCCAGAAACCGACCAGCCCAGGCCTATGAAAATGAAGAATTCACAATCCATTGAAATATTCTTCCCAAAAACGTGTAAGACATCGGTCATGCTGGAGCCCTCTCTAGCAGGCAAAGGGGTCCCAAGTGCAGCCCAGAGTCACACTGCCCCATGCCTCATTCCTGGATTAGAAAACCAATGGCAGATTTTTGCCCACAAAGGCAGAAGTGTAGCCCCAATGGAGTGAGCCCACAGCCTGATATTAAAACACTCTTCTGGGGCCCAGGAGAGAGCACTGATGTCCAACAGGCCAAACCGAAGTTAGATCTCCAATTAGCTTGTTGCTAGAGTCATTTGGGCTGGAAGGAGCCTAGGTGGGGGTCTCTAGATCAATTTCATGTTCAAAGCAAGTGCAACACTAAATTCAGTTCCAGGTTTTCAGGCTGTGTCTAGTAAGATCTCCAAAACCTCTGAGGTTAATTCTGTAAGAAGCCCAGTCCTCTAGTCTGTGTGGTGGCTCATCCACAGAAACCTTCCACAAGATGATGCCTCTGGCACTGAGTCAGAGGGCAGCTGAGTTTCCACACCACATCTAGGTTTTTGTACAAACTAGCTGGTCAGCTACCAGTACAGAAGAGACTTAAGTAAATGTGCAGATCCTCAGTTCTAGAATGCTGTTAGGCCCTTCTCCAAGATGCACCTAATCCCCATTCAATGGGATACAGCTATTTCTACTTAAATAACTCTCCTAACAACAAACACTATGTCTAAGAAATTCAGTCTGGTTAACATCTGAAGTATAACCAAATGATAGTAAAGTTTTCAGAAAAATCACCTTATTAATATAAATGCTGTTGTTGGTTTACCTGATGGCTAAAATCAGCACAGTACCAAAATGAGATAACAGGTACTGTAATGCAGCAATGTAATAAATAAAAACTTAATTATTTTGGTTGAAAGACTCAGTAATTAAGTTGCTTGACTTTGTCACAGAATTAACTTTGTCAATTGACAGATCTTCATTTAAAAACCAAGTAACCTCCTGGTGGCAACAGCTTCATTCCAAGGTAAACTACACATCTGCCCCTGTTCAGACACCAGGAACTGTGGATAAAAGCTGTGTAACTGAGCTCCATTCAACTCATGTAACAGCACGGCAGAATGCTAGGCCTGTGTAAATGGAAGAGTGGTGCCTACAGTGAGAAAAGATTAACATTATTAGTAGATTAAGTATTCCTGTGTGTTGACAGATGGATGGAAGAAACAGTGTTTCTACAGAAAGAAAAGGGCGTATCTCTTAAAATACCTCTGCTTTGAATCACCAGAACCCACTGATCTCTGAACTGAACATTCTGTGAAATCTGATTTTCTCTCCACAGTGTTGAACTGTTTTATTAACCAGCAGGTACCTGATAGATATGTGGACACCTGCTGGTTAATAAAACAATTCAGGTCTGAATTTCTAGCTGTCATATAAATAGTCACTTGAAGTGATTACTAGGCTTTCTAAGGCTTTAAACAGTTGATTCACAAGTTTTTGCACAGATGATGAGGATGCAGGGTCTGAAAACTGATTAAAAGATCTGGGACTTGGCTGCATCCCCTGACTTTAAGTGACTACATTGTGGAAAAACTACACACACTCAAGTAAAATTGTAGATCAAAAAAGTACCTTTGACTCAGGAATAGGTTTACTCAATCTCTTCCTTTCTCCGAAGGATGCATACAATATAATTTGTTTGGTTTGTTCCTACAGAGCTTGCAGTGGTTCCAGCTTCCTTGTCTAAACACACAGCCTTAGTGAACTGCTGTAAATATTAACCACTCATGCTCCCACACATTAATCCCATAATTTTTTTAGTTTTTGTATTTTGTTAATACATAAAAGGAAGTCCTTCTCTTTTTATAATTTTGTTGACTAGAGCATGTGATTCTGACAATGTGCATGGGCTCCATGTCCTGGATGTTTATTAACTCTTGATTTTAGAATTCAAGTATCTTCTCCAGGGTACAAAGCAGACTTGTTTCATAGTCTGTAGTGGAACAGATGTGTTTCTGCTGTTCTTGCTGAGTAACAACCACACATAGCCCTACTTAGTCCTCTCATAATTTATAATTGTGAGTGATGACTCCTACACAGCTAAACCTCCTTGCAAGAAAAGTTTAAATCTTACCACATTTGAACTCAAAAACCAATTTAAAATTGCTCCTTGACTACTGAATGTGAAGAACGCTGCAATGCCACAGCAACTTCTGCAAATAACTGAAACCACTGTGGTGCATTGAACATTGCTGCAACAGACATTAGCAAACCACAGCTTTCACCGCCCTCCGCACCACATCCCAGTGGTTCAAGAATGTGCTGTGATTCCTATGGAAGTTTAAGCATTGGTGTACCGTAAGAGGATTTATTATAAATACTTCTAAGTTTAGCACATGGGCATAAAACTCTGACTAGAAAACCCTGGAATAAGTAAACTGTTGTGTGTGCCTATTTCAGTGAAGCCCACAGAAACCACTGCCACTTCTGCCTATTCTTAAGTAACTCAAAAATCACAATTAACCCTTTTGCTTAACAGTTGCAATTCATCCTGTTTAACTCTTTGCTAAACTACTCTATTTTTCTAAAGACTTAGGACATTTTTCTATCATCAATGTATGGCAGAGAGAAAATATTAATACTACAATGCCTGCCAGCTGATTTTTCTATCCCTTTTGCTCTTCTTGATCATTTACAGTGCATTTGGCAGTCACTCGTTACAACCGAACTGTTTCAATCCTTTCTGTTGCTCCTGATGTGGCAATGCGCTTTCTGCTTTGGAATGAAATGGGCATTAATTGATCTCTTTGTGACTCTGATTTGGATGCTGAAGGTATTCACCAGTTTCTTGCAATACCTGAAATCCTATCTGATTCAAGGCTTCAAGACAATGCCTGCCTAACTCTTGCCACACATTAGGCATAAAAACCACATCCTACCTACCCATCATGGCTCCTAGCTCAAGGCTCTCAGACAGAGGTCAATCCCGTATTAGTAACTCTTCCGAAGACTGTTTATGCTGCTGCATATATGGAGTCTTGCTAGTGTGGTGAATAAAGTGGACCTCAAAAGGGGAGTTCCAGATCCCCACTGCATCTGACCTCATGTCTTAACATATCTGCTTAGATATTTTTCCCTTTTAAAAAGGTCCTCATGTTTTGAAACTGTTAAACAGTCAGTAATTGGAAGGAAAGCCACTGATATTAGGGCTGTTTATTTATTGTTTTGGTTTAGCCACCAAATCTAACAAAAATAAAATTAATAAATAAAACTTTAAAAATACATGTAAATATATAAAAATGTGTTCATAGAAAATTGCTCTGAAATTACCCTCGAAATTGATTGAAACCTCATTCCTTAGAGTGAATGTGTAATTGAAATAACCCCCTTTGTTTGTGTGGCTGAGATGGGCTGCATCTAAATATACCTCTATTAAAGTTCTATAGATTTCCCCTGCACATAATAGGGAAAAAAGTATCTCCTGGGTGTAATGCAGGAATTTTTGTGCTAGATAGCCACTGTAAAAGAATCTGCTTCTCTTTGTGGCCTATGAAGAGTGTTAGGTAATACCCATACTGGAGGAGTCTTATGCCAGACAAATCTCATCTTGTTGAGAGTGCAAGCAGATGTTATCTTCTATACATTGTTATTGCCATCCATAGTGAAAATATAGCTCTAACAGTAGGCAAATATAATGTGGATGTATCCCATTCTAAAAGGAAAAATATCACCAATCTGAGAAGCACACAATAAATGTGTTGAGGAAGAAACTGCTGGTAAAATGAAGGTGATAAACTTATTTTCATCTCATGAGAGAGAGAAAAAAAAAAAGAGTTGCTCAGAAATAGGCTCTGTTAGTAGTAATTTCAGAAAAAAATGGGGAAGACAAATGAATTTTAATGCTGTTGAGAGATGCATGGAAGTCCAAGTTCTTGATGAGACATTACAGATCCATTCAGTTAGTCCTAGCTAATACTTCAGAGACTGCTCACAGAGGAGGCATTTGTTTTTCACTTCAGCATTAATGTTGCCAACTCATTATGGCAATAAAAAACAATCAACTAATTTCTATCTTCTTTATGTTTTGCCTGAACAGAAGGTCAGCAAAGATTACTGTGTTTCTCCGTATGACTTCAGAGTGGGAAAAACAGGTGCTTAAAGTAATTCCTGGAACACAGACACATTGCTTCACCTGTTTTCTCCTATGGCTGTCCAGGCATTAAGGTATGACACTACAGGTAAAGTATTAACTGTTTGCACTGGGTATATGCTTCACATGGTTCATAGTTTATCATGGAAAGTGTATTTCCTTACATCTCATTGGAAAAATTAATTTACTTAGACACTAATCTTATATGCTTTGCTTTTATCATGAACACAACAGACTTTATAGGAATCTAGTAACAACAAAACCAGCATGTCAATACTACCTGTGTATACTGCAAACCACAAATTCTTACAAGCAAACAGGTGACTGAGGATAGCTGCCTGGTTTTCTTGTCAGAACACAAAACTCCTCAATTACGCTGATAGAAACCCAACATACCCAAGCTGCATCTTAGACCCAATTATAAAGGCATTTGCACACCTATCAGCAAAAGACTGTATAAATGACAGCAAAAGCTGTCATTTGAAGCTTTCTCAATTGTCCTCAGTTCTTCATTTAACATGAGCAGAAATATTAACCTCAAGACTCCTAACTGACACGTCACAAATGCCCTGAGCAACTCTTGATGCACGTATTTTACAACAGCAGATCATTGTTTATTGCTGTGGCTACAAATTTGTGATCCACTGATATGTGAATTATGAATAGAATAGAATTAACCAGGTGGGAAAAGACCTTCGAGATCATCAAGTCCAACCTATCACCCAACACTATCTAATCAACTAAACCATGGAACCAAGTGACTCATCCAGTCTCTTCTTAAACACCTCCAGTGATGGTGACTCTACCACCTCCCTGGGCAGCCCATTCCAATGGCAAATCACTCTTTCTGTGAAGAATTTCTTCCTAACATCCAGCCTAAACCTCCCCTGGTGCAGCTTGAGACTGTGTCCTCTCGTTCTGGTGCTGGTTGTCTGGGAGAAGAGACCAACCCCCTCTTGGCTACAGCCTCCCTTCAGGTAGCTGTAAGAGTAGAGTAGAGTAGAGTAGAGTAGAGTAGAGTAGAGTAGAGTAGAGTAGAGTAGAGTAGAGTAGAGTAGAGTAGAGTAGAGTAGAGTAGAGTAGAGTAGAGCTTAAGAGAACGTCAAGATCATAGTGTTCAACCTATCATCCAACACCACCTAATCAACTAAACCATGCAACCAAGCACCCCATCAAGTCTCCTCCTGAACACCTCCAGTGACAGTGACTCCACCACCTCCCCGGGCAGCCCATTCCAACGGGAAATCACTTTCTCTGTGTAAAACTTCCTCCAAACCTCCAGCCTAAACCTCCCCTGGCACATCTTGAGACTGTGTCCTCTTGTTCTGGTGCTGGCTCCCTGGGAGAAGAGACCAACCTCCACCTGTCCACAACCTTCCTCCCTAGTTGTAGAGAGCAATAAGGTCACCCCTCAGTCTCCTCCTCTCCAGGCTGAGCAACCCCAGCTCCCTCAGTCTCTCCTCATAGGGCTTGTGTTCCAAGCCCCTCACCAACTTTGTTGCCCTTCTCTGGACATGCTCCAGCAAGTCAACATCCTTCCTAAACTGAGGGGCCCAGAACTGGACACAATACTCGAGGTGTGGCCTAATCAGTGCAGTGTACATGGGCAGATTGACCTCCCTGCTCCTGCTGGCCACACTGTTCCTGATGCAGGGCAGGATGCTATTGGCCCTCCTGGCTGCCTGGGCACACTGCAGGCTCATGTTCAGCCTGCCATCAACCAGCACCCCCAGGTGCCTGGGGCTCTCCAGCCTGTAGCACTGCCTGGCTGCTCTCCAGCCACTCTGACCCCAGCCTGTAGCACTGCATGGGGTTGCTGTGGCCAATGTGCAGAACCCGGCACTTGGATGCGTTCAATCTCATGCCATTGGATTCTGCCCATCTGTCCAGCCTGTTGAGGTCCCTCTGCAAAGCCTCTCAACCCTCCAGCAGATCAACTCCTGCCCCCACCTTGGTGTCATCCACAAATTTACTGATGATGGACTCAATGACCTCATCCAGATCATCAATGAAGATGTTAAAGAGCACGGGGCCCAGCACTGATCCCTGTAGACAGCAACAAGGTCTCCTCTGAGCCTCCTCTTCTCCAGGCTAAGCAACCCCAGATCCCTCAGCTTCTCCTCATAGCGTCTCACAAGAGTCATTTAGAATAGCAATTTAGACCTGTTAATACTTCAAGGTTGTAGAGTTCTTTTACCTTTGTTCAGATACAGTTTTGCTGAAACCTCATATAAGATGCATACCAGCTTTCTTCCTGACTCATAGGACAAGCAGATCAATTCAGTAAACTATTATCTTGTTTTACACATATCCCATTATATGCACTTTCTGTGAACCATCTCTTATATTCCAACAAACTAATAACTGGTGTAACAATGGTGGGGAAAAAAAATAAATGATCAGGCCATGATCTTTTTAATTATGTGATCAAAATGGTCAATTTTCACAAAGAGTCCTGAACCACACACAGTATTAACTGGATCTGCCTCTGACAAAACAGTTCACTCCTCCTCCATGTTCACTGGAATTTACATGACAACAGAATTATAAAAAAAGGTTTACTTAATGGAAAGTGTATCATTGGCATACATGCTGCACTGGAGATGCTAGCAAGCTCACTAAAGGAGAAGACTGGCAAACATAATTGTTACTGCTTATAATGAGACTAAGGTTTCAGTGTTGCACCTCATCTTGCCTTCTGATTTCAATTAAACTTCTCTGATTTCCAGTTTGGAGGGTTCATGCCAGGCCCTACATGCAACAGCCAAGGTGGAAGTAACCAAAACCAACAGAATGGTCACCGCAGGCCCACGAGAGCATTGCCAGCTGTCACCACACATACTTCAATCTCATCAAAACCGTTTTTGCTGTATTTCTTTTAAGCCTTAATGTATTTTACAAGGACCAATTTCAACCCTGTTTTGGAATACTGCTGCATTAAAAAAATAATAGCAGATATATACTGTATATATTTCTGCTCACAAAACAGAAAAATGAGCACACAGCTCATCACACACAGCTTCAAGAACTTAAGTAAGCTTCTTGTGTCAGGAGCATAGTACACATCCTATGGTAGCAGTTCTGTTTTTTGCAAGCCTAGAAAAGGTCGTTTCCAAAGTTCTTGCTGGGTACCCTAATATTGAGCAATACAGCTGCCTTACAATACAAGAAGTCAGAATGTCTTCAGGAGTCAGAAAGTCTTGCTTCTTTTTTCCACAATGTCTGCTGCAAACCAGTATCATTACAGTCATCACTTGCTGCAATTAGATGAAGTTTTTCTTGCACTCGGAATCTGTCCAAACCCCATTAAAACCAACAACAGTGATATCCTACTGCAAACAGAAAGCCATCTCCACGCAGTTGGTCACATCTCTCCAACACAATCCTTGACTGACGTTTGAAGCTGGAAGAACAGATTCTTCACCCTGCTCTTGGCATCAGGAAGCATTTTGCTATATGTTCTTTCACAGGCTGCCAAAAAGGCTTCCTTGGCTCACACTTTGAGAAACAGTGACGTAACAATCACAGCCCCTGGCACCCAGCAAATCCAATACACAGGAACAGAAACATCAAGATGCTAGGAAAAAAGGTAAGTCGTAGCTTCTTACCCAAGACCCTTCTAGTTTGCCTTATTCTCCATTCACTGCAAGAGGCTTTGTGAACAAATTGCAACTAGTCTTGGCCCTAGAAGAGGTCAGGGAGCACTCAGTGAGGCTAGGCATTGCCTGGTCACCAGCACCTGACCCCTTCACTTCAGAAGAATGTACTTGTGTCTCAGAAGGGTGTGCAGCAAAGGGAAGATGGTAAATTTCAGGGTTTCCATGGCAAATGGACAGTGATACAGATGTTCTGAAATCTGTGGTTAATATAAAATAACACATGCATAAGCATGAGGTATGGCACAAAATCCTTAACATAACAGAAGGAATTCTGCCCTTTAAAAAAAAATCCATTTCTCATTACTGATTTCCTATTGGTACGACTTACCCTTTTATCCTTACACTGGTACATGATGACAGTACAATTGCTACTTTGACAATCTATTGAGATATCAAAAAAGTGTAGTGGTCAAAATACACTGCAACAGGAACAAACAAATGATACTCTGCATTTTGTGAGTGGAATGCCGCTGTCTTCTTGCTGCATATAGATATTGTAGCATTGATTATTTTAAAGTGGTAGCATCCAAGGACATCCAGCTTGTTTTGGGTTTTTTTCCCCATAAATGATTAAGAAATGCTTAAGATTTTACAACTGTGAGAGGAGTTAAGGCACACTGAAAGAAATTACTTGCCCAAGCTGAACCAATCAGTCTGAATAATAATCCATGACTGCAACCTGATTTCCTTCTCTGAAGGGACTCTGTGCATATATGCTTCCTCATGAAAGGCTCTATTCCCTCACTTTATTGTAAAATATTTGAAAACACCGATTACCATTTAACTGTGAAGAACAAACTTCCAAAGAGAGTGAAAAAAGTTGTACAGCAGTAGATTTTTCTACATTTCAGAAAGTAATTAACTGACTGTACCTGGATCCTGTATTACCCTTAAAGAGATGGACTCCTAAAAATGATGAAGGCAGCAGTGGTTCCTAGTGATAACTGAGAAAAGACTATTAAGGGCTCATCATTAACAATTGCTTTGAGATTTATCAATAATCCAAAAACTACCCACAGGACCAGACAGATCAGGCTGTGAAACACCAAGTGCCTTTTCCCTCGTGTAAGTCCAAGGGCACAGAAAGCTGATAATGCCTGTTTGGTTGCTCTGAGTCCAAAAGAAATTGCTTTGTTTCTAGGAGTGATTCAATATAGAAAAAGAGCACCTCAGAGGATTGGAATTATACAGTGGCACAGTGAGACCAGAGAAACAGCACAACTGTAATTCTCAGTGTCCTGACTTTTGGGCTTAATTTCATTTTTATAAAAATCAACACCAAATCTTGCTATCAACTTTAAGCCTATCTTATATTCAATGGTCCTTTCCCACAGGAAAAAAAAAAAGAGAACTCTTGGAATTATAAGAATCTGCACCTACAGGTTTGTTCCAAGTCCAATATAAGTATTTTTTTCACTTCCGTTTCTTGTAATGGTTTTTAAGGAGGGACAATAATGTCAATGACAGGAATAATTTGTAAACAGGAAATCTACTAACATTTAAAATTTCAGCAAAACTGACTGCTAAGAGAATTGTTTTCCACCATGCTTAAAAAATAACATGCTAATACATGAGAAATATAGTATCTGGCTTGCCAGTTCCCACCAAGCCTCACCACTGTTTACCACCATTCTCTCAGAATCCACATGTTCTGCCTTGCCTCAAGATCATTTTGCCATCAATATGCTGACCACTGTTTCCCTTGCACACTAATCCAAGCAAGCAGAAATAAACCTTCCTACAGCACACCGTACAACATTCTCCAAAGGTTGAAAGCCATGGGTGTCTAAGAAGATTAAATGAAAGAGAGAATCACATCTCAACCCTTAAATCCAAAACTAGGACATGAGCTTGCAATTCAGTGTATGCCTGTTATTGAGCCTACTGCTGTTATTTTAAGATGATAGTCTATATTTCTTTATGCATATCCGTGTGACCATATAAATCAACATTTATTTCTATGGCCCGTAAAATGAAAGAAGAGTTGTAAATATATATACTACATACTGCATTCTAGATAACCTCATGAAATCTCTTGCAGGCAAACAACGACAAAGGAAGTTATCCAAATAATTTAGTAAGCCATTTCAATCTAATGTTTTTTAAAATACTGGCTTTCAGTAGTATTAGCAAATAATTCCTTACCTGTTTGCAAACACACGTACTAATACATTTGCAAACAATTACAGAATGGGGCTGCTGACTTTCCTATTCCTTGGCTTATGATGACTTAAACTTTCTGCAAGTAGCAATATGAGAAAGTAATACTTTAAATTCATGTCCCAACGTACAGCACAGTTTCTTCCTTACGTAACAAATTTCACTTACTGCAATTCCAGCTGTTGGCCTTTCTATTGAGTAAGAAATGGCCTTTGCTCTGCATGAAATGCTGTGTATTACAGAACAGTGCCCTGGGCCATTCCCATAATAGAATTAGGTCCTGATTACCTCACTGAAGAGGGATGGTTCCTTGCTTTCTAGTGATGCAGACCTCCTGTTTCTATCCACATAGAGGCACAGAATAGCAGGAATTACTAACATGATATATTAAGGTATAATATGTCAATAGCTCAGTGCATCATATCCTTGGCCTCAGGCAGGAGGTACTTGTTGCTTGGAAGGTGCCCAAATTTAAGGAGAAAGCAGAGACATTTTACTTTGAAGAGCTAATCTGGAAAGGAATCTATAAGAAACCTGCTGCTTAGAAATGTCAAACATTTGAGTATGTCTTATGAAAATGTGCTACTAGGTACAGCACACGTAGGATGCAGGAACCATGTGAATTACCATTCTATGGATACACGCTATGGCTTACAGGTCACCTTACAGATTCATGATTACATGTGCATGGGTGCATGTATATACATAGGTGTGCCTACAAACACAAATGGTAAATGGTTCCTGTACAGACTTCTATTGCCTAGTAGTCATAAAAGGGATTTAATTAGCAATCTGATAAAAGTTTGCACCACAAATTAAATAAAATTAAGGTCTGATTAATCCCAGAAGAGTTGCCCATCCTACAAACTTCAACCTTTTCCCTCTGACAAACATCTACATAACTGGACAGGTCTCACACAATGCCCTGAAAGTCATCAAATGGTCTGTGGTACGAACATGTCTTTTCGTTGGTGCTCTGTATCCGCTAGAGCTGCTCTACAGCAATGTGAGAGGGTGAAGAGTTTACACTAGGTGGTTATGCAATAAATGTCACTGGTATTATCACTGACTTTAGACTAGCCTCCCAGCAATAAGCAGTTAAGAGGTGATAAAGCAGGATTAATTCCTGAGGAAAATTTATCATTATTTTGTCAATGCAGAACGTACACAATCTCTGCTATCTTTATTCTTCCTTGAACAAGAAATTATTCTATGATTTTACACCAATCTATTCATCCCTTCAGTGCAGCACTTTGCAGTGATGCGAATGTCATTGCATGCACACCTTTAAGCCTGTTCTGTCACACTCACCTGAAAAGAAGCCATCCAAGATCATTGCTATTTATGGTATACATGTAAATGAATACAACTTCAATTGTACAGAGGACAGCGGACTAGTAATGGAATACTGCAAAACACAGTAATTAAGCAGTAACTATTCTTTGAACTGCCGTGATGGAATTTTATCTGGCAGAGACAATAAAATTATTCAAAGTAAGCCATTGTTGACTAATGCTGAGCAGTAGCTACGCTGTTAAATAAAGCTGCTTTGGAGGCAATGTGAACTCTGATCCTCCACCTGCTGTAGAAATAAGTAACACTTAAAACTCTCATTGCCCTCCCAAGCCATGAAACTCAATACTGCAGCAAAGCAGTAACTGTTTTCCCAGTACTGCACTTTTTTTTATTTTCTCCCAAATAGGAACACAGAGCAACTGTATTTCCTCTGAGCTGCAGATAGGGCCTACAAAATAATGAAAGAGGTGGTAATGTACTACAATGTATTTTTAATCATGTGTAACTGGTTTACCTAAAGTAGGTGCTAAGGCTGCTCTATGGTAGGATTTTCCATTTGCTTGCAACAGTGACTGGCCCTTAAACAATACAGCAGCAAGAATTTCATGCACACATTTACAGCAAAAACCAAATTGAACCCAAACTTTCTGATCTGCCTGTTAAAAAAAAAACAAAAAACAAAAAAAAACCCACCAAACAAAACACCACAACCAAAACTGAAGCAAAACCAACTAAAAAAAAAAAAAAAAAAAAAAAAAAAAAAGGAAACAAACAAACAAAACCCCCAAACAAACAAAAAACCCTAACCCCAAAACAGTGCACCAACAACGTTATACTGGATTAGGTACTATTATAAAATGAATGCCGTCATCTACTACATCCATCACTAACTCTTGCAAAGATCTATTGCTGGATCATGTAGAGAAATAAACTATTTCTTTAAATTAGCTTCTAGATATCCGTATGCACTAAATAATCGGCAATTCAGTGACAGCTAGGATGATGAAGAAAAGTCTGATGGTGTGCTAACTCTACAGAAGGCTAAGCATATATTAATGGACATAAAATTCTATATGGGATGAATCATATTCCTCTTACTAGGCACACTGAATGGCATTTCTCTTTTTCCACCATGAGCTACTCAATAGAGGAACTGTTACTTCATACAGTTGTCTATGCGCCTAATGTGATGGAGGCTAGATTATCATCTCAGTATTAAAATTAGTAACAGTTGCTAGGGAAGGTTTAGGTTGTATATTAGGAGAAACTTCTTCACTGAAAGGGTTCTAGAATACTGGAATAGATTCCCCAGGGAAGTGGTTAAATCTCCATCCCTGGAAGTATTGTTTAAAAAGACAGAGATGTGGTGCTGAGGGACAAGGCTTACCACTAAACTTTGTAGAGTCTGGTAATGGTTGGACTCAGTGACCTTAAAGGTCTTTTCTAACTGAAACAATTCCATAATTCTGTAACACTTGTTCCTGTGTTAGAACAACACTGAGTCAAGAACATTCTGTAAGCAGGAGTTCTCACTGACAGCCCAAATTGCCAGAATTTTTAACTACACAGGTACAAAGGTATTTGGGTTGCACTGATAAAGAAAGGTAGTGGTTTTCAGAAGTAGTTACTGAGAGGTTTTGGATTAAAATCACAAACCGGACATCTTTCTTTTTCAAAATCACCTGTATCTCACCTTATGATGCACAGCAACTAATCAGTGCAACTCATTACACTTATCTGATTTTGCTCTACCTTGTCATTTTAGGTTTAGCTGAAAGTGCCAAGAGAGAATTTAAACCTCTGGTTTGTGCCAAGAGCACACTTACTCTTGCACAGATCAATGGAACCGGTCATTAAGTTAAACAATAAAAAGTGTTATTTAAGTAAGAGCTGGCTGAAATACTATGGAATACAGCTAATCCTAACACAGGTTTAAGGTGAAGGAAACACCTTTATTTTACAGAATTAGTAACACTACACCACTCACAGTTTGAAGGTCAGGCAAAACACGCTGAACTACCAGGGAGAAATTAAAAAGCTTTTTTCTTTAATATAAAGTTTATTTTATAAATAGCAAAAAGATTACTAAATAATTAAGAGATGTTTTAAGCTATTGTTACAGGTACTGCACCTGTTTACATATACTAATCTCTAACCTATCTCTCCATCTGTTCTTTTAAAGTGTAAACTTTCAGATCTCCTTTGTCTCCATATTTCTTTGCTTTTCTGACTAAAATGAGATTTTTAATTTTGGTCAAAAAGGACCAAAGGAAGTTATTCAAATTTTTAAACACTGGTATAGCATCGATTGTTGCATGCCAGACAGTACACACTAGTTCTGTACATCTGTGCCTATACCTAAGGGGTGAAATGTTAACAAATGTGAAAATCTCCTGTTGCCTTACTCTGTCTTTATAAAACACACAAGTAACAAGAGAATAGGAACCCAAACCGTTCACTTCAGGTTTAGTCCTTTCCAAAGCCTTCTGTCCAAAAGGGCTCTTAATTTCTATGCTTAAACCTAGCTTTCAACAAAAATCAGGCAAGCATGGGCACAAACCTTATTCTTAACAACTGCTACACAGGTGTTGGGTTTTTTTTGAATAGGAATTTCTTCAGCATGAACATATTGTTTGTTCTGCAGTAACAAATTCAAAACTCTCCAGTTACAAAAACAAAATGCCTGAATTCTAGGAAAACAATATTGGAAGGAGAAAGGGGCTGACTCCTGCTAATGAAATCAACTAAACTTCATATCATGAACAGGGCAGAAACATTCCATCAAAGCTAATTCTTTGGTATGTGCAACTGGTGGTATAGTGCTGGCTGTGTAAGGAATGTCCTCACTCTGGAAAGCCAAGGCCATCCTACAGTCAGGTCTATGGCAGCTTCTACCATCCACATCTCACTCTTAAGATAGGTATCTATACATGCCCTTTAAAAACATGGAGTGGAAGGCTCACTACTGGCTTTTAAACAAGGCCAGAAAAAGTACAGAAGACAGCTGTGCCTTGCAACCCAAATCTTTTATGTGGTGAGTGGCGCACCACAAACTGAGACGTGAATGTGGGTGATCAGTACATAATTGCCTAAAAGTACTCTTACCACCAGAACCCTGAAGGAATGGAATAGAATAGAATAGAATAGAATAGAATAGAATAGAATAGAATAGAATAATAGAATAGAATAGAATAGACCAGACCAGACCAGACTGGAAGAGCCCTTTGAGATCATCAAGTCCAACCTATCATCCAACACCATCTAATCAACTAAACCATGGCACCAAGTGCCTCATCCAGTCTCTTCCTAAACACCTCCAATGATGGTGACTTCTGGAATTCACTTAATTTTGTTAAATATTAGTCTGAGAAGTAAATTTGGAGAATTAATTTGGGGAAAAAGGTAAAGGAATGTCGGTTCAATGGAAAAACAGTACCATGCTGCTCCACATGGGCCTGGAATTTCTGAGTCAGCCTGGAAGCAAAGCTATGGCATCTGAAGATCTCTGCTTAAAAGTGAAGCTCTTTCAGAGTTGAAGCTTCCCTAAGCAGGCAGTTATTTGAGGTCTGGTATACCAATTTGGGGATTGAAATTCCACCCACACTCTTCTGTAGCACTTGCATCCTGTGCAGGATCCAGAGCAAAGTACCCAAGACTGAGATGAGAGAAGGAAAAATATTTATAATGTCTCCAGACATTGGGACCATACATTACTCTCTTTGTACAGCCTCTAGTACAATTAATTTAATCATTTTCGGAGCTCTTCTGAAACACAGCAGTGAACATTTGCCAACACAGCTGGCTTTGTGCAGCCTATAAGAAATATCATATTATTTCTTTTAATTACATATTCTTTTTATTTTTAAATATATTGACAGATACATTGTCCCCTTGCTGTTAATTAAAGGTGGCACAGTTTTAGACTTTCTTTTCCCAATACAATTAGCAAATGTTGCCTAATGAATCTCAGTGGACAGCCATGATTTAAGAGCATTTAATACATAACACATATCCATGGTGTCACTTTCTGTTCATTATCAGGGCACAAACTCTAAACCAAGAGACTCCAGGACTGAAAACCACTCTAACCATTGCTCTGTATTCAAATTACTGAGATGCACTAAAAGAAACTGAGAATATTGCCAGTGGCTGTATGTACCACCTTTTGGTAATGTCAGTAGTAGCCCTGAATTTTATCTACAATGCTAAATACTCAAGACAAATAAAACAAGATACCACTACTGCAGTAACATTAAGTTAACACAGAAGTAACTTGAAAGTTTTTGAAATGATGAAAGCAGATAAAACATATCACAAACCCAGGCTTCTATCAAGACAAAACATGACAAGGACCCTGATGATGCTCACGTTCCAAATAGGTACTTAAAACAATGTACCCACGTTGCAAATGTTGACGTGAAAGATTCAGATACTCATGCCGCTATATTCTCACACACACACACATAGAACATCTGCGAAACATCTGTAGAACAAGACTCTGATCTCCCTATGAACTCTGAAATACCACTTCAAAGTATCTTTTGGTGATGGTGAGCGAAGAAAGGATATTCTATAGAGTTAGTTGCTGGTCCTGTGGATTCAACGTTAAGAAGTCCTGAAAAAAGAGCTGTTTAGGAGCTCAAGCCAACCACAAACTCAGACCTTTTGCAGATTGCTATTTTTCCTATATGCATGCAGATAATTAATTATTTTCCTTAAACACATATCAGATCACACATTGTTACAGGGATGATGGATGTTCAATGCCAATAGAGCCACCAAGTATGTAAGTATCTAAAAATAATGTTAACAGCCTTTCCTTTAAAATGCAAACATTGCCATTAGATACAATGTGGCAACACTTGAGATCAGTATATCTCTTAAAATATAAAAAATAAGCTATTCAAGTTTCTTAGACAATGAAACTGGCAAGAAAATAATGTCAAACAAGCTGTGTTGGTAAAAATAGCTCATTTTCCAAATGCAGTTCAGTGTGAATGCAGAAAAACTGTATCTGTCTTCTTGCCACATATGTTATATACCATAAGGTATTTATCTAAAACGGTATTGACAGTGAAACAGATGTCACTGCACAATATCCTTGTGCCACCCACATTCTGTTCTCCTAGCTGCTGAACAGAATTGTTTTGAGTTATTTACTGAGCTATCAGATTCAAGCATTTCTACAATTATTCCAATGCTACATTGGACTACTTAAGAACAGAAATGCAATTTCATGTCTTCAATATGCCTTTACAGGTACAGACTATGAAGACAAGACTGAAACTTGAGGTAAGCTTTTTTTCCCCCTTTAGGTTAAGGGGGAAAGGAAAAAAAAGAAAAATGAAATCTTATGGTTAAAAACTTTGCACAGCAGTTTTTTCCACTTTCCCCTTCCCATTCACTGTACTTAATTTCAAACTTCTGGTTTTAAACATCTTCCTTCACTCAGTTGAGGAAGATGTAGAATTAATACCAAAGCCATTAAAAAAAAAAAAAAAAAATCATTTGTCCTTTGCAGAATGACTACATAAAACCTAAAAAATCAAGCCACAGAACAAGTTAGGCCAGAAGGGACAGTTGGACATATCTGGAGGTGGGATCATACTACATACTGCCCATTCAGGGCTTCCCAGAGGCTGTCATTTGTCAGGGACCCATCTTGGTCTTCATATACCATATGCCTCACTACACAGTAGAACTCAGCCATCTGCCTTTTATTCTGTCTTTTCATCCTGCCTTGCGTTTTTATCTTTCCTCCATTTTTCCATCTTTGTGACAGTAATCTCTGGAGTTCATCACTATCAGCCTGCTATCAGGCTCCAGGGTGTGACAGAGCATGAGATGGAGACCATTCACAGTTCAAACAAGACCTTGCCAGTGTCCCCCATTAGCTTTAAATGCAAAACAATTGTAGCCTGTTCTCATCAGTGTCACCAAATTTTTGCCAAAAATCAAGTTACCAGACTTTCTCAACCTGTACCTTTTAAAATCCTGTATTGTTTGAAAGCTTATGAGGGAAAATAGTGATCAAGTACTGTCTGCATTCACGTTTGTACAAGTAACTGACACAACAAAGAAAACAAGATTAGAAAAAGCAGTTAAGTTTGAATATTCAGCTTTCTACTATAAAATAGTGCCTTAATTCTTACAATCAGCAATGAAAAGAATCAAGATTCTAGCAACCCAATGAATACATCTAACAGCAAGTGACAGCCAAGCAGAAAAATAATTTTATATCTAAGACCTTCTTCTCCTGGGAAATATTTGAGAATGTAAAACTTTCTTCAATCTTTCAAGTACCAAAATTAACACTAAAATACATTATATCTCAAGAGATTTTTAATCTTATCAAATTTTCACTCTTTGATACTTGTTTGCTAATAAGCCACCTAGTGCTTCAACTATCCAGTTTTATGATGCCTTAATTAGACCTCGCAACTTTGTGAGCTGCTTTCAGATTACTACACAAAATCTTAAAGATAAATACAGCAGACACTTTGTTAGCAGAACACTTGCCAGTTTGGTAACAGCAAAATGGAAAACAAACAGGCAAAAGAAGCATATAGATAAAAATGGAATTTTCAAAACACTCCTGAAATACACTTCTTTCAAGACACTCTAATTCACAGATTTCAGAGCTGCCTAACAATTCACTGCCTCACTGGAGAAAAAAATGAATGAAAAAGTTTCCATTATAAACAACTGAGATTGCAAATTATGCTTTTGTTAAACATAGACAGTCTTGATGACCAGAAGCCACAAGGATTTGTGACATTCTTGGGGGTTGGACTAGAGGACCTTTGGAGGTACCTTCCAACCCAGACCATTCTATGATTCTACAATCCTTGCTATCAGAAAATGAGTTCGTTCATCCAACTAAACACTGTTCAGTTGAACAGTAAAGTAATTCATAATGAGTTACAGTTTCAAAGTGTTAGCTGAATATTTTAAAAAATTCTGTCTTTACAGCATGACTCACAAAAAAAAACCCAACAAACAAAAACATGGTCTTAAATCTTCAGAAGATATTTTTCCCAAGAAGAAGAAAATACATATAAGCTAAATTTCAACAACATCAGAGCATCTCTTCCAGGCCACTGTACCCCTCAATGATTTACAGATACATTATTTTATCATTTTAATTAACAAAAAAAAACACACCAAACTTCATGAAACAAAAGGTGCAAAGACTGCATTTTTAGGAAAAATAGCTGGTTTTCTGATTTTTAAATCCGTACCAGAATTCTGTGCACCTTTAATATGAATAAACACTAAATAACATATCAAAAAATGAGTGCTCCTGAAGGTGTATTTTGAAAATCAAATCCATCTAGAGTACTTTAAATACTTTGGATGTTCCATAGAGTCACAAATAATTTATTCTTCTATCCAGTTTAAAATAACTGAGCACTTACAAGGGCATATAGCCACTCTACCTCACCCCTGTGTCCTGGATGACCCAAAGCATTTGCTTCAAATTCAGTTGCTGGACAGATGAAGGTGCATTGAACAGTTTCACATACCACAGACCCTTTTAACCAATACACACATTTAACAGAAACTTTCAAAGTACTTACTGTGCACTGCGAAATATTACATTATTTGGAAACTAACTAACACGGAGAAGATCTTCATTCACCAGGGAAAAATAGTTTCTTGGTGTTGACCCTTCCTTTAATTTACTTATAAAACCCCAGTTGTGCATTTTGAGAAAGATGAAGATGAGCATGCTGATTTTGAAAAAGGTATAGAACAAAATGGAAAATGTTTTAAGTAAGTGTACAGGGGTTAAACTTGGTAAGAAAATAAAGAAGAAGGAAAAATAAAAGACAATTATTTTTTGTGGGTATTTTCATGGCTTGTCCTGAAACTGAAAACACCTGTTTGTACTGCTAAAGTATCAGTCTCTCTCTCTGAATTTAGGCAGGTAAGCAGAATCATCAGTTTTCTGTTAAGTCATAGTCACGCAGCCCATCTCTACAGTTGTACGTGCTCTATCTCTCTATCCTCCTATTTATACACCTATGTATTTATATCAGTGGATTGTAACTCTTCTGAACCACTCATAAAGGGCTGCTAAATGAAAGCAACAATACAGTGAACAGTACTTTGAGTAATTACCAGATAAGAAAACCTTATCTGATGAATAAAAGTATTGTTATATAAAACCAGGTGTTTCTATTTAGTATTAAACCTCCAATTAGCATACCACCACATATAGAAGTATTTACAGAATCAGATTCCTAAGTCCCGTAAATATAGTCTGCTTTAAGAGGAGAATTGTTTACAAAATAACCCTGTGAGCCCTCTGTGTATAAATTCCCTTCTCTACTTGTGGCCAGGTATTACACCAAAATTTAATTTGCTTAGTTACAAACACCATGAATGAGAAATCACCCTATGCAAAGAGACCACCTCTGCCTTTTACCACTGTGGTCAGATTTTTGTTAACAGATTATTTTTTCTATATAATTTATACTAATTACAACTGAAAATTAATACTCAAAAACATATATAAAAATATTTTCATATACTGCTCTGAATTATTTGCCTTTTTTTTAAGAAAAATGTGCTTTAAAAGTCTTTGATAAAGCGAATTTTGCCAGAGGATCCTCCCAGGATATTGTTACTGCTTAATCCAAAAGCTGAGGGGAAAAAAAGAGTAGCTATGTATCTGACCTCATCCATGTGCCAAAATGCTGAGTCAATGTTTATGCTTTCTCTTGCTTTCTGTGATTAGGACCATTCTGGACTTAAAAGCTATTGAATTCCTAGAAGGCTACCTCTAGTTTTATATTTTAAATCCTACTGGACTGTTTAAACAAAAAAGACCTTTTAGCAAATAAATGCAACTTTTTAGATTACTGACTACTGTATCAAGAGCCTTATGATCCAGAATGGCTCAGCACTTATAAGAACATTATTAAATACATGCTAATTAAAAATTGACCAACCGTTCCTTCAGCATCCGCTGTTGTTACCTTCTCAACTTTGTTCCTGTTCAAAAATTTCTTCACCCATTCTTCTACTTGAACATTGAACTTCATGAAAGTCACATAGAAAAAATATGCTGTCAGGAGTGTTAAGCTTTCCCACCACATGATCAGGTTATCCAGAAAAAAGATGATTAGCAAGATCAAGTCAATGATGTAAAAGGAAACATCTCGAAAGAGTGGCCACCAAGTAAGGTTCAAGATCTCTTTAGAAAATAAAGCACACATTCCAATAACAAACAGGATATTGAACACAGCAGATCCCACTATTGTACCAATGCCAACATTGCTGTGGGATATAAACACACCTATTAAAGAAGTGAAGAGTTCTGGGGCTGAGCCACCAGCAGCCATGAAGGTTGCCCCTGCAACATCATCAGATATGGCCAGCTTTTCAGTGATGACAGTCAAGGAAGGAACAAAGAACTCATCACAGACTATGGCTAAGGCTATAAACATGTAAATCATTCCAATTACATGGAGGATCACTGCTCCCTTTCTTCTCTCCTCAAGAGAGAAAAGGTCTTCAGGGTATTCTCCCTTGGCATGATCATCTGTTGCATTGTCTTGCTGGGCTTCGTATTTCATAGAAACATGCAGGTCTGGAGTGACATTTTCATCCTGTTCCGTGAAATCCAACAGAGTTCTTTGGTGCCCATGCACCAGCTTTTGGCTACGTAGGCCGCTGGCCAACATCATGCTATGTGGTTCCATCTTGAAAAAGGCACTAATTGAAAGAGAGAAAGTACTAATGGCCACTACACTGACAAGAAGCCCTATAATTCGTATTAGTCTCAGTTTTTTCCTAACATTCCGGTGCCATCTGCAACCAAACAGTGGTTCCTCCAAACACCACTCTTCCAAGACATCAGCAGCAGTTTTTTTCTCAAGAGACATTTTGCGTTCTGTGTTGAGATGCTGAGGGCGTCAGTTGGATTTTTCCTTCATACTTTTCTCCAGCTTTGAAGTAAGAAGTGCTTTAAGAATTTTCCCCAAATCAAGTACTTTTACTCTTCATAAGAAATATTCATTTATCTTAAAAAAAACAGATGATATTAATATTAGTGAAACAACATGTGAATAGGATCTCCTAAAATGCACTTTACAGAGTAAAATGCATAATTTAAAGCATAATATTATCAACTGTTAACATAAACCCCTGTCACATCCCATCAGACAAAACAAGATGTTTGTTTCAGCAGTAACCCTGCAGATAACAGTCCATCAATACTCAGATAATTCTGTATTTCTGAACTACTGCTCTCCTCAGCTGCTGACCAAAAAAAGTCCTAGTGAAAGGTAAAAACTGTCCCCAAATATTGCATATAAAGGAAGATACTACTATGTCAATGGTTATACCAAAGATTACTACCCTCTGTAATTACTTTTCACCATGTATGAAAATTAAATCAAAGTGCTAACAATCATCAGACCTTTAAGCAGCTGGGGTGGTACTAATTAAAAATGTTTGCCTATCTAAAGTAATAGTCATTGACACATAGGTAAAACACTACAGTGTTGGAACAGGGTCAAAATTAAGATCTAGACAGCTACAGTTTCTTTGAGTCCTCTGCAAAACCAAATCAAGTTTACACAGAGAACTCTGCTTCTGGTCAGACACAGGACATTTGCTTAGACTAGCCAAGACAAAATTTCCATTCACCTTGGGTTTTGTTTTAGTTTATCTTGCACATTTGGCAATAAATGTAGGAAATTATTAAGACTACCTATGCCATAAGTATATTTTTTAAGTGATCCTTAAGAAAAGTTTAAATTTACACAAGAGTTGACCTTGAAATATGAAACTGTGAGAAACTGAAGTACATGAGAAGGACCATTCAAGTACGTCAGAGCTGAGTATATTAGATCAACAGCAATTCTAAGCCAGGAAACAAACCACTACGTAACAGGAATTTTAGTTACTGAATTTGAAAAATATATGTCACCTATGCATCATTTACATGTGCATTATGCATGGTATATTGCATGTTATGTGACACAAAATGCAAAATGCTTTCTAAATAAAACTAATTATTAGTCCTTACTACTACAGAAAAAAAAAAATTACACCACTTAAGAAATTTCTAGTAACAGCTGAATAACAAACAGTCTATTAATCTGTAGAACATTGGCTTGTATTTTTAAATACAGAATTGGATCCGTTACAGGCAGTTATTCACATAACCCTTATGTCACGTGCAGTTTCTCCTGATTTCTATGATTAACTTCCATACTTAGACTGTGCCATAACAGAGACATAATACATCTGTAAGATAACAGTACCACAGTTGAGATATTTTACTTTCCACCTTAGAGTTGCTGCTCACAGAAACACTCTGCTCACAGTTCTGCCACAGAAACACCAAGAGCCAAATATACCAGATAGGCACTACCAATCCCTGCGCAATTTACGGCAATTTAAGATCAGTCCTGCACCGGTATAAATCGCGCGAACGGGAAATAGGAGAAGCCCCCAGGGTATCCTCTGCCCTGTCCCACCCCCAGCAGCGCCCAGCCAGACCGCCACCCCACTCCGCCACCCTGCCCGCCCGCTCGCTCGCCCTTCCTCCCTTCCTCGACCGAGGGCAGCCCTCGGCTCCCCGTGAAGCGCGGCCGCACCTTCCCTGTCCCGCACCAGGCAGAGATGGGTCAGAGCCTCGTCCAACTCAGCCCGAGTTCGCACCGCTCTGCTCCGCGCCTCCCTATGCCGTACAAACTTTTTTTCCTCCCCGAAAGGGGTGCAGGTCCAGCCCCGGAGAGCCCCCACAGCCCCACACCCAGAAAGCTGCGGAGACACGGGACCGGCTAGCTCGGGATGTAACGCACCCCTCAGCAGCCGGGTACCAACTGTGGGGGCGTGCATTTGGGAAGGGGAGACCCTCTGCCGCCGCCCAAACCCTTCCCCCGCACACCGATAATACTCACCCGCAGCTGCGCTGCGCGCCGGCCCGCGGAACGTTTGGCCGGGGCAGAGGCACGCGACAGCGAACGGGCACGCGCTGCCACCGCTACAGCGCCGTTCCGTCTGCGGCGGGCGGTGGCCGCGGGATCCGCCCCGCCCCGTACAGGCGGGGCAGGGGACGGCCCGCCCCCGGCCAGGGTCGCCGCGGCTGTAGCTGCAGCGCGGTGGTTGCTGCTCGTCCGTTCGTTAGTTTGGCCTGTGGTAAAACTAGGCTGACTAGGACTTGCTTACTTTTATTGTTTTCTTCTTTATCAAATGGAGGTAACGTTCATCTTTTCTAGCACAGATAACAATTCTCGAGGAATGTGGCGATTTTATAGATAGCTAGAGCACCCGAGGACCCGCTGAGTGAGTTGAGGTTGTTCAGCCTGGGAAGAAAAGGCTCCAGGGAGACCGTATAGCGGCTTTCCAATACCTGGAGGGGGATTGCAGGAAAGCAAGTAGAGGGAGTTTTTGTAACGGCGTGTGGTGACAAGACAAGGGGTAATGTTTTTAAATTAGAGCAGGGAAGATTTAGATCAGGCGTTGGGAAGCCGTTCCTTACTAGGAGGGTGGTGAGGCGTTGGAACAGGTTGTCTAGAAGTCATTGCACAACTCATCCCTGATGTGTTTGAGACGTGGCTGGGTGCAATCTGGTCTAGTGGGAGGTGTCTTTGCCCACGGCACAGGGGTCAGAACTAGATGATCTTCTAAGGTCCCTTCCAACCTAAACCACTCTGTGATTCTGTGATTTTATTCCATCGTCTGATCAAAATCGTCTTTCTTCCATATTCCCCTGAAGACAAATCAAGAGATGGCTGGAAAACACGCTGCATTTTGATGTTGAATTTAAAGAAGGCAATATGTCCACTATAAAGTCATCATTATTCATCACTAATTCATTATCAGAAACATCTTCAAACTGCATTTCAATTTATTTTTTCCCCAGAGAACAATAACAATACATGGAACCCTAGAAAACCGGAAGTTCATAGCCAGAAATGTCTTCTTCTGTTTTGGTCTCCATCTTTCAACATAGCTGTTTCCCAACCAATTGTGCTTTGCTAAGTAATTTCTTCAAGATTCAAACACAATGGAACTACTGAAATACAGTTCTGTCATAGCTGCTTCTTGTTGCTGTGTGCTGTTGACCCACTAGAGTACTTAAGTGCTGCTCTTCTGAGGCACCACCTGCACTTCTACTCCATAGAAAAACTCACATGGCAATCCATGGACAGAAGACCTTCTTTGGGTCAGGGCAGCTGAAAAAGCTTATTGTAAGTGGCAAATTCTCAATCCCTTTGGCTTAGAGAATAAGTTGGATTTGTGTAATTTCTGCCTTCTTAAATTTGAATTCCGATTTCATCATGTGGCAAAGGGAAAATAACTGTTACTCGGTGCCTCATGAATAGAAAAAATAAGAATTTTGGCTAAGTGATAAAACATGGCCATTGCAAGTATCTTCACATTTATTTATTAGGATATCACCTGAAAAGTAAGGTCTGTCTGGGTAGGCCTGGGGCGAATATTCTATTTCATCACCATGGGCCATTTTGGTTTCCTTGGCATTGATTGGAAATACGTAAGTTCTACATAGTTATGAGATGGCAAAACCAAAACTTAGAGACAATGTGAACATGTAAAAGCTTCAGAAGATATTTCCAAAATGTTACCAATTTCTAGTGAAAGCTTTGGCTGACTCATATGTACCAAGTAGCCTTCAAAGGCAGAATTTGCACAGGTGGGTTATGTTTATTTCACATTACACACTAGAGGGCTCTCATTTGTGGCTGGCAGCTGATAGTGCCTATTGATCATCCAGACTTGCATTGTTCAGGCTCAGGATGATGGAAAGAGACAAGTGGACATTGTTTAAATCATCCTTCTATAGCCACCACATAGGTAAGAATTACTTAAAATGCAGATCTATTACCTGTATCCATCTATGTGCGAGATACAGGTGACATAGTTACATCTCAAGTACCCAGCCTCTGCCTGCTATACAGTGATGACAGAGATTAAAGGTAAGCATGCTTATATGACATCTTGTGGTTGCTCTATTTTTGCTTGTCGGTAGAAGTGACCACTTGGAAGGCATACCGAAAGATGTTCTCTCAGCTTCACAGATGGCCAGGGGGAGACTGGAATCTATGTGTAGTACCCCAGTTTCTATCCATTTCTGAAGTAAAAATGGAAGCAGGTGAAATCTGTGAATGGCCACAGGGTAGAAAATCCCCTATAATCATGTTATAGTGTCCTATGTAATTATATTATCTAGTAACCAAAAGTCCATGTATCTGAATTTTAATATCAATCTGTTTCTCTTTTTTACCCCCCAACAATATATTGCAAATCAAGGACAATATATGGCAAGCCAAGGACAATAAAATCTGTAACAGTGATGTGTATGGCTATCAATAACTTAAGCATTTTGAATCAAATGACCCATTCTCACATAAATGCTGCATAATAATGATGACAGAAACAAAAGAGTACAGTTATATTAGTGTAACTACTAGGATAACTAATAATGAAACAAATTCCATACTTTTCTCAAACAAGGAAGTGTCAGAGCATATCCTAGTTAAATTCAGAATAATTAGATTATTTGAATAAAACAGCAGTCTTACATCTGCTTCTTCTTAAGTATTTCCTCTTAAATGAAAAGAGATATTCATTAAGTACTTGGATTCTGCATCTGCATGTTTGTATGAATGAGTAGGCTTTCATTTTTACATATGCCAAATAGGTAGTTTTTTATCGCTTGTATAAATGTACTGCACCATGTGTGATGAGCCCTCTGGAATCATAAGCCACTCTTCTTCACTGCTTCCTGTTTCTAGGGAGCTCCACGGTGTAGAACTTTTTGGGGGATTATTTTTATATATATTTATGTAGAATATTTCTGTTTTGGCTCTTCTCTTCCTGTTGTACGCTTTCAATTTGGTAAAAGCAAGTACAGAAGTGTCTTGTGTGCAGGAGAGGGATGGAGGAGTGAGCCAAACGAAAAATCCTGAATGACAACATCTCTAAGTATTACAGCCTTACTTTCTAAAGCTGGTGAGGAGGTTACCATGACTACAGAGGCGGCATATTTGAATGAAAATTGATCTTAAGCTTTTAAATGCTAATTTCAGCTGGGAACAGGTGAAAGTTGAAATATCAAAATTGTTTCAGCACTTTGCAATGTAAAACAATTGAAAGAGGGTGAAAAAAGATTACAATATAAAGTTTAATTTGGTATAATCTTTAAAGTATGTCACATTGTTTACTTGTTTGTAGTAAGGAGCAAAAAAAAATGCATGCAAGTGACAGTGTCTGAGAGGCAGAAACTGTTTATATTAACTGACAAATAAATTCTTGAGGAATATATTGAGCAAAAATTAAGCAGGCTTCTTAAAATTAACTACAATAACGTGTTTCCAGCTGCCCACATTGAAGAGGCTATTAAAGCTTTATATTTAGAAAGAACTTTAAATTCTCAGTGATGAGTAAATCTTGTAAGTGCCTGACATTAGGAATGTTTCTGAGCTGTACTCCATGTACTGGGAAATAAAAGGTGAGCATATATGTAGTGGTAGTAGAATCCTGACTAGAGAGGAAACTGTAAAATATAATGGCATATAGACCAGTATCTCTGTGTAACTACTGCAATTTGCTGCCCCCGTATAATCAGACTTACAGCTTTAACTTTTAAAAATACAATGTGCTTTACTTTCAGCTGTGCTGTCTTACTATTAAACATCATCTGGTATTTCTGTTTCACTTACAGTAGTTTAGATTCCACTTGCTAACAGGTGCCTTTTGAAACAGTCTTGATACCACTACTGTTTGTCATGATCAGCTGTCATGCAAATTTACGTTTTGTAACAGTTTTTTTATTTGAAAAGTATTGAAGGTTTCTGAGCGTTTCTTTGGGGTTTAAGACATAAGAAGTCTTGGTACTTTACCTGTATTTTCAGTAGCTACAGTGAGCACCACCAACAGCTTTGTTAAGGAGAGTAATGCTGTTTTGCAGATTCCAGTTTCTGGTAGCAAACACAGTGGTAGGAAAATACAAGTAGCATATAGCTTTAAAAGAAAATAGCTTTCTTGGACATGTTTACAGGACACTAAATAATGTTTTACTTATGTAATATTTAAAATACTAATTAGACATCACAACTGTAAATGTTGTCTTCATAGCATGACAGTCTCTTTAATGGACAGTCTACGCTGACAAAAGTACAACTCTTAATCTAGGTTTGAGAGGTCCAAATCATAGTAGCACCACCACAGCCTAGCATCGAGGCTAGGCTAGATTGACATTTAAAAAAATTATCGTATGGCATATCATTACTGAAATCCACTTTAAAATCTGAGCTATTATGTCCAGATGATTATTTTTACTTACATGGTAAGTAAAATTCCTAAAAACAGCAGGATGGAACAACATGACTTTCTCTTTCAGATGACTTTCAGATGTGGTAATTTGCTCCTCTGAAACAGCCTGTATCCAAGACCTGTAATGTAACCCCAGTGAGCTGCACTGAAGTCAGCAAGAGTGCTCATTTTGCTGTAATCTGTAGTTTACCAGCCTCATTTATAAGAACACCTGCAAGCTGGCAAGTCAGCAGCCTTAGGAACAATTGTTGATTTGGTGGATGGGTTCCAACTTCCTTGCCAATTTCCCAGCAGTTTCACATATCAAGTTACTTGGAACTTCAGCTTGAAACCCTCTGCTCCCAGTGACTCACAACACTTGGGAGTGCCTGAGGGATAGAAGTCAAACTCAATACTAGCTACAATTCTGATTTCTTACACAATTTATTTCTGACTCAGTCATCGTCCAGGCAGATCTCGAGGGAAATGTCTCCCACTGACCATACTCCTCTCACAGATTAAATTGTCTTCATTGCTATACCATCACAGAGTAATTACCCTTTTATTCATTTTCTTCTTATATCAGTCTTCTCATATTCCTTGCACTCAATGAATTTCAAGCTATTTTTCTTAATATCTGCAATAATCTAGTTTTCAAGTAATCTCCTCTGCCCTCATGAAATGTTTCAGGCAAATAAACACAAGGTAAAAATCTTCCTCAAATAGTGAGATGTGAAACTGAGAGAATTTATGAAATAAACATTGCAATCTGCTGATTAACTATGCGTAGAGCTGGTATGCTGAGAAGGCAGAATGAAGGAGAGAAAGATGGCAAAAAACATTTTAAGGCTGCAGTCAACACTAACTCTTGACATTTCTAGTGAAAAAAAGAAATTCACGGAGTCATTTCCTTTTTACATTGCTAGGTCCTTGTGTACATAGTACCAATTGGCATTGCTCGGTAAAGAAAGTCCTGCACTCATGCACCAAAAATGTTTATACCATTGTAATGTGGTGGGTTTAAATTCCCCCTCTCCCCCCCAACATTAACTTTGCCAGACCAGACCAGCTGGAAGCAAATGAAAGCTGTATTTACAGGCGAAACTACAATCTACAATGGAATGCAATGAGTATGTACAAAATATACAGTATTTACAAAATTTACAGAAATTTACAATTAACAAACAGCACAAGAGCCCCCCTGGTCAAGGACCGGGGGAAGCTACTAACTTCTCCTTTTTCTGTGCTCCCACCCCACTGTCCAAAAGGGAGAAGAGAAAGGAGCAGAGAAAGTTGCTCTTAGACTTACCCAAAACAACACAGCCAAGGTCAAGCAGAAACAAGTTAGTATCTCTCCTGAGTGAAGAAGCGAGAAGAGACGAGATGAGAAAAAGAAATTATTTTGGTTCAGTCTTATGGAAGATACCTCTCCATGGAATAGTTTAGAATGATCTTTATTTTCCTTTTCACACCTAATAGTGATTTATATACACTTTACTACTACTCTGTTCAAGATCTGTGAAAATTTTTAAAGGTATAGCCTAAAACTACCACAACTGTGAATTAAAATCTCTCAGTAGAGTTTCCAAATTTTCAGTGGCTGTAATAGAAACGAAAATCTTTCAAGAAATAGCTAACATACTGGACTTTGCATTTAATAGTGGTCACAACATTGAGTCATGCTATGTTGAATTTTAGAGTAGGATCAAAAGAGTGGTTTAAAACAGCATCAAAAATTAGTCCTATCAACTGAAAACCCACAACAAAACCAAACAAAACACAAACCCCAGACCTTTCAAACTAAAGGAGAATCAGGAATCAGCACATAAAAGGAAAGTTGGAACCAAAATAAACTGATATTTGGAGAAGCTTTCAGAAAACAAGATATATATGTGTTTTCGAAATGCAATACTCTATCAAACTAAATAATTCAAGTATGTGTAATCTTCCTGCATTCATTCAGAGCATTTTACAGAAATTTAGCCCAAAACCTTGCCAAATTTCCCAAGCTTGCAAACTTGTATTTTGTAGGATAATTCTGATCACAAGTGATGTTCAACAATCTTGTTGGTGTATTGCAGTAGCTTTTTTAAAAATCAAGTAAGCAAAACAGACCAACACAGCAGTTTAAGAGAAGCAGCAAAGAATTACCTCTACAGTTGTGTGGCAGGCTATGCCCATCCTGGAAAAAAAAACAGGGGGAAGGGCTTGTGAGAGGTTGGGGTTTTTTTGCCCTCCCTGGAGGGTGTTTTCTCCCCTGGGAAACTGACTTGGTTTGTTCCGCTTCCCCCCACCCTGTCCAGCAGGGGTATAAGAGGGAGGGCATTGGAGCCATTGCTCACTCTCTTTCTTCTGCTTCGTGGGGATGGAAGAATTGCTGCTGGCTTGCTGCTCCCCTGCCACGTGGTCTTCCCTGCTGCTTCAACACTTTGCAAAGGACTGGTTCTGTAGCTCTCTTTTTTTTCCCCCCTCTTTTCCTTCTCCCATCCATCCTTGTTCCTAACCCTTGTGAACCCTGCCTGTCATTGTTACATAAATATATATATATATATACTGTTTAAAGAAAAGTTATTTGCCTCTCTACTTCCAAGCCAAACCCAAATTATTTCTTGGTGGATTTGCTCCCCTCCTTTTTTTACCTCTCTCTGTTGGGGAAGAGGAGGAGGAAAATGGGGGAAGGATTCTCTACCCTGCCCCCACCTGAGCTTTTAAGCCCCAGGTAAGGCTTAAACCACCACAAGTTGAGACATAAGAGAAAATAAAATAAAGGGATCTGGAATTAACCGTGCATGGTGGTTGTTTGTTGTTGTTTTTTTAAATAAATTTTTATTATAATGCAGTTTAATGTTCAAGCTAAGGTAGGAGTAAATAAATAAGATGTAATTTGGAAGATGACTTTAATATTAAAAAAAAATCAAATGCATCACCCATTAAACATTCTAAGGTTCACTGCAACATGCTCATTACATCAAGAACAATTTGAGAATACAGGTGCAATCATCTGATGTGAGGATAATTTTTTTTCCAGATATGTGATCCCTAATGCTGAGACCCTGTGTTTTATTTCAGATCTAAAAGATGATGACTTTTGCAGGTATCTCCAGCTGGACCAGCAGAACCAGTTCCTACAAAACCTGCAAGTCTTCATCCAAGTACCAACAGCCAGTGTAACCTTGAACACAATCTCCAGTGATCACCACTTGATGCAAAAAAAGCTAGGAAGGTCCTCCTGTAACTTATTTTTCCATTACTTTCAGACAGATTTGGACTGTCTCAGTGACCCTTACAAACTTGTGACAGCTTCTTTATCTGTGTTTAAGAGGCAGGAAATTACATATAAATAGTATTTTTAAAGACATAGTTTGTGACAAAGTACATTCCATTTAGCTCTGGTTTAATGCCAAGAATGAGTAAAGATCTTCACTGATTCCTGTCATCTCTGGAAAAGAGTAGCGCTTGCGTGATTACTTTGTATTGAATGGTAAATGCTATGTACAGTGGGCCCGAGTCAAAGAAGGTTTAGCATGTACACACACAGTTGAAATTAAACCAAGGACTGTAAGTATGCTATTAATTACAGGTTGGTTCCCTTCTGAACTTGGCAATCAGACTTGTATTTTTCAGCACTAATGAGAAAGCAAGCTAAGCACGTTCTTACGGCTCAGGAAGTCTTTTTCACATACCTCCTTGAGTATTTCTGCAGGTAAACATTTGTGCTTTGTGTTTCACATAGAACCATACTTCTCCAAATCTTATGCTTTGCATACAGGCTGTTTGTGTGCTGTTAAAATGTACAGATGAGCCAACTGAAATGAGGTTGAGATTGGCAGAAACATTGTTTAGCAAAGGCTGAGCCTTAGAATTTGAACTTTAGGTGCCTCCAGGTCAGAGCTAACTCCACTGAAATGGCATGTGTGGGCTTGCTTGCAGATCATAAAAGCCAAATCTACTTTGGCAAAATTATTCCCTCTATGAGTGATTTCTGTTGCTTTCTAGAGGGCCCAAGAGATATGTTTAGCTTTATTTAATCTGTGGTCAAGTTATTCCAAGAGTTCAAACTGGATGATTCAGCCATGGATTTACCTGAGTTGCCAAGGTTTTGTGTGGTGTCTAAAATGCTGCTAGCCTAGTTGTAACTCAGTTTTATCCTGACTTGATATTTTATTTTGGGAGAGTTAGAGCATGAGGCTGGCTGCTTGTGATGCTACCTTAAAAACAAAGGACTTCGCTGGCAATAGAAACTGGGAGTGCAGTTATTTTTTGGATTTATTTTCACATCAGACCCATTACAATACAATACAATACAATACAATACAATACACCAGGTTGGAAGAGACCTTCAAGATCATCGCGTCCAACCCATCAAACAATCCAACCCACCCAACAACTAGACCATGCAGCCAAGCACCCCATCAAGTCTTCTCCTGAACACCTCCAGTGAAGGTGACTCCACCACCTCCACGGGTAGCCGATTCCAATGGCCAATCACTCTCTCCGTGTAGAACTTCTTCCTAACATCCAGCCTAAACCTGCCCTGGTGCAGCCTGAGACTGTGTCCTCTTGTTCTGGTGCTGGCTGCCTGGGAGAAGAGGCCAACCTCTGCCTGGCTACAACCTCCCTTCAGGTAGTTGTAGAGAGCAATAAGGTCACCCCTCAGTCTCCTCTTCTCCAGGCTAAGCAACCCCAGCTCCCTCAGCCTTTCCTCATAGGGCTTGTGTTCCAAACCCCTCACCAGCTTTGTTGCCCTTCTCTGGACATGTTCCAGCAAGTCAACATCCTTCCTAAACTGAGGGGCCCAGAACTGGACACAGTACTCAAGGTGTGGCCTAACCAGTGCAGTGTACAGGGGCAGAATGACCTCCCTGCTCCTGCTGGCCACACTCTTCCTGATGCAAGCCAGGATGCCATTGGCCTTCTTGGCTGCCTGGGCACACTGCAGGCTCATGTTCAGCCTACAATCAACCAGTACCCCCAGGTCCCTCTCTGCCTGGCCACTCTCCAGCCACTCTGACCCCAGCCTGTAGCACTGCCTGGGGTTGTTGTGACCAATGTGCAGAACCCGGCACTTGGATGTGTTCAATCTCATGGTGTTGGATTCTGCCCGTCTGTCCAGCCTGTCGAGGTCCCTCTGCAAAGCCTCTCTGCCCTCCAGCAAATCAACTTCTGCCCCCAGCTTGGTGTCATCTGCAAATTTACTGATGATGGATGATGATTCTGTTGGTAATTTCATTAAACTGATGATTAATACATTAAAAAAGATCACAAAACCAACCAAACAGACATGAAATGGTGACTAGAGGAGGAAATTTCCCACAGAAACTGCATCTGAACTGCACAGCTGATCTTGTATGTTTGGTCTTCAGGTAACCTTGTCAAACAAAGCTTCTAGGGCAGTTGTGAGGATCTACAGGAGGTTGAGCAGCCATGGCTTGGTGCAGCCCACAGGTGCATGCCTTGCAGAGTGGAAGTGCAAGGCAGAGAGGAGCCCTTCTCCCCACTTGCTCTTCACAGGCATGAAGGAGCTGCCTGGGCCATGGATGCTGTACAGCATATTGGAGGCCATCCTATGCAGAGGGACCCATCTCTCTGCTGTGAAGTCACAGAGTTGGACTGCATGTTTTCAATCACCAATGATCATAAATTGTTGCAGGTCTCAAAGTTCTGGGAGAATGTGTGTTTTTCTAAACAATAGAATTGTAGAGTAGTTTGGGTTGGAAGAGACCTTTAAAGGTCATCTAGTCCAACTCCTACTGAAGTAAGCATGGACATCCTCAACTAGATCAGGTTGCCCAGAGCCCTGTTGAGCATCACCTTAAATACCCTTGGGATGGAGCATTGACCACCTCCCTGGGCAACCTGTTCCAGTGTTTCATCACACTCATGGTAAAGAAGTTGTTCCTGACATCCAATTAAAATATACACTTCTCTAGCTGGAAGCCTTGCCTGTTGTCCTATCACTACAGGCCTTTGTAAACAGTCTATCCTTCTTGTAGGCCCCCTTCAGGTACTGGAAGGCTGCTATTAGTTCTCCCCAGAGTGTTCTTTTCTTCAGGCTGAACAACCCCAGCTCCCTCAGAATGTGCTACAGTAGGGGTATTCCAACCCCTGATCATTTTCATGGCCCTCCTCTGGATCCACTCTATCAGGTCCATTTCCTTCATATGTAGAGGGATCCAGACCTGGACACAGTACCCAGGTGAGGTGTCACCAGAGCAGAGTAAAGTGGCAGAATCACCTCTCAGGATCAGCTGGCAATGTTTCTTTTGATGCAGCCTCGGATGCAATTTGCCCACTGGGCTGCAAGTGCACACTGCCTGCTCATGTCCAGCTTCTTGTCCACCCCCACCCCCAAGTCCTTTTCCACAGGGCTTCTTTTTATCACCTCATTCCCCAGTCTGTATTGATAGTGAGGATTGTTCTGGCCCAAATGCAGGACCGTGCACTTGCTCTCGTTGAATCTCACGAGGTTCACCTCTCCAGCTTGTCCAGGTCTCTCTGGATGAGATCACATCACTCTGGTGTATCAACAACACCACTCATCTTGGTGTCATCTGCAAACTTGCTGATGGTGCACTCCCACATGGTTAAGAAAAGGTAATTACATACACCATTGAAGAGAGCATTCTGTTGCTTCCACTGAAAACCTTTTAGGATTAGTCAGCTCTTCTAATGTGCATTTTGGGGTCTTTGTGAGATTTTTCCTTTGATTACACAAACAGGACCAAAGACAAATCTTTACTGCTAGAGATGGTAAAGATCTAACCTGGGTTGTTCGGTGATTCCCAGCCTAGTTTCAGGAAGTAATATCTCCCAAAATATAGCCTCCTACATTAGTGGAGTGAAATGGCTAAGGGTCATTCCAAAGCTGAGAAATCCTGAAACCTACTTGCAGCATTACCTGGTATCATTGCTAGCATGGGCAGTACTGCCACCCAGGACAAGATTCCAGGTTTTCTTCTTAGTCATCCTGGCTCTGAACTTCAGCAGAATTATTCTAGGTTCATACTGAGCTGCTGAGATTGATCTTGTTAATTACATTAGGCACAGCGTGACCTCACCCAGAGCAGGCTGAAGTCCAGAACAGCCACCAAGCAGCCTCTCTGTGCAGAAACAGCACTTTCAGAACTTATGCCTGTAGAGATTTTCACTGCATAGTACCAGTGCTATTTTGTATTATTTTCAGAATTGACAGTTATATTATTTTTGCATTTCATAAAATTTGGATAATGAGAACACATTGACCAAATATTTTTGCATTCTTGCTTCCACTTTTAGGTTCACATCACAGTCTTAACACTTTAATATAAAAATACTGTGTTAAGATTGAAATTGAAGATGGGCTTCACTAAAAACACTGGAGAGGGAAAAAAAACACACCAAAAGCCAAAAATTCCCCAAAGCTACAGAAGACTGCTCTTAGTTTCATTTGGATTTTAGCATTCATTATGCTTGGCTTCATCACAAATCAAGAATCGAGTTTGAGGCATAAAATTTGAATCACACCGTCATGCTGGTTTCTCTGATATCTATAATGTAGTTGTTGAACTAAGATGAAAATGCCTTACATATCCACAATTATCACTCACATGTTTTTAAAGAGGAATAAACTTTTAAAAAGAGAACTTCATAATGAAACAGGTAAAATTTTAAATACTGTATTAAAAGTTCAGCTTGACAGTTTCCAGATATTTAAATAGACTGTAATTTTATTGCTGTTGTAAATTGTAAATACATGAAGGTGGATGAGAAAAAACACACAATCCATATTCATGTAGTCCTTATGTGGAGTAACATTTTAGATCTGACTCCAGGAAATAATATACTCCAAATCTGGTTTCAATGCTACCTCAGGGGACTGGGAAAAAACAAAACACAACAAACCAACCAACCAAAAAACCAAACACCACAACTGTGCCTTATTTGCAGGACCCCTGGCCACTGCAAGCCACCAATTCTTCCTAGTGATTTTTGCAAAAGAACAGTAGAAGAATGTATCTGCAGAGGTTATTCTCCCAATCAGATGAACTCTAATTCCATTTTAATCTCAGTGGGCTATATTAAACAAAAGCAGAAGGTCTGGATTTTAGAACAGATTATCCTTGACCTCACAGAGATCAGACTTACTAAGTAATCAGGTGTACATAAATTGCCACCAAGAAGGGCTTTTAATGATGCATTGTGGGTAGCAATACAGGAACAAAGTAAAACTTCCATGTAGTACAAATCAAGCAAGAAAAGTACAGCAATTGCTTTGCTACATGCTACTGAAATGTGTACAATTTACACAGGAATCCCCTTTCTATCAAGTATTTTACTGCTTCTTAAGGAATAAAAAGTATTTTCTGTAGGTATTAAGAGAGGATGATGATAAAAAACTTTAGGTAGGAGCTACAGAGAACGAAGGGTTGAGAGTTTGTGAAAACATTACAGTATAATCAGCAAAGGACACAGATTACGTTGGGGATAAAACTTTCTTAAAACTTACTAGGCTGACCACGATGGTCAGTGGAAACACTCCCAAGCATCCACTCATCATCTGGTTATCATTTGTATCCTTAATAATACAAAACCTGCTTCTTATGGCTGGGGATGATCTCCAGAGTCACATAGACCAACACCCTGCTATATCATCTCATTTTACATTTCACAGTATATTAAAAGCTTCAGAAAAAGTCTGCTCACAGAAACTCTAGAAAACAGGAAAACTCATGTATACTGTTAAACAAAGATACCGTATTTTAATTTAATTCACAGTTTGTACAACTAGTCATTGTTTTATCCCATTTACATCCAAGTTTATACCTATTCTGTGCAAAATTTGCTCTGGAAACTTACGTGGTATGATTATGGTTATGTTAGGCAGTGGTCATGTCACAGTAAATCCAGTTTCAAAGGACTAGCTTAAAATCTTATCCATGGAAAGCAAAGCACTGAATTGTAATTAAATCTCTCTGTCAGTTCAAAACTGTTCTAAGTTGTTTTGGTTTTTTTTTTTTTTTGTAGGGAGGTCAGCAGATTTTATTCCAGATCAAGAGTTATCTGTCTTCCAACAGTGTAAAATTGGCATAAACGTATTACCATATATGAAAGCTAATGCAACAGAGACATAAATCATGCATTCCTTCTGGTCCAGCTTGGCTTTCATGTGCCAGATGATCTACTACTGTGTGAATGTGACCTTAATTATCAAATAGCCACAGCCAATGGCTAGATGTGCATTATTGTTTCTTTTTAATATAGGTGCTATTCATGCTGTTTTCTAGTTGCATGGTACCATTATCAAAAAGCTTATTATTTTTTGAATACTCCAGATTTAGCTCTAACCTTGCTACCTGAGCTCTAATTTCCCTTTCTATATCCTTATTCATGTTGCCTATTTCCATGTTGAACATCATCATCTTTATTAAAAAAAAATCAGTCCAAATACTCATTTTATTTTGGAACATATGTAGATTCATCTTAATATTTACTTCAGCCTTGCAAAGAGCTGCAGAGAGGCATATCTGTTTTTTTTTGTTGTTGTTATTTATTTTCTGCATGTAGCACTGGTGACTACAAACTTTATTTTCCTTTAGAAGTTTGACTTCATGTTGAATTTTGGTAATCCTAATTTTATTCCTGCCTTCACAGATATAATTTCCTTGGATGTCAGATTTCCCCTTCCCCTTTCCTTTTACCCCTCTTCCCTTTCCTCTTTCCCCTTTTGCCTTTCGCTTCTTTTCCTTTTTGTCCACTTTCCTTGTTCTCTATTACTCTTAAAGTGTTTTCTATGTGTTTATCTTTTCAGTAAGGTCCTAAACCTTTTACTAATATAAAAGTTGGGCCTGGTATGTATTCAAGTCCTTCAGTACTGCTGATATCAGTAACTAATCAATTTTATTTTAATTTGTTGAGGAAGTGTCTGCACATGGACGTGCAAATTTGTTAGTGTTTACAGTGATTATGGCTTTGAGAGATGTATTAACACCACAAAAACAACATGGAGACAAACAGAGAATACTAGAATAGGGTTTCCTATTTTTCCCATCAGTCTAGGGACAACATTAAAAGAACTTTCTCAATTTCCTATTTCTGAAGATGCTTACCCAAGACAAAAGTATCTTTTTAATCTCATCTACCTGTCTGCTTACAGTTGCCTGACCTCTTATTCAATCAACTGTAGCCATGCTGCCTTGAGATTTTTATGTCAGTGATCTCCAGCTTAGCTGCTAGCAACTGTCCCAGCCTCAGCATGTCTGCGCTGGTGTGTTATAACCTACAGTTTGTGATTACGTTCCAAATCTTCTAGTTCTTCTCTGAGCCTTTCAGAAGGTCAGTGCTTATAATAAGTTTTTTGTTATTCCAGATGGCCACTTCAGAATAGTAATTCATCACTGACAGCTGTGTTTTTTTCATGTCAAGTGTGCCTTGGATACTTGTCCTTGTTCCTACCATGGCAGGGTATCCCCTCTCCAGAGGTGTGTAAAATAAGCCCCTTACTCTGCAAGCATTAATTCTGTTGCTGTTGGGAACAGCCCTGCTGAATGTATGTCTATCAGAAGTGCATTTGTCAGGGAGACTTTGCAGGCTATGATCCTGTGGGTCTATGACTGCAGGGTAAAAATGAGAAAAAAGTTGCATCACACAGGGAGATGTTCTTCTTCCCTGCAGAGTGTTTTAGAAATATGAAAACCAGATAAAGCTCCTGCTTGTATTGTTCCCTGTGAAGTTGTGTTCTCACTGGGTTTTGGTATTATCATGATAATGATTGTTATGTTAAAAAGACAAATATCAGAAACAAAAAAGCAGTTAGGGAGAAAAAAAAGCCTGACACAAAGATGGCTTTTCATTTTTTAAATGCTATTATTTATAATAGGGCTCTGGATGTAGGTAGAATTTGTTCATTACTATTACTATTGCTGGCTTGCTCTTTCTGAGCTACATGTAAGAAGAAAGCTACACCTTCCCTGTTATGAAATATGAGGACACCACTTCAAAATCCACATGTGCTGCTGCTCCATTGGGTTCTGATCAGTGACTGGAGTCATCTCTAGTGAATCTGTTATTTTTAAATAGCACTGGAAATAAATGCTAAAGTCTGTTTGCTTGTCATCTTGAATGAGAAAATGGTAGAAGACTTAAAGCAGATTTAGCTAGGCTTTCAACTATAGAAAAGGATCAGAACAAAGATTCATATACAGAGAAGAGCAGGGACAGTCACAGAGGTTTTGTGTGGAAACTTTTAATTAGTACCTGGAACATTTTGGGGTCATGTTTTCTCTTTGTCACAAAAGTACCACTATATGTGTGTGTGTATATATATATATATATATATATATATATATATATATATATATATATGAAGTAAGTAATTTTTTACTGCAGTATAGCTTCTGAAAACACAAAGTCATTTTCTAAATTGAGCCACCACAAGTAGCTGAGCTATGGTAATTGTCCGTGTTAGTACTCATAACACACTGCAGAGGTGTGGGAAAAAATACCTTCCTTTAGGCTAGCATGCTTTACTGTGGATTTTCTGCTAATAGATGTCATGTAGTTATTGCAGTTTACTGTGTGAATAGAAATTTCTTTATCTAATCTTCTACACTCAGAGATAAACCTGTTCCTACTGTGAAATCTGGGCATGGCACCTTTCCCCTCCAAATATTAAGCTGAAATCTGAGAGGACTCCAGGTTCTCTGTCCATCTGTTCATAGCTTCTTAAAGCAATGGGGAAAACACATCTATTCCCAGAATTAGCCGTGATGGATCAGCAACTGCTCTTTGAGGTAGGCACTGAAACACTCTTTTTGTGTGCAAGCCCTCCTGTGTCTGTAAATATCAGACAAGTTTGTTTCATATGTGAATGCAAGAAGCTTTGTGAGCAGCAGTACAGAAATGGTTCTGCTGAAGAGTGTTTAAGATAGGAGCTGTGGCTCCTGCATCCAGAGAAGGCTGTAAGATACCTGTCAGAGTGGAAATGGGCATGCAAGTATGGGATGGGTATCTCTTAGTACATGGGTTTATTTTTCAGGCTCTCCTCTTTGCAAAAGGGAACGTGACTGCACAACCCACAGGAGTGCTCCAGCTGCAATGCTTTCAAATGGTTTCTTGTGGCTGTGGAGATCTTTTGCCTAAAAGTTGTTTTACTAAAGCTTGGTGCAGGATCTAGAATATGTTCCTTCTCAGAAATGTTTGAGAATTGCAGGGGAAACTGTTATCTTATTTTCTGTCTTTTACAATGGAGCCTGTCAGTGTTCTCCTGCATGGAATCTGTCCCTAGCTGAACTGTGCTGAATAAAGACAAACACTTTCCCCTTCGTCAGGAAGAGGAGCCTTATATAACTCATCCTCACTGATTGCACAGATGCATTCAAAAAGTCCTGTATAATTCATTCATCCTCTCATCTGCATAGCTCAGCACTGATGTGACACAACATTTTTGCTGTGGAAGTTTACTGTAGGTTAGTCAGCTTGGTGGTCAGGATGGATTTTGAGCTGAGAGCAACCTTTACCAGATTGCAGATCAGCACAGTGAGCAGTGGTTTGAAACAGCTATTTTTTTTTTAAAGGCCCTACTTCACTGTTTCATTGCTCTTTTTACTGCCATTAGCTGAATGTCAGCCACTTGGAAAGATGTCCACTGCATGCGTTTGGATTGCTCTCAAAAGAGCATAATTCTTGGTGTTTCAGTCTTTACTGTTTACCCTTTACTGGAGATACCTCTCACTGTGTCCTTCCTCTTCAGAGAATCATGGAATGGGCAGAAGGGGGGCAGAGTTACTGTGGCACTGTGGGTATACCTGTGTCAGGTGTGCTTTGGTATGGAATGGCTAGCACACTCCTAGTTACGGGCTTTAATTTGTTTACCTTTCTCTTCGCCCAGTAAGACTTAGGATCACTAGTTCATTATTGCTTCTATAGGTAGTGTATACAAACATGGTTTTGCAATTTATATAGTTTTACACTTCCTAAATGTTTTTCAGGTCACTGGCAGCAGAGCCAGTGGCTTTAATGCTCTCCAAGTACACTGATAGCTTTGTGAACATCAGCCACACCTATCTGCAGTGCAGGCATACCTCTAGTGTGAGAGACATTAGAGTCAGCATTTCCTTGCAATGCATGAATTAACATTGCATTATAGAAAACCCTCTTAGGATAAGGAAAGCAAGCTTATGGAAAAGGGAATTGAGTTTCATGGCATTTTCCATCCCCATAATGATTCTTCCCATACTCAGAACTGCATCTTCATAAGATGAAAAAGGTTTTATTTGTAAAATAAAAATATACCTGTCTCACACAAACAGTGAGGAAGTACTTCCTCTTTTTTTTTCCCTCTTTTTTTTTCCTCTTTTTTTTTCCCTCTTTTTTTTTTTTCCCCCTAAAAATAATTATCCTGCTCTGTTATACACAGAAATCTGTTTATAACCATCTTTTCTGTTGGTTAGTGGTCTGGTATATAATATGTTCAATAATTTAAGACTAATCTAAAAATGGGGTTGATCTACTTTCTTGGAATACCCTCTGGGAATGTGCAGAAGAGAACTGGAGAAGCAATTATTTCCTGCCACAGCTGTATGTTTAGCTGTTTTCTTTCTCACTGAAGTGGCATCATGCATTCTTACAGCTGAGGTAATGGAGGAATCTGGGATTCTTAAGTGCATCAGTGAGTCTTGGGAGGTGGTTCGCACAGCAACCTGGAACTTCTCTCCTTTTGGCCAGTCAGTTCTTTGTGTGGACTATTTCAGACAAAAGTGCTCAGCATTCAATGCATATCATCATCTGTTTACTCAGGTCTTGACTAAAAAGTTAACTAATTAAGAAATTGGTGATAGCCAATACACACTCTTTCAATTCAATGTGCATGAAAGCAAATCAGGCTGAAACTATGCTCATTTTATTCTGAGAAAACAGAAGCTGCTGTATGATTTGCCTCATTTCTTTAGTGTATCTGACAGACTGAATATAGCCCAGGCATTGTCACAAGAGACTGCTTCCAGCTGATCAGTTTTCTGGTGGTAATATTTACACATCCTATCTCATATGGGGAAGTAATGAAGGGCTTATGTTATTTTTGGATTCCTTGACACCATTCTTGTCCTCCAACTTGCTATGAGCTGGCAAAACACCACTTGCAGTATGAACAAGGTGCAAGATGCAGAATGCAAGAGGCAATGAAGGTCAAGAAGACTGGGTATAACCTGTTGTACACCCTGTGTATGGAAATGCATCCTACTTGTTTGCCAAGGCCAGGACTGCAATTTCAATCATTCACTTCTGAACATCAGGACAAGAGAAAATGAAGCTCTCCTCTCTGACATGGCCACCCAAAATTGCATGACAATTAATGAGTAGATGAGTCACTGAAAACAAAATTTCAGGGCATTGGTGCTGATAGGTGATTACACTGAGTTTCTGACTACTGTAGGATGTATATATTTCATATGGGATGAACTGTCAGTGCCATCTGAAGAATAATGCCAGACTGACTCAATTCTCTTGAAGCTTCTACAACTGACAACACATAAATATACAACGTTTTTATAAGGGAGGTGGCCTTGCATTATGCAGGAAGTAAGTAGGACAGATGCAGTACAGAGTAATGATCTTTGGCGATGCGACTGCTATTCACAGTTTCAAGATAGCAATCCAAAATACACAAAGGGCTTCCAAAATCTTGAGGTAAAAGAAAGGCAGAAAACATGCAGACACTTTTTTTGTCCCTAACTGACTGACAAACTTTTAGTTTGCTAGTAGAGTACTGTCAGGAAAAGTATTTTGCAGTATTCAGCAGTATTTTGCTGCACTTAGAAAGCCTATTTTTCTTCCACTGGTAGATGCTTTAAATTTTGCCAATTATTATTTTATAATCATTGTTAATATGTAATACTGCAAAGACATGATTGCAGGTGGCACATACTGCATCTAAGCTTTTAAATTATTATGAATGTTGCAGAGAGTCCATCTCCTATATCTTATTCAGCACCTTAGGTTTGCTTGATGAAGCATTCTATTTTATCTCAGTCTTGCACAATGCTTTCAAGCCTCAGAGGTCTTCAAATTATTCCTGCATTTCACCAATGGCAATAAAGTCACAGAATGTATAAAGATTGATAATCACTTGAATTTGCAAGAGAGACAACTAAGAAGTCTCCCAAAATGGTCCAAAGTCAATTCCCGCATGATACAGGAGGAAAACAACTGCTGCAGAATGAATGATCAGAGGTTTATTGACTGCAGCAACTGAAGGTGTTGCCTGAGGAAGTCATCTCATAGCAGTTCCCAGACTGTGATGTTTTCATGCTCAAGGACTTAACCAAAGGTACTTTTTAAAAACTTCCCATTCAAGGAATGTATTGGGTTTGTTTTCCATGAGCTTATGCAATCTCCCTGTAAGACCATTAAAAAACATACCATGGCTGTGAGTTCCACAGCTTTATTTGTGAGACAGGTGAAGAAAACTGCTAAGTGAGGTTGCAGTTTTATGCCTCCTGTTCCATTGCTTCTTTTGACAGAAGAGACATAGATAACTACATTGCACTTCACCCACAGTAATGTGTGATCTGTCATAGTGTCCCTACTCATCTCTTTTTCAGGTTGAAGCACAGTATATGCTTTAGTCCTTCAACAGCCTAGCAGAAGGGAAGTTTGCTGTCATCCAGTGAGAGGATAAAATTGAACATGCTGAGTTGTCCTCAGTATTTCCTCAGTCTTGTTTCAAAAGAACAAACTCCAGAAGGCAGTTTCTTTCCTGTAGAGCTTTAACTAAAAATGATGCCAGATGGGATTGCATTTCCTGAGGTGTTAACAAGGACACGGTCTGTCCTCTCCAACAGGACAGGCCCTACTGCTTTCAGATGGCAATGATTCAGCCTGTGCTATTGATCTGGAAGTGTCACTTACCACATGGGGACAAGCCATTTTATCCCAGGGATATAAATAATAATCTGAACACACAGGGAAGAGAGTGCTCTAGGTCTAGAGCACTTCTTTACAAGTTTAATCTTTAGCATCTAGTCCAGGGACATGCGGTGTGTCCTGACACTTATCTGTTGTTCCTTTTTATGTTCTTCTTCAGTCTTTTGATACTCAGCTGTTGTGTTCTGCCTTGTCCTTGTACTCTCACTGAAGGTGGTGTCCAGTTTTGCACTAAAGAGCTACAGTAGTTAATTTACAGTACTGTTACCTTGAATAAAGTCAAAACTGAACACATAAATGTGGTCATTTAAAAGTACTTGTCAATTAAATTATCAGCTACCAGTGAGGAAACAAAGCAGGCAGCTAAAAATTGCCATCAGCATTCATCCATTTGGGGAGAGGGAATAAACTGTGACCATGTAAAAATCTATGGATAAACCAGTAAAATTTCAGGCATTCTCCAGAAAGTTTTGTAGAAGTACTTTGTGTCTTGTATGAAAATATAGCTCTAATGTAAACATGGACCACATGCTTGCTGTTCTTTCTTACTGAGTCTGCAGATTTACATATGGCATGCTCCTAGCATTATTCTTTGGACAAATGGTAGCTGTTAGGGACAGAGGCAGCATTCCTATTGGTATGCATTTTTGGCTTGCCACATTTGCACAGGGATGTACACATTTATTGCAAGCATGATGTTCATACTCCAGTTCCTACTGAAAAACCCATTTTTAAAAATTAAGCTTACATTCCCAGTGAGATCTGAAGAATCCAGGATAATGAAAACTTGGGAAACATAGGAGGAAGAAGAAAGTAGATGTTTTACACATCTTTAAAGCTTAAGGTTTTGGTTTATATTGCCAAGAAATTCACACTGTGTCAAGAGAAGTACAGGTTAATTCATCTTTGCACAGCCTAGACCAGGTCTAGGTAGTTCTACATCTCACCTTCTCAAACTTCAGGAAAACATTTGTTCATATCTCCATTTTCAGTTATGAAAGCTATAGCAAAGTAGACTAAAAATGTGCATTTGAATAATTTATTATTATGTATCCCACATTATACTTAATCTAATCCTTTATAACTATAGAGATAGGAGAGAGTATACTCTGTCAGGCAGCATTTCAAACATTGCATCCTTTCTGCTTGTGTATAGCTTTTCCAGATGTGTCTGTATCATTTGACAGGAGGATGGCAGCATGTATAGCCCTTGGCAAAACCAAAGGAAGGTTTCTTCCCACAGGAAAGGCCAGCACACACATTACATGACTGCTTTGGGGCAAAGCATGGGGATGAAGGCCATGCCAAGATGGAAATCCCATCTGTGCTGGCAATCTTCTCATTTCACTATGTTGAAGACGGCTGCAACTAGTGTGTGTCCAGAAACCGTCTGCCACAGGGGTTTCCTGGCTAGACAGCAGACAGCTACTGTAGACATCAAGGTCTTTCAGTCACCAGGGAGATAAGCAGATTAATGGTGTTACTGCAGGTTGGAGAGACGTAGCGGCCTTTAAGGATTTAAAAAAGCCTGAAGTGTTTTCTCCTTGTGAGCTGCTTTCTACACGCGCGAAGACATCCGTGCCTCGCCGATAGCAGGACGCAGGGAGATCCACAGGGTTTTATCACCATCCAGTGGGAAGGACGGGGAGAGCCCCGAGTCAGAGGCCGCTTCTGTCCAGCTTCCTGTCCCACAGGTCAGGGGACTGATGGGGGCACCTGTCGCTCCCGGTAATGTTAACTTGCGTTCGGGGGGCTCATATTTAAGAGTTTCCCATGTATCTTCTCCCTGTGCACCAGCTGATGGTGCAAATTTTGATCACTGTTGTTTTGGGGTTTTTTTTATGCACTTATTCATGGAAAATATAACTGACTTTTAGAATGTTACATGACAAATTAGCCTGAAGATAGATTTCTGAAAATTTCAGTTGTTCATCACTGATTTCTGTTATCAGTTGCTCATTCTCTAGTCTCTGCTTGATTTAAGTGGTAAAATTGGAAAGCTACTTCAGCAGTCCTACCTGGAAGACATGTGTGCTGAATACAAACATACAACTGTATTTTCTTAGTGGTTGCAAGCCTTCTCTGAGTGAGCTAGGTGGCTGCTCACTTGCCCTAATAATCACAGAATCACAGAATGTTAGGGGTTGGAAGGGACCTCAAAAGATCATCTAGTACAACCTGCCTGCCAGAGCAGGATCACCTGTATAAGATCACAGGAGTGCATCCAGGTGGGTTTTGAATATCTCCAGAGGAGAATCCACAATCCCCCTGGATAGCCAGTTCCAGTGTGCCATCACCCACATAGTGAAAAACTTTTTCCTCACGTTTACGTGGAACTTCCTATGCCTCAACTTCCACCCATTGCCCATGTTCTGTCATTGGGCATCACCAAGAAGAGCCTGGCTTCATCCTCTCAGCACTCACTCTTTACGTATTTAAAAACAGTAATCAGGTCACCCCTTAGCCTCCTCTTCTCCAATAGTGAAAATCATCTATGAGCTTGGAGCATCCTGCACACAGCTCCCACAATTCTAAATCTGCACAAAACATTGCCTCTTCATTGAAACACCTCTACTCTGAAAGCGAGTGACGTACTGCCTTGCAGTAGGTTGCACCATAGACATTGCACTGCTCTGTATGTAAAGCCTGTATGGAAGCTGCAGTATTAAAAACAATGTATTAGCCAGATTTCCCCTGACTTCTCAAGATGAAGCTAACAGATATTCAACTGGCCAGATGTCCTAGCAGCATATGGGGAGCATAAGGAAGATCAGAATAATCATATCGCATCAGATCAAAAGTCTATCCAGTTTAGTGATTCTGTTTCCAAATCTAACCAATAGCAGATGTCTCAGGAAGGGTACAACAAAGCAAGCATGTACTGATACTTTTACAGATTGCTCACTCATGCTTCACAGATTTGGGGTATACTGACCTCTGTCAGATTCAGGGCATACTGATCTCTGAACTTGATCTCTGAACTTGGTTGTGTGCTTTGACATTTATAAACCTCTGTACTTTAGCTTCTCTTCCCTGCAACAAGTAAACTTCTAATGTCCATTGCATTCTGAGTCAAGGAATTGCAGTTTGATTGCATCCTGTTTGCTCTGAAGCCTTTCATTTCTGTTTTGCTTTGATGCTCCCGCTGCTGTGTTATCAGAACATACATTAAACAAGTTCCTTCTCCACTCACAGATATGCTAGAGACTTCTTTCATACTTGTCTAATCCTTCCCTATATTCCTATATTCCTTATATTCCTTCCCTGTTCCAGCGGGGATCTTGCTCGGGAGCACACCGCGACCGGCACCCTCGGGAACACTAGCTGCTTCCCTTTCAACCTACGGGGATCGGCAGGGCACCCCGGGCTCTCGGCACTCGGCTAGATTCGGCACGACCGTTTCTCCACGTGCTTGCTGCTCGGGATCGCTCGGGCTCCCCGCGTCACTGCCGGCGGCTGGTCTAAAAGCCATCGGCGGCTCGCGCAGCCCCTGCTCCCGCGGGGGTCTTGCCGCCTGCTCTCGCTCGGCACGCGCCGCCGCACTTTTTCTAACTTTTGTCCAGCGGGTCCCGCGGGCAGGGCACCATGGTGGTGACGCGCCGCAACCGCTCCTTCAGAACATCAGTCTCGACTCAGACTGAGGGGGAATACAAGCAGGTAGGCAAGTGTCACAAGCAAGAGGTGGGTGTCCAGGCTTATGGCTGCAGAGAGTGCTGGAGCCTGGCAGTTGAGATGCAGGGTAGTGGGGACAATTCCTGCATCAGATGCGAGCAGATTGACTATCTGCTTAACCTGGTGGCCAGATTGAAAGATGAGGTGACTAGACTTAGAGATGTCAGGGATTGTAGAAGAGAGACCAACTTGAGTAACCAGGCTCTGCAGGCTCCCCCAGCAGAGGCTGATTATCCAAAAAGCAGAGGGGAATGGACGAAGATTCCTCTCAAAAGACACAAATTAAAACCTCCCTGTCTCCCTTCACCTCCCCCACTGCCCTTGGACAACAGGTATGGGGCACTGGAGGTTGAGGGGGAGGTGATTCTGATGCTGGAGGACACACCATCTGGGGTTTTCCATGAGGCAAAACAGCCCAGGGTGAGTCGGCCTGGCGTGGGTCGGCCCGGGGTGAGTCAGCCTGGCGTGGGTCGGCCCGGGGTGAGTCAGCCTGGGGTGGGTCGGCCCGGGGTGAGTCAGCCTGGGGTGGGTCGGCCTGGGGTGAGTCAGCCTGGCGTGGGTCGGCCCGGGGTGAGTCAGCCTAGGGTGGGTCGGCCTAGGGAGAGTCAGCCTGGGATGGGTCGGCCTGGGGTGGGTCAGCCTGGGGTCAGGCAGCCTGGGGTGAGTCATCCCAGGGTGGGTAAGCCTGGGGTGAGTCAGCTTGGGGTGAGTCAGCCTGGGGTTAAACAGCCTTCCCCTGGCATCAAGACTTGCTCCCTTAAAAAAAAGAGGAGGGTGATTGTTATTGGTGATTCCCTACTGAGGGGAACAGAGGGCCCCATATGTCGGCCAGACCCTGCTCACAGGGAACTTTGTTGTCTCCCAGGAGCTCAAGTTGCTGATGTTACCAGAAGGCTGCCTAGTCTGGTGCAGCCCTCTGACTACTATCCATTAATAATTATGCAGTTAGGGAATGACGATGTTGCAACTAGAACTCCCGGGGCTATCAAGAATGACCTCAAGGTCCTGGGGGATCTAGTGGAGGACTCAGGTGCACAAATAATTTTTTTGTCTATACCCTTAGTTGCAGGAGGGAATATGAGAAGGAACAGGTCAGCAGCTGTAGTCAACAAGTGGCTTAGAGGTTGGTGCAGTCAGAAGAATTTTGGGTTTTTTGATCTTGAAAAACTTTCTACTGCACCAGGTCAGCTGGTAACAGATGGAGTACATCTGTCCCAGAGGAGGGGAAAGGTCACAGTACATGAGAATGGCCTGTCCCCCAAAGGTAAAAAGATTCTGGGAAGGGAATTAGCAAGTCTCATTGACAGGGCTTTAAACTAGCTTCGAAGGGGGAAGGGGCTGAAACCAGTCCTCCCAGACAGGAGTCTGAGGGTGGTAAGCTGGAGTCAGGGGCAAAACCAGCAGCCCAGCTGAAGTGCATGTACACTAATGCACGAAGTATGGGCAACAAACATGAGGAGCTGGAAGCCTTGTTGCAGCACGAAAGATATGATGTAGTTGCCATCACGGAGACATGGTGGGATGACTCGCATGACTGGAGCGCTGCAATTGACAGCTACAGGCTATTCAGGAGAGACAGGCAGGGAAGAAGGGGTGGAGGGGTGGCCCTGTACATCAGGGAGGCTCTTGATGCCATTGAGCTAGAGATCAGGGATGTTCAGGTTGAGTGCGTGAGGGTAAGAATTAGAGGGAAGACCAGCAGGGCAGACATGCTGGTTGGAGTCTGTTATAGACCACCCAACCAGGAGGATGATCTTGATGAAGCATTCTATAGGCAGCTTAAGGCTGTCTCAAGATCGCCTAACCTTGTTCTCGTGGGAGACTTCAACCTGCCTGATATCTGCTGGGATCACAAAATAGCAGAGAAGAGGCAGTCTAGGAGGTTCTTAGAGTGCATGGAGGACAGCTTCTTATCCCAGGTGCTGCGCGAGCCTACCAGGGGTAAGGCTCTGCTTGACCTCCTCTTCACCAACAGGGAAGGGCTGGTGGGTGATGTGGTGGTCGGAGGGTGTTTAGGCACCAGTGACCACGGGATAATTGAGTTTTCAGTATTCATCCAGGAACAGGCTGTGCCAGTGTGCCGGAAGATGAGGCGCCGGGGCAGACGGCCAGCCTGGTTGGGTAATGAACTTCTAAAGGAACTAAGGGAAAAAAAGAGGGTGTATTATCTTTGGAAAAAAGGGGAGGCAACCCATGGAGTGTTTAGGGATGTTGCTAGGTCTTGTAGGAAGAAAATTAGGGAGGCAAAAGCACATTTGGAGCTCAGACTGGCCTCGGCTGTGAAGGACAACAAAAAGTCCTTCTATAAATATATTAATAGCAAGAGGAAGGGCAAGGAGAAGCTCCACTCCTTGGTGGGCATGGAGGGGAATATTGTAACAAAGGATGAGGAAAAGGCAGAGGTGCTTAACACCTTCTTTACCTCAATTTTTACTAGCAGGACAGAACGGCTTCCAGACAGCTGGCCTGCAGAGCTGGCAGAAGGAGCCAGGGAGCAGCATAGTTTTCCCCTGTTCCAGGATGGGAGAGTTAGAGATCTTCTCAGCCACTTGGACCCCCACAAGTCCATGGGACCGGATGGGATCCATCCTAGGGTGCTGAGGGAGCTGGTGGATGAGCTGTCCAGGCCGCTCTCCATCATTTTTCAGCAGTCCTGGCTCACTGGAGAGGTCCCAGAAGACTGGAAGCTGGCCAACGTGGTGCCCATCCACACGAAGGGCCAGTTGGAAGAGCCAGGGAATTATAGGCCTGTCAGCCTGACCTCAGTGCCAGGCAAGATTATGGAACGGGTCGTCTCGAGTGCGATCACACAGCACTTACAGGATGGCCAGGGGCTCAGGCCTAGCCAGCATGGATTTAGGAGGGGCAGGTCCTGCCTGACCAACCTGACCTCCTTCTATGATCAGGTGACCCGCCTGGTGGACGTGGGGAGGCCTGTGGATGTGGTCTACCTGGCCTCAGCAAGGCCTTTGACACAGTCCCCCACAGCAAACTCCTGGCCAAGCTGGCAGCCCATGGCTTGGACAGGATCATACTGCGTTGGGTTAGGAAGTGGCTGGAGCGCCGAGCCCAGAGAGTGGTGGTCAATGGTGCCACATCCAGCTGGCGGCCTGTCACTAGTGGTGTGCCCCAAGGATCAGTGCTGGGCCCCATCCTCTTCAATGTCTTTATTGATGATCTGGATGAGGGCATTGAGTCCATCATCAGTAAATTTGCAGATGACACCAAGCTGGGGGCAGGAGTTGATTTGCTGGAGGGCAGAGAGGCTTTGCAGAGGGACCTCGACAGGCTGGACAGATGGGCAGAGTCCAATGGCACGAGATTTAACACATCCAAGTGCCGGGTTCTGCACATTGGCCACAACAACCCCAGGCAGCGCTACAGGCTGGGGTCAGAGTGGCTGGAGAGCGGCCAGGCAGAGAGGGACCTGGGGGTGCTGGTTGATGGTAGGCTGAACATGAGCCTGCAGTGTGCCCAGGTGACCAAGAGGGCCAATGGCGTCCTGGCCTGCATTAGGAATAATATGGCCAGCAGGAGCAGGGAGGTCATTGTGCCCCTGTACTCTGCTTTGGTTAGGCCGCACCTTGAGTCCTGTGTCCAGTTCTGGGCCCCTCAGTTTAAGAAGGACATTGAGACACTTGAACGTGTCCGGAGAAGGGCAACAAGGCTGGTGAGAGGCCTTGAGCACAAGCCCTATGAGGAGAGGCTGAGGGAGCTGGGGCTGTTTAGCCTGGAGAAGAGGAGGCTCAGGGGCGACCTCATTGCTCTCTACAACTACCTGAAGGGTGGTTGTAGCCAGGAAGGGGTTGGCCTCTTCTCCCTAGCAACCAGCACCAGAACAAGGGGACACAGTCTCAAGCTGCACCAGGGGAAGTTTAGACTGGAGGTGAGGAGAAAGTTCTTCACCGAGAGAGTGATTCGTCATTGGAATGGGCTGCCCGGGGAGGTGGTTGAGTCTCCATCCCTGGAGGCGTTCAGGAGGGGACTGGATGTGGCACTTGGTGCCATGGTCTAGTTGTGAGGTTATGGTGACAGGTTGGACTCGATGATCTTCAAGGTCTCTTCCAACCTTGGTTATTCTATTCTATTCTATTCTATTCTATTCTATTCTATTCTATTCTATTCTATTCTATTCTATTCTATTCTATTCTATTCTATTCTATTCTATTCTATTCTATTCTATATGAAGTCAAGCACAAAAGCACATTATTCCACATGTAGAAAACATTGTACCTGGGATCACCCTTGCTACACTTTGTTTTACTTTTCTTAGCTCTCTCCTGTGCCTTTTCTTGAGCTGGTGTATCTGTGGTAGAGTGAGAAAGTTCCCCCCCTGTGGTGGTTTGGGCTGGGTGCCCCTGCTGCATGGAGTGCTTCCTGTGTCCAGAAGTCCAGCCCAGTGGGTGGACACAGGAAAACCGTGTATCTCCTACCACACCCCCTGCACCGCTATAAGATCTAGCGTGGGGTCTGCCTCTTTTCTTCCCTCGCCAGCACCCAGTAACTGGGGGAGATGTCTCCCGGCCTTCGGCCTGGCTAGGCCCAAGGCCAGGGGGATGGGCGGTCTCAGGCCTGGCCAGCTGAGACTAGCCTAGCAGTGGGGGGAAAGAACGAGCCCTGGGGGTCTTGGGCCCACCCTTAGATGGGGATGGGGTGTATCCGGGTCTGTTTTGGGGTTTCTTCTGTCACTGTTTCTGGTTCTTTTGTGCACCTTCACCTTTCTCTATTTAAACTTTTCCATCACTTTTGCAATCCGTTTGTCAGAGTCGTTATTTTGCCCGTGATGGGGAGGGGGCTGCCTCAACCCACTACACCCCCCCACACAAAAGAATCCACAGCTAACTCAGCCAGAGAAGCAGATGAAAGCTATATTTACAAGCAGAAATGGAATGCAATTGATATGTACAAAAATATATAATATTTACAATATATACAGAAATATACAGCAATGTATGTAATACAGGAGACCCACAGCCGGACAAGGGGTGCCCCTCCCCGGCTGTGATCCCCTCCTCCCTCCCTCCCTCCCTCCCCTTTTTTTCCAAAAAGGGTTAGAGAGGAAGAGAAAGGTAATTAGGGAGAAAATAAATTCTGTTAGCTCAAAGTGAATGCAAGAGTTAGTTTTCTTATCTGGTTAGCTCTGTTAATCCAAGGTCACTCTGCTCCGCAGTGGTTGCTTGAGCAAGAGAGATGCAGACCAGCTCACAGGACAGAAAGAACAGACTGACTCCAAACAGCCTGAACCCAAAACTAAAAGTTGCATTATACCAATCTACCAATGAAATCAGTTTAGCATATCTTTGTTTTTCAATACATTCAGCCAGAGTGTTCAGAAAGTGTCCATTTCTTAAAGGCACAGCCTAAACCGGTCACAGTATCAAATTAAAACAAAAATTTCATCGGGGTTGTGACTGAATAAATTAACTTCATGGAATAAATGGAATTAATTCCTTTATGAAGGAGTATGCTGATCTAAGAAAAAAAAACCCAAACAACAAAAAAAACCAACCAACTAAACAAAAAAAACACCAAAAACTAAACAAAAAAAAAAATCAACCCAAACCCACCACAGTATGTGGGGGAGAAACCACATCCCGAGGAAACTTAAAATGTGGAAGCTGCAGATGTAAGTAAGTAAGCAGGGAATACAAATGGGCTTAAAAAAATTATTTCTGTGCTGTAAAGATAAGATAAAACATACAAGAAAACTATTTTCTGGAATGCTATACTAGTGTTTTATATCTGCATTGTGGCACCACTTCAGGTGTAGCAGGTTAGCACACTCAGCAAGGTACTTTATACATATATGCCCATGACATCCAATAGAAGATGATCACAGAATCACAGAAACATTCAGGTTGGAAGAGACCTTCAGGATCACCAAGTCCCACTGATAACCCTACTCTACAAACTTCACCCCTAAACCATATCCCCAAGTACCACATATAAATGACCTTCAAACACATCCGGGGTGGTGACTCAACCACCTCCCTGGACAGCACGTTCCAATGCCTGACCACTCTTTCTGGGAAATTTTTTTCCTAATGTCCAGTCTAAACCTGCCCAGTCATAGCTGAAGGCCATTCCATCTTGTTCTAATATTAATTACCTGTGAGAAGAGACCAGAACCAGCCTCTCTACAATGTCCTTTCAGGTAGTTGTAGAGAACAATGAGGTCTCCCATCAGCCTCCTCTTTTACAAACTAAACAGCCCGAGCTCCCTCAGTCACTCCTCACAAGATTTATTCTCTGAAATGATGACACACAGTGAAGCACTCAGGACTTTCTTATTTGTTCTACAACCAAATCCAAAGCTTATTTCTTGTCATGGCATAGTTTTGGCTTTAAATTGAACTACACAAAGGGAAAAAGATTCTAGGAAGGGAATTGGCAAGTCTCATTGATAGGGCTTTAAACTAGATTCGAAGGGGGAACGGGCTGAAACCAGTCCCCCCCCAGGCAGCAGTCTGGGGGTGATAAGCTGGAGCCAGAGGTGAAACCAGCAGCCCAGCTGAAGTGCATGTACACTAATGCACAAAGTATGGGCAACAAACAAGAGGAGCTGGAAGCCTTGTTACAGCAGGCAAGTTATGATGTAGTTGTCATCAGAGAGACGTGGTGGAACAACTCACATGACTGGAGCAGTGCAACTGATGGTTACAGGCTTTTAAGGAGAGACAGGCAAGGAAGAAGGGGTGGAGGGCTGACCCTGTACATCAGGGAGGCACTAGATGCCATTGAGATGGAGATCAAGGATGATCGGGTTGAGTGAGTGTGGGTGAAAATTAGAGTGAAGACCAGCAGGGCAGACATCCTGGTTGGAGTCTGTTATAGACCACTCAGCCAGGATGAAGATGTTGATGAATCATACTATAGGCAGCTTAAGGGTGTCTCAAGATCGCCAGACCTCGTTCTCATGGGTGACTTCAACTTGCCTGATATCTGCTGGGATCTCAGCACAGCAGAGAGGAGGCAGTCTAGGAGGTTCTTAGAGTGTACGGAGGACAGCTTCTTATCCCAGGTGCTGTGTGAGCCTACCAGGGGTAAGGCTCTGCTTGACCTCCTCTTCACCAATAGGGAAGGGCTGGTGGGAGATGTGGTGGTCGGAGGGTGTTTAGGGTCCAGCGACCATGAAATAGTTGAATTTTCAGTACTCAGTCAAGCTAAGAGGGGCAGCAAGAAAACCTCCACTCTGGCCTGTATGGTCAATGAACTTCTAAAAGAACTAAGGGCAAAAAGAGGGTGTACCATCTTTGGAAGAAAGGGGAGGCAACCCATAGAATGTTTCAGGATGTTGCTAGGTCTTGCAGGAAGAAAATTAGGGAGGCAAAAGCCCATTTAGAGCTGAGACTGGCCTCTGCTGTGAAGGACAACAAAAAATCCTTCTATAAATATATTAATAGCAAGAGGAGGGGCAAGGACAACCTCCACTCCTTGGTGGGCACGGAGGGGAACATAGTAACAAAAGATGAAGGCAGAGGTACTTAACACCTTCTTGGCCTCAATTTTTAATAGGAGGACAGAATGTCTTCCAGACAGCTGGCCTCCAGAGCTGGCAGATCCAGGGAGCAGCATAGTTCCCCTGTATTCCAGGAGGAGGAAGGTAGAGATCTCCTCAGCTGCTTGGATCCCCACAAGTCCATGGGATCATATAGGATCCATTCTAGGGTGCTGAGGGAGCTGGCAGATGAGCTGGAAGGGCTGCTCTCCACCATTTTTCAGCAGTCCTGGCTCACTGGAGAGGTCCTAGAAGACTGGAAGCTGGCCAATGTGACTCCCATCCACAAGAAGGGCTGGTTAGATGAGACAGAGAATTCCAGGCCTGTCAGCCTGACCTCAGTGCCAGGGAAAGTGATGGAACAGGTCATCTTGAGTGCAATCACACAGCACTCACAGGATGGCCAAGGGATTAGGCCCAGCCAGCATGGATTTAGAAGGGCAGGTCCTGCCTGACCAACCTGATCTCCTTCTAGGATCAGGTGATCCACCTGGTGGATGTGGGGAAGGCTGTGGTTCTAGTCTACCTGGACTTCTGCAAGGCCTTTGACACTGTCCCCCACAGCAAACTCTTGGCCAAGCTATCAGCCCATTGCTTGGACAGGATCACACTGCGTTGGATTAGAAACTGGCTGGAGGGCTGAGCCCAGAGAGTGGTGGTAAATGGTGCCACCTCCAGCTGGCGGCCAGTCACTAGTGGTGTGCCCCAAGGATCAGTGCTGGGCCCCATGCTCTTCAACATCTTTATTGATGATCTGGATGAGGCCATCGAGTCCATCATCAGTAAATTTGCAGATGACACCAAGCTGGGGGCAGAAGTTGATCTGCTGGAGGGTTGAGAGGCTTTGCAGAGGGACCTCGACAGGCTGGACAGATGGGCAGGGTCCAACGGCATGAGATTGAACACATCCAAGTGCCGGGTTCTGCACATTGGCCACAACAACCCCATGCAGTGCTACAGGCTGGAGTCAGAGTGGCTGGAGAGCGGCCAAGCAGAGAGGGACCTGGGGGTACTGGTTGATGGTAGGCTGAACATGAGCCTGCAGTGTGCCCAGGCGACCAAGAGGGCCAATGGCGTCCTGGCCTGCATCAGGAATAGTGTGGCCAGCAGGAGCAGGGAAGTCATTCTGCCCCTGTACACTGCACTGGTTAGGCCACACCTCGAGTACTGTGTTCAGTTCTTGGGCCCTTCAGTTTAGGAAGGATGTTGACTTGCTGGACCGTGTCCAGAGAAGGGCAACAAAGTTGGTGAGGGGTTTGGAACACAAGCCCTATGAGGAAAGGCTGAGGGAGCTGGGGTTGCTTAGCCTGGAGAAGAGGAGGCTCAGGGGTGACCTTATTGCTCTCTACAGCTACCTGAAGGGAGGTTGTAGCCAGGCAGAGGTTGGTCTCTTCTCCTAGGCAACCAGCACCAGAACAAGAGGACACAGTCTCAAGTTGCACCAGGGAAGGTTCAGACTGGAGGTTAGGAAGAAATTCTACACAGAGAGAGTGATTTCCCATTGGAATGGGCTGCCCAGAGAGGTGATGGAGTCACCATCATTGGAGGTGTTTAGGAGGAGACTTGATGGGTGCTTGGTTGCATGGTTTATTTGATTAGGTGGTGTTGGATGATAGGTTGGATGTGATGATCTCGAAGGTCTCTCCCAACCTGGTTTATTCTGTTCTATTCTATTCTATTCTATTCTATTCTATTCTATTCTATTCTATTCTATTCTATTCTATTCTATTCTATTCTACTAGAGTAGTTTCATTAACATTTAGTAATTTGTTTAATTTTATTTAATAAAAAAAAATCTGCTTAAATAGCAGTACTCTGAAAAAATATACCTCTACCAAGCAGGGGAAAAAATGTAATTCTCCTGGATTCAACAGTAGAACCTTATACTTGTTTTGGCTTTAGGGACTTGCTTACTACTGGCAATTCCTTTCAAAGCGATGTGTCATGAATGTACTGATGCCACCTGCAAGGGAAGTACCTTATCCTTTAGTCATACGTGCTTATTCTGGGTCTTTATCAAAGACTGCTCTAAAAAGTTCTAAATAGCAAGGGGCCTCCACCTCCATTCCCCTTTGAGAAATATTTGTTATTCTAAAATACTAACTTCCTCTTTTTCAGTTATATTGAACTATTCCCTGCAACATTATGCAAAACATTCCACCAGGAGATACCATTCAGAAAGGAAATCTTCAAGCTCAGTTAATAAGGATGTGTATTTGAAATATGATATTAAAGGCATGAAGGAGCAGACATCTTTCTCCTAACCATGGGATTTGAGGCAGTGTGGAAAGAAACAGGCACCTAACATCACTAGGAGAACAGGTAAGAACTAGAAAACAGATAAATTAAAAAAAAAAGAAACATGGAAACTTAAAAAAAAATCAAAGTAAATATTTTCTTTCAAAGGTTATAGGAGTGGGGGAACATGTGTCTGTCTTTGCCAAATGAGTAGAGTGTCAAAGAGAACAGAGATAGGAATGGAAAAGTGGTATTCCTGTGTATTAGTTCTCCTCAATGAAATAAGTTTATTTGATGGAGACCATGCTGCCAAAGAGCTGTGAGCTCTAGGGTGGCCAAACAAACACAGCCAGAGAACAGACAACATATGCAGGGTGGGGGGCTGGGGGCAGAACTGAAAGGTGATACTTCTGCCAGTGTTTGTAACATTAATCATCAACTGCCAGCCTGGAAATGGAAAGATTTGTTTTGCAAACTCTATGAGTGCACAAAAAATTCCGGAGTGCAAACTGACCTTTTCTGAAATTATAAATTAATCTATGTCCAGGATCAGACTGACAAACTCTGAAATGCATTTGTCGTAGTCACTCTGAAATGTGAGAAAGTTAATAAAGTATGCAATGCAGTGCTTACACAGCAATAAAACATATAACTTGGCCCCTCATTCCATTATCTGTGTAAGTGTATTCAGGGGATGGGACAGGGAGGAAGAACTGCCCATCGTAAGTGAAGATCAGGTTCGTGATCACCTGAAGAACCTGAAAGTGTTCAAGTCCATGGGACCCGACGGGATACACCCACGGGTGCTGAGAGAACTGGCAGATGAGGTTGCCAAGCCCCTCTCTATTCTATTCCAAAAGTCATGGCAGACTGGGAAAGTCCCCACAGACTGGAAAAGGGGAAACATTGCTCCCATTTTCAAAAAGGGTAAGAAGGAGGAACCAGGGAACTACAGGCCAGTCAGTCTCACCTCTGTGCCCAGAAAGATCATGGAGCAGATCCTCCTGGAGGCACTAATGACTCAGAAGAATAGTGAAGAGGTGATTTGGAACAGTCAGCATGGCTTTGCCAAGGGCAAATCCTGCCTGACAAACCTGGTGGCCTTCTAATATCAGGTGACAGCATTAATAGATGAGGGGCAAGCAACTGATGTCATTTACCTGGACCTGAGCAAAGCCTTCGACACTGTCCCGCACCACCTCCTGGTCTCCAAGCTGGTGAAACATGGGTTTGATGGATGGACCACTAGATGGATAAAGAACTGGCTTGATGGCTGTACCCAAAGAGTGGCTGTCAACGGGTCCATGTCCCAGTGGAGGCCAGGGACAAGCGCAGTCCCTCAGGGATCAGTCCTGGGACCTGTCTTGTTCAACATCTTTGTGGGTGACATGGACAGTGGCATCGAGTGCACCCTCAGCAAGTTTGCTGATGACACCAAGCTGTGTGGTGCAGTGGACACACTTGGAGGGAAGGGATGCCATCCAGAGGGACCTGGACAGGCTGGAGAAGTGGGCACAAGCCAACCTCATGAGCTTCAACAAGACCAAGTGCAGGGTCCTGCATCTGGGTCGAGGCAATCCCAGGCACAAATCCAGGCTGGGCAGTGACTGGCTGGAGAGCAGCCCTGAGGAGAGAGACTTGGGGGTGCTGGTGGATGAGAAGCTCGACATGAGCTCTCAATGTGCACTTGCAGCCCAGAAAGCCAATCAGATCCTGGGCTGCATCAGGAGAAGTGTGACCAGCAGGTCAAGGGAGGTGCTTCTCCCCCTCTACTCAGCTCTGGTGAGACCCCACCTGGAGTACTGCCTCCAGTTCTGGAGCCCCTATTACAGGAGGGATGTGGACGTGCTGGAGCGTGTCCAGAGAAGGGCCACGAGGATGATCAGAGGGCTGGAGCACCTCTCCTATGAGGACAGACTGAAGGAGTTGGGGCTGTTCAGGCTGGAGAAGAGAAGGCTCAGAGGTGACCTCATTGTGGCCTTCCAGTATCTGAAGGGGGCCTACAGGAAGGCTGGGGAGGGACTTCTCAGGATCTCAGGTAGTGATAGGACTAGGGGGAATGGAATGAAGTTGGAGGTGGGGAGATTCAGGCTAGATGTGAGGAAGAAGTTCTTCACCATGAGAGTGGTGAAGCCATGGAATGGGTTGTCCAGGGAGGTGGTTGAGGCCCCATCCCTGGTTTTTAAGTGGTGTTAAGAGGTGTTTAAGACCAGGCTGGACAAGGCTGTGGATAGCCTGATCTAATGTGGGGTGTCCCTGCCCATGGCAGGGGGTTGGAACTAGATGATCCTTGGGGTCCCTTCCAACCCTGACAGATTCTATGATTCTATGATTCTAAATTGATAAATAATTTAAATATATTTAGGGCAATATCACTTGCATGCTTAGATCAGTGGATATCTGTGTTGAACAAGGATTTGCAAAGAATGTTACACCTTATGCCAAGATGGACCACTCAGTGTAAACATATTATCAGTATAGGCAAGGCCTATGCTTCACTTTTTGATCCTTAATAAATGATATTAAGAAACTATTTTTTAAACTCTGGATTAAAGAAATGTCAGAATGAGCCCAGCTATCAGAGCAATTCTGCTGTGACTTTCCTGCTCCATCCTCTTATCCAGTCTTTAGAGAAGACTCAGAGCGGTTGAGGGGGGAGGAGGAAGGAGAGGGAAGGAACATTAATGTCTGAGAGTCTACAGCCAAACAAAGTACATCCTGACTGTTTTAAAAGGCAATTTAGTTTGTAGCTTTTCATTTAGCACCTGCCAAAAGATAAACCATAATAAGATGTTAAAGAAAGTTCATGATGAGCACTTCAAAAATCTCCTCCTTTCCTTTGTTCTGTCTTTCTCTAAGATTTTTTTGGTATAATAAATGTCCTTATCTTTGTCTTCAAGGGGCTCCTGAAATGTGATTCTGTTCGTCTAAAACACAAACAATATCTTCAGGTGTCTGAATGGCAGGCTAAACTTTCACAGTTGCTAGCTGTGAGTTAAGAAATAAATTCCACCGTAAACCAAGGACTTAACCCTACAGATTTGTTAAGTATTGTTTCACTGAAACTGAATCTAACACATAGCATGCATACGTAGTGATTGTTGGAGGGTGAATGAATCAAAGTTGCTCAGTACCACCAACTGCTCTGGGATTACACAGGAATTCCTCTCCCAGCACAAGATATTATCAGCCTTGATCTTAGAGCATGAAGAAATGTAGTAAAGACAAGAGGCCTGTTATGTGTCTTATTCATATTTCTCAGTGCACCCTTCCAAGAAGCACTATGTAGTGCAGTAAAGAAACAAGAAGTGGTAGAGGAGTTCAGTCGGCTGTTAACTAGCTGTGCAAGATAGTCACAGTATCACAGTATCGCTAAGGTTGGAAGAGACCTTGAAGATCATCGAGTCCAACCTGTCACCACAGACCCCACAACTAGACCATGGCACCAAGTGCCACATCCAGTCCCCCCCTTGAACACCTCCAGGGATGGCAACTCCACCACCTCCCGGGCAGCCCATTCCAATAGCGAATCACTCTCTCGGTGAAGAACTTTCTCCTCACCTCAAGCCTAAACTTCCCCTGGTGCAGCTTGAGACTGTGTCCCCTTGTCCTGGTGCTGGTTGCTAGGGAGAAGAGGCCAAGCCCTTCCTAGCCACAACCACCTTTCAGGTAGTTGTAGAGAGCAATGAGGTCGCCCCTGAGCCTCCTCCTCTCCAGGCTAAACAACCCCAGCTCCCTCAGCCTCTCCTCACAGGGCTTGTGCTCAAGGCCTCTCACCAGCCTTGTTGCCCTTCTCTGGACATGTTCAAGTGTCTCAATGTCCTTCTTAAACTGAGGGGCCCAGAACTGGACACAGGACTCAAGGTGCGACCTAACCAAAGCAGAGTACAGGGGCACAATGACCTCCCTGCTCCTGCTGGCCACACTATTCCTAATGCAGGCCAGGATGCCGCTGGCCTTCTTGGCCACCTGGGCACACTGCTGGCTCATATTCAGGCAGCTGTCATCCAGCACCCCCAGGTCCTTTTGTGTTTGCCAGCTCTCCAGCCACTCTGACCCCAGCCTGTAGCTCTGCATGGGGTTGCTGTGGCCAAAGTGCAGCACCTGGCACTTGGACTTGTTGAATGCCATCCTGTTGGACTCAACCCATCTGTCCAGTCGGTCGAGGTCCCTCTGCAGAGCCCTTCCACCCTCTAACAAACCAACATCTGCTCTCAACTTGGTGTCAGCTGCAAATTTGCTGATGACTGTCACAATCCCCTCATCCACATCATCAATGAAGATATTAAAGAGGATGGGGCCCAGCACTGATCCCTGGGGGATGCCACTGGTGACTGGCTGACAGCTGGAGTTGGCACCATTCACCACCACTCTCTGGGCCCGGCCCTCCAGCCAGTGTCCAACCCAGCGCAGAGTGTTGCTGTCCAAGCCACAAGCTGACAGCTTGTCCAGGAGTTTGCTGTGGGGGACGGTGCCAAAGGCTTTGCTGAAGTCCAGGTAGACCACATCCATAGGCCTTCCCACATCCACCAGGCAGGTCACCTGATCATAGAAGGAGATCAGGTTGGAGAGGCAGGACCTGCCCTTCCTGAATCCATGTTGGCTGGACCTGAGCCCTTGGCCATCCTGCAGGTAGGTGCGCGGTTATTGCCGCCAGAATAATCTGCTCCATCATTTTCCCTGGCACTGAGGTCAGGCTGACTGGCCTGGAGTTTCTGGGTTCCTCCATCCGTCCCTTCTTGTGGATGGGGACCACATTGGCCAGTTTCCAGTCATCTGGGACCTCTCCGGTGAGCCAGGACTGGAGGAAAATGATGGAGAGCGGCTTGGCCAGCTCATCTGCCAGCTCTCTCAGCACCCTAGGATGGATCCCATCCAGCCCCATGGACTTGTGAGTGTTCAAGTGGCTCAGCAGGTCCCCAACTAATTCCTCATGGATATCCAGGGCACCTCGAGAAGCCTTCCCCTCCTTCCAAAGGTGATACAGCCTCTTTGTCCCCTTAGTTCCTCCAGGAGCTGCTTGCTCATCCAGGCCAGTCGCCTTCCCCACCGGCTCATCTTTCGGCAGATGGGATCCGCCAGTTCCTGTGCCTTCAAGAGCTCCTGTTTGAAGTAGGTCCAACCATCCTGGACCCCTCGGTTCTTGAGGGCTGATACCCAGGGAACTTTGCAAATAAGTTTCTTAAACAGGCTGAAGTTTGCCCTCCAGAAGTCCAAGGTGAGGGTTCTGTTGGTGCTCCTCCCTATCTCCCTGCATATTGAAAACTTCACCATCTCATGGTTGCTGCACCCCAGGCAGCCTCCCACGGTCACGTCTCCCACCAGCCCTTCTCTATTGGAGAACAGCAGGTCAAGCAGAGCCTGACCCCTGGTAGGCTCACTCAACAGATGCATCAGGAAGCAGTCCTCTATTCACTCCAGGAATCTTCTGGACTGCCTCCTCTCTGCTGAGTTAAGTTCCCAGCAGATATCTGGCAGGTTAAAGTCACCCACAAGGACAAGATCTGATGACACTGAGACAACCTCCAGTTGCTTATAGAATGTTTCATCTGCTTCCTCATCCTGGTTGGGTGGTCTATAACAGACTCCAAGCAGCATGTCAGATTTGTTAGTCTGCCCCTGATTTTATCCCACAGGCTCTCAATCCCTTCACTTTCCACCTCAAGTTCTGTGGCAGAGAGTGACTTCCTAATATACGAGCCACCCCTCCTCCTCTTCTCCCTTGCCTGTCTCTCCTGAAGAGCCTGTAACCCCCCAGAGCCGCACTCCAATTGTGCGTGTCATCCCACCATGTTTCTGAGATGGCGACTATATCATAGTCACCCTGGTGGACCAGGACTTCCAGCTCCTCTTGCTTATTGCCCATGCTGCGTACATTGGTGTACATGCACTTCGGCTGAGCTCTCGACTTCTCTATTGACCCTAATCTGTGCCCCACTCCTTCATCTGCAGAGGGACTGACTTCCTCACCCACCCCTTTCAGACCTAGTTTAAAGCCCTCTTGATGAGCCCTGCCAACTCTAGTGCTAGGACTCTCTTACCCTTTCTAGATAATGTCACCCCATCAGGACCCAGCAGGTCGGGTGCAATAAAAGTTGCCCCGTGATCGAAGAAACCAAAATTTCGCTGCTGACACCATCCCCTGAGCCAATTGTTGATGGTGTGGGTTCTCCCGTTCCTCTCCGTGTACTCCCCTGCCACTGAGGGAACTGAGCAGAACACCACTTGAGCTCCTGCCCCTTCAATCAATTGTCCAAGGGCCTTAAACTCCTTTTTAATTGCCTTAGTGCCCTTCTTGTCAATTTCATCACTCTCAGCTTGTATTACCAGCAGAGGGTAATAGTCAGAGGGGTGGATTAACTTAGGGATTCTCCTCACAATGTCCCTTACCCGTGACCCGGGTAGGGAGCAGACCACCCTGTGGGATGGGTCGGGACGACATCGTCGACACCAGAGTAGGCTATTCTGGATGAAAGGAGAAGGCAAGCTGAGCTGTTAATGCCAGCTAAGATGCTCCAGTGCTATGTCTGCAATGTGTGAACTCAGCCAGGCAAAGGTACCTGCCTCAAACGCTTGTCACCAGAGTAGCTGGGTGCTGAGACTTGGAGCTGCCAATTAACACAGTTGTGCTATCTCTTCCCATGCAGCCTGGGGATGTAGGCACACCGACCACAACACGCTGCTTTTGGAAAGCAGTGTAAAGCAGGTCTGTGCTGCCTAGAAGTATGCAGATCAGACTAGACTACAGAGAAAAAGTTAATGTTTAATTGATTAGAGCAGCTGTAATCAATTTAAGGACCATGCTTGTTACTCACTTAAGACTGTATTTGACTTAAATCACATACAAGTCAGTGTGTGGCTCTCCCCTTACCGTTGCCAGGGTAAAAAGCTCCTGTTACCTTGTAAGCACTCATGCATGTCTTCCTTGCTAGCCATCTGAGTGTCCTAAGGACACCAGACCCCATCTGTCAGAGCACCTTCAGATAACTCTTAGGTACTTAGGTACTTAACTTAGGTACTTAACTTAGGTACTCAATCACTTCTTTACCTCAGTCTTCACTGCAAGGGCCTCCAGCCACACTCCTGGTGTCATGGCAGACGATGCCAGGGACGGGGAGGAAGAACTGCCCATCATAAGTGAAGATCAGGTTCGTGATCACCTGAAGAACCTGAAAGTGTTCAAGTCCATGGGACCCGACGGGATACACCCACAGGTGCTGAGAGAACTGGCAGATGAGGTTGCCAAGACCCTCTCTATTATATTCCAGAAGTCATGGCAGAGTGGGGAAGTCCCCACAGACTGGAAAAGGGGAAACATTACTCCCATTTTCAAAAAGGGCAAGAAGGAGGAACCGGGGAACTACAGGCCAGTCAGTCTCACCTCTGTGCCCGGAAAGATTATGGAGCAGATCCTCCTGGAGGCACTAATGACTCAGAAGAATAGTGAAGAGGTGATTGGGAATAGTCAGCATGGCTTTGCCAAGGGCAAATCCTGCCTGACAAACCTGGTGGCCTTCTATGAGCAGGTGACAGCATTAATAGATGAGGGGCGAGCAACTGATGTCGTTTACCTGGACTTGAGCAAAGCCTTCGACACTGTCCCGCACCACCTCCTGGTCTCCAAGCTGGCGACACATGGGTTTGATGGATGGACCACTAGATGGATAAAGAATTGGCTTGATGGCCGCACCCAAAGAGTGGCTGTCAACGGGTCCATGTCCCAGTGGAGGCCAGGGACAAGCGCAGTCCCTCAGGGATCAGTCCTGGGACCTGTCTTGTTCAACATCTTTGTGGGTGACATGGACAGTGGCATCGAGTGCACCCTCAGCAAGTTTGCTGATGACACCAAGCTGTGTGGTGCAGTGGACACCCTGGAGGGAAGGGATGCCATCCAGAGGGACCTGGACAGGCTGGAGAGGTGGGCACAAGCCAACCTCATGAGCTTCAACAAGACCAAGTGCAGGGTCCTGCATCTGGGTCGAGGCAATCCCAGGCACAAATCCAGGCTGGGCAGTGACTGGCTGGAGAGCAGCCCTGAGGAGAGAGACTTGGGGGTGCTGGTGGACGAGAAGCTCGACATGAGCTCTCAATGTGCGCTTGCAGCCCGGAAAGCCAATCAGATCCTGGGCTGCATCAGGAGAAGGGTGACCAGCAGGTCAAGGGAGGTGCTTCTCCCCCTCTACTCAGCTCTGGTGAGACCCCACCTGGAGTACTGCCTCCAGTTCTGGAGCCCCTATTACAGGAGGGATGTGGACGTGCTGGAGCGTGTCCAGAGAAGGGCCACGAGGATGATCAGAGGGCTGGAGCACCTCTCCTATGAGGACAGACTGAAGGAGTTGGGGCTGTTCAGGCTGGAGAAGAGAAGGCTCCGAGGTGACCTCATTGTGGCTTTCCAGTATCTGAAGGGGGCCTACAGGAAGGCTGGGGAGGGACTTCTCAGGATCTCAGGTAGTGATAGGACTAGGGGGAATGGAATGAAGCTGGAAATGGGGAGATTCAGGCTAGATGTGAGGAAGAAGTTCTTCACCATGAGAGTGGTGAAGCCCTGGACTGGGTTGTCCAGGGAGGTGGTTGAGGCCCAGTCCCTGGAGGTGTTTAAGACCAGGCTGGACGAGGCTCTGGCCAGCGTGATCTAGTGTAGGGTGTCCGTGCCCATGGCAGGGGGGGTTGGAACTCGATGATCCTTGTGGTCCCTTCCAACCCTGACTGATTCTATGATTCTATGATTCTATGAACTCTCTTCACATGTCTGCAGGGAAAATGTCAAGGCTCGCAAGAACATGCATCAAATGGCCTTTAACAGGAGATGTGTGATCCAGCAGTGGAAAGCAGTAAGGCTGACCGGGAGAGGGCTGTTAAAATCTCTAATGAGGAATGGTTTCTCTAGGCAAGAGGAAAGGAACAGGAGAAAACCTGCAGGCAGCCTTGCAATCCTTTGATACAATTATAGCTATGGATCCAGGATGAAAAGTTAATTTCTTACATGGGAGTAACAAAAGAAGGAGATACAGCATGTAACACCCATTGTGCCTACCACTGTCAGTTCCTGAATATCACTGTTTATTCAGCCATGACCAAGGTACCATATTTCCTTTATTGCTGGTATGATTACCAATAATGCTTTTGGTCTTGAAATTTTGGAAAGGAATTAAAACTCTGCTACATCTTCTTTCAAACTGTCTGTTTGCCTTTTGGTGGTAGTTGGAAATTTCATGGGTTTAAAATAAATATGCTCTTTAAAATTATGATTCTACCACTTTCTTGTGTATCAGTTTTCAATTTGCAAATTTGCAAATGCCTGTGTTTTACAGATTAAGACAGAGAATTAAGCTTCCTTTATATATAAACACAGGCATCCCTGAAGATATTGAAAGGCAGGATCTGATTCTCTCCCAACAGTTTAAAGATATTATAAATCTAGAGATTTAAGAGAGATTTTGGAATTGAATCAAAATGAAAACACACATTTATATGCACACACATAAAGGTACAGAAATACAGGTACACATTTATCTGCCTACCAATACATACTATGTGTTAGTAAGATATTAAAATGTGTTTATTTCACAGTGCTTGAAAATTATTGGCATGGTAATAATGATTTGGTAACTTCATCATTTATAATTTGATACAACCATGCAAAGCTTTGTGCCTTTCAGTAATATGATATTAATTTTTTTTAAATTTTATGGACTTTTTAAAGATTGTTCTCACTCTTTGAAAATCTTCTTTGACATCAAGGCACTCAAAATCTAACTAGCTTTCTGTTACACTAGCAAATAAATTCTTAGAAGATATATTTTTTACCACAATAATTTATGATTAGTCTGTTCATGGCTAATTTATCTTCACCCTTGTGTGCTGATTGTGTAGAACACCCAACATGCATTTCATAATGCATATCTATGTTGTATTTTGTTCTTTGATGTTGTATTTTGTTCTTTGTATTTTGTTCTCAGCACTACTGATTTCCTGAACGCAAACTGGAACTTACTGAGACCTGCTCCATTTTGAAGACACCAGATGATGACAGCTCTAAAAGGATACACATAAATCCTTGGGAAAGGGAAGAGGGAAACTGTCAGGTAACTTCTTAGCTAGTGGTTCTGAAAAGGTAATAGAACATGGAGGACTTAATCTATTTCAAACTTCTTTTAGAAAACTTCCACAGCAGATCTTGCCTTGCAAAGGACTTTTTTACGATCTGCATATTACTACTGCCTCCAGTGGTTTTATGGTAGGGCTTACTCTTCAAGGGTGCTGTTTGCTGTTGTAACAGGCAAATAGCTTACACTGCCAGTAGGGCTATTCTTTAAGCAGATGATCAGGATGTTCAAAGGGCTCCTTTCTAAGCATGTTGATCCCTTACGTTATATTATTGCAAGCCCAGCAATACAAATGAAGCTGTGAAACTGCCTCCAGGTTTTATTTTGGTCCTGGTCATTCTAAGAGTCATTTCCATCTCTTTCAAGGATGTAAAGACGTATATATTATGCAGGCAGAGGATTCTGTGTTCTGGTCAATAACATAGGCCAAGGAGGTCAATGGCATTCAGGAAAGTCTGCCTGAAAGCCCCTGTAAATTTTCAAAGGTGAAGGAGAATGATTTAGAGATTGGATGTGTCCTGCCTGTGCAGGAGGAAAGATAAAATGCTACTCTGTAAAGGGGAAGGGAATATAAAGTCCCATAAAAACCTTAAGGGGCTATACAGTCTCCTCAGTGGGGGAAGAATTTTGCCCACCCAGGTTTTGTTTTACTGCAGGGACCATAAAAGAGCACTTAAAATTAATGCTTAGAACACAACTGATACAAAAAGGCAAAAGCTGAAGCTTTCTTTCAGCCTCCTCTTCTGCCCCCATTCCTCTTTCATCACCACCTATTTTGATGCAACACCTTCAGAATAGGCAGCTTGCCACTGATACCATCATAAAAACTCCAGCCATCCTTCTTTTCCAGATGTTGCTTGATTTCTGCTTCCCTAGATCAGAGTTGACACAGGCCCAAAGAAATACATATATTCTCACTCTGCTTAGGAATACAAATACTATTTTATGAGATATTAATTCATCTTAGGTTATTCCCTATGTTCCATAAAACCTATTGCTGTCAGAAAAATCTTTGGGACTTAGAATAAGACAGGCTCAGGATTGCCCTCTGAGAAGGCGACGCATGGTCTGCATAGATCCAGCAAGGGCAAGGAAATAATGAGTGACAAAGGGCAAACCATAGAATGACAGCTGGAAAATTTGGGACATGGTTTAAAAAGTCCATAATTTTCACAAAGTTGCTGAGAAACACAGATGTGGCAGCTGCTGTTTCTGCAAACGACAAAAGCTTCTAAGATTCCCTAACTGAACAACTACCAGCTGTGAACTTGTTTATGAAGAACAAAACAAAACATCATATGAGTGCCAAAAGGAAACATTATGCAGAAGCTGGACTTTTGGGTGTGCTGAGACCTCTCTTTACAGGGAACTATTTTTAGTGCTTTATATAGGGGACTATTTTTAGTTTGTGTATGGGGCTGAATTCTATTAGTTAAGTGGGTTAATGTCCAAGATAAGATAAAGTAGACATAATCAGGTACTTCAGGCAATAGGGGGCTTCTGGGACTTCTGTTAGGGACACCCTGAGACTCTCAGATTTTGCAGTGCTGTAATAAAGGACTTCTGAGATTCTATACTCTCTGCATTTCTGGAATGTGGAGCAACAACAGGGTTTGTGCCTTATCATTCACCACAAATAGCCATTGAAACAGGGATCACAACACACAGCTGAGGAGTAACCAGTCAAAAGGGAAGTGCATATGCATATGGTACTAATTTGCTTTACATTAAGAAAATTCAGAATTTTTGAAAATTGGGAAAAGTGGGGACTATACGGAGGTGGGCAATTATTTCTTTCCCCTGGATCTGTGGCTATGCACAGTGCACAGGATGAGAGTATTTTAATACCACTGGTTCCCAGAACAACTTTGAGCCTTCGTTTGGGTCACTGATAGAATGAAACAATGTCAAAACTGAAAGCACTTGCTATCTTATCAAACATTCTCATTTTAAATAGAGAGAAAAGTAGGGGTGGGGACCAAGAGAGAGCCTCTTTTTCACACCTTGAGGGATAATGAATGTATATACTACATATATATCTGGCTAGAGTAAATAACTCAAGGGATCTTTTTATGTTGGAAGGGCATAACATGTTTCAGATGTCATTTTAGCTTGTGCCACCCCTTGCATAGAATCTGTTTGCTTTTAGATATATATAAAATCTAAATTCTAAAATTAACCTGAATTCTGGAATGAATCTAAATTAAACCCATTAACAATTTCTGGCAATTCAGCCAGCCTATGTAAAGTTTTGTCACACCTTCTCAATTCTAAATTATTTCTGAACCTGCTACAAATGAACTAAACATGAATAATTAAATATAGAAAGGGCTTTTTGCTTCAGTATGCATCTTTCTCATATTGCTAAGTAACAAACTGAAAAATGCAGTTTTCCAGAACACAGAACATTTATGTCAGCAATTGAATCTTGATATTCTGGACATTGTTTTAGGAAATAACTTTTGAGTACTGGAAAAAATCATTAAGAAGTGAACAGTTCACCATCTCTCTGGGAAACATGACAGTAAAGTGTATCACCAGACAGAACAGTTTATTCATCTACTGTAGTACATGCATATTCAAAGTGTCCCACATTTGTTGTTTGTTTCTCTTCCACTATAGCTCAGCATAAAATTATTTTAAATTGGTGTCTCAAATTCAGGGATAGGATCAACTAAGTATAATTTCCAATGCAAGCCTGGAAGCAAAGTGAAAAGCTGTCAACAGCATCAAAGTCTGCTTGTATCTACCTGTGACTGTGGTCCAAGACGTCTTAAAAACATGGTCATTTTTCCACAACTAGTGAAACTTCATGCGTTATCAGATGCCATCAGTGATGGATTTTTCTCATCCTAAACACCAACATCAGGATTTGTGGCCATAAACATATGGGACTCTGTAAAAATCCCACTGCTCTACGTAGTCCTGAACTGACAAGTACAATGCTTGTGCAGGCACCTTGTGGCACTTCACAAGGCCTGAATGCTCCGTCATCTGCCTTTGATAAATTTTCTTCTGAAGTTGGGTCTGAAATTGTTTCCATATAATAATGCTGGCTCTGAGTACTGCAAGCATGGTTATTAGAAATTATATTAAGTGATGCCATTTATGTTTTTGACAAACTGTTTTGTGTTCTTTTGTGGAAAAAGGCTATCAGGGTACACTTCCAAATATTTTATGAAGATGATTTCATGCACATCATAAAACCGTGCAGTTACATGTGAGAGATGCTCTGTTGATACACGAAGTCTAACACAGTCAGGATATTTTCTGCCAATATAAGCCAAAGAAAATGCTTATCCCTTCCTGAATTTTTAACAGATAAGAAATTCCAGCTACAGTGTCTTAACAGTTTAACAAGTATAAACATATCAGGGGGGCTGAGAGCCCTAATGATTCATGATATTGGACAAAACCCAACAAACCCCAGAAAACATAAAATGCATACACACCAGGATGCACTAGCAGGACTAAATTCCAGATCTCTGGTTGCCTAGCTGATTTCCACAATAGTTTGGCATGGTGTGGCATGGCGTAGCATGGTAACGAATCAAAGCCTATTACGTGCCCTTCTGTACCAAGACAGTATATGTTAGGAAAAACACCTCATGTACCACTCAAGCTTTTAAACAATGCAAGCAATACAAGCACACACATGAAATAAACTAGCAGTGGCATGCTGCACAGAAATAACTGTATTCCTGATCTTAATCACATTCCCAGTGGACAAATACATTTGTCACCCAAAAATTAATTTGTCAAACACATTTGTCCCCACTAAAATTCTTACTAATTGATGCCTTTGTTGCTAGCTTCTAGAGACTGAACAGACCCCTAATGGACTTAGTTGTTTTCCCTAGACCAGCACTGAAGTGAAAGAAAACTGTGGAAACCATTGCATTCTCTTGTGTCCTTGCACTTGAGCTCCTCTTTCGTTCCTCAAACCACTTGCATTTGGACTCCTCTTTTGTCTCCTAAACACTGTAGCTTGTATTTTCTTTCAAAAATTATATATTCAAAGCTACTCTTTTCAGTGACCTCAGCATGAGATTGTATGTATATACAACTAGAAATGGAAGAGACAAGGTTCCCATTGTTTCCAGGCTTCGCATTTTGTGGCATTAAAAGCCAAGCACATATTGCCTCCTTTTACCAGCAGAGGACGGTACCACATCTCTTTAAGTAAGATCGATTGCCATGGCAAATGCTGAGGTTTCCTTCAAAAACAAATTATATTTGCTCTGCTTTCTAGAGGTTCAGGGGAAACAAATGCAGCAAGATTATCTTATATATATTCTGCTGCATTTAGTCACATAAAATGTGGATGTCAGACAGCCAGTGGTCTGTCCTTCACCTCAATACTTAAAGCCACCCAAATAATGCAACTATGAGATCATGTGGTTCTGGTCCCACAAACATACTTAATTTATTCTTAGAGGGTTTTATTTATTCCATGGAAAGGTTGTCCTTTGTTAATTTAGTGTATAAAGGGATACTAGGCAATATAATCTCTCTCAGCAGAAGGGCAATGATCTGGAACATAAAGCTTGTGGTTTAGGGTCCAGTTCTGAAGAATTGCTTGCACGTGCTACCATGGTAGACAGGATGTCCACAGGAGTAGGACCAATTACATCCATAAATAGTCATTGGTAAGTGTTCTGTGTTGTGCATGTATACATCACTTTGTCTAGCTGTGCACTCAGATGATCATTCTCAGCCTGCTCTCAGTTCATGGCTCATATTTATGTTTTTGGCATGCACACATGCAGAGTATAGTATAGTATAGTATAGTATAGCATAGCATGGCATGGCATAGCATAGCATAGCATAGCATAGCATAGCATAGCATAGCATAGCATAGCATAGAATAGAATAGAATTAACCAGGTTGGAAAAGACCTTCAGATCACCAAGTCCAACCTATCACCCAACACCATCTAATCAACTAAACCATGACACCATGTGCTTCATCCAGTCTCTTCTTAAACACTTCCAGTGATGATGACTCCAGCACCTCCCTGGGCAGCCCATTCCAACGACAAATTAATCTTTCTGTGAAGAACTACTTTCTAACATCCAGCCCAATCCTCCCCTGCTGCAGCTTGAGACTGTGTCCTCTTGTTCTGGTGCTGGTTGCCTGGGAGAAGAAACCAGCCTCCACCTGGCTACAACCTCCCTTCAGGTGCTTGTAGACAGCAACAAGGTCTCTCTGAGCCTCCTTTTCACCAGGCTAAGCAACCCCAGCTCCCTCAGCCTCTCCTCATAAGGTTTGTGCTCCAAACCCCTCACCAACTTTGTTGCCCTTCTCTGGACACATTCCAGCAACTCAACATCTTTCTTAAACTGAGTGACCCAGAACTGGACACAGTACTCAAGGTGTGGCCTGACCAGTGATGAGTACAGGGGTAGAATGATTTCCCTGCTCCTGCTGACCGCACTAAAATTATATTAAATGCATCTATATAAATATCTTTCCTTGCACATGATTTGGAATGTATTCTTTATAATTTGTAATATATTCTTTATCATTTGTCTTGATTGTCTAAGGCAAGTTGGTTACTATCAGGCAATTACTAAAGATATACTCTTATTCTAACCTGGAAGCTGATTCAGGCAGAACTAAAGGTGAAGGTTCATTAAAGGTGAAGTGAGTCCTCACTGCACACTAGGTGTCAAAAATAAGTGTTGTCCTACTTCAGTGAAAGTGACACTGACATTTTCAGGTGGCAATTCATTCTAATGATGGGAAGCATTTGTGCTACAGAAGTAATCCCCCTCTGAAGCTGCATCTCACATTCCAAAATAATCTCCATTGAAAATGAGGCCAAGAGAGGTCACTAAGACCAGGCATTTCTCATCTAAACACATAAACTGGCAATATTAATCCTTCAATAACTGCCCTGTCCAGCATCTCACAGGAAGTTTGTGATGCCACAGGCAGCATGAGGTTTTGTGAGTCCCAGCCCACAGGCTTAACTACTGAATGCTCCCAAATATTTCTTTAGTAATTCCCGATAGTGAACCAGTTGCCTTAGACAATCAAGCCAAATGATAAAGAATATATTACAAATCATGTGCAAGGAAAGGTACTTATATAGATGCATTTAAAATAATTTTACAAACTCAGAGCTCCTTGGAGTTCTTTCTTTCCTCATTACTCTTATTGACAGTGCTAAGACTTATTTCTGAATGAAGAACAAGATTTGGCCTCTGCAATCCCATAAATAGAAAATCACAAACAGAAATAATAGCTTTGTTTCCACAGTTTTAATTTGCTTCAGTGCTGGCCTGGAGAGAACATCTAAGTCTATTCAGGGTCTGTTCAGTCTACTGAAACTAGCAACAGAGGTGCCAATTAATGAGACTTATAGTGTTGTTTTTTTTTCTGACAAACATATTTTTCCACTGGGAATGGGACTGTAATCAAACAGCTTTTGTGTAGGGAATTTTACCAGCACTGAAACACAACAACTTCACTGTGGTGAACTCAAACCTAGAAATAAAAAGATGTATTGCAGTATTGCAAACCTCCTTAGCTTGCAGTTCCTTTCTAAAACACAGTTTACCACAATACCCATATCAGAAGCACAAAACAGCGGAAAAGCACAAGAGTAATATTATTTATAAACACATGATGACCGCAGCAGGCACCGGGGCTGGGTGGAGATGCGGTCGTCGGCGCTGCCATGTCACTCGGAAGGAATGTGGAACGGGAGGCGGGGGTCGGAGCAGGGGAGAGACGTATTCTTCCACTGACTGGCTAGGGGGTCATTCCTCCACCCATCACCCGCAAAGCAGCTTCAGTGCTTCTGCAACTGGTGACGGAACAATGGCTTGACCAAGGTCCCACCCTCCGAGCGCTACACAATAGTAGAAGCGAGGTATAAGTGTTGCCGCTGTCTCTAATCTAAAGTGGGGAACGAGAATGTAACGGCAAACAACAGGGACAAACGGATGGGCTGTGTACCGCGCCCTTTCCCCCCTCTGCCCCTTCCCTCCCCCGCGCCCCCGTAACCCAGTCCTCCGAAGGGACTCCTTTGGGTTAAGATTCACAACCTCAGCTACAGCCAAATGCTTTCCCAGGAGATTGTACGCTTGTGATTGCATCTGTATTTTAAAGCTGTGTAGCTGTTCGATAGTTCAGCACATTTATCATTGTCAATCGTGAAGAAACTGTGTATGCTGCGCATGAACAAACTGTGCTGTTCCTGCACCCGACTGCTTCTTTTGAATGTGGCCAGATGTACAGCAAGCAGCCTGTTCCTGCACCTGATGTGGGGCTTAAAATCACGGCAATAAACGGCTTATCTATTAAGAGATTAATCCAGCTGCCCCTAGATCTAGCGCCACTAATCTCTGAGGACCAGCTAGACCAGCTAGAACTCAAGGGGATTAATTTCTTACAAAAGTTATCCTTCACTAAATGCAACAGTTCTGCCACAGTTGGGGGTTTGTTTGGTTTGTTTGTTTGTTTTGTTTTTAATAATACAATAGCAAACAGAACCCCAGAGGCATAAAATGGGTGAGATTTGACAACTAGCACTGCAATTATTAAGCAGAGAAACTATTTTTAATGAATAAATTTTAAACTATATTATGTTAGGCAGTCACCAGTTTCCTCCTGTCATTTGATGTAAATGGTTTGGTGGCCAAATATTAGCAGAATCTTTTCTATATGTCTAATACCCTCACTGAAAAATGGTAAAAGGACATGTTAGAATTCCTCCCTTCTCTGTTATAAAATAAAATTAAAACAACCATGGATAGATTCTCGGATGAACTCTGAAAAACTGAAGCCTGGCAGTGACAAAAAGCAAAAATCCAGACCATCATGCACTCCATGGAACTGAAGTTCCTCACAGACAACAATAGAATGGGAGATGTGGCACCTCATCAGTCACTATTGTTTGAAATTGGAAAGGGGAGGCTTTAGTATTTCTCACAGCAAGAGTTTTCAAATAAATTTGTTTATTAAAAGAAACCCAAACATTCCAGCCCTGACTGAGCTGAGCTTTCTTTGTGAAATGGAGTCTTCATTGCTGAGGGAGATACAGTGTGAGCTGTACCTGAACTTGACTAATAGATGACAGCTCGAAGGTGAAGGGAACATTTATAGGGTTGAATTAAAAAACCACCACCAACAACAAACCCACCAACAAACAAGCAAATCAACTGAAAACCCCCAAATAACCAAAGATACCACCTTCCCTTTAAAACTAACATAAATATTACCTTTGGGTAGTAGAATCAGGCCACTTAAGAACTCCACCCACTCCAGGCTTCTTAGGAGTATAAGAAATATCAGAAGTTGTTGGTCAGGAAAAGAAAGGCTGGGGTGTTCCTGACAAGGGAAAGGGAAGATAGGAGTAGGGGAAAGGAGCAGGAGAGAGATAAGCGCTTTGGAGGCTGGTATGACTGTCCTGGGGCTTGGGGGAAGCCTAACCCTGTAATGAAGACAGCAATGCATCAAATATTTCTTGCTATGGAGTGCATCCCTATTATTTTCCTGTCCCAATGGATAAACATTACTTAACACATATCTTGAAGTAGCCATTTACAGTCCCTTTAAACTCTTATAGCTTATAGCTCTCTTTCACTGAGCCTGGACCATCTGGCACTAAGTGGGATGTTTGATCACCTTGTGAAAAACAAAATAAATGGGCATGTTTTACACATCTGAAAGTGCTTCTAAGCCCAGTAAGCAACAGAGTCTTTTGCTGGTAAATTTGAGAAACTCTTTGGTGAGTTCAGTTTGTTAACAATTCAATAGCTTGTGAACTGGACCTTTTCTGTTCTAGGGAACTCTCGTGTCAGGTTCCTTCATCTGCAGTTTAAGACAAGTCCAGCATTCATGTAAATATTCAAAAGGCAAGACAAACAGGTAAAAGCTATGAAATAATAAAAAATGAACAAGAATTGAGGCCCTATTTGCAATCTGAGCCTCCATAATATATTGCTTTGTTACCTGTCAACAAACCTACTTCTCCAGTATTCACTCCTTACATCTGTGACAAAATACCCAGGTCCTCAATATGTTTGCTGTGTTGCAACATATGTTGTTTATGAGACACAGTTTACAGCACTGATAAAACTCAATATAGAATTTTGAACACAATCTCACCCTGCTGAGAAGAACTGACACTGGAAAAGTTTCGGAGAAGTGGACTGTAATAGAGCTAGACTATAAGAGTGAGGCTGAGAGGTAAGTAGCTCATCTATACATAACCTGAGAGAGTCATTTCTGGAGAATAAATTCAGCTCAGAGGAAAAAAAAAGTCCATGAAACAGTCATTTACAACATGTCATCTGGGAATTACAATTATCCTAATAATTAGAGTAACAAGCCTCTAGAAAGGGCCTTTCCATTAAAGAAGTGTAGATTAAGATCTTAACTAATCTACATCTGAAGCTTAAAAATTGTATGCCAAAGAATAGAATAGAATAGAATAGAATAGAATAGAATAGAATAGAATAGAATAGAATAGAATAGGCTCTCAGGTAGTGATGGGACTAGGGGGAATGGAATGAAGCTGGAGGTAGGGAGATTCAGGCTGGATGTGAGGAGGAAGTTCTTCACCATGAGAGTGGTGAAGCCCTGGAATGGGTTATCCAGGGAGGTGGTTGAGGCCCCGACCCTGAAAGTGTTCAAGACCAGGCTGGATGAGGCTCTGGCCAGCCTGATCTAGTGTGGGGTGTCCCTGCCCATGGCAGGGGGTGGGAACTAGATGATCCTTTTGGTCCCTTCCAACCCTGACTGATACTATGATACTATGAATAGAATGGAAAGAATAGGATAGGATAGGATAGGATAGGATAGGATAGGATAGGATAGGATAGGATAGGATAGGATAGGATAGATAGGATAGAATAGAATAGAATAGAATAGAATAGAATAGAATAGATCAGGTTGGAAGAGACCTTCAAGATCATCGCGTCCAACCTATCATCCAACCCACCTAATCAAATAAACCATGCGCCCTATCAAGTCTCCTCCTAGACACCTCCAGTGATGGTGACTCCACCACCTCCCCAGGCATCCCATTCCAATGGGAAATCACTCTCTCTGTGTAGAATTTCTTCCTAACCTCCAGCCTAAACCTCCCCTGGTGCAGCTTGAGACTGTGTCCTCTTGTTCTGGTGCAGGTTGCCTGGGAGAAGTGACCAACGTCCTCCCTTCAGGTAGCTGTAGAAAGCAATAAGGTCTCCCCTGAATCTCCTCTTCTCCAGGCTAAGAAACCCCAGCTCCCTCAGCCTCGTCTCATAGGGCTTGTGTTCCATACCCCTCACCAACTTTGTTGCCCTTCTCTGGACATGTTCCAGCAAGTCAACATCCTTCCTAAAATTGAGGGGACCAGAACTGGACACAGGACTCAAGGTGTGGCCTAACCAGTGCAGTGTACAGGGGCAGAATGACCTCCCTGCTCCTGCTGGACACACTGTTCCTGATACAGGCCAGGATGCCATTGGCCCTCTTGGCTGCCTGGGCACACTGCAGGCTCATGTTCAACCTACCATCCACCAGTACCCCCAGGTCCCTCTCTGCTTGGCCGCTCTCCAGCCACTCTGACCCCAGCCTGTAGCACTGCCTGGGGTTGCTGTGGCCAATGTGCAGAACCCGGCACTTGGATGTGTTCAATCTCATGCCATTGGATTCTGCCCGTCTGTCCAGCCTGTCGAGGTCCCTCTGCAAAGCCTCTCAACCCTCCAGCAGATCAACTCCTGCCCCCAGCTTGGTGTCATCTGCAAATTTACTGATGATGGACTCGATGGCCTCATCCAGATCATCAATAAAGATGTTAAAGAACATGGGGCCCAGCACTGATCCCTGGGGGACACCACTAGTGACTGGCCTCCAGCTGGATGTGGCACCATTCATCACCACTCTCTGGGCTCGGCCCTCCAGCCACTTCCTAACCCAGCACACGTGTTACATTACATATTCAATGGATTAAACAGGTCTTCAGCAGCATTCCTGGGAAACTCATGAGAGTAACGTGGTTGGTTACTTCAGAAAAGAAAAAAATAAGTATTGAACTTCAGAAGCTGCTGTTGAATATTCTCTTGGATTAGTGCTGGATATGGAAGGATTTTATTGCCACTTGAAGCAAAAAATGCATCATGAAGTTGGTTCCAAAATGCGGAACCCAAGATTTCACATGTATTGAAATTTGAGCGTCTCAGCCCACCCATCTTCTGAGTCTGCCGTTACACTTGCAGCCACAATAAACATGAGGCCAGAAAAGTCTGATATTCCTAAATGACTATGTAACACACCCCAAATGTTAGGACTTGCCAGGAGTTCAGGAAAAAATACTGAATTTCGTGTATTTCCACTATTTCCTGTGTATGTAGGCATATTTCTTCTTGACACCATAGCCACTGGGAAGTAGTTTAAAATCCTTTATCTTGCAGATGATTTAGTGCCATGCAGTGTCCCAGATGGTCAGTCTGGGAAGTAGACACAGACATTTTCAAAGAGACAATGTTGATTTCTCCCCTTCCCACCATCCCCACTCACTCAGAGTTTTTAATCCCCAATAAACACAGTACTTAAGTAAGAGAAGAAAGGTAGGACACAACTTGAAGCCAACTAAAGACACAGAGATCCATGGCTGGCGTTGACAGAATATAATTTAGGGGAGCCCAGTACCACTGTTTGCAGCATGGATAAAACCAGCTGGCTGTATTATGCTTGACTGAGAACTAGACAAGGGAGGGAAGATCACATGTGGATAGGAAGTGTTATGAAAAGAGATGAAGAAGGAAAGCTGACACACACAAGATAATGTCTGAAAAAAAGTCTGAAAAGTGATGAAAGCCTTACTGGATATTTTAATCCATTCCAATACCAACAAAAATAATGAACTCTTTCTGTCCTTGTGCAAAATATAGAAACAAAAGAAATGTTTTGCTATAAACTTGACACAGAGAAAATAGAGATGCTGTACTATGGAAAGTACTAACTCACTTGACTGTGCATAACTCCTTTCTTTTAAAGCCACATGTACAGCAGGTCAAAAAAGCAAACTTCTTCACAATCAGGAGCAGAGAATAAGTTCTCTGCCTGGGAGCAGCAGAGGCAGAGAAAACTGCTAGTATGGTGCTTCTGTTTTCTAACAGAGGAGCCATCTTTCACAAATTTGAGTATGCTGTTGCAGCAGTTGCAGAAAAGACTACATGAGCAGCAGAAACTCCAGTACTCTTCATCATCAGGCTCCCTGTTGGAGCTGGAGCTCCTCTCTTTCTATCCATAGCTCTCGGCCACGTAGAACTCTTGCTGCCTTCTCCACAATCCAATGACAGTTTGTTTTCATTTGAATATCAGGTTCCCCTTTAGTTGTTCATCTGGCAAAGGATGTAAAAAGCAATAAGGGTTTCTTCAAGTACATGAGTAGGAAAAAGAATACCAAGAAAAATGAGGGCCTGCTGCTGAATGAGGTAAGTGCCCTGGTGGTGAATAATACAGAGGTGGCATGGTTATTGAATGCCTTCTTTGTCTCAGTCTTTAATGCTAAGGCCAGCCCTCAGGAATTCCAGTCCCTGAAGATAAGAGGGATAGTCTGGAGGAAGGAAGACATTCCCTTAGTCATAGAGGACTGAGTTAGAAACCACCTAGGCAGGCGGGACACCCTTAAATTCATAGGCAACAATGGGATATACCTATGAGTGCTGAAAGAGCTGGCTAAGGTAAGCCACTGTCCATTTTTTGAAAGGTCATGAAAAATAGGAGGAAGACTGAGGGAAAGCCAATGCCACTCCAGTTTTCAAAAAGGGCAAGAAGGAGAGCCCAGGAAAGTGCAGACCTGCCAGCCTCACCTCCATCCCTGGAAAGGTGCTGGAACATCACAGATGTCACCTCTAAGCACATGGAAGAAGGTTATCAGGAACTAGTTAGCATGGATCCATGAAGGTGAAATCATGCTTGAACAATGTGATAGCCTTCTATAATGTCATGACCATCTGGGCAGATGAGGGAGAGCAGTGGATGCTGTCTACCTCAACTTCAGCAAGGCTTATAGCACTGTCTCACATAATATCCTCACAGGTAGGCTTAGGAATTGTGGTGGGTTGAGAACTGGCTGAATGACAGAGCACAGAAGGTTGTGATCAGTGGTGCAGGGCTCAGTTCACACACAGAATCACACAGAAACATTCAGGTTGGAAGAGACCCTCAGGATCACCAAGTCAAACTGATAATCCTACTCTACAAGGTTCATTCGTAAACCATATCCCCAAGCACCACATACAAACAACCCTTAAACATATCCAGGGCTGGTGACTCAACCACCTCCTTCGGCAGCCCATTCCAATGCCTGACCACTGTTTCTGCAAATTTTTTTTTCCTAATGTCCAGTCTAAACCTACCCAGTTGCTGCTTGAGGCTGTTCCCTCTTGTTCTGTCACTAATTACCTGTGAGAAGAGACCAGCACGAGGTTCTCCATAATGTCCTTTCAGGTAGTTGTAGAGAGCAATGAGGTCTCCCTTCAGCCTCCCCTTTTCCAAACTAAACATCCCCAGCTCCTTCAGTCACTCTACAAAAGATTGGAATAGAATAGAATAGAATAGAATAGAATAGAATAGAATAGAATAGAATAGAATAGAATAGAATGGAATAGAATGGAATAGAATAGAATAGAATAGAATAGAATAGAATAGAATAGAATAGAATAGAATAGAATAGAATAGAATAGAATAGAATAGAATAGAATAAACCAGGTTTCAAAAGACCTTTTTGATCATTGAGTCCAACCTATCATCCAACATTATGGCCATTTTGGCTTCAGAGCTGACTGGAACCGGCATTCAGGACCGCTCCACTTGAACCGTGAGCTTTCTGCCTGGCTTTTGGCTTTCTTTTCGGGGCTTTGCAGGTTGGGAGGACCCCCTGGTTGTCCAGGAGGTCTGGCAGGATCGTCCTCTCATGAGCCTGCTCGGAATCAGGAGCGTGACATCATCCGCAGGAGGTTTAAATCCCGCCGGGGCTGTGCACACGATACCATTGTGGCTGCAGAGCCCTCCTGCTGCTCACGTGAAAAAAAAAAAAAATTAAAAAAATTCAATCAAACCCTGAGCCATGGTCGTCACTCACATGAAGGGTAGAAAACCAGCATCTACCCAAGATAGAGTTGCTGCATCAGCATGCAGGAGTCCAGGCTGCCAGCTGCAGAGTGCTTCAGCCTGGCACTTGCAACGGAGGGGGAAGGAGAGAACACTTGTGTCAGGTGTGACCAGGTGAACTTTAGGTGAACTTTCTCCTCAGACTGGTGGCAGAGTTGAAGGATGAAGTGGCAGTGCTGAGGAGGAGGTATCTAGGCTGAGGTCAATAAGGGAAAGCGAAAGGGAATTAGATATGTGGGAGAAGGCTCTGCAGATCTCCCCTGCTGAGGGAAGGGTCCCTGGAAACAGGGAGGCATGGATACAGGTCCCTGCCAGCGGCGACAAGGGAAATCCATCCCGGCCATCTCCTCTTCTTCTGCTGCCCTTGCATAATAAGTATGATGCCCTGTAGGCCGAGGGTAGTGGGGATGAGAGGGCTGAGGAGCGGCCATCTGGGGGAGCCTAAGGCCAAGCGGTCCCCACCAACTGTAACAACCAGGTCCACAAAGAAAAGGAGAAGGGTTATAGTTGTTGGGGACTCTGTCTGGGGGTACTGAGGGACCCACATGTTGTCCCAACCCATCCCACAGGGAGGTCTGCTCCCTACCCAGGGCGCGGGTAAGGGACATTGTGAGGAGACTCCCTAAGTTAATCCAGCCCACTGACTATTACCCTCTGCTGGTAATACAAGCGGGGAGTGATGAAATTGACAAGAAGGGCACTAGGGCAATTAAAAAGGAATTCAAGGCCCTTGGACAATTGATTGAAGGGGCAGGAGCTCAAGTGGTATTCTGCTCAGTTCCCTCAGTGGCAGGGGTATACATGGAGAGGAACGGGAGAAGCCACACCATCAACAATTGGCTCAGGGGATGGTGCCAGCAGCAGAATTTTGGGTTCTTCGATCATGAGGCAACTTTTACTGCACCCGACCTGCTGGGTCCTGATGGGGTGACATTATCTAGAAAGGGCAAGAGGGAACTAGCACTAGAGTTGGCAGGGCTCATTAAGAGGGCTTTAAACTAGGTCTGAAGGGTGGGTGAGGAAGTCAGTCCCTCTGCAGATGAAGGAGTAGGACACAAATTAGGGTTAATTGGGAAGTTGAAAGCCCAGCTGAAGTGCATGTACACCAATGCATGCAGCATGGGCAATAAGCAAGAGGAGCTGGAAGTCCTGGTCCACCAGGGTGACTATGATATAGTCGCCATCTCAGAAACATGGTGGGATGACACGCACAATTGGAGTGCGGCTCTGGGGGGTTACAGGCTCTTCGGGAGAGACAGGCAAGGGAGAAGAGGAGGAGGGGTGGCTCTGTATATCAGGGAGTCACTCTCTGCCACACAACTTGAGGTGGAAAATGAAGGGATTGAGAGCCTGTGGGTTAAAATCAGGGGGCAGCCTAACAAATCTGACATCCTGGTTGGAGTCTGTTATAGACCACCCAACCAGGATGAGGAGGCAGATGAAACATTCTATAAGCAGCTGGAGGCTGTCTCAGTGTCATCAGATCTTGTCCTTGTGGGTGACTTTAACCTGCCAGATATCTGCTGGGAACTTAACTCAGCAGAGAGGAGGCAGTCCAGAAGATTCCTGGAGTGAATAGAGGACTGCTTCCTGATGCATCTGTTGAGTGAGCCTACCAGGGGTCAGGCTCTGCTTGACCTGCTGTTCTCCAATAGAGAAGGGCTGGTGGGAGACGTGACTGTGGGAGGCTGCCTGGGGTGCAGCAACCATGAGATGGTGAAGTTTTCAATATGCAGGGAGATAGGGAGGAGCACCAACAGAACCCTCACCTTGGACTTCTGGAGGGCAAACTTCAGCCTGTTTAAGAAACTTATTTGCAAAGTTCCCTGGGTATCAGCCCTCAAGAACCGAGGGGTCCAGGATGGTTGGACCTACTTCAAACAGGAGCTCTTGAAGGCACAGGAACTGGCAGTTCCCATCTGCCGAAAGATGAGCCAGCGGGGAAGGCGACTGGCCTGGATGAGCAAGCAGCTCCTGGAGGAACTAAGGGGACAAAAGAGGCTGTATCACCTTTGGAAGGAGGGGAAGGCTTCTCGAGGTATGTTCAAGGAAGTTGTTAGATTATGTAGGAAAAAAATTAGAGAGGCAAAGGCCCAGTTGGAGCTGAGGCTGGCCGCCTCAGTGACGGACAATAAAAAGTATTTTTACAAATATGTTAATGCTAAAAAGAAGGGCAGGAAGAACCTGCACTGCCTATTGGACCTGGAGGGGAACACAGTGACTGAAGATGAGGAAAAGGCTGAGGTCCTGAACACCTTCTTTACCTCAATTTTTAACAGTGAGGCAGGAGGAGTTCAGGACGAGTGGCCTCCTGAGCTGGGTAATGGGGTCAGGGAGCAGTGTAATGCCCCAGAAATCCATGAGGAATTAGTTGGGGACCTGCTGAGCCACTTGGACACTCACAAGTCCATGGGGCCGGATGGGATCCATCCTAGGGTGCTGAGAGAGCTGGCAGATGAGCTGGCCAAGCCGCTCTCCATCATTTTCCTCCAGTCCTGGCTCACCGGAGAGGTCCCAGATGACTGGAAACTGGCCAATGTGGTCCCCATCCACAAGAAGGGATGGATGGAGGAACCCAGAAACTACAGGCCAGTCAGTCTGACCTCAGTGCCCGGGAAAATGATGGAGCAGATTATCCTGGTGGCAATAACTGCACACCTGCAGGATGGCCAAGGGCTCAGGTCCAGCCAACATGGATTCAGGAAGGGCAGGTCCTGCCTCTCCAACCTGATCTCCTTCTATGATCAGGTGACCTGCCTGGTGGATGTGGGAAGGCCTATGGATGTGGTCTACCTGGACTTCAGCAAAGCCTTTGACACCGTCCCCCACAGCAAACTCCTGGACAAGCTGTCAGCTTGTGGCTTGGACAGCAACACTCTGTGCTGGGTTGGGAACTGGCTGGAGGGCCGGGCCCAGAGAGTGGTGGTCAATGGTGCCATCACCAGCTGTCAGCCAGTCACCAGTGGTGTCCCCCAGGGATCAGTGCTGGGCCCCATCCTCTTTAATATCTTCACTGATGATCTGGATGAGGAGATTGAGGCAGTCATCAGCAAATTTGCAGCTGACACCAAGTTGAGAGCAGATGTTGGTTTGTTAGAGGGTGGAAGGGCTCTGCAGAAGGACCTCGACCAGCTGGACAGATGGGTTGAGTCCAGCAGGATGGCATTCAACAAGCCCAAGTGCCAGGTGCTGCACTTTGGCCACAACAACCCCATGCAGAGCTAGAGGCTGGGGTCGGAGTGGCTGGAGAGCTGCCAAACAGAAAGGGACCTGGGGGTGCTGATTAACAGTTGGCTGAATATGAGCCAGCAGTGTGCCCAGGCAGCCAAGAGGGCCAACCACATCCTGGCCTGCATTAGGAATAGTGTGGCCAGTAGGAGCAGGGAGGTCATTGTGCCCCTGTACTCTGCTTTGGTTAGGCCACACCTTGAGTACTGTGTCCAGTTCTGGGCCCCTCAGTTTAAGAAGGACATCGAGACACTTGAACATGTCCAGAGATGGGCAACGAGGCTGGTGAGAGGCCTTGAGCACAAGCCCTATGAGGAGAGGCTGAGGGAGCTGGGGTTGTTTAGCCTGGAGAAGAGGAGGCTCATGGTAGACCTCATTGCTCTCTACAGCTCCCTGAAGGGTGGTTGTAGCCAGGAAGGGGTTGGCCTCTTCTCTCAGCACCCGAACAAGAGGACACAGTCTCAAGCTGCATCAGGGGAAATTTAGGCTCGAGGTGAGGAGAAAGTTCTTCATCGAGAGAGTAATTTGCCATTGGAATGGGCTGCCCGGGAGGTAGTGGAGTCACCATCCCTGGAGGTGTTCAAGAGGGGATTGGACATGGAACTTGGCACCATGGTCTAGTCATGAGGTCTGTGGTGATGGGTTGGACTTGATGATCTTTGAGGTCTCTTCCAACCTTGGTGATACTGTGTTACTGTGATTATCTAGTCAACCAAACCATGGCACCAAGTGCCTCATCCAGTCTCTTCTTAAACACCTTCAGTGATGGTGACTCCACCACCTCCCTGGGCAGCCCATTCCAATGGCCTATCTCTTACTGTGAAGAATTTCTTCCTAACATCCAGCTTAAACCTCCCCCAGTGCAGCTTGAGACTGTGTCCTCTTGTTCTGGTGCTTGTTGCCCAGGAGAAGAGACCAACCCCAAGTGGCTACAACCTCCCTTCAGGTAGTTGTAGAGAGCAATGAGGTCTCCTCTGAGCCTCCTCTTCTCCAAGCTAAGCAACCCCAGCTCCTTCAGCCTCTCCTCATAGGGCTTGTGTTCCAAACCCCTCACCAACTTTGTTGCTCTTCTCTGGACACGTTCCAGCAAGTCAACATCTTTCCTAAACTGAGGGGCCCAGAACTGGACACAGGACTCAATGTGTGGCCTGACCAGTGCTGAGTACAGGGGCAGAATGACTTCCCTGCTCCTGCTGGCCACATTTATTCTCCAGGCCCTTTACCAGCTTTGTTGTCCTCATCTGCACTCACTCCAGCACCTCCACATCTCTCTTGTATTAAGGTTCCCAAAACTGGAAACAATACTCGAGGTGTGGCCTCACCAGAGCTGAGTACAAGGGAAAAATCACTTCCCTACTCCTGCTGCACACAGCATTTCTGATAAAAGCCAGGATGCCATTGGCTTTCTTGGCTACCTGGGCACACTACTTGTTCATATTCAGTTGCTTGTCAATTAGCATCCCTAGGTCCCTCTCTGCCAGTCAGCTTTCCAGCCACACTTCCCCAAGTAACATTGCTTGGGGTTATTGTGACCCACATGCACAACCTGAGGTTTGGCCTTGTTGAACTTACCCCATTAACGTTGGCCTATTGATCCAATCTATCCAAGTCCCTATGTAGAGCCTTTCTACCCTCATGCTGATCAACACTCCCACCTACTTTGGTGTCATCTGTGAACTTAGTGATGACACACGCTGTGTCTTCATCAAGGTCATCAATAAAGATGTTAAACAGTAGTGGTCCCAACACTGAGCCCTGAGGAACACCACTTGTGACCAGCTGTCACCTGGATTTGACTCCATTGACCACCACTCTTTGGGCCTGTTTGCCCAGCCAGTGCTTTATCCAGCGGAGTGTGTGCTCATCCAAGCCACAAGCAGTCAGTTTGTCCACAAGACTTCTGTAGGGAGCAGTGTCAAAGGCTTTTCAGAAGTCTAGGAAGACAATACCCACAGCCTTTCCCTCATCCAACAGTCAGTCATCTTGTCATAGAAGGAGATCAGTTTGCTCAGGCAGGACCTGCCCTTCATAAATGCAAGCTGACTGGGCCTGATCCCCTGGTTGTTCTCTATATGTGGTGTAATGGTGCTTGAGATGATCTGCTCCATGACCTTCCCTGGTACTGGGATCAGACTGTCAGGTCTATAGTTTGCTGGATCCTCCTTTCTTCCTTTCTTGTAGATGGGTATTATGTTTGCTACCCTCCAGTCCATTGGGACCTCCCCAGTTAGCCAGGACTTCAGGTAAATAATGGATAGTGTCTTGGCAAACACATCTGCCAACTTCCTCAGCACCCTTGGGCGTAGCCCATCCAGCCCCATAGACTTGTGTGCATCTAAGTGGTGTAGCAGATCACTGACCACTTTCTCAAGGAAGTTGGAGGGCTGTGACTAGTGGTGTCACCCAGGGGTTGGTACTGGGTCCAGTCTTGTTCAACATCTTCATTACTTACCCAAATGAAGAGACAGAGTATGCTCTAAGCAAGTTTTCTGATCATACAAAACTGAGTGAGTGTCTGGCACACCAAAGGCTCTGCTGCCAGTGAGCCAGACCTGGACAGGCTGGAGAGCTGGGCAGAGAGGAATTTAATGAAGTTCAACAAGGGCAAGGAGGAATAACCCCATGCACCAGCACAGGCTAGGGTTTGACCTACTGGAAAGCAGCTCTGCAAGGAGGGTCTAGGAGTGCTGATGGACAAGAAGCTCACTATGAGTCAGCAATATGTCCTTTTGGCTGAGAAGACCAGTGGTATTCTGGGAAGCATTAAGAAGTGTGTGGCAGCAGGTTGGGGAAGTTTCTCCTCCCTCCTCTACTTTGCCCTGGTGAGGCCATACTTGGAGTATTGTGGGATCCCCAGTTCAAGAGGGACAGGGAAGTACTGAAGACAGTCCAATGGAGAGCCAGAAGAGATGGGGAAAAGCTGAGAGACGTGGAGCTCTTTAGCCAGGTAAAGAGAATACTGAGAGGGGATCTTATCAATACTTATAAATATCTAAATACTTATAATACTTATAATAAATATCTAAGTACTTATCAATACTTATAAATATCTAAAGAGTGGAGATCATGAGGATGGGGCTGATATCTTTTCAGTGGTGCCCAATCATAGAACCAGGAGCAATGGGTAGAAACAAGAACACAGCAGTTTCACTTGATCTTAAGGAGAAAATTCTTTACTTTGAGGGTGCCAGAGCACTGGAACAGGCTGCCCAGAGACATTTTGGAGTTTCCACTTCTGCAGACTTTCAAAAAACCCCTGGATGCATTCTTGTGCAACCTGAGCTAGGTGTAACTGCTTTAGCAGGAAGGTAGGACTAGATGACCTCAGAGGTCACTTACAAGCCCTGCCATTCTATGCTTTTCCAACTCTATGATTCTATGGTTTTATGATTCTATGAAATGGGAACAAAATAATCCATATTTCTGTGTGATTCTCTGGCCAAAACTATATGCATTTCCTGACTTATCCAAAGCCAGTTAAGTAGGTACTTGTCTGAACAAATCAAGGCATTTGGTTACCCACAGAGATATTCAAAGATGAAATTTGAGTATTTTAATAGAGACTGAATTTTTTGGTATTTTGAAGGAAAAAGGTTAAGACATTGCTTGGCCTAAATTACAAAACACAGGAGAAGCATTTTCTCCTGCTAGTAAGTTGCAGCTATGCCTGTGCTGAAACAAAATTGTTACTGGTATGTCTGAGGGTAAGAAACCCTTGTAGCTCCCTCACAAAGGCCCTAACCACACAGCTATTGCTTTCTGTTCCTAGGGAATTCAAGAGTATACAATTAGTTGGTACATCATCTCTGTTCACCACCTCCAGGTCACAGGTACTGACAGCCTTGCACATGAGGAAAGCCATATGGAAACATTCAACATCAGTAAACCCCCTGGGAACAGAAATAGTTTTCCAATCAGTCAGGTTGCCCTGGTTTTCTGGCCTAAGTTTAAATCTCCAAATCCCAAATTTCCCACTGTGACAATGTTTAGCAAAGGCCTAGATTTCCACACATCTGTGAAACACGCATCTGGTTTCCAAGATGGCAGGTAATCATTAGGGCAAGTTGATACAAATGCTAAATACAATTATATTTTCTAATTGCTCTCAGCACTCCTGTTGTCTCTGAAAAGCACTGTAGAGATAGATGTAGCTTATAATGAGAGGCAGCTTGTATTTCCACAGAATATTAGGAGTTGGAAGGCACCTCAAAAGATCATCTAGTCCAACCCTGCTGCCAGAGCAAGATCACCTATACCAGACCACACAGGAATGCATCCAGGTGGGTTTTGAATATCTTCAGAGAAGGAGACTCCACAGCCCCCTGAGCAGACTGTTCCAGTGTGCCATCACCCTCACAGTGAAAAACTTTTTCCTTGTGTTTACATAGAACTTCCTATGCCTCAACTTCCACCCACTGTCCCTTGTCCTGTCATTGGGCATCACCAAGAAGAGCTTGACTCTATCCTCCTGACACTCCCCCTTTACATATTTATAAACATTAATGAGGTCACCTCTCAGTCTCCTCTTCTCCAAGCTGAAGAGTCCCAGGTCCCTCATTCTCTCCTTGTAAGAAAGGTGTTCCTCTCCTTGAATCATTTTTGTGGCTCTGTGCTGTACTCTTTCAAGCAGTTCCCTCTCCTTCTTGAACTGAGGGACCCAGAACTGGACATAATATTTCAGATGTAACCTCACCAAGGCAGAGTAGAAGGGGAGGAGAATTTCTCTTGACATACTGAACACACCCCTTCTAATCCACCCCAGAATGGCATTGGCTTTCTTGGTCACAAGAGCACATTGCTTGCTCATGGTCAACTTTCCATCCACTAGGACCCCCAGGTCCTTTTCCCCTTCACTGCTCACTAACATGTCAGTCCCCAACCTATACTGATACCTGGGTTTGTTCTTTCCCAGGTGCAAGACTCTCCACTTGACCTTGTTGAATTTCATTTAATTTCTTCCTGTCCAGCTCTCCAGCCTGTCCAAGTCCTGCTGAACAGCAGCACAATCCTCTGGTGTGTCAGCCACTCCACTCAGTTTCGTGTCATTGACAAATCTGTTGACAGTGCACTCTGTGCCCTCATGCAGGTCATTGATGAGTATATTGAATAGCACTGGTCCTGGTACTGACCCCTGAGGGACTCCTTGAACTTAAAAGAAAAATCCCATCACCCTCTGTGAGTTCAGGCTAGAATGTGACATCTTTACATCAAATTTCCATCCAGGTTTTGGGCCAGTGTTAACAGTGTGTGGTATCTTAGCTACCTGGGGCCTTGTGAGGACAATATTCCACACTACCCTTACCTGGTAACCCAAAATTGGCATGGACTAGGTCATTTTTAAAAAACCTAATCATGGGCTGTCTTTCCAGGTGTCTTGAAAGTTACATAGCAAGGTAAATCATGCAAGACCAGTTGTAATAAATCAGATTATACTGCCTAGAAATGCATGACTAAAAGCATTTCTTTATTTCCTCATTTCTACTCTCAGTTTTCAGGCAGAAGGAAAAGCCTTCCAAACTTTCCAAGCATTTTTCAGTTACTTTCCAATTGTGAATTTATATTTCTTGTTCTTGATGTCTGTTGGTGGCAAGCTGTAAATGTTTGCCTGTAAACACTGACTACCATTTCTGTTTAACAGTAATGGCACTGCTCTTCCATGACATCAGAAATTACATTTGTAACATACAGCTAGCCACTTAACCTACCACCAGCCACTGAGGGATTCAACCAACTGAAACAGTGCAGATAGAGGCAGTCCATCACAACGGCTGAAGGCAAAAAAAATTATAAACAACTACAACACCCCTATCAAGCCATTCTCACAATTTTTAGAGGTTCAGCTAGCCTTAGGTACATATCACTGTTCACTAAAGGCCCAGAGATTTTAGAAAATACTAACATGGGGAGATGAAAAATAGTTTAGATCAGTTTGTGGCTTTCATGTGAAATACTATCATAGATATTTGATCTATTAAGTAGTTGTTTGTGGTCTTCCTAAGCATGATATTTTAAAATATGAAAAATACAGGCAAAATAATTTGGTAATAATTACATTATTAGAAAATTGGTATTTCTTTTAGGGCAGGCCAGAGAGTTATGTTATCTCTGGGAGCTGCATAGTCATGATTTGATCTGTAGGGAGTAACCCACAGTGTCCAGTCCTTTATAATAAATACTTCAGAGAAGAAAAGCCAGGCTAGACTACATATTTCATTTTAGTGGCAGCAAGCTACAAAAGGGTAGATCAGCTGGTTGTATAAGAGATATGTATGTCTGGACAACTCCTTCTGAAGTTCTTAGCTGTCATTACATACTTCCTGCAATATTAAACCAGCAGTAGCATTGACTGAGCCAAACTGTGCTGCCTAAAAGCTTGCAAACTAAGAGGGGATGAGCATGAATTTCTGCATAAACTTTATCCTAGCTAGTAAAGATCACTTATAAGATGCTTTCTTGAGGCTGTTTAAAATGGCAAAACTTTGCCATACCTTGATGAGCAGAGGATCTATCAGGATGCAGTTATCCCTAGCAGATCCCTTTTTCAGCCCAGTTACACTAGCACACTTCTTCATGGTACAGTCCTGATGTTCCATGACTGATGCCAAGATATAATTATGTCCCAAACATGGCAAGAGGAATAAGTATCTCTAAGTATGCTTTTGGCATGCTTGTCTTTATGCCATCTGAGGTAAAGGGGTTTCTCCTTCAAAGGTTTAATCCTAAAGACATTTGTCATGTATAGCTCCACAGAGTATATCTCATAAATAGAAGCACATAAAACTAAGCCAAAACACACTATGTACTGAGATTATGGATATTCCCACATTTTTTTGCAGAACTATACCTCTATCTAAAGGCTGTGATTTAAAAGGAAGAAAGAGGAGGGAGAAAATCTTAGCTGCCAACAGCTGTTGTTTCAGAGCCAATGAGAATGCACGAAAAGTCTGTATGAGTACAGCCTTCTTTCTGCCTCTGGAGTAGTACAAAGGAGAGATGGTCCAACAGTATAATTATGGGAGGGTGTTAAGTGAAAGAAGTGGTGCTGTAGACAAATCTTCATACCCTTGACCTGAGGCTCAGCATTTAACACTCAGGAGCAATCCAATTCTCAAATTTGTCCTTACCTGACTCATCACCATGTCTTGTCTGTCAAGCAAGGGTGCATGCAGGTGCATGCACTCATGATAGGCTATTCTTGTCATGGTGACACGGACATCATCCTCACCTCTTTTTAGTTGTATTTGTCAGTGGAACTGCATGTCACTTACCCTCATACCACATGAGGAACAATGTCCTGTAATTCTATCTTCTCTCTAGAAACTTGAGTTGATAGGATTTTGATTCTATTCCACTAGTCATATCTACTTTGTGATTTTCTGTAACAAGCATATCTGAGTCAACTGCAAGCTGAGTCTGTTTAATTTAGCCCACAATTAGCTTAGCTATGGTGCTAAATAATAACGTATTCATAGCACTTTTTTGGGGGGAGGGGGAGATATTTTATTAAAACCACAGATTTTTATCTTATTTCTCATGTTAAACATGATGCAGAAGACTACACCATATGCTCAGGCTTCTATGTACTATTGTTGTTTGGAAGATGCAATGGCTACTATGGCAGCAGAGAAAAATTTTGTTTGGGGCACAAATGTTCGCAGGTAATATATTCTTCTAAAATTTACTGGTAAAAGCAGAGGGTCTTCTCTCTTGTTTTATATATATGTGTGTGTGTGTGCGTGCATGTGTGTATACAAATATATATACATATACACATATCTATACATATACAGACATATATATATTCATATACGTATATGTGCGCATGCCTTTCCTGTCTTCTTAAACTAGAGACTTCATCATTATTCACTGAAACCTTTCATCCCTCTGGGATTCTATTGAAGTGCCTGCTCTTGGTGATACTTGCTGCAGTGAGTAACCCAAATGAATACCTTACCTGTGGGCGTGTTAAAATGGCCTCCTTTTGAAAGCATTGAATTGTGCTATCAGCAGACATTGCACAGATACTGTCTTTTTTCACAATAACAGAAGAAAAGCAATAGGAGACACTTTACGCACTGCTGTGTCTCTGTTACTGTCTTGTACACATACAGATGTATAAAAAATACTGTAACATCCTAATAACAGCCAGGAACTTTCTTTCACTTAGATGCAATTGGTTCATTGACTAAGATTAAAATGTATTTGTTTTAATTAAACTCAGTTGCAACTTGCCATCACTGAACAAGATCACTTAGCATTTTTTCTCAGGACAGAATGCCCCACAATGGTGTTGTATCAGGCCTGTATGCTCTGGAGAAAGACTTCAAGACAAAGTTTAACTGTCTTAAGCAGGCCCTATGGGGAGATGTAAAAAAATGTGCTCATGCTTGTCTTCCTTGAAATGTAAAAGCAGTAGAAGTCTGTAGGATTTGAGTAAGCTATCAGACAGTGCCCACTTCATTCTCTAAATGCAGCACTAAAACTTATACTTACATAGAAAAACAAATATTGCTGCAATGTTGACACTATCTGTCTGAGACACTCCACTCCCATACAGTCTTGCCCTTCCTGATGAAATGAACTAGAGCTGCATGTATAGTAGGTTCATTTTCACCCCTTACCAGCCATGACTTGTTCAAAAGCCTGGGAAATCATTATGAGGTTTTTTTCCATCACTTTCCAACTGACTTGCGTCAGACTTGCGGTGTTCAGCATGGTACACTGAAGCACATATTGGAATGACTGTAAGTCCCATGTGAATAGAGGTGTCCCAGGAAGATGACTGTATTTATTCTGCTTATGATAGAATAGAATAGAATAGAATAGAATAGAATAGAATAGAATAGAATAGAATAGAATAGAATAGAATAGAATAGAATAGAATAGAATAAACCAGGTTGGAAGAGACCCCCAAGATCATTGTATCCAACCCATCATCCAGCACCATCTAATCAACTAAACCATGGCACCAAGCACTCCACCAAGTCTCCTCCTAAACACCTCCAGTGATGACAACTCCACCACCTCCCCTGGCAGCCCATTCCAATGGGCAATCACTCTCTCTATAAAGAATTTCTTCCTAACATCCAGTCTAAACCTCCCCTGGTGCAGCTTGAGACTGTGTCCTCTTGTTCTGGTGCTGGTTGCCTGGGAGAAGAGACCAGCCCCCACCTGTCTACAACCTCCCTTCAGGTAGTTGTAGAGAGCAATAAGATCTCCCCTGAGCCTCCTCTTCTCCAGGCTAAGCAACTCCAGCTCCCACCCCTCACCAACTTTGTTGTATTCTGTGTGGTGGAGCCTTAACCAGTTTCTAAGAACTATAAGTGAAACTATCAAGATCAAAAAATGTTGGCCAGAGCCATAATGTAGCTAAAACCAAGGTTTATATCTGTACATGGCACCACAGGAAGGGAAGTAAATCAGAGAATAGCAATCTAGACCAGTATCTTGACATACTCCTCACATCTCTAATCTGTTGTCTGGTTTGTTTTGTTTTTACCTCCTTTGTACTTCCTGTTGAATCTCATGCCCTAGTCCATCTTCTCACCAACTGCTGGTATTGGATAACCTTTGACTGCAGGTGCCCTGCAATGTGCCCCTTAGGCAAGGCAGCATTCACAGAGATGGCAAAGGTAGTACAATCTGCCAGAGAATGACTTCTGCAGTGCTGGGAGATTTCTGGAGCAAAAAGGTCCAGTATAAGTGTCTGGCCCTGAACTGATACAGCTATCCATAAACAAGCAAGCCTGTGGTCAAAACCTGAAGGACATGGCTGAAACATGCTTTGCATTGCAGATGGCTCCAGATCCTGTCTATTCACCTCCTAAGATGTTGATACAAATTGTTTTTCTTGGGACTGCCACACTTTGTCAATTTATTTTTAAAAACAACTCACTTTAATTTCCTTATTGAAAAACTTTTTTCTCAGTCACTTTAATTTCCGCTAACAATTTACAGAAATTCTAGGCACCCCAAGAAATACCTGCAAAGTATATCCTTGAGATCCATAACAAGGTCTTTCTCTGAGTGAAGTCAGTGGTAAACAAGTCCAGTACAATCACTTCTGTGGCAATGTCAGATAGATACTCTGTGCTCCTTGATTGCATCAATACCAGGACTGCTTCAATATTTGTCTGAGCTATCATAGGATACAAGTGAGAAGGTTCTTTACTGAAAACACTTAGAGAAAATAGTGTTATAGGAGATGCTACAACAGCAACTGCAACAAAAATTGGATGAAAATATGCTTCTCACTACAAAAACTAATCTTACACTCTCAAGAAATGCTACAGAAAAAAAAGTCAACGACAGAATCATTGAATAGCATAGATAAAGGTTGGGGTTTTGTGTGCATGTTTTCTTTGCTGGTTTTGATTGGTCGGGTGGGTGGCTGTTTTGTTCGGTGTTTTTTGGTGTTTGGTGTTTTTTTCGCTCCCCTTTTTCCTTTCTTGGGATTCTATTACCTCTCTAGTGGATGTCTAGAAATTGGGGTGGGCTGGTGTTAAGTAGTAATTGTCACAATGGAGAAAAATTAGCAACTTTTGTTATTTCAAATGGTAATTACCTGATTACTCTTCAGTCATGGTGTCTGTCACTTGGAAAAGGACAGCATGAGGCTGTTCCAGATGCCTTTATTTAAAATCATTAAAAGAAATATACTAGTATAGACTTCCAAAACCAGAAACACCAAGACTAAAGAATTGGTTTTATCTGTAAACAAAGCAAAATGTTGATTACTGGAAATAATATAACTACGAACAATGCTGAACAACCCTATTCTTCATGAAGGGCCACACATAATATTACACTAACAAAAAATAAAGACAGGCATGGCTTAGCTAGATGCAAATGAGACATAGAGGAAAACTAATAGAGAACTATTATGACAAGTTGAAGAAAACTTGAAGGTAAAATCCAAGCTACAGGATCACCATGAATACCAAGCCCATCTGCTTTGTGGATTTGTTTTTTTTTGTGTGTGTGTGTGTTTTTGTTGGGTTTTTTTTTCTTTCTTTTTTTTTTTTTTTAGGGAAAAAAAAGTGTTACTTTTCTGCTTCTATTTGCATTGATTTATGATAGTGATTAAGGTAAACACTGGAGAAACTTGTAGCTACCATCCCTCAGTCATAGTGACCAAAGCATTCATTTGGTTGCACATCTACTGCATGAGTTTAGAGAGAGAAACTCAGGCTGAGATTAATCAAATGTCTTGGCCATACACTTTTGGGCAAAGAATTAAGGAACTTTGTTATTTACAGGGCTGCAGTTCCTGCAAATGATGGAAAAGCTTGAACTTACATCTCTGAGGCAGCTGTCGGGATAAAGATCATTTCAAGTTTTAGGATTTACCTCCCTAAGCTGCTTTCATATACTGTTCTTTTCATCAGAAAAGCAGTTTCATGCAATACTTGGACTTCAGACAGAGCTGAAAGGAGGACAAGGCTACATATATTATTATTCCAAGTCACTGGAGACAGAGGAAGAGGTCAGAATGCTCAGAGATAGAAGCTGAAAAAGCGAAGTAAGAATGGCAGGGATGGCACATGAATGTATCCGTGGTGACTGCTCTCTATTTCTTTATGGTGCAAGTTTACCTCATGTTTCCCACAATCAGCATGGGTGCTCTACACAAGAATAAAGAACAGCCAGTGCACAGGTCACTTTAGTTCCGGCAAATGGTATTACTAATGTAACAATATGCATGGATTCAAACATCTGCAACAACAAGATCATGTCATCTCTTTATTTTACCTACCTGCAGAAAGATAAAATCCACCATATTTGAACCTTATATCAGATTGATAGGCTGGAAATATGATAAAATATGAGTATGACTTATTAAATATAAAAAAAATTTTTCTGAGCCAATTTGATTCAGGTTCATTTGCCTGGTCAATTATAGGTTAATTACACAGGATAGAAGGCTAATAAACACAGAATAACAGTCTAGAACAATCAGAACTTGGAATAGAGAGGAACAAATTGGACATTTCTTATACAGGTGAAACCAAACAGCAATGTTGCCTCGGGGTGGTGAGATGGACCACCTCGAGTTCACAACAGAACTAACCAACAGGTAACAAGCGATAAACCTTAGAAATAACCAGGTAAATTAGCATAAGTTACACACAAACTGCTGAGCTGTTAACTACCAAAACCTTTGCTGAACAAAGGGATATTCTGAGTTTGTAGTTATAGTCCAAAGGGCAGTGTCCAAAATTAGCGGAAGTGAGAGAGAGGAAGACATGCTGCTGTGGAGAAGATCTAGGCACTATTTGGTTGCTAGGACAAAAGAAGCTAATTGGCCTGAAGACAGGAGCTGCTGCCTTGAATCACATTAATGAACAGGGTGGGGAGAAGATGAGAGAGAGACAAGAACAACAAACATACCAGCATACAAGTGTATGAGCATAGGAGCATTCAAAGTCTTCTATAAATTCCCTTTTTGAAAACCGAATGGCCCAATGGCACATTAACTATTCAAATCCTGCCAATCAGTTCAAAATGTTGTATGGCTAGCAGAACTGCACACTCAGCCTCTGACATGTGCAGTTGCCTTTCTGAAACGTGAGGCTCAGGGTCCAGCTTCCACGCCCTCCAGGCAGCCCTAATAGCGCCTGCCTGTTGACTCCTCGACCTCAATCCAGACCCTGCAACAGAGAGGGAGGAGAGAGGGGCAGTGGCTTAAACAGATTTAGCTGGCTTTTTAATGCCTTTTCCAGGACAGCACAATTCTTAAAAAGCATGGAGTAATTCTAAGAGTCTCTAAAGGTACTGCCTTCCTGAAATATGCTGGTCACCCAGGTGATAGATGCTTGCTGGATAAAGTAATTAAAAGGGTGTTTGTTAAAACACATTGCTGCATTCAAATTTCATCATTGTCCTAGTTACCCTGGGGGCAGACTTCAGAACAACTCACTGAATTCATAGTGATACTTATGCACACATGTAAATCAGCCAATATTCATATTAATTTTGATAAATTAATCAGCTGCCACTATCACATGTACACATAAAAAAATGTGACCTAATCTGTCTCTCCAACAAAGGGCAGGTGGGACAAAGATGCAAAGATTCTCTGCAGTATTTATTATGTTTACCAAAAGCACTTCAAAGCAGAAATTCACAATCTCTTCTTCTTCATTTCCACTAAACACCAGTCTAAGGTCGTCATGAGCTGTTCACAGAAATATATTAATTTTATTTTTTTTTTAAGAGTATATTGGAAACCAGGAAAACAGTGAGGTCAGGCAGCAGTCCAGAATCTTTGAAGCAGGTTTTCTGGAGACACAGTCTGTGGTCTCAAGGTTGAGAAAAGCTGCTATCAACCAAAAATACGTGGAAAGAGACAAGAATTTGTATGAAAATCTGCTCACTTTTTCCATTGCAGTTATTTGTTCGTTGTCTGGTACTAGTAATCAAGATGTCAGTATTCTAAGAGTATTTTCTATGCTCCCAGGCCCTCTGCAGATAATCTAGTGTGCTATGTCTGAGAAGAGTTTGGCAGAACTTCTAGCATTACTGAATCCAAGCATCATGCAAAGAAACAAACAAACAAACAAACAACTGGGGTTGCAAGCCCTGCTTTCCTGTCTACCTCTGTAGGTTCCTAGACACCTTGGAGAAGCTGGAACAACAAATCATTAAGGAATCCCAACATGACTATCTGAAGTGGAAACTGTTTTCTTTATCAACATCTCTGCATGAGAAAGATTCACATATATTAATTATCACTTAACCAACTCAGAATACCAATTAAAAGAAGGAATTAACAAGGTTAGGAAAAAGCAAACATTTCCTTGAAAGATTCCCTGCATAACCTGATTATCTGTCATGTTAAGAGCCATTCTCCTACTCGCAGAGCACATGCTTTGTTAAACACAGTTTTAATGCATTTTGTCCCGTGCTTACGTTAGGAAATTCTAGTCCCTGTGCTACCTGCAAGCCATTTTCCATTATCTGGCACACTGCATGGCAGCACCAACTGGTAATTTCCCCTGTGTGGTAAGGGGAGGTTGCTGACACTGGCTATGCTACCGCAACTTCCTCCTGCACTGGAGCCAAGTACGGGTAGTGGGACTAGAATGAAAACTCCCCAGAAAACTGACTCTTTTACAGGCACTTTGCACTGCTTGACTGGCAGAACACAGTAGCAAACCTAGCTTTAAGCTTTACATAAAAGAAGATAAACAGAAATCAAAAGTCTTGACTTGAGAACAACATGGCTCAATTAAAACTCTGTGAATAATTGTAGCCTTTGGATTGCATAAACCGTTGGACACTGGACAGAATTTTAAGGACGTATTGTTTTTCATTTCTTATTGTGGAAGAAGGTCTGCCATTATTTTCTCATCTCTTAAACAGCAAGAATAGAAAGAGATACACATAGTTTTTAGCTGCAGTGAACTTTCATCTCTGAAGTGAAACCTGATTTGTGTATTGAATTAAGCAAATGAACATGGAAGTAATTCTTCCTTCAGAGTCAGTATCAAATAAATCCCAGTTTCAGGACAAAAAAACCAGCAAATAAAACCACTGAAATGTAGAAGAATTATGGGTGAGAGAAGATAAAGCAAACTAGATTTTTTTTTCTTTTTATTTTGGCAGCTATAAAAGTGTTATGGAGTTGCTGAATATTTGCAGAAATGTTCAATGAAGAGCTGAGAGTAAAATGTCTGGTTAGCTTTGTGAAGCTCCCTTAGCAATTTCTCAACCCATGTTATTACATATTTTCCATCCAAATATTAGCTAAAAAGAATCTAACCCAAAACCAAACAACCAACTAAACAACAAAAAGCCCAAATAAAATCAAATAAAAGTGGAATTTACTAGGTTTCTCTTCAGAATAACAGATAATGTTTAAAGGAATATGGAAAGATTAATGGTTTGCAGTGGTAGACAAGACTGGAGGAGGAATAAAATAAACTAATTTCCCACCCCGCTTCTCACCCCCAGTTTGCCAACAGGTGTAAGAGATGGGAACTGGCCTTCCTGCACTTGGCCCTATGACTGCAGCTCACACAAATCTAAGCTGAGGTCAGCCTCCTAACCCACTCAACACAGTTTCCTAAAATGGACTGTGACCCTTCTAAACAAATATTCATGGGAAACTTTCACAGGTAATAGTTTGCACTCTTTTAAAGTGCTTCACATAGGAGCACTGCAGAAAAATAAATAAATCTGTTACAATATGCCATACAACAAATTGTAGTACCATAGACATTTTGGACCTTTGCTTTCTGCCCTCTTCTGTTTTTTTCATCTATGATGCATAGTGAAAACTCAAAGACTAATGCAAATGCAACTAAATCCTGAATATGTCTCAGTGATTTACTGTTGCATCATGGCACGTTTCAGCACTTATGTTCTACTTTGAGGCAAATTTGTCTCTGAGTTCACCCAGCTTTGAGACTCCTTGGGGATTCTTCCCTAAAAAGATTCTTCTTGCAGCAATACAGAAAATATCCCTATATCACAAAAGGACTGAGGATGTCAGGTATGCCTTTCCAAAGAATTATGGAAGCACTTTTTTCCATTGCTTTAAAGGCCACCACGACTGCTTCCCTCCAACAGAGAAGAGAGGGAAAGTAACACAGTAAAAAGTCCGGTTGAGATAAAAAGTTGAGATAAGAGCTTTAATAAGACAAATGAGATAACACAATGCACAATTACTTTAGCCTGTTCTCAGAAAAAGGGCAACAAAATGCAGCAACAGCAGCAGAATTCATCAAACTACCCCTCCACCCCCTCATCCCCATCCATCCCCTTCCTGTGTCATGCCAATGCAGTGGAAGAAAACCAACACCCCAAACCCAGAAACCAGAGCCAGCATCAGGAACAGGAAGCCTCTCATGTTACAGTCTGAACTTCAAGCACCATAACACTTTGCTCCAGTTAGCACTTCCAATTTGAAGCTGTCATGGCAGCAGCATGGTATTGAATAACAGCAGCAGATTCAACTCAGCCCATGACAACTGTGTAGCTCAGCCTCTAAGTAAACTCCACAAAGATAGGACCAAAAGCTCAAAGGCACCAGGAGACCCATGACCAATAACTAGAACATCTGAATCTCTAACCAGATCTGGAATGGATTTGTCCAACCAAACCATAACTCATGCGAAGTTCTGCCTAAGTGTAGCGTTCTGCTAACAGACGATCGGTGTGATATTTATGACATTTTGGAATAACTTCCTCAACACCTGGGAGAGAGAGTGAAAACAGCAAGCAGGGATGAGCTTTTGAACTATGACATCCAGCCCCTTCCTCCATCACCTCACAGAAACACAATACCTGTGTTAGCTATCTGTTGTAAGCTGGTTGATAAATATACACAGGACAGAAAATCCTTCTGCAGATTAACACATTAACCCCAGGGGACTGGGAAGAGGAGGAAAAACATCACCTCTCCATGGGTAGTCTTGACAACAGTGCTTTGCCTTTTGAGACTTTGGCTGATGGTGGTAGCAAGTGAGCAGATAAGGGGGGTTGCAGTGTCCTAAAAAGCTGTTCTTGATTTCACAGCTTTCAGCTATTAACACTGTAACTAACAACTGGGACCCTTAGCAGCAACTTAGGCTGGCCTGGAAAACACACTATGACCATTTGGAACTGTGATTAATGACTCATAAGCAAGAGAGAATTGTGTTAAAGAGGGAATAAGCCAGAGACCGCCACCAAATGCTGTCCATTTACTTACAGATAAGAATTTTAGTCAGGAGACACAAAGCATAAATCAGAGCCTTCTGGGAAATGAAAGCAGAAGGATTATGGTGGAAAGTGACTGGTTTTTACCAGAATATTTTGCTCTAGGCTATTCTTGATATTATTCCTTCTCTAATGTAGGATTATAGGTGCATTACTAGCAAAATTATAATTAATTCAGGTCTTTCAATGTCTAGGAATCATTCAAAGTGTAATTTTGGAATATATACATGGTTTTATAATAGCAAGGTATGCACTCAAATTGTTATTAAATTCATGCTTGCTGTGACTTTTGAAGAAGAAATAGTAATCTTCTGCAAAAGATGATGCTTGTAATTATGCCTTTAGCAATTTTTCATTTAGGAGCATCTTGCTCTGCAATAAGGCATCAAATAAATAGATTCTCGCTAATTTGGAGTCTATTGAGAGCAGAACATTGATAATCTCAGACTAGCATTTTGTCTCTTTTGCCTGGAAAGAGTTTTGTTCACACGTGGTAATGAATGCTTGTATTCCTTGAGGTGAATGACACTATTCAAATATATTCTGTGATGCAGAATTAATTTCCTTTCTTTCTCATTATCTGTTAACCCAGTTACAATGAATCTCCAGTCTGATTGTTTTGGAGAAATCCAAATGCATACAATCACCTTTTTTGGCAGAAAAGGTGTTACAATGGGAAGTAAAACCTCAGCTTTATGAACATGTCAGGTTTATATAAATGCAACTCCCATGAGGTATTTGCTCCCAAATATACTTGTATGCTTGGCACTGCCAAATCTTGTGCTGAGAACCTCAAGGATGTTTTGAACAAGGTTTCTTCCAGTGCATAGGCCACAGAAAAACTGTGGGAGACACATGGTGACCAAACCTTTCTCTCCCAATACACTGCTGTGGTGGAGTAGGAAGGTTCCCCCACACACACAAAAGAATTCCACAGCTAACTCAGCCGGAGAAGCAGATGAAAGCTGCATTTTACAAGCAGATATGGAATGTAATGAATATGTACAAAAACATACAATATTTACAGTATATACAGAAGTATACAGCAAAGTATGTAATACATACTTTCCCCAACCCCCCTGTGGCCAGGGGGGCTCGGCCTTTTCCCCCTTCTCCCTCCCTACCTCCCCTTTTTCCCAAAAGGGTTAGAGAGAGAGAGAAAGGAAGGTAATTAAAAGGGGAAAACTTTGTTAAAGCTCAAAGCGAATGCAAAAAGTTAGTTTTCTTATCTGGTTAGCAAGAATTGTAGAGAGAAACGAGCCAGCTCACAGCACAGGGGGAAGAAGAAGACGACTACTGACTGACTCCCCCCGACTGAAAGACTAAACAAAAATTTACAGCCGGGTTCCACCAATGAAATTGAATTAGCATATCATTGTTTTCATTCTAATATCAAAACATTCGGCTAGAGTGTTCAGAAAGTGTCTCTTTCTTAAAGGCACAGCCTAAACCGGTCACAACTGCTAACAGACATGAGTTATGAGGAATAGCTCATATTTGTGTTATTAATTCTAAGGTCTCTCCTTCATATGGAACTGTGAATACAATAATAACATTTCCCAGTGCAGGTTGCCTCACTGTGAAATGAGAACTATCTTGCTACTTGTGGTGGTTTTAGGCTACGTCTTTAAAATTCAGTTACAGATTTTGAGCTGAAAAGTAGGAAAATATAAATGAATCAGTATTGGGTGTGAAAAGAAAAACAAAAGATTATTCTAAACAAATTCATTGGGTAGATATCTAGAATAACAGGAGCTGTACCATAACAATTCTCCCCTTTTCTCTTCTCTTTTGCTCTCAGCTGGTTTTGCTTCACTCAGGAGAGATAATGTGCTTTGGCTGACCTTGGCTAAATCTAACTGCTCCTTTCTCCTGTCCGTTTGGTACAGGGGGGCGAAGGGGGTAAGGCGGGGAGAAGCTAGCAGCTTCCCCTGGTCCTTGGCCAGGGGTGTCCTTGTGCTGTTTATTAATTGTAAATATCTGTAAATATTGTAAATACTGTATATTTTGGCATTTAATCGTAGAGTGTAGATTTTGCTTGTAAATACAGCTTTCATTTGCTTTAACTGAGTTGTCTGGCAAAGTTAATGTTGGGGGGAAACTTAAACCCACCACACTACTTCTATGCAAATTGTTTCAATTACATTATTATAACCTGTCATTAGTAAATGGCTTCAGCAGGAAAGCCTGGCACTTCCTTAAGCTCCACTGCAACAGAATATCTGTACTTTTAAGCCTATGTTTTAGAGGATATAATTTTCACCTGCATAGGTTGCTGTGTAAGTGTTTCACAAGTGGAAAGCACCATAATTCGAAAACTCATCAACAGTGCAGTGAGCTCGGTTTGAAGTGTATTTCTGACCAAGTAACATTGTACAGTAACTAAGTTTAGAAATGCAATAACTTTCCCACCAAAACTGATCACAGAGAAAACACATTAATAGGACAACTTGGTTATTAATACATGTGATGGGTTGAAAATTCTCCCCAACATTAAATTTCCAGACCAGCCCAGTTGGAAGCAAATGAAGCTGTATTTACAAGTAAAACTACAGTCTACAATGAAATGCAAGGAATGTATACCAAATATACAATATTTAAATATATTTACAGGTATTTACAATTTATAAACAGCACTAGACCCCCCCGGTCAAGAACCAGGGGAGCTGCCAAGCTGCCCTTCCCTGCCTGCTTCTTACCCCTCTCAACACAAAGGGAAAAGATAATTGTTTGTTAAGATACTCAGCCACAACAAAGAACACAGCCAAGGTCAGCAAAGCCAAGCAGAAGTTAGTGTTTCCCAGAGCAAGGAAGCTGAAAGGCGGGAGAAAGTTTACAGATCTGTTTTGTGTCAGTTGTCTATCCAATGGGATTGTTTATTAATTTTCAAACATAATAGTAATTTAATTACATTCTACCACTTTCTGTTCAAGATCTGTGGAAAATTTTCCAGGCAAAGCCTGAAACTACCACAATACATCAATAACACTGTGACTCATATTGTGTGTTCAACAAAATAAGGCTGTGAAGGTTCTTGATAGGAGCTATGCTGTATGGAGCGTTATCTTCAGTGGTAGAAGTATATACATGATCTAAGCTCCATTTAGCCATTCAAGGCTATATTTAAGCACCCAAAAGAAGCATTCTGACTTTTAAATGTGCTAAACAAAGCACCTCCAGCTATAGTAACTAGTGACACAAATAATTTAAAAGCACATCCTGATCAAACACAAACAGAAAATGCAGTTTTTTAGGCTGTGAGCAAGCTGTTAAGGAACATATTGTTCCTTAATTTATAAATTATATGGCAAATATCAATAACCATTTTATTAATATTAAAATTGCCAAAATTTGTCAAAAAAGTTGGACGTACAGTTAGAATATATATTTACAAGTGCATGCACAGTATTTAGGCAACTGTAACAGTTTAAGAATTTTATGCAAACCAGGAGGAATATAAGAGAATGGTAATATCCCCAGGAGCAAAATGGCACTTGACTACACAGGGGAAGACTCAACAAGAACCATTAGGCCAAAGAGGCAATGAATTAGTTACTCACAGCTGGTTTCACACGATTGTGGAGTGCTGCTGCTGTGTATATCTGTTGAGGCTTTGGGGCTCTCTCATGCACCAGGCACAGCTGGTTGCTGGCAGGAATGCCATGTGGTCTTCGATGGCTGGTCTGGCTTCAGCAGATGGCAGGCTGTTAACAGTCCTAGGGAAACTGAGGCATGGCAAAATCCTGGTTGCAAGGGGAAGCAGGCTTGGTTCTGACTCCTAAGCTCATGGCTTCTCTCATAGCTTGCGGTGTGAAGGCTCGCAGCTTATCCCTGGCTCTGGACTGGGCACTCAAGGCAATGAAACTCAAAGCAACTTCAAGCCAGACAGATCCAAGCAGGTTCAAGTAAGGCAAGGCTTAAACAAGGCAAGGCGACTAGAAATCAGTCGGTATATGGATCTTACCTGAGTTTCGATTAGGCCAATAGGGCAACTGAAGCCAGCACATAGTTACCCAGTGAGAAGGAGTTCTGCCTGGCTGTAGCCGTAAAGGCAGAAACACAGGTCTGGTCAGGCAGGTGCTGTGACCAGTACATGTGCTCTTACTATAGATACAGGGATGTTTACCAGACACGCAAGGTCCTGTCCCCTTTGTTCCTTTTCCCATGTTACCCTGACTTTCTCCAGGAAGGAGAGGGCAGAGAGGGACACATTAGGGTCTGTCTAGGTTTGTGCTGGGGCTGTTTGGCCCTACCATGACACTAGCACATAATCTTTACACTAATTGAAAGTCAACCCTGATGTTTCAAGAAATTTTGCTATAACAGTGTATGGTTTTAAGTGAAACTCAAGCCCTGCTTCCATTTTTGCATGCCCTTTTTCAAGCATGTGACAAGTCCATCATCCAGAGGAGTTGCTTGTCCACTTCTCAGCCCTGGATTTGTTTTTAGGGATATTAAATGTTTCTGGCCTTCAGTAAACATGAATATAAATAGTTAGTAGGTATTCTCATATACCTGGTGTAAGCATTGTGATTCAGTGAGCTGAAAATATCATTATTAAGAAGAAAAAGAAAGGCTGTCAGTGTTAAGAAAAAGCAACATGGAGCACAGTGAATCCACACTGGATATTCCAGAAACACCATTAAACAGGACAATTACTTTGCCAGTCATCGGAGAGACAGGAACACAACAGATGTATTCCTGAAACAAACCTCTCTCTGTGTTAATCTTTTTGTTGTTAATTTGCAGAAGAGAGACATGCATAAACTTCAGAGACTTCATTTCAGTAGCCAGTTTTGGAATAAAATTAAAAATACTTCCTGCTTCTGGCCTGCTGCTGTATGTTGTGGAGGAATCCATTGCCACCCATGTTTGGGTTTTATAGATACGTGTGTATGTGCCTTCCCTTTTCCCTCAATATCTTTAATTATTTGTTAAAATTACTTTCTTAGCTTCCAATTCTGTGCAAGTCCTTTTGTTTACTCCTTACTTCCCCTGCTTATTTTTTTCCCTGATCAGAGAGAGGGAGTGATAGTCTAAATCTGTCCTGTGGGAGTTTTGCCCTGAAACCTTTAAATGGTGACAATCCTAAATGATGTAATTGTTAGTGCTTAAAAAAATCAGTTTTCTGGTAAAAACAGTAATGCACTGGGAAGCTGAGGTAGTTTGAGGCCTTTAAGAAAGAAAACCCAAGCCACAACGCAGGGTTGAGTCCTCCACGAGGACTGGAAGCATGCAGTCTGCAACCCATTTACAGAATGGAAGAGAGGATCAGGGAAGGCAAATGGCTGCTGCAGGGCACAGGGAAAGTCTTTTGAACCCAAATCTTCAAACAGTATAGTCTTTCAATTACAAGAACAAGCATCCTCCCACTCTCCTTAAAGCTGATGAAGGTGCAAGAAACCCACATAACTTTTTCAAAAGTTTCCAGTTAATATAAGCATTTTCACTGGTTATTAAAATGTTTCAGACCACTCTTTAAGAAACATGTTATTTATGCTCCACAAGACAATGTATTGCTAGTGAGAGGGTAAACACCTAAACTGCAGATGATCAAAACACCTATGTGACTGTGAGAAGCATTTCATCATATATAGATCTTGAGTGTACAAGGACATAAACATAGAACTTGACCTCCTCAGTGATAATAGATGGGAAACTTGAAATACAAATGTTTTCTTACTAGGCTGTCTAATGACAATTATTTTACTGAGACACTCTGATTTTAAAGTATGCCGAGAAGTAAAATAGAATAGAATAGAATAGAATAGAATAGAATAGAATAGAATAGAATAGAATAGAATAGAATAGAATAGAATAGAATTAGAATAGAATAGAATAGAATAGAATTACCAAGGTTGGAAGAGACCTTGAAGATCATCGAGTCCAACCTGTAACCATAACCTCACAACTAGACCATGGCACCAAGTGCCACATCCAGTCCCCTCTTGAACACCTCCAGGGACGGCGACTCAACCACCTCCCCGGGCAGCGCATTCTAAAGACGAATCACTCTCTCGGTGAAGAACTTTCTCCTCACCTCCAGCCTAAACTTCCCCTGGTGCAGCTTGAGACTGTGTCCCCTTGTTCTGGTGCTGGTTGCTAGGGAGAAGAGGCCAACCCCTTCCTGGCTACAACCACCCTTCAGGTAGTTGTAGAGAGCAATGAGGTCGCCCCTGAGCCTCCTCTTCTCCAGGCTAAACAGCCCCAGCTCCCTCAGCCTCTCCTCATAGGGCTTGTGCTCAAGGCCTCTCACCAGCCTTGTTGCCCTTCTCTGGACATGTTCAAGTGTCTCAATGTCCTTCTTAAACTGAGGGGCCCAGAACTGGACACAGTACTCAAGGTGCGGCCTAACCAAAGCAGAGTACAGGGGCACAATGACCTCCCTGCTCCTGCTGGCCATACTATTCCTAATGCAGGCCAGGATGCGGTTGGCCCTCTTGGCTTCCTGGGCACACTGCTGGCTCATGTTCAGCTTCCCATCAACCAGCACCCCCAGGTCCCTCTCTGCCTGGCCGCTCTCCAGCCACTCTGACTCCAGCCTGTAGCGCTGCCTGGGGTTGTTATGGCCAATGTGCAGAACCCGGCACTTGGATGTGTTAAATCTCATGCCATTGGACTCTGCCCATCTGTCCAGCCTGTCGAGGTCCCTCTGCAAAGCCTCTCTGCCCTCCAGCAGATCAACTCCTGCCCCCAGCTTGGTGTCATCTGCAAATTTACTGATGATGGACTCAATGCCCTCATCCAGATCATCAATAAAGATGTTGAAAAGCATGGGGCCCAGCACTGATCCTTGGGGGACACCACTAGTGACAGGCCGCCAGCTGGATGTGGCACCATTCACCACCACTCTCTGGGCTCGGCCCTCCAGCCAGTTCCTAACCCAACGCAGTGTGCTCCTGTCCAAGCCATGGGCTGCCAGCTTGGCCAGGAGTTTGCTGTGGGGGACGGTGTCAAAGGCCTTGCTGAGGTCCAGGTAGACCACATCCACAGGCCTCCCCACGTCCACCAGGCGGGTCACCTGATCCTAGAAGGAGATCAGGTTGGTCAGGCAGGACCTGCCCCTCCTAAATCCATGCTGGCTGGGCCTGAGCCCCTGGCCATCCTGTAAGTGCTGTGTGATCGCACTCGAGATGACCCGTTCCATAACCTTGCCTGGCACTGAGGTCAGGCTGACAGGCCTATAATTCCCCGGCTCTTCCAACTGGCCCTTCTTATGGATGGGCACCACGTTGGCCAGCTTCCAGTCTTCTGGGACCTCTCCAGTGAGCCAGGACTGCTGAAAAATGATGGAGAGCGGCCTGGACAGATCATCTGCCAGCTCCCTCAGCACCCTAGGATGGATCCCATCCGGTCCCATGGACTTGTGGGGGTCCAAGCGGCTGAGAAGATCTCTAACTCTCCCATCCTGGAACAGGGGAAAACTATGCTGCTCCCTGGCTCCTTCTGCCAACTCTGCAGGCCAGCTGTCTGGAAGCCGTTCTGTCCTGCTAGTAAAAATTGAGGTAAAGAAGGTGTTAAGCACCTCTGCCTTTTCCTCATCCTTTGTTACAATATTCCCCTCCATGCCCACCAAGGAGTGGAGCTTCTCCTTGCCCTTCCTCTTGCTATTAATATATTTATAGAAGGACTTTTTGTTGTCCTTCACAGCAGAGGCCAGTCTGAGCTCCAAATGTGCTTTTGCCTCCCTAATTTTCTTCCTACAAGACCTAGCAACATCCCTAAACATTCCATGGGTTGCCTCCCCTTTTTTCCAAAGATAATACACCCTCTTTTTTCCCCTTAGTTCCTTTAGAAGTTCATTACCCAACCAGGCTGGCCGTCTGCCCCGGCGGCTCATCTTCTGGCACACTGGCACAGCCTGTTCCTGCGCCTTCAAGAGTTCTTTCTTGAAGTAGGTCCAGCTCTCCTGAACCCCTTTGTTTTTAAGGGCTGTTTCCCAAGGAACCTTCTGAGTTAGTTCCTTGAGTAGCCTGAAGTCCGCCCTCCGGAAGTCCAGAGTGGAGGTCTTCTTGTTCCCCCTCTTGGCTTGGCTGAATACTGAAAACTCAATTATCTCGTGGTCACTGGTGCCTAAACACCCTCCGACCACCACATCACCCACCAGCCCTTCCCTGTTGGTGAAGAGGAGGTCAAGCATAGCCTTACCCCTGGTAGGCTCGCGCAGCACCTGGGATAAGAAGCTGTCCTCCATGCACTCTAAGAACCTCCTAGACTGCCTCCTCTCTGCTATGTTGTGATCCCAGCAGATATCAGGCAGGTTGAAGTCTCCCACGAGAACAAGGTTAGGCGATCTTGAGACAGCCTTAAGCTGCCTATAGAATGCTTCATCAACATCATCCTCCTGGTTGGGTGGTCTAGAACAGACTCCAACCAGCATGTCTGCCCTGCTGGTCTTCCCTCTAATTCTTACCCACACGCACTCAACCCGATCATCCCTGATCTCTAGCTCAATGGCATCAAGAGCCTCCCTGATGTACAGGGCCACCCCTCCACCCCTTCTTCCCTGCCTGTCTCTCCTGAATAGCCTGTAGCCATCAATTGCAGCGCTTCAGTCATGCGAGTCATCCCACCATGTCTCCGTGATGGCAACTACATCATATCTTTCGTGCTGCAACAAGGCTTCCAGCTCCTCATGTTTGTTGCCCATACTTCGTGCATTAGTGTACATGCACTTCAGCTGGGCTGCTGGTTTTGCCCCTGACTCCAGCTTACCACCCTCAGACTCCTGTCTGGGTGAACTGGTTTCAGCCCCTTCCCCCTTCGAAGCTAGTTTAAAGCCCTGTCAATGAGACTTGCTAATTCCCTTCCCAGAATCTTTTTACCTTTGGGGGACAGGCCATTCTCATGTACTGTGACCTTTCCCCTCCTCTGGGACAGATGTACTCCATCTGTTACCAGCTGACCTGGTGCAGTAGAAAGTTTTTCAAGATCAAAAAACCCAAAATTCATTCGTCTGCACCAACCTCTAAGCCACTTGTTGACTACCGCTGCTGACCTGTTCCTTCTCATATTCCCTCCTGCAACTAAGGGTATAGACAAAAAAATTATTTGTGCACCTGAGTCCTCCACTAGATCCCCCAGGACCTTGAGGACATTCTTGATAGCCCCGGGAGTTCTAGTTGCAACATTGTCATTCCCTAACTGCATAATTATTAATGGATAGTAGTCAGAGGGCTGCACCAGACTAGGCAGCCTTCTGGTAACATCAGCAACTTGAGCTCCTGGGAGACAACAAAGTTCCCTGTGAGCAGGGTCTGGCCGACATATGGGGCCCTCTGTTCCCCTCAGTAGGGAATCACCAATAACAATCACCCTCCTCTTTTTTTTAAAGGGAGCAAGTCTTGATGCCAGGGGAAGGCTGTTTAACCCCAGGCTGACTCACCCCAAGCTGACTCACCCCAGGCTTACCCACCCTGGGATGACTCACCCCAGGCCGACCCACCCTGGGATGACTCACCCCAGGCTGCCTGACCCCAGGCTGACCCACCCCAGGCCGACCCATCCCAGGCTGACTCTCCCTAGGCCGACCCACCCTAGGCTGACTCACCCCGGGCCGACCCATCCTAGGCTGACTCACCCCGGGCCGACCCACCCCGGGCCGACCCACCCCGGGCCGACCCACCCCGGGCCGACCCACCCCGGGCCGACTCACCCCGGGCCGACCCACCCCGGGCCGACCCACCCCGGGCCGACCCACCCCGGGCCGACCCACCCGGGCCGACTCACCCCGGGCCGACCCACCCCGGGCCGACTCACCCCGGGCCGACCCACCCTAGGCTGACTCACCCCGGGCCCACCCACGCCAGGCTGACTCACCCCGGGCCCACCCACGCCAGGCTGACTCACCCTGGGCTGACTCACCCTGGGCTGACTCACCCTGGGTTGTTTTGCCTCATGGAAAACCCCAGATGGTGTGTCCTCCAGCATCAGAATCACCTCCCCCTCGACCTCCAGTGCCCCATACCTGTTGTCCAAGGGCAGTGGGGGAGGTGAAGGGAGACAGGGAGGTTTTAATTTGTGTCTTTTGAGAGGAATCTTCATCCATTCCCCTCTGCTTTTTGGATAATCAGCCTCTGCTGGGGGAGCCTGCAGAGCCTGGTTACTCAAGCTGGTCTCTCTTCTACAATCCCTGACATCTCTAAGTCTAGTCACCTCATCTTTCAATCTGGCCACCAGGTTAAGCAGATAGTCAATCTGCTCGCATCTGATGCAGGAATTGTCCCCACTACCCTGCATCTCAAGTGCCAGGCTCCAGCACTCTCTGCAGCCATAAGCCTGGACACCCACCTCTTGCTTGTGACACTTGCCTACCTGCTTGTATTCCCCCTCAGTCTGAGTCGAGACTGATGTTCTGAAGGAGCGGTTGCGGCGCGTCACCACCATGGTGCCCTGCCCGCGGGACCCGCTGGACAAAAGTTAGAAAAAGTGCGGCGGTGCGTGCCGAGCGAGAGCAGGCGGCAAGACCCCCGCGGGAGCAGGGGCTGCGCGAGCCGCCGATGGCTTTTAGACCAGCCGCCGGCAGTGACGCGGGGAGCCCGAGCGATCCCGAGCAGCAAGCACGTGGAGAAACGGTCGTGCCGAATCTAGCCGAGTGCCGAGAGCCCGGGGTGCCCTGCCGATCCCCGTAGGTTGAAAGGCAAGCAGCTAGTGTTCCCGAGGGTGCCGGTCGCGGTGTGCTCCCGAGCAAGATTCCCGCTGGAACCAAAATTGTCCCAGATACAGATTACTTTAACTGCCTGTCTCTTAAGGAAAATTGTAGTAAGACTTTTCCTGAGAAGAATAAGCAGGAACTTTTTCATCCAGCTAACCCAGAGTAATAATTTATTTTCTTCTGTCTCATATGATCATGTTGGACTAGGTATACTGGGTACAAGGGTCAGTGTGCAGAAGTTTAAGGGCTGCACATCATTCCTGCATGGGGCTACACTACGATATCCTTTCCTGTAAATTCCTGGGCAAGGGCAATGGACTGGAAAGAGCAGCCTTTACTGCTGAGTCTGCACTGTAAGAGGTGGAGAGGTAAAGAAGTGATCTGTGGACAGGAAAGCCACTTCTCCACAAGAAACAATAGCTGTGGAAACACTAGCACCTCAGACTATACCTATAGCACTGCACCTACCATTGCTAGCTCATTACCCATGGAAACTCACACTCAAACCCACTCAAACTGAGGGTTTGTTAATTGACAGAACTGCTCAAACCGAAGAGAAGTCCCAAATTCCCAGCGCTAGTTTCCATCCCTGGTCACTCAGGGAGGTCATTCTACCCCTGTACACTGCACTGGTTAGGCCACACCTTGAGTACTGTGTCCAGTTCTGGGCCCCTCAGTTTAGGAAGGATGTTGTCTTGCTGGAGCGTGTCCATAGAAGGGCAACAAAGCTGGTGAGGGGTTTGGAACACAAGCCCTATGAGGAAAGGCTGAGGGAGCTGGGGTTGCTTAGCCTGGAGAAGAGGAGACTGAGGGGTGACCTTATTGCTCTCTACAACTACCTGAAGAGAGGTTGTAGCCAGGCAGAGGTTGGTCTCTTCTCCCAGGCAGCCAGCACCAGAACAAGAGGACACAGTCTCAGGCTGCGCCAGGCACATTTAGGCTGGATGTTAGGAAGAAGTTCTACACGGAGAGAGTGATTGGCCATTGGAATCGGCTACCCGTGGAGGTGGTGGAGTCACCTTCATTGGAGGTGTTCAGGAGAAGACTTGATGGGGTGCTTGGCTGCATGGTTTAGTTGTTGGGTGGGTTGGATTGGTTGATGGGTTGGATGCGATGATCTTGAAGGTCTCTTCCAACCTGGTGTATTGTATTATTGTATTATTATTATTATTTTAAACCATGCAGGTCTAGACACCACTAGTTTTCAAAAGCAAAGGGCAAATACTGCTAATCAAACTTCCTTCCTAGCAAAGTGTTTGCAAAGTGTCAAAGGGTCCTTCCTTGTCCTTAAAAGACCACTCCTGTTTCAAAGGGAAAATAAGTTAAGAGATTCCACAGCTGTCCACAGTAAACACATTAAATCTTGTCAGAAGAGGTTTGAGACCATACTGCTGAAATATGGACAACACATAGGAAGTAGAGGAAGCTCTTTTTCCATCTTAACTGCGTATGTGGTCAAGTCATTAAAAGGCAAGACTAATTTTGAAAGCTTTAGGTTGCTATGTTAAATGAATTTTAATTTCCCATCAGATACGAGAGATTTAACTATGTCTACATTTTCTCTATTGTGATTTACCTGCACATTATTCTAGCCAATAAGGATTCATGGAAAAAAATATAATTCACCTTTAGAGCCCCATTCACTATGCCTTCCCTCATCAGCTTACCCTGAGAATAGGCCACAGCTCCTTCTCCTAATTTATGGAAGTCCTCTTCCATTCCAAATCCTGCTGTTTAAATTCAGTCACAGAAAGGCTACTGAAATCACGGGTGTTCTTACTCAACAAAGAGCCCTGTCCCATCCTCACGACCTCCAACCCTTTAGATACTTGTGTGTATTTAAAAGTCTTCTCTCTCAGTCTTACCTTTCCCAGGCTAGAGCCCCAGGCCTCTTAGCCTCTCCACGTAAGAGATACTCTGGTTACCTAATTATCTTTGTGGCGCTCCATTGCACTCTCTGCAGTAGTTACACGTGTCTCTTATGGAAATTCCAGATAGCCACTGTCAGCTTGCAAAGTGATTTGCAAAATAGGTAGTTCACCTTTGCTACAGAAAAAAAAATAATGTTGCTGGGAACATTATTTTTATTTTCATGAAGGAAGAGTCACTAAAAAGGGAAAGATTCTTCCTCCTCCCACTTGCAGACCAGAGCAACACTAAGCAAAAGCCAGAGGTGTGTGCCAAAGAATTTCATTCATAACTGCAGAGGGACATGAATTGTCCTCTGAAATTCATGACAGAACTTGATCTGACTTCTTAAGCAACTTTCATAGAAGCATAGAATCATAGAAGTTTGTCAAATCCACAAAGGAAACATTGCAACTGTGGTTGCCAGAGAAGAGGGTGTGTGTGTGTATGTGACATGTGCATTTGTGCGTGTACAGTGAAAGATGCATGGCCTGATGCCACCATATGCCATTTACTTTCACAGGCTTGCACTGGATAATGGGCAGCAGAAAGGGAAACAATGTCTTTCCCGGGGCCTAAATGTGTTGTTAAATATGATCAGATGTACACAGCATATTTCACTAGCTCAGATAATCAAGGTCACAATACTAGTTATCAGTTGCACTCCAGAAGTTACTCTCCCTTGGCCTTTCACAGGAGAAACAATCATATATTTCTTGATCCACACTAAAAACAATTGCTTCCAAGTTCAAGGAAGCTCATGTAACTAAGCTGTTGCAGGAAAAGCACTAGCTCCAGGTCCCCAGCACTTCTGGCATTAAAATTAGTCTGAATTTTTAAATATGAAGCAAATACTAACATAAATGCTAGTTGATTTGCTTCTGTGCAGTGGTCAGCAATTCTGATGCAGACTACCAGTACTGATGTTTGAAGAGACTGGAGTAAGGGAAAAGATGACCTAACAACTCTGACACACATGCCTTTTTTATGTTAACCAATAGTCCATTTTAACTGGTCAGGCAATAGCCACTACGTCTTTGCAAGATAAGAGGCTCTGCTCTCTTGTAAAACCATGAGTAAGTTTTCCTGAAAAAGGAAGTTGACGTTTTTTCCCACAAATTAATATTATAGTTTGATTTTGCTTTGCAATAATAACTGGCTGGAGGGCCGAGCCCAGAGAGTGATGGTGGACGTGCCACATCCAGCTGGCAGCCAGTCACTAGTGGTGTCCCCCTGGGATCAGTGCTGGGCCCCATCCTCTTTAATATCTTCACTGATTAGGGGATTGAGTCAGTCATCAGCAAATTAGCAGATGACACCAAGTTGGGAGCAGTTGTTGATCTGTTAGAGGAAAGAAGGGGTCTGTAGAGGGATCTCAACCAACTGGACAAATGAGCAGAGTCCAACAGGATGGCATTCAACAAATCCAAGTGCTGGGTGCTGCACTTTGGCCACAACAACCCCATGCAGAGTTACAGGCTGGGGTCGGAGTGGCTGGAGAGCTGCCAAACAGAAAGGGACCTGGGGGTGCTGATCGACAGCCGCCTGAACATGAGCCAGCAGTGTGCCCAGGTGGCCAAGAAGGCCAACGGCATCCTGGCCTGCATCAGGAATAGTGTGGCCAGCAGGAACAGGGAAACCACTGTGCCCCTGTACTCTGCACTGGTTAGGCCACACCTTGAGTACTGTGTCCAGTTCTGGGTTTAAGAAGTTCTCAGTTTAAGAAGGACATTGAGATACTTGAACATGTCCAGAGAAGGGCAACAAGGCTGGTGAGAGGCCTTGAACAAAAGCCCTATGAGGAGAGGCTGAGGGAGCTGAGATTGTTTAGCCTGGAGAAGAGGAGGCTCAGGGAGACCTTATTGCTGTCTACAACTACCTGAAGGGTGGTTGTAGCCAGGAAGGAGTTGGTCTCTTCTCTCTAGCAACCAGCACCAGAACAAGGGGACACAGTCTCAAGCTGCGCCAGTGGAAGTTTAGGCTCAAGGTGAGGAGAAAGTTCTTCACTGAGAGAGTGATTCGTCATTGGAATGGGCTGCCCGGGAGGTGGTGGGATCACCGTCCCTGGAGGTGTTCAGGAGGGGATTGGATGTGGCACTTGGTGCCATGATCTAGTCATGAGGTCTGTGGTGACAGGCTGAACTCGATGATCTTTGAGGTCTCTTCCAACCTTGATGATTCTGTGATAATAAGACATTAATACTGCATTACACTTGTTCTTCATGTATCTGATTAAGTGAATTGTGACACAAGGTTTTCTTCAAGGGAGGGGTTTTTTTCATAGTGAAATGCACTTTACAAGTGTTAGAGCTCCAACTCCCAAAACTTACACTACACTTTCTTACAAGCAGTGAAGTGTTTTTTTCCCATCAAAATTGCAAGTAATCAAAGAGAGGCAGTTGCACTCTTACAAGAACCCGTAAGCACAATGTCAGTACAAGCACCTACTCCTTTGAAATGTTTGTTTCTTGGTAGACAAACTCTGCTATTTTTTGCTGAGTGTTATGTCAGTACAGATAAGCTGAAGTATTTTCAAGAGGTGGTCTAAAAGAGGCACTAATGCAGGAATGGGCACTAATATTTTTCCCACATTTGTCACGTTCAAGAGAGCCCCAGTAACTGCAAATCTGTAGGGGAGATCAATTGACATACTGCAGCTAAGAAACAAGTTTCAGGTTTTCATGCCAGCTCTTGTTTACCAGGACATTATTTCTTCAGCCCTATGGATTTGTGCTTTAAGGTTGGAGGAATCATTAATGCCTCCACCACCAGTCTGTAAAAACAATATGCATTGCAAAAACTGTTAAACACAGGTGATAGTCTGTATCAAGGTGCTCATTTCAAGAAGAGATTCCTATCCACCAGACTTCTATGATGGCTAGGTAGCCCTGTTTGATGTTGTTAAAACTAAGCAGAGCAGTTTAGCATGGATGCCATGCCATGACATTTTACTAGGGTTACAACTGTTTTAAAGACTGATGTTGCTACTCACTAGTAGATTAAGTGACAAACACTCATTCAGCAACCTGAAATTAGTAAACTGAGAGGTAAGATTTGTAAAAGTGATATTTAGCCAATTTAACAATGTGATAGTTCAAGACTACTAAAACTGCCTAATGTCACAGAGCTGTAAAGTAGTCATGCCACCTTAACCTTGGTTTTGTTTTGATAGGCAAAAAATGATGAAGTGTAATCCAGTTATATATATATATATAATTTTAATATATTTTCTTAAACTGACGTTACTTACATTTTAATATTGTGGCAGGTACATATAAAACGTGCTGCTTATGCTATTTCTTTTCAGTGAAATTACTCCAACAACTCCTGCACCAAAACACACACCACAATAATAACTACCTCCGTTAAAACTATTTTTACTAAGGTTTTCTATTTCACATCTGAACTTAAAAGATTTACCTGATTACATGAAACAGCATTTTCACACTAAGGATTTGTTGGGAAAAGTTCCTTAAGTTGAAAGAGTAACACACAATTTTTCCAAGCATGTAAAACGTAAAATTTTCCCAGTTTCATTCATTAGGTGAAAATAGACTTTAAGTGTTCCAGGTGAACACCTAGGATTGTCTTTATCTGTGAAACAGATTTGCTTTATTCAGGAAAAGTCAGTCACCATAGTTTGACTACAGACCCTCATGATTATACCCAGGGCACTGATTCCATCTATTCATGTCACATCAGCAGAATCAAACCCAGTATTTTGGAATTGTGTCCCACTAACCACGTTTTTCTCCCATTCACTGATAGCTTTTTAGGACAGCTAGAAAGCAGGGTTTGGTTTTGTTTGGTTGGTTTTGTTTTGAAGGCAGATTTCTTCCAATTACCCTTGGCTTTAATGGTGGATAAAAAAAACCAAAGAGAGAAAAATAATCTTTCTTGGTGCTTTTGCCCACAAGGCACAATACATGTTTAGAATTTAGGATAAGGAAAAGTGTGCTGGATGGACTCCAATTACATGAGTTATAGAGGGAATATCCATCCCTAAAACAGCTTTCATGGTTGTTACCTGGCAGTTGACACAAATTAAGAGCAGACTGGTTTTAATTTGATTTCTTCTTTACTCAGGTTTCTAGTTTCATATTCCTGCTATAAGCTTCCCCATCTTGTTTCCCACCTCCCTCAATTCCTCACATACTGCTATAAAAAGAATAATTTTCTTCCTCTTCAGTGCTCAGAAGTTTCATTCAGAGCTTGAGTATGACTAATGGAAAATAATATTTACAAATTGAGTGAAGAAAGGGTTGAAAAGGATTTTTGGCATGCGTATTTTTTCTTGTTCTGATGTGGTTTTGTGTATTTGCTAGGGAATATTTAGTTAATTAAGAAAAGGGGGAGAAAAAAGGTTTCCTTTAGCTTCCCGTTCACTGAGAAAAAGGAGGTTATTCTCACTGAAACATTAATCTTCCTCAACTAACAAGTCTGAAAAAGAAAACTCCTGATACTTGTAGATACAAAAAGACAGAGCTAATTGAAATTAACATACTTAAAATCACAGAACCATCAAGGTTGGAAAAGACATCTAAGATCATCAACCTAACACTACCATGACTTGTAAACCATGTCCTGAAAGTGCTGCATCTACACTTTTGTAAAAACATTTCCAGGGATGGTGACTCTGCCAGTTCCGTGGGAAGATTTTTCCAATGCCTGATCATTCAGTAAAGACTTTTTTTGCAATATCCAATCTAAACCTACCATGGTACAACTTGAGGCCACTTCCTCTTGTTCTATCACTTGATACTAGGGAGAAGAGACCAACTACCATCTCACTACAACCTCCTTCCAAGTATTTATAGAGAGCAATAAGATCTCCTCTCAGCCTTCTCCACACTAAATAACCACAGTCCCTCAGATGCTACTCATAACACTTGTTCTCCCAGTCCTTCACCAGCTTCATTGCCCTTCTGTGGACCTACTTCAATATCTCTCTTACGCTACAGCACCCAAAACTAACACATTACTCCAGCTGCAGCCTCACCAGTGCTGAGTATAGGGCCTAATTCTATATTTCTCAAAAGATTAAGTTTTTAAAATCAGACACCATGTTTTGTTAGGTCTTCTCTGACCTATAAAATTAATAAAAATTCACCTCATCACTTTGATGACTACTTGATGTCACATGACAGGAAGCCTTCCTCTTCTTTGCTCTCATCCTGGAAATCAGAGAGGTGTGTGGACTGTAAAAGAGCATATATTTATAAAGGAAGTAACATGTGATGAGCAATTCAGTATGGTCAATGTGTGAGGATAATGGGGCCATTATAATCACTCATGTATTACTTAATATTTGTTAAGAGCAACTGTTTTGCTCTGTTGTACTGTCAGGTTACACCCATGCCTAGAGGGGCTGAAAAGAACCTAGCCCTCAGGTGGACAAAGAAACCTGACCTAGGTGGGCAGAGAGACTTGGTTCCTCCATCCATGGGGACAGGTCCCCAGGTCAAGGTCTATTCCACTCCCCCTTCCTATCACAGAATCATAGAATTGTTAGGGTTGGAAGGGACCTCCAGGATCATCTAGTTCCAACCCTCCTGCCATGGGCAGGGACACCTCACACTAGATCAGGTTGCTCAGAGCCACATCCAGCCTGGCCTTAAAACCCTACAGGGATGAGGCTTCCACCACCTCCCTGGACAACCTGTTCCAGTGTCTCAACACCCTCACGGTGAAGAATTTCTTCCTAACATCCAATTTGGTTCTGCCCATTTCTAGTTTTGTTCCATTCCCCCAAGTCCTATCATAACCTGACACCCTAAAAAGTCCCTCCCCAGCTTTCTTGTAGGCCCCCTTCAGATACTGAAAGACCACAATAAGGTCTCCTTGGAGCCTCCTTTTCTCCAAACTGAAGAGTCCCAACTGTCTCAGACTGTCCTCATAGGGGAGGTGCTCTAGCCCTCTGATCATCCTTGTGGCCCTTCTCCGGACATGCTCCAGCACATCCAGATCCTTCTTGTAATCGGGGCTCCAGAACTGGACACAGTACTCCATGTGGGGTCTCACCAGAGCAGAATAGAGAATCACCTCCCTCAACCTGCTGGCAATGTTTCTCCTGCTGCAGCCCAGGATGTGATTGGTTTTCTGGGCTGCAAGTGCACACTAGTGGCTCATGTTGAGCTTCTCATCCACCAGCACCCCCAAGTCCTTTTCTTCAAGGCTGCTCTCAAGCCAGTTGCTGCCCAGCCTATATCGGTGCTTGGGATTGCCCTGAACCAGATGCAGGACCTTGCATTTGGTCTTGTTGAACCTCATGAAGTTGGCATGGACCAACCTCTCCAGCCTGTCAAGGTCCTTCTGGATATCTTCCCTTCCCTCCAGCATGTCAGCTGCACAGCTTGGTGTTGTCAGCAAACCTGCTGAGGGTGCACTCAGTGCCACCATCCATGCAACCAACAAAGATGTTAAACAAGATTGGTCCCAGTACTGATCCCTGAGGGACTCCACTTGTCACTGGCTTCCACTTAGACATGAATCCATTAACAGCCACCCTTTGGGTGCAGCCATCAAGCCAGTTCTTTATCTACTGAATGGTCCATCCATCAAACCCATACTGCACCAGCTTGGAGACAAGGCTGTAGCATGGGACAGTGTTGAAGGCTTTGCTCTGGGCCAGGTAAATGATGTCAGTTGATCAGCCTTCATCTATTAATGTTGTGTCCTTGTCATAGAAGGCCACCAGGTTTGTCAGGCAGGATTTGCCCTTGGTGAAGCCGTGATGATTGTACCCAATCTCCTCTTCATTGTTCTTCTGCCTCAGCAGTGCCTCCAGGTGGATCTGCTCCATGCCCTAACTGGGCACAGAGGTGAGACTGACTGGCTTATAGTTCCCTGGGTCATCCCTCTTTTCTTTTTGGAAAATGGGAGTTGTATTTCCCCTTTTCCAGTCAGTGGGGACCTCCTCAGACTGCCGTGACTTTTGGAATATGATCGAGATCGTCCTAGCAACCTCATCCCCCAGTTCTCCCAGCACCCATGGGTATATCCCACTGGGTCCCATGGACTTGAACACTTTCAGGTTCTTCAGATGGTCACAAACCTGATCTTAACTCACATTGGGCAGTTCCTTCTTCCAGTCCCTGCCATTATCTTCTGTTATTCTGGGAGTGTGGCTGGAGCCCTTGCCAGTGAAGACTGAGCTAAAGAAGTCATTGAGAACCACAGCCTTCTCCGTGTCACTTGTCACCAGCTCACTTGTTTCCTTTCTGAGGGGCCCTACACCTTCCCCAGTCTTCTTTTTTACCATTAATATACCTGTAGAAATTTGTGCTGTTCTCCTTGATCTCCCTGGCTAGATTTAATTCTAACTGAGCTTTAGCTCTTCTAACCAGGTCTCTTGCTGCTCAGGCAGCTTCCTTGCATGCCCCCATTCTAGCTGTCCTTTCTTCCACTCCTTGTAGAGTTTCATTTTGTGTGACAGTGTGTCTAGGAGCTCCTTGCTCATCCAGGCAGGTCTCCTATCCTGCTTTCCTCTTTGTGGGTATACTTTTCTCCTGGGCACAGAGAAGGTGATCCCTGAACACTGACCAGCTGTCCAGGACCCTCTTCCCTCTAGGGCTTTGTCTCACAATACTTTGGCCAGCAGATCCCTGAAGTGATCAAAGTCTGCATGCCTAAAGCCCAGGGGATATGTCTTCCTAGTTGCCCTGAGGATCTTAAATTCTATTGCTTCATGGTCACTGCAGTTAAGGCTGTTCCTGAGCCTCACATTGGTCACCAGCCCTTCCCTATTGGTGAGAACAAGGTCCAGCATAGCACTTTTTCTTGTGGTTGCTCTACCATTTGGAGGAGGAAGTTGTCTTCTATGCAATCCAGGAACATCCTGGAATGCTGATACCTATCTGTGTTGTCCCTCCAGCAGATGTCAGGGTGGTTGAATTCCCCTATGAGGACCAGGGCCTGTGAACGTGAAGCCACTTCTGTTTGCCTATGGAGTGTCTCATCTACTTGGTTCTGCTGGTCAGGTGGCCTGTAGCAGACCCCTACAGTAACATCACCTTCCGCCATCTTCCCTTTAATCTTCACCCATATGGTCTCAACCAGCTCATCATCCTTGCCTAGGTGGATCTCCACTGATTCCAGCTGGTCACTGACACAGAACAACACCTCTTTTTCTCCTACCCTGCCTGTCCTTCCTAAAGAGGTTGTACCCATCTATCCCTACATTTCAGTCATGGGAATCCTCCCACCAAGTTTCAGCAAGTGTCCAGCAAGCCTATTAAAGGGGAGACATCTTCCTGTCCCTTCCTCTTGTTCCTGCTCCTTGCCTGCCTGACTCTTTGCTGCTCTTGCTGTTACCATGTGGTGAGGCCTGCTCATGCTGCATCCAAACTCCTAAGGACTGTGTCTGAAGAGAATCCTATGCCAGCTGTGCCTGGTTTAGTATATTTTTTCATTCACTCTTTCTCCTTACGCATTTGTAACTTCCTCTTTACTCAAATGCCATATATATTTTGTTAAACTTAGCTTTTTTAATTCCAAATAGATTCCAGACTGTTTCACCTCTTATTTTTACCTCTCATTTCCCCTGCCTAATTTTCTTTTACCCTACCAAGAAAAAAAAAGAGAGGGGAGATAATCTAAATGTGTTACATTTGGGCCTCTGGATTCTGGGAAAGCTTAAACTACAACATGTGCTCAAGCTCTTTTAAGTTAACCAAATTTTCAGTATGGAGTTAGAACAGAGCATCCATACTAGAACTTGCAGTACAGGATCTCTAAAAGCTTTGCATGTATTCCTGAACAACAGCTTGAAAGGGACAGCTCAATTAATTTATTTCGCTGCCACTCGACAGTTTAAATAAAATATAAAAATAAGATTGTCGGTGTTCAGTGGCAGTGAACAGCCCATGCTTGCTCTAAGACAAACACTGCAGGCCTGTTTTTGTTGATGGGCAACTTACAAGGTTATTCTGAAATCACATGTGTATAATAAAATAAATTCATCAAGGTAATAATTATTTTTGAAGTATTGCTAGAAGTTTAGGATGACAGGGAGAATGTTGTGGAATTGGATTAAACCACAGGGGGAAAATCAAACTGAATTTCAGCAGACTTAGCAAACCATTGACTCAGAGTGATTTGGAATAGCTTATGAATTAATATTGTGGATCTTGGCAGGCCATTAAGTCAGGATAACCCACAATGTCAAGAACATGTTGCAAAAAAGCCTACAGTAGTTTCATAAGTGTAACTAGGCATGTCTTGTATTCAGTAAGCAATTAGTTATAGCTATTGTCTCTAGATCAAGCCACCAAGTTATTTCATTTTCTGCATTACAACTGCTGAAGAAATAAGAGAACAATTAAAATGCAAAGGGGCAAGTGTGTCTGTCTATGCTGAGTTGAAATTTCTCAGTGGACTGTCTTGCATCATATAAGGTATTTGCATGCCCCTGAAGTGTCATTTATTCCTTATTTCTTTGTGTAAATCAGTGCAAGTTTTTGTTTTGTGAGCAGCATGCTATTAGTTTCTACAACCGTTTACAAGTGAAACAGTATTTATGTTTAGAAATACATTGTCACAACAGGAGTATCCCTGGAGTTACTCCCTGGGCTAAAATACTGGCATGAGGAAGAAGGGGCCTGAAAAAGATAGTGCCTTATAGCAATGTGTAGGGCAGGGTCAGTTTTCTTCCAGAAAAGACCCTAGTTGGGGCTATTTATATTAGCATTCTACCTTTGTTGAGCACCTCCCTCATAAAATCAACATATCTCTGCATGTCAGTAAAACATTTCTCCTCATTAAAGGAGAAGAAACTGATCATGCCCAAAAGTTGCATTACTGTTATCCACCTCCCACCTCTCCTATTAACTATTCCCAGGCCAGTACATCTATGGTTAAGTAATATTGGCGTAAATCTTCCAGGGGAAAGATGACAGTACAGACTGACTTCTGGAGAGTAAGAAAAGGCTAGGAGTTGCAAATCATGGCCTGCAACTCCTTCCATATTCAAGGGACTTCACCAGCTGCTGAAAATATATTTGCATAAGGGGATGTTTTGTGGTCAGAGAGGCATCTTCGAATCTGCTGTCATGACATCTTTTGGCAGAAATTATGCTGGGGAAAGAAGAGACAATGTGAGACTGATATAAATTAATAGATTTTAAACTACTGAAGAGCACTGGTAAAAAATGTTTGTTTCCTTAGATATTTGTGCAGCCTCCTGAGGGAACTGTGCACTGAAAAGTCTTATAAAATGTAGTTTATCACCTCAGTCTATCTTACATGTCATTGGTATAAAAGCCAGATTTTACTTTGGCGTGGCTCCTTTCGCTGCCAAAAAAAGTGAGAAGTCTTTACTTGTTCCTACATCTAGTTTCAACCATGATTTTCCAGATACTTCTAAGACATGCTGTTGAATAGATGGTGTCCAGCCCCAGAAACAGAAAGTTTATAAACTTACCAAGGTGTGGCTGCACCTGAGCTAATCAGTGGTGACCTAATAAGCCCAGGCACAACCTGACATTAATTCAGTTTTCATACTGTCAAGACCCAGGCAAGCATGTCCCCAGTACACCGCTTCAAGTTCTTCAAGTCCTCATGTGTTCTGGTGCATGGTGGACTACACAGACATCAGCTGTGGACACTGAAGGCTAATAATTCTTTAAATAATTTCAAAAGAATGTTGACTCACTTGTGGAAAGGAAGGAGAAAACAAGGGGAAAAGCAGCTACTTCCTTTCTCCAAAGACTTTGTCATGCAAAGAATTGAGCTCCAAAATTCCAACACGACTTTCCTCTGTGATGGAGAATTTATGCATGCATGACAGTCCTCCTGAGGTGGCTGTCCTTGTAACCCAGTCCACAGTGGCTGCTTCTGTTACAGTGGCAGATGGGGCACTGAATGGACTTGTGTGAAATTTCTGGCATATCCAGTCTTTGCTCTGCTTCTTTTGGGTCGTCACTGCTCACGTTAGTTGCTTCTTCTTGAGCTGACTGTAATAGCTGTGGTTCACACATAACAAGTTGCCAAAGGACCTACAACCCAGGTAAATACAGGTGGGCAGACAGTAGCTGTCGTCTTTGTGAAGGGAAGCTGGTTTTGAGGTCTGCAGCAGAACTGGAATGTGAAAGCAAGCCTTCAGACACCAACTCTTGGCCCCAGTCATCACCACAGCCTCTTCAGGACAGCCTCTTCAGGACAGCCTCAAGCCTTTACTTCAAACCAGATCTGGAAGACAAAAATCTGACTGCTATCAGCACACAAAACAAAAACCTCACCACCTTTTTTTCAGGTGTTCTGTGAACTGTTCAAGATAGGCATTTCCTCTCAGGAGCATGAAAATACAGACATCAAGTTTGGAGCAAGTGCTGATTTGTTAGAGGGTAGGAGGGCTCTGCAGAAGGAACTTGACAGGCCGGAAAATGGGCAGAGTCCAACAGCATGAGATTGAACAAGCCTAAGTGCTGTGTTCTGCACACTAGCTACAACAATTCCATGTGGTCCTACAGGCTGGGGACAGAGTGGCTGGAGAGGAGTCAGGCAGAAAGGGACCTGGCAGTACTGGTTGACTATATGCTGAACGTGAGCCAGCAGTGTGCTGGCATTGTGGCCTGCATCAGAAATAAGTGTGGCCATCAGGAGCAGGGAAGACATTCTGCCCCTGTACTCAGCACTGGTTAGGCCACACCTTGAGTACTGTATCCAGTTCTGGGCCCCTCAACTCAAGAAAGATGTTGAGTTGCTGGAATGTGTCCAGAGAAGGGCAACAAAGCTGGTGAGGGGTCTGGAACACAAGCTCTATGAGGAGAAGCTGAGGAAGCTGGGGTTGTTTAGCCTGGAGAAGAGAAGACTCAGAGGAGATCTTATTGCTTTCTACAACTACTTAAAATAAGGCTGTAGCCAGGTGGGATTGGTCTCTTCTCCCAGGCACTCAGTGACAGAATGAGAAGACACAGTCCCAGTCTGTGTCTGGGGAGGTTTAAGTTGGATATTAGAGGGAAGTTCTTCAGAGAAAGAGTGATTTGCTATTTGAATGGGCTGCCCAGGGAGGTGTCACTGTCCCTAGAAGTGTTTAAAAGAAGACTGGATGAGGCACTTAGTGCCAATGTTTAGTTGATTAGATGGTGTTGGATGATAGGTTGGACTTGATGATCTCGAAGGTCTTTTCCAACCTGGTTAATACTGTGATTTTGTGCAATGCAGTTTGGGAGCATTCACTCTTCCTAAATGCCACTGTTTAAATAGCATTTGTTGAGACAGAAGAGAAACTGTCTTTAAAGAAGTGTGGGCTGGGAGAGAAGCTGGCAACTACAGACCAGTTAAAGTGTATAATGTTGACAAACACTTTAATGGTGAGAGCCAGACATATTGCAGACCTCAAAAGATACCAAAAGTGGCAGGGAAAAAAAAAAAACAAAACAAAAAAAAAAAAAAAAAAAACCACCACACAAACAAACAAAAAAAAAACCAACTAAGAAGAATGACGGATTTTGATTGAGGAGAGTCCTTGGCTTTCTTGAGGAAACAGGTTTTGCAGCTTAACTATACTACCTGTAGAAATGTGTCCCTTTGTATAGTCATCTACTTATCATGAATAAAGCTTAAGATTCCAAATATTTTGGCTTATCAATGCATCAAACACATAGGACTTTTTGTGCAGCACGCACAGGAAAACCAGGTGGGTCAGGCCAAGTCGGCATGGGTTTGTGAAAGGCAGGTCCTGTCTGATTAACCTGATCTCCTTCTACAACAAAGTGACCCACAGCAGATGATAGAAGAGCTGTGGACATTGTCTGCCTGGCCTTAGTAAAACCTGACATTGTTTCCCACAGCATTCTCATGGCACAATGTGGGAATTGTAACTAGCAGGATCTAAGACCCCTTTAGGAGATCAGTCAAACAACAATGCATTAATTAATAAAGTTGTCTTCATTGTCTTCAATCACCACATTGGATTCTGTGACCAATCCGTCACAACAGCACAAGGCTTGGATAAGTGCCTTCTGCACTGGATAAAAAACTGGCTGGATGGCTGGGCCCGAAGAGTAGTGGTGAATGAGTTAAATCTGGCTGGTGTCCTGTCACTAGTGCTGTCTTTTAGGGTTCCATACTGGGGCCTGTCCTCTTTACTATCTTTATCAGTGATCTGAATGAGGGGATTGAGTGCACCCCCAGTAAGTTTGCAGATGTCACCAAGCTGGGTGGCTGCATCAATCTGCTAGAGGGTAGGGAAGCTCTGCAGTGGAGTCTGGACAGGTTAGACTAATGGGCCAAGGTCAATGGCATGAAGTTCAAGAAGGCCAAGTGCCAGGTGCTGCACCTTGGTCACAACAACCTCATGGTAAGCTACAGACTTGGGGATGTGTGGTTGAAAAGCTGTAACTTGGAGAGGTATACCTGGGGGTATTGGTTGATAGTCAACTGAACATGAGTCAGCAGTGAGGCCAAGTGGCCAAGAAGGCCAATAGCATCCTGGCTTATATTAGAAACACTGTGGCCAGCAGGGACAGGGAGGTGATCATCCCCCTGTACTTAGCACTGGTGAGGCCACATCTCAGTTATTGTGTTCAGTTCTGGGCCTCTCACTATAGGAAGGATATTGAGGTGCTGGAATGTGTCCCAATAAGGGCAACAAGGCTCATGAAGGGCCTCAAGCACCAGGAGAGGTTTAGACTTGATATCAAGAAATATTTCTTTGCTGAAAGGGTTGTCAGACGTTGGAATAGTATGTCCAGGGCAGCGGTGGAGTGACCATCCCTGGAGGTGTTCAAGTGGCATGTGGACCTAGTGCTTAAGGACGTGGTTCAGTGTTGACCCTTCAGTACTAGGTCAAAGGTTGGATGAGATGATCTTGAAGGTCTCTTCCAACCAGACATATTCTGTGATTCTATGAGTCTGTGCTCATAAACCACAAAATACTCTGAAAATAGTTGAAAAGCAGTTAAATTCACATGGTAATGTTCCCAATGTGAAAAATAGGCTGGAAATTGTCCACATGAAACAAAGGAAAATTCACAGAATCATAGGATCATAGAATCAACAAGGCTGGAAAAGACCTCAGAGATGATCAAGTCCAACCTATCACCCAACACCTCATGACTAACTAAACCATGGCTTCAAGTGCCACATCCAATCCCCTTTGAACACCTCCAGGGACGGTGACTCCACCACCTCCCTGGGCAGCCCATTCCAATGGTGAATCACTCTCTCGGTGAAGAACTTTCTCCTCAGCTTGAGTCTAAACTTCCCCTGGTGCAGCTTGAGACTGTGTCCCCTTGTTCTGGTGCTGGTTGCTAGAGAGAAGAGGCCAACCCCTTCCTGTCTACAACCACCTTTCAGGTAGTTGTAGAGAGCAATGAGGTCGCCCCTGAGCCTCCTTTTCTCCAGGCTAAACAATCCCAGCTCCCCAGCTTCTGTTTATTTGTGTTTGTCTTCCATCACACTAATGACTCCAGATCAGAAGTCTACTATATTAAAAAAAAAAAGGAATAAAAAATGTCAAAGCAACCACACTGGATGAACGCAAATACATGGAGTTTCAGACATGTAAAACCAGTTTATTCTGTTTCTTTGCTTTCTATTTGGAGACTCCATGGCACTGCTGGGAACTCTGTTCAGCAGCATACTTTGTACTTCACTGACTGAGATGTTATTAATGGTAAGTAATTGGTAAATGTGTAAATCATTACACATTTGAGATAATACAGAAGTCTATCTGCTGTGGTATTATAAATCTCTAAAACAGATTCTTAAACTAGCTGAGATGTAGTCTAGGGTTGCTTGTTCAGACTTAATTTGACTTATGATCTGTGATACCATCTGTATTTGAAGAGAGACAGCTGCATTTTCAGCTACTAAAGCTGACTTGAGCACTTTGTTAAAGCGACTACTTAAATCAACACAGATATAATTGTTTTCATGTTCATTAACCATCCCCAAAGAAAAATGTTACAAAGCAAGTAAATGAAGCAAGATCAGGCAATAATACAAGTGTAGCATCTCAGTGAATAAAAAATTTTCTTCTTCTGAAATCAATGAGACACTTCTATACTCAAATGACAGAAAAATTTAATGTAGGCATGCAACTGACAGGTGGGCTCCTGTGCCTGCACACTGCTCTCTACCATCTCCTGGGGTACAATCTGGGTGCCCACCAAAGCACACTGGCTGCCTGTGCTCAGCCCCCTCAGAGGAGGCTGGGACATGCCTAGGGCAGGTGGTGCCATGGCATACACCATCATGCTGCTGGGGAGCAAGCACTTCCTGCTTGGATGCCTGTCCATGTGAGTAGGAGCAGGTAGGACCCAGTGCTTTGCCTTGCAACAGCCTTCCTCAGCAGGCTTAGGACTCAAGTTCAATGACTCAGGATCACCATTAGACTTTCTTAAATGTTTTTTGAGAAAAGCTCTTAGTCTGAGATTTCCTAAAAAGTGCTGTTTCAACTCATTGCATTTAACTGAACATTACATACAAGTACCCTTCAGTGGAGGCAATAAAAATCCACGCTCAAAAGAAGGAATTTTTGCTTGCTATCTTGGAGGCAGGAAGTCCTTCAGGAGGGTTCTCATACATGCCTGAGTCTAGTTCCACTGATAGGGATCATGCTTCACCCATCAGGGATGACTTGCAGGATCTCATGCAGAACCACAGCAGAGTGAGACAAGGAACAGGGCACCATCCTTGCCTTCCTGGATTGTGCCTCTTAAAAAGCCTGTCTGAGCCACAGCAGCACTCCTGCCTGATGGACTATCCTACCACATCACCATGATCCCAGTGAGGTCATGAACCTGCATACACAGACAGACCTCTGATTCCACCTGTGTGTCACTCAGGCTGCAGGGGGATAGGCACTTATGACAGGTACTCAGCTATGCTGATTTCCCTGAGAAGATCTGGTAGCTTTGCTCATAGTGCTTCACAGACGGAAAGCCCTAACATGCAAGGGGTTTGCTAAGGTAACACAAGCTGTGCAGTCATTATTACTATTATTATTTTCCACTTAGTAATGTAATATTACCATGGATATAAACACAAGTATATATGTACACACATATGCAAACACAAGTATATATGTACATACATATAAAACCAAAACCATCAGACATTAGGCAGAAGTGCCAATTCATAATTCATAATGACAAGTTAGCTGCCTCTAGTAAGATTGAGTATATCTGCCTGAAGAATAAAGTTTTTGTTGCTTTAGTAAACATTGTGAGAAATGTAATATCATTTATTCCACAAATGTAATAATTATCGATATTTGTTATGGTTTCATGCTGTGAGAATGGCTGCTCTGAAGTGTCCAGATGATGAATCTTACATATCTCTAGTGAAACTGTAATGGGTATTCTCTCCTCTGTCCCAGCAATGGCAACAGTTATGGTAACACAGTGATTTAATTATCTGATTCCAGCTTCAGATCAGGAACATAGACATCTGAGGCCTTGTGATGCAATCACATACACACAAAAAAGAGAGAGATGGGTGTGGCTACTCGGTGATCTTGTAGATGATGATAAAACAATCAAACACTAATGAACATTTGTCCTCCTCATAAACAACCCCACCCCACCCCCCCCCAAAAAAAAAGGGAAGAAAAAAAGAAAAAAGGAGCTTTCCTGTTGATAACAGCAATGTAATTGTACTTCCAACAGAGATCTGCTCAGAGCAGAGCTGCCCTGTGACAAGCTATTTGTCAAACTAGCCAGCATTCAGCTGAATGTAGGCTTGGCATGCTGATTGCTGCCTTCCTAGTCACTTACATGTTTTACACTTTCCATCTAAATACTGCAGAACATGAACCAGACCTTTGAATGCTCAGAAAGTTTCTACTCTACAGAGAGAGAATAGAAAACAGTCTCAGGGATCTATTCTTTCCTTAGATGCAGCAAACACAGGTGTTTGCCCCCACAATTTTTTAAGAGGAAATGAAGAATTGTCATTGGAACCTGCAGTAATTTTGATGTGGTCACCCACACTCTGAATTTTGAGCAACCCAACAGAGAGGTGATATTGTAATACCTAGCTTCGTATGGATTTGCTGGACAAAATTTTGAAAACTCAATGATTAGAAAGAAGAAATGTTCTGTTCAGCCTATTTGTCAAGTTACCAGTAATTACACTGAGAGGATAGTTTTAGAAGACAAGTACCTTGATTAGAAGACAAATACCTTGACACGGCATACCAGGCTCATTCCTTTTGCCATTATTTGAAATGTCTGACCTTTAGCTATCTAAATAAATAAGCAGGAGGACTCAGAGAGAGTAAGAATTACTCTCGGATTACAATGTGCCTGTTGATCAGCTTTTAAAGACTCATGAATACTTGGGCGGTATGATGAAACAGGAAAACCTATGTATTTTGTCTTCAAATTCTTAAACTAGAAGATTTTGCAATGCACAGTCTACTTAGTCTGAAATTTAAGGTTCATTTACTTTTTAAAGGATATTGTTCTTTAGGACTTGCTTATGTTTTTCAATACAATCTTTGTACTCTCAGACCTTGGATATTCTCTGACGGCCAAAACCCCCATATCAACAATTGAATAAATCAATAGTTTCAGACTTCTGGATCCTGGCGACAAGGCTAATGAGTCATAGCAGTCCAGGGGAATTAAAAAATACTAGGGCAAAGTTTGGAAAAATAATGCTTTCATTTAAAAACAAACCAAACCAAAACAACAAAAAGAACCCACCCCACAAAATTCAGTACCCTCCTATGAGAGATTTCAGAATTTTCATTCATGTTGGTTTATGTGGAAGCCTTAAAAAACAATCTTCTGTCTATCTCTACCATGAAATTAATCTGACTTACGGATCTCATGGATTGTTTGAGCTATCCATTTTGAAGATCATCACAAGGAAAGCTTTTAAAGGCTTTACATTTAGCACAACACAACACTTCCGTTGGATAGCAAACAATGAGCTTGATGAGAGTCCTAAAGTATTTGAATACTACATAGTTTCCTTAGCACCCAAAGCTAAAATATTTTTATCTTCCTAAGCAAAGCTCCTACAGAATTCAGCTTCTGATGTAAGTGGTGTAGCCCTAAAAATTTCTCTTTGGTTTTCAATGTAAATCCTGAGCTAATTTTTTTTCCTCACTTTGTGCCCCAACTAAGAAAAGGAGAAGTGGTATGGTTCTTCAAAATACTACCCAAATGGGTAGTCCCACCCAGTAGAGCCTCCATAGCTCTGGAGAGAGTTAAGATTTCCACTGTTCTTGATAAACATATTAGCATGTCTGTTTACAATAGAATAATACAATAGAATAGAATAATATAATAGAATAAACCAGGTTGGAAGAGACCTTCAAGATCATAGCGTCAAACCCATCAACCAATCCAACCCACTTAAACAACTACACCATGGCACCAAGCACCCCATCAAGTCTCCTCCTGAACACCTCCAATGAAGGTGACTCCACCACCTGCATGGGCAGCCCATTCCAATGGGCAATCACTCTCTCTGTATAGAACTTCTTCCTAACATCCAGCCAGTTTGGGTGTATGTTTTAAACAAACGTCTCTGTTAAGCACATAGTCATATTGAAAACTAGTATTTTTTACCTGAAAAAGACTTAAGCTCAAGTCTTGGCCTTAGATTTAATAGAAAAAAATTAAATTTGCTCTCTGACAAAGCTATGAGTGTTTTTTTGGTGGTGCTGTGAGAGAAAATGGTGTCACTGGTCAGAATTTCATAATATCACTTCATTCTTTCCCAAGGTGTAACATACACTTAACAGTAAAAGCACGGAACTCACATTTGTATATAAAAAGCAGATCATACTGGCTGATAGTATGTGTTTGTTTAGGAATTTCTGGCACTGCAAACATACACAGGCACCTAATTTATATTTATATTATTTATTTCTATTTAATTTAACCAGATAGGGTTTACATACAAAAGCAAGAATACATACATGCATTGAACAAATTTATCACTGAGTAATTCTTGCATTGCTGAAAAACAGGGGTCAGTGAAGTGTTTTAGCTATGTCACAGAAAGTATATTTAACATGTTGCTTATTAGCATGACTAGGAACTGTGATTTTACCCTGCTTCTAGTTTATTTTAAAAAATCAAAGAAATCTAAGACAAAATAAGAAAATTTTCTACAGAAATTTGGTAATTTAGACAGTTCTGGGGTCAGTTCTGTTCTGCTGAATTCAACTGGAAGATTAATCCATAGGTATCTAGACTACCATCTTACAAAGTCTAAGGCCAGATACATAATTTACGAACAGTTCACAAACAGATAACAGTGCCCTTGGCTTTGAATTTTCCTTTGTACGAGGTACCTACTTCTCATCTGGCAGTTTTACTATCTATAAATGGGCAAGATTAAGCAAAATTGATTAAAAAAAAAAATTTTTGACCCGTCGGCCAAATTCTGCCTTTGGCTGCATTTGTGAATTCCCTTCCCCCACAATTTGAATGCATTGGATCTATTTGTGGAGAACAGAGGAATAGTCTCACAGACAGTAGAAAGCCCTTCAGCTATACCCACTGAAATCTGCTGACGTCCAAATACAGGACCGTCAGCAAAAAATTCAGCCCAGAAGCTCTGAGATAATCCATGCCCGTATTTCAGTTTCATTCTTTGTGAATAGGGATAGCTATTAGAAATTTTGGGGTTGTGGTTGTATCTATTCCTGCTTCTGCCTTTTTAGTGCTACAGTAGATTGTCCACAAGACAGGGTAAATGATAGAGAATAATTTCCTTCTTGAGCAAAACTTGATGTGACCATTTTCAGTCATTACACTTTTATAATTTCAAACTAATCCCACCACAAAGTGGAGGCTCCTTTCTCCACCCAGATTGATACATTTTGAGTAAGGCCACAAAGTTATTAGTTGTCCTCCCTTCACTTTGCGCTATCATTTATCTCAATTATTTTTAGTACTAATTCTTCATTCCTCTGAAATGCAGAAGAGACAAGGTCAGGGAAACAGGGTGGCATTCACAGCTAAATATATTAACTAATGTAATAATGTTTAACAACTCATTTGCAAAGAGTCTCCCAAATGATTCATTTCTCTAGTAGATGGCAACACATTTCCCAACACAGATGGAGAGGCAAAGCCAGGATTATTTTTCATTCCTAAGCTACTTCCACAGCACTCTGTACTTTTTTTTATCCAATTCTGTATTTTCAGGAATTAATTTCTACTCCTCTACTTTGCAGCTGTATCAGATGTGAATTTGTCAGCTGCTTCCACAGGGAGTGTTTGTCCAGAACTATCCACATCTGCGTATCTCTATACCTCTGTTCCTTGAATCCTGCCACTAAATTAATTTTTGTACACTATAAAAATCAAGCACCTAGCAGGTTGCTGTCATAAACTGTGCTTTCTACCTGCATCTTAGCAAGAAACAACACACAGCTTTTAAATTCACAACATGACTTCTCACTTTCCTACTCTTTTTCCTTGCCTACCAGTAAGCTTTGATTCAGCAAAGCATTGAAGCTTGTTGCTGACTTTGAGCTGTGATTTTAATCCTCACTCAAGTGGCCTCCTCCCCATCACAGATACGCCTGTGTGAAGGCATAGCAAAACATGTTTTGCTGAGTGAGAGCCTTGCACTCTAAGTTTTCTAAGAAGGCACCACTCTTCCGAAGCATTTGCAAAGAACTTAGCACCACAGTTTAAGCCCATGTGGATATGTTAAGGTGCTAGTCAGTGAATAGTAATCAGTGGCAGAAGCTGCTAGATTTCATAGTTTGGCAGCCCCACAGAATTAAATGGAAACTGAATGATGTCATTGTATATTGAAGATATTTGCTTGGAAGTCATAAGGACTAAGAGGACACATTTCAATATAAATTGGTATATGATAGAGAGAAGGCCCTGGAAGATGGTTCCCAGCACCAAAGATGCTGTGGTCCCAGTTCATTCCAAGCATCTGCATCATCCTGTTTGTTGAATGGGAGACATTGCAAAGTGGAGTATATTGTTGGGCTTGAAAATTTGCCTACAAAAGAAAGTAATGGTCATACCTCCAGGGTGCAAAAGATAGCAGTGACATGAAAATATATAGATACACTACAAATAACCTTTTCCTTCTTCAGAAAGCTGATAAATCTGGCAGAGATGGTAAGCTAACTGATGACTGAGAGACTCCTTATCACTGTCATTGTGTGTAGCGCTCATACAGGTACTTAGAACTGAGATAATACTGAGATGTTCACGGCTAGTTGTCAGCAAAATTTGCCTAACAAGCCAATAGCTCCTGAATTATCTATGCTAATGTCACTCTCTGTATGTAGTTCCCACTAAATTAATGGTTGTGCTTGCTGATGTGAGCAAAAGCTGAGGTTCATTTTAAGGCACTCATTACATGTTTTTTAGGCAGGTTCCCACCTTAGATGCTAATACACAGATAGTATTAGATGTTGTCTGTTGGACAGAAAGAAGCCAAACTCCAAGTTGACAGTTGTAGCTGATGAGGTCATCAACAAAGTTTAGAGAAGGAAAGACCTCACTGGAAAAAATCATGTCACTTTTTCTTTTTCTCTTGTTTGAAGTCACTGAGCTTCAGGGTGTGGGGGAATTGTTGCTTTGACTTTATTCTTATGTAGGCGGGTGGCTGCCTGCCAGTGGCAGCTGCATATGGGATCATTTGCATTGCATGAGGAGTCTCTTGTTTAAAGGGAAGCTTTTCCTTCCCTTAGATCATCTGCTTCTTTAGAGTCAGAGCCACTGGTTCACACAGATTGTATTTTTCCTTTAATCTTTTCTTCCTGCTTAGTCTTTTACAAGTATCCCAAAGCTAGGTCTAGCAGACTTATTTGGAATAGCTGCAAAAGGGAGTTTATAGACAAAGAGGGAATGATTTGATATTCTTGTGGTTACTATTTATATGAGAAGATTTTTGCAGTGCAGATCTGCTTTCTTATGTCCCCAGACTACAAGCAGGAATCTGAAAAACTATCTCTTTCAGCACACAGGCCACAAAAGGGATATTAAAACTGTCTTGGTAACTGTGTTCTGTATATGCACCTCATCCAGACAGTGGGATACCACTCACAGAGCCTCACATAAAACAACGGAGTGACTTTAATCTCCAGGAGCAATCCAGCTCCTTTCTTCTGCACCTGACAAATCAGGGATGGCCTACTATTTTAATGGGTTTTGTGGGGGGATTACAGAGTGAGGGAGAGAGAAAAACAAATTCCCTTACAAAAGTTGTGACTTATGTATTCACAATTTGGCTTCATAGTCTGCATGCAGGAGCGTGTCTAAAACTAAAATAAGATTAAGTGAGTATGATATAACTTGGGCACTCAAGTCCAAATTTACTGAATGGTTACCTCTCAAGATCAAAGGTACACTCCTTAAACTCACATCTTTCCATATTTAGGATGTAAGTTGTCTTTCTATCCCCTGTTGTTTATCTCATCTCCTCTTACTTCCCTCACAGAACTTTAATTATGCCAGAGAAGGTGCTTTCCTATTGTCTGACATAGGTTTGACTAGTTGAGCCTGGCCTCTTTGGCTAAAGACAGCCAGCAAGATCCACACACAAGTAATAGGTCTGCAATATAATTTTGCCTTCAAAAGCAAATAATCATATAAACTATTAAAACAAAACAAAACAAAACAAAACAAAAGCCCCACAAACAAACAAACAAAACCAAAATGGACAGACTTAATTAAAGTACAATGACATTTTAATACACTGCTTCTCACAAAGTAGAGCAGACATGGGTTTAGTTAGATCTTCTTTATTGTAATCTGCTGAGTTGATAAGCAAAACAAGGGGAAAAATAGACTTTTTTAAAAGCCTTGTTGAACTCCCCTCTTTTTGAAACTCCTTTGCACCTCCCAAAGGAAAGGAAAAAAAAGTAAACATGGAGAACAAGCATGGGAACATGCTAGACAGTTTGTGGTTTCACTGTCTTTGCTAGATACGCTCACACCAGTGACTGACTAGAAAGTAGAAAGGGAAAAGAGAAATCACAACAATAACAGCAAGAGGAAGCATATTGGAGCATCTAATCTACGGGAAGCTAGCCAGATTTCATTTATAGCCAGCCAGTTCAGATTTGCCAGATGAGACTATCTTACTCTCTCAGTGTTTGTAAGCTGGTCTAAACATGGTGAGTCAGGGAGCTGCAGTGAACCACTTTGAAATACCACGAAGAACAAAGTGCTGTTAGCAGTGGTTGCAAACCAAACATCTATCAAAGAGCTACTTTTGGATCATGATTTGTTCTGAAAGCAATTACTGTGTATCACAGGGGGGAAAAAAAAAAAAAAAAAAAAAAAGAAAGAGAGGATCTGATTACTGCCTGTTTCGTGGGTGGATTTTTTTTCTTCTATGGTTGTTTTTTTCTTTGTTTGTTTTGTTAACATGGGTAACCCCCTGGTGTGTAGCAACTGTAGATTCCACTTTATACATTCTCTTTGAAGTCAGTTTGCTTTTGTTTTTTACCTAGCTGGATAATATTTCCACAAGCTAATTTGTATGCAGCCCTGGTCAGAAGCTGCCACCCAGAATTCTGTATTGGACTTTACTGGCAGAGGAAAATAATTTACTGTAGGGATTGTGGTGGATTTTGTGAGCTTGTGTGGTTGAAAAGTTGAGGGTAGAAGGAATACATAAAAGCACACAAGGAGCAAACCAACAAGGAAGGAATCAAGAAAACAAGCAAAGGAAATCAAGCAAGCAAAAGTAAAATAAAGGAATCAAGAAAGCAAGAAAAGGAAAGCAAGCAAGAAAAAGCAAGAAACAAAGCAAGTGAGATGAACATGTTTGTGGAAAGCCTGACAATAGCATACCAATAACATGGTGGCAGAGCAGAGGCGGGGGAAGCCACAAAGACAACGGACGACTAAAGATCATGCTTGCCTTTAACGTTCTGTATTTTTTAAAATATTCTGTACTTTTCACACCATGGCATCGACCAGCAGGAACACGGAAAGCCCTGCAGAACTCTGAAACACACAGGGACTCAGAAAAGCAAAACAATAAAACGCAAACTGTGAGTTGAGAGTAGAAACAGAATGCGACCTAGAAATCTGTCTGCATTACCGAGTTAGTGAGACTTGTATCACCTGTGCTTTGCTGTGACATTTTTCTGTTTTGTGCATTCTGTTGTTCAGATTCAAAACTGATTTGGTGGGAACAGTAGAAAGGTTTTCATGAATACTGGTCATTACTCCTATGTTAAGGTCACCTATGGGATTTTGCCAAAAATTAAAAGGAAATTGCTTCTAGGATGATCACTGTGAATTTTGTTTTCACATCACCTAGAAGAATGTAATTTAGCTCTTAACAGAAGAGTGAACTTTTATCAAGAAATAGTAACAACAGTCAGAGTTAAAATCAATGGGTAATATATGGGAAAGGATATTAAAACTCATATTGTTAAGTCTCAGGCCAATATTGATTATAGGCCAAAATGAGACCCAGTAGAGTGACACGGAAGGAACAAAGCAGCTTAGTCCACATCTGTTTACTGTTATTTTCCACTGCTGTCTTTGAATGGTCTCATCAATGTGAGAGAGACAAGTCTGGAATGAACCTGTGGTCTGATCTGTTCAGACAATGCCTGGTTTTTATTAGGTTTATTTTGTTTAGCAGCAGCAGCACTGTTTTTGGCATTGTACTGTTCCCAAATACAGAGAGCCCTGACTAAGCTGAATCATCACGAGATTGAACAGATGCTGATGGGAAAGCACAGCACTCTGCAGAGCTCATCATTTCTCATGCAATACTGCCATGAAACCTTCTTCCTGTAGCTGGCCCAGTACTCTGGATTCACCTGGCCTCTTCATAGCTTCTCTGAGCAAGAAGCATTCTTCCCAAGACTGTGTTTGAGAAGACACTGCTGCTTCTTGCTGGATTTAATGGTTCATCCCTGGCAACAGAGACATTAGCCAATTTCAGAGTTGGTTGCTACGTTTCCCTGTAAGTAGCTAGGATATTCCTCTGAAGGTTTGAATAGCAATAGGGGTTCTACTCTGGAGTATGGCCATGAAAAGACCTTCCCCAGAGCTCTCATTTTCCCCACCAGCTCAAGTTCAACACTTAGAGACTTGTGCGCAAACATCCTGATTTACCAGCAGGCACTCCTCAGCCTGTACCACTTATCCTGCCTGCACTACATATGCAGCCTCAACTCATACCCAGCCTTACTGAGCCTCCTGTGCATGTTAATAAGCTTTCAAAATCAGCCCATTGCACCCTGAGAAGACGAGTCCTAACTGTGGAGCAGCTTCATTGCAGCTGAGCCTTAAATATCCTTTTGCCAGCAAAACCAGAGCTTGACTGGCAGCAGTTCTTTCCAAAAACAGTCTTCCAATGGACACTTCTGCCCAGAAAATACACCAAGGTGTAACACACCTGTTGCTGGGCTCAGGACCCAGCTGTGGTGCGTGGGTTGGCAACAGAGAGAGCAGTTTCACCTTCCCACTGGCCTGGCCCTCAGCACTGCTGGCACTTGCAGGCTGGCAGATTGACCTTGCCCACTGATGAGAAAGGTTCATACAGTCTTTGCAGCAGAGAGTAAAATTTAACTGTGGATGTCTCTCCATGGTCATGGAGACCTTCTTGGAACTAAACTGTTGGGCTCCAGGCTGAGGTGTGGAGGGGTGGAGGGGGGACATCCTAACTTTGTTCACAAACACAAACTAGAGATGATGAACACTCTTCTTCTTTGGCCCAGTCTCCGTTATTTAAGACACGGCTTCAGGCTTAATTTTAGCTTAATTCTGGTTTAAAGAAAAGCAACAATGGCAGAGAGACTTCTTCAAGCCATGCTGTGAAAAAGGCAGATGAAGATAGCATTTGTGATGTTGCTAGCATTGACATGCAGGCATCTTGTAACATGGAGAGAACCAGTCTCTGGGCAGGTCTTGAGCACATCTATAAATACTGGGGATCTTTGCTGCTTGCAGATCCTAGACAGAAAATCAAACGTGAAAGGTCAAAGCTGGAGGAAATTCTGTCTTGGAATAAATTAATCTGGTTTATAAAGATCTGCCAAATATGTTGACTCTTTGAAAGAACAACTTTGTTACTCTCAAGCATCTAATGATGGAGAAGAGAAAAACTGAGGAACATGAATTTAGTCTCCTTCAGCTATTATTTCTCTGTTTCAAGGCTAATGCTAGAGGTAGCTCACAGCAGTAGCTGGTGGATTATGTGACCAATTGTTTGAGATATTGGGGGAAAGTCTATTATTCAAAAGCTAGTATATACTAGAATTAGAGAATTGTTCCCATATGCCTCTTCCCTTCTAGAAGCAAATGAATTTGTTGTGGAGGTGAGCTGAGAAGTATTCTGAACAGTAACAAATATTTCCAGTGTAAGAAACTGCTGAGAAGAAATCTCCTTTCTACTGCTGAATATCTAAGGCCAAAAGGGAACATGTGTAAATTTAACTGCAATAAAGGAAAAATCCATCAGGATGGAGAGAAGAGGCTTGTGGGCCAGAGCTGCCTGATGGGAGCATGATGCCATGTAGAACTTAAGCACCCACTTCTTCAGGTGAAGCATGGTAAGAAATGACAAGAAAATATATAGATTCCAACTCCTTAGTGTCACCTTATTAGCCAGCACTGAAGAGGATGGGTGTGGAAGAAGTTAGAGTTGTTCCAGATTTCAGCCAGCACAAAGAAGATATGCACCATCAATTTGCTACATTCCACCACATATAAGCACTATTTACCTGAACATGTGAGGGGATCACACAATAAATCATTCACAGGACTAAATGACTTCCTCCTTGGTGGTCTCTCTGCAAAAGCCGAGGTCTCAGCAGAAGTCCTTTTGCCTCCTCTTCAAAGAGGGAGGCTGCTTCTTTCACCACTACTAGGATTCCCAAGCAATGCTCACAACCAGTTTTACACCCCTCAGTCTGCCCTTTTCTGAGGGCAGAAGGTTTGATGTACAGTTAGAATATATTTTACAATGGGAATGTAGAGTATTTGGGCAACTATAGCAATTTAACTATTTTATGCAAACTGGGAGGAATGTAACAGAAAAAGAATACCCCAGGACTGAAATGGTGCTCATCTGCAGTGGGGGTGACTCGACAGGAACCGTTATGCCAAAGAGGCAGTGGATTAATTACTCACAACTGGTTTTACCCAAGTAGGAAGTGCTGCTGCTGTGTATTAGAGGCTCTGGGGTGCTCATGTGCCAGGCACAGCTGGTTGCCGGCAGAAATGCCATGCAGTCACCGATGGCTGGTCTGGCTTCAGCAGATGGTGGGCTGTTCACGACACTATCGTGCCGAGCCCTTGCTTTGTCCTGGGGAAACTGAGGCATGGCAAAATCCTAGTTGCAAGGGGAAGCAGGCTCGGCCCCAACTCCTAAGCTTGTGACTTCTCTCATAGCTTGTGTTGTGTAGGCTTGTGGCTTTATCCCAGGCTCTGGGCCGGGCAACTCGAAGCTATGCAGCTCGAGGCAACTTCACACGAGATAAGGTCCAAGCAGCTTGAGCAAGTGTAGTGGGTTGAGACAGCCCCCTCCCCACCACAGGCAAAATGACGACTCTGACAAACGGATTGCAGAAGTGATGGAAAAGTTTAAATAGAAAAAGGTGAAGGTGCACAAAGGAACCAGAACCAGTGAAAGAAGAAACCCCAAAAACACACCCGGATACACCCCATCCCCACCTGAGGGTGGGCCCAACACCCCCAGGGCTCGTTCTTCCCACCCCACTGCTAGGCTAGTCTCAGCTGGCCAGGCTTGAGACTGCCCATCCCCCTGGCCTTGGGCCTAGCCAGTCCCAAGGCCGGGAGACGTCTCCCCCAGTTACCGGGTGCTGGCGAGGGAAGAAAGAGAAAGAGGCGGACCCCACGCTAGATCTTATAGCGGTGCAGGGGATTGTGGTAGGAGATACACATTTTTCCTGTGTTCACCCACTGGGCTGGACTTCTGGACACAGGAAGTGTGCCATGCAGCATAAGGGCACCCAGCCCAAACCACCACAGCAAGGCAAAAGCAAGGCAAAAGCAAAGCACGGGCAACTAGAAATAAGCCTATATATAAATCTTGCCCGAGATTGATTGGGCCAATAGGGCAACTGAAATCAGCACATAGGTACTCAATAAGAAGGGTTCCTGCCAGGCTGTGGCCAGGACACATGCCCTTACCATAGATACAGGGTTGTTTACCAGACATGCATGGTCCTATCCCCTTTATTCCATTTCCTGTGTTACCCAGACTTTCTGCAGGAAGAAGGGGAGAGAGAGGGACCATGTCTAGACACCTCAGTGTCTGTCTGGGTTTGTGCTGGGTCTGTTTGGACCTACTATGACAATACGCAGGGTACTACCTTGTCATACATGGCCTGTATAAGGCTGCTCAGTAAAATGAACTGCCTTTTTATTAAAAATACCTGGATTAGAATTTGCATTACAAATATAATAGCTCATTCATTCTCTTAGAAAGGGAAATGCTTTGCACACATCTTTTATGGTCCATCTGTTGACACAAATCATATTATTATGATGACACCCAGCATCCCTTGGCCACTCTGTAAATAAAGATGTGAACTTACAGATTCTTATGGGTCCAGCAGCCTCGGGTCTTCCCACCAGGTTAGTCATGACTCTAAGTAGTGAATACTGGCATTTACCTTCTTGATAACTAATAAACAATATCCTGTAGCAACAGAAAGATGACTAATAGTCAAAATAATTATATTCTATAGGTAAATTGTATCTAGAACAAATAAAAGCACTGTTATCTATGGCAGAATACAGTTCAGCCATATTTGACTTTCTGGTTATCCCCTTTAGGACAAGATAGCAGCTCTCTGTGTAAGGCAGATTCTGACCTGAGTCAGAATCAATTAATGGTGACCAGTATGAAAATATTATTTGTTTGAACAATAGAGATAATTACTTAAATCATATACTAGTGTGCTATTCTGATCTCCTCAGACATCTCTTGGGGTGGTGGTGGTGTCACTTTTCCATGCCATGTAATAAGTTTTAGTGTTAAATCCAGTCTCATTCTACAAGCTTTTAGATCAAAGATCAGTTAGAAAATATCTTGAAGCAGTATAAAGTAATGGGGACAAGGCTGATCTGGTACTCAGAAAGTTCTTGTGGCGTTGTTGATGCTCTGCCATCAGCTTGTCAGAAAGCCTTGAACAACATTTTCACTTGTGTTCACTTGTGTTCACTTTTGTTGTGACAAAAATACTGCTCAAAACCAGAAAGGTACTATTCCTAGGATTATTTTTTTTAAATAGGATTTCTCAATGCTTCATTGCTTTGTCAGCCTAGAAAAACAAGTCACCTCTTTTTGAACAGAAAATGTTGATAGCTCAAAACATCTGCAACAAACAATGGTGCCAAAAGTTGCTTTTCTTTGTAGAACATACAGAAGCAATTAAAAAAGAGCACTAAAGGGGAAAATTCCAGCAAGCAGGCAGTGCTTGCAGTCACTCATTGAGTCAACACTTTGCTAGGATGTGTAAACTATGTCCTGAGGTGTTCTGGGTAACATGGGTCTTTTGGCTCCAGAAACCTGGGCTGAGCTTTCTCTCCATACATTTTCTTTGGAATACAAACAGCATAAATAGGTTTTTAAGAAAAACAAACAAGCAAATAAACAAATAGATCAAACAATTAATAAATCCTTAAGCAGATAGGAAGGAAATTCTGGAAGGAAAATTTTTTGAAGGGCCTCACATATTTTCTTTATTCATATTGCCTCACCCTACCTATGTCTTCTGAAGATGTAGCAGGTTTAGGCTATGCCTTTAAAATTTAGCTGCAGATTTTGAGCAGAAAAGCAGAAAAAATATAAACAATTCACAATTGGGTGTAAAAAGGAAAACAAAAGATTATTCTAAACTAATTTCATTGGACAGGATATCTGGTATAGAAGCAAGTGTTCTATAAACATCTCACACATTTTAACTTCATTCCTTCTTCTTCTTTAGCTGCTTTGCTGTTCTGCTTGGCTGAGTTTTTGACCTTGCAGCTGGGGATGCTAACATTGCTTCTTTGAACTAACATTTTCTTCTAATTATAGGGGGAAAGGAGGTGGCTTTGGGGGGAGTGGAGCAACTTCCCTGGTCGTTTTGATCAGGGGGATTTTCCATGTTGTTTTCTGATTGTAAATACCTGTATAATATTGTAAATACTGTATATATTGTACATATTCATTGCATTCCATTGTAGAGTGTAGTTTTGCTTTATAAATACAGCTTCTATTTGCTTTCCAATTGAGCTGGTCGTGCTTAGTTAATGTAACGGGAAATTCTAACCTACCACAGAACAGCTAACAGCAATGCCACAACCAAGCCAATCTGTCTTCCTTCCCCTGTTCCTCCTTTTCCTATCCGGGAGCCCCTTGTCTCATTGCTCCCTTCAGTGCAGGCTCATGGGAGCATGAGAAGAGTAGAATAAAAAGGACCTGAGAAAGAGTCAACAGATGTCTCTGGAAAGCAGTGGCGATAGAGGGAAACCTCTTTTGACTCATGGTAAGGTAGTCTGAGCAAGGTTAGGGAGTGAGGAAACATGCTAAGCTAAGGAGAAAGCATCTGCAGAAAGAAGAGGAGCAAACATGCACTCAGCAGTCTTCTATTACCTATCAGATGGAAAGTCTGGGCAGCTATCTCCTGATCCTTCCCCTGTCTCTACCACTGGCCTTTAATTTATGTCATGTTGCTCCAGGTAATGTTTACTCTTCTTCTTTCTAACCTGCTTGACAAAAGCATTTGGGCTGCTAGCATTAGAATTAGAATGTTTTCAGGTCTTTCTGATGGCTAAGAGCTAACATGGAGTGTTTCAGAAAAGTAAAGCAAAACAGAACAGATCAAGTCAACTTGTTCCATGTGGAAAAATATTACAACTTGGAAATGGAAACTTTCTGTGGACACACCTTATTTTTAAAAATATTTCCTGTTGAAGACTTTCCCAGTTCAAGACAGATTTTTGTGTAGAATATTGTGGAACAGCTTCAAGAGGAGAGTCTGACTCTATAAAGCCCTGTCTGTGGTTAGCACCTGTGACGGGTTGAGGCAGCCCCCCTCCAAACCCTCCCCATCACGGGCAAAATAAAACAACTCAGACAAAACGGATTGCAAAAGTGATGGAAAGTTTAAAGGAAAACCGGTGAATGTTTACAGAAAGCCAAAAGCAGAGTGACAAAAGAAATCCCAAAACAGTCCCAAGATGATCCCATCCCCACCTGGGGGTACATCCAAGACCCCCAGCGCTCCTTCTTCCCCCTCCCCACTGCTAGGCTAGTCTCAGCTGGCCAGATCTGAGACTGCCCATCCCCCCCGTGGCCTTGGGCCTAGCCAGGCCCATGGCCAGGAGACAACATCTCCCCCATTACCGGGTGACGGCGAGGAAGAAAGAGGAGGTGCTTAGACCTCGCATTAGATCTTATAGTGGTGCAGAGAATTATGGTAGAAATACCCAATTTCCTGTGTCCACCCACTGGGCTGGACCTCTGGACACAGGAAGCAGGGGGCACCCAGCCCAAACTGCAACAGCACCTCAAACACGTATCTCCATACTGCAATCACATCCTTAGCTCTTTAGCCTTCTCCTTTAATTTTTTTCCAGAACAGTTTTATTATGAATCTGGTTGATATTTTTGAAGAAAGGAAATTGCAGTTCTTTTACCAGTGCTTGCTCTGTTTCAACATCAAGGACACCAGACTTAGAAATTTTCCTCTGTACATGAAAGCTGTCCACCAGATAGACTAGCTTAGCCTAAGGATAACTGGGAGAAACACATGCCTCATTCTCAATCTTCTGTTAATTTTCATGTTTTGCTCTACAATAAGACTTACAGTTGTGTTGACTCCAGACTAGAATGTAGCTTGCCTTCTTTCATGTGCCTGACCATATGCAGCCCTACATAGTTGCTTAGCTGAAGCTATACTAACATACAGTGGCTTCTGCATCTAGCCTTGTCCCAAAGTCCTGAAGACAGGGGTAGCTGAAGTAGACAAGAGTGGACACTAGTATTTGGCATGAACAGATGCTGATTGCACCTTAAACAGCTCATGCAAGAGTCTTTGTGTTTGACTGTAATTAAATGCTGCCAGTTCCTGTACAGCCTATTTGGAGACACACAACATCTTCTCATATTCACAGCACTGAAGCTTAGAAAGTTGCTGTAGAAAACACTGTATGTCATTATACCTAGAGGTAAATGCCTACAATCATCCCTCTCTGCTGTCAGTCCTCAGAGAGTCAGATCTACTAGGTCACACAAAGGGACTGAACTCTGTGACAGGCTCTGTCAATATCTAATAATATGTGAGCACAATGATGTTTGCTGCAACACCATCACTTATAGACTCTGAGTGCTGTAATCTTTTCCCTGTCCACAGGCTAACCCCTGCTGCTCAAACTCAGATTTCCCAAAAGGAGCTGCTTGCTTTGTGCAACAGCTGGACCTCTGAGTCTGGATGAGCCTTCTGCCAAAGTAGTTGTGAAAGACAAAACTGATGAAGAAAAAAAAAATAGTTCTACTTGAGACACACAGGTAAATGTCATTCCTGGTGGTATGTACTGCTAGGCGGTCTTGTAGACACATGGTTATAAATAACCAGAAATTTATTTACCAGGGTCAGAATTCTATGCCTGTAAACACTTTCAGAGATTTATGTGTTAAGGAGTGCTGCACTCAACTGCAAAACTTAACCTGAGACACCCAGTTTGCAAGTTCTGTGCTTTTATCTCTCTGGCAGATTTAGATGCCTCCTCAAAAGCCAATTGTGCACCAGACTTTCAGCAGTGCTGTTTTCTGGCTACAGCTCAAGTCAATAGGTTCAGTAGGTCTGTAATATTTTGGTAACCATGTGTTCTGCAGGAACACCTGCCTGCAAGAACTACCACAGCACTGATTCCTCATGTGACTTGCACATATTCTTTTCCAAGGGCATCCTTTTTGGGCCATATATTAGGAAATGTCTGAAGTTGCATCTTTCTTCCACAATGTCAACTGCTGACAAGTGAACAGCAATGCAAAGCGTTGTGTTGTATCACAGGAGCCATCCAAATGCTGCACACCGAACGGCTGCAGAGGAAGCTTCTTGGTGCTAATTAAAACCTGTGTTCAGGAAAAGAAAAAGAAAAAGGAAACATTATCCAACATCTCTCCATCATCTGCCAAAATATTTGTTACTTGATTTGTTAGTTTTGCTTTTTAGGCACCTGCTAGTAAATCATTACTATCGTGTGGTCTGGTTACAGTTACAACACATATGCAAGTCACTTCTTTTGCTAAGCAGGACTGGGTTTTATATTTATTTTTTAAAATTATTGAGTCACACAGGACACAAATCACTTGGATTTTGATTTTTTTTTCTTTTTTTGTCTGAAAAGACAGAGCTCTGTTGATCACAAGTTTTAGCACCTTCTAACCTTATATACTTACATTCTCCGGCAGGAAAAAAAAAAAAAAACCACAGACTATCAGCTAGGAGAAAACAACCTAATTTCACTCTCTTCTGTGTATTGGCATCAGTTGCATCAGCAGAAATCCACACCTTGAACAGCAAAAAATGCCCATTGTCCCCTTTCCCGTTATATCCCAAAGCAGAATAAATAAACCATTCTGCAACTGCCAGGGTATCACCACAAAGGCACTTAGGAGACTCATGCTCATGAAACAAAACATTTCCTTTCATTTGGCAAGAAACTCACAATCTAGTCATTATTTGTTATGATTCATTAAAATAAGGATGTTGAGCTATGTGAAAGTGGGAAGGGAAAGGAAGGTTTGGGGAGGGGAGGGGAGGGGAGGTTTGGGAAGGTTTGGGAAGGGAAGGTTTGGGAAGGTTTGGGAAGGTTTGGGAAGGTTTGGGAAGGTTTGGGAAGGGAAGGTTTGGGAAGGTTTGGGAAGGTTTGGGAAGGTTTGGGAAGGTTTGGGAAGGTTTGGGAAGGTTTGGGAAGGGGGAAGGTTTGGGAAGGGAAGGTTTGGGAAGGGAAGGTTTGGGAAGGGAAGGTTTGGGAAGGGAAGGTTTGGGAAGGGAAGGTTTGGGAAGGGAAGGGAAGGGAAGGTTTGGGGGAAGGGAAGGGGGAAGGTTTGGGAAGGGAAAGGTTTGGGAAGGGAAGGGAAGGGAAGGTTTGGGAAGGGAAGGTTTGGGAAGGGAAGGGAAGGGAAGGGAAGGGAAGGGAAGGGAAGGGGAAGGGAAGGGAAGGTTTGGGAAGGAAAGGAAGGGGAAGGGAAAGGTTTGGGAAGGGAAGGGAAGGGAAGGGAAGGGAAGGGAAGGGAAGGGGGAAGGGAAGGGAAGGAAGGGAAGGTTTGGGAAGGGAAGGGAAGGAAGGGAAGGAAGGGAAGGGGAAGGGAAGGGAAGGAAGGAAGGGAAGGGAAGGGAAGGAAGGGAAGGGAAGGGAAGGGAAGGGAAGGGAAGGAAGGAAGGGAAGGGAAGGGAAGGGGAAGGGAAGGGAAGGGAAGGGAAGGAAGGGAAGGGGGAGGGAAGGGAAGGGAAGGGAAGGAAGGGAAGGGAAGGAAGGAAGGGAAGGAAGGGAAGGGAAGGGAAGGAAGGGAAGGAAGGGAAGGAAGGAAGGGAAGGGAAGGGAAGGTTTGGGAAGGGAAGGGAAGGAAGGGAAGGGAAGGGAAGGTTTGGGAAGGTTTGGGAAGGTTTGGGAAGGTTTGGGAAGGTTTGGGAAGGTTTGGGAAGGTTTGGGAAGGGAAGGGAAGGGAAGGGAAGGGAAGGAAGGGAAGGGAAGGAAGGAAGGAAGGGAAGGGAAGGGAAGGGGAAGGGAAGGGGAAGGAAGGAAGGGAAGGGAAGGGAAGGAAGGGAAGGGAAGGGAAGGGAAGGGAAGGGAAGGAAGGGGGAAGGGAAGGGAAGGGAAGGGAAGGGAAGGAAGGGAAGGAAGGGAAGGGAAGGGAAGGGAAGGAAGGGAAGGAAGGGGAAGGAAGGGAAGGAAGGGAAGGAAGGGAAGGGAAGGGAAGGAAGGGAAGGGAAGGGAAGGGAAGGGAAGGGAAGGAAGGAAGAGAAGAGAAGAGAAGGAAGAGAAGAGAAGAGAAGAGAAGAGAAGAGAAGAGAAGAGAAGAAAGAGAAGAGAAGAGAAGAGAAGAGAAGAGAAGAGAAGAGAAGAGAAGAGAAGAGAAGAGAAGAGAAGAGAAGAGAAGAGAAGAGAAGAGAAGAGAAGAGAAGAGAAGAGAAGAGAAGAGAAGAGAAGAGAAGAGAAGAAGAAGAGAAGAGAAGAGAAGAGAAGAGAAAGAAGAGAAGAGAAGAGAAGAGAAGAGAAGAATGCAACACAAAACCAAAAGCACTGGAAAATAAAGTTTCACTCTGAAAAACAGTGTAAGTAGCATAGATCTAAAGTCTCTGAAATTGTGATTCCCTGTTGATTTTTTTCTCCATTATACTAATTCTTGCAATTTCATCATACTTTTCACAGTATATCATGTGTATCATAACTACCTGTGGCAGGAAATTGCATGAGAACTTCAGCCTTCATTAAAAAATGCATTTAATGGTTCATTTGAAAAATATGACTATAATGCATAAAATGAAGTGTATTGAAAAGATGCATGTTTATTATCTAAGTTTGGACTGGACTGAACAGAAGAAATAACTAACATCCAGAACCAGATTTGCCAAACCAGTAAACTACATGCTGGCAGCTAACATCTTTGCTCTTTCAGACAGTCCATGTCCCTTTGTCCCAGTACTCTGGAAAATCATTGTATTCTGACAGATCTGATAGGAATCTGGATGTGTACAATACAATACAATACACCAAGTTGAAAGAGACCTTCAAGATCATCGTGTCCAACCCGTCAACCAATCCAAACCACCTAAACAACTAAACCATAGCACCAAGCACCACATCAAGTCTCCTCCTGAACACCTCCAATGAAGGTGACTCCACCACCTCCACGGGTAGCTGATTCCAATGGGCAATCACTCTCTATGTATAGAACTTCTTCCTAACATCCAGCCTAAACCTCCCCTGGTGCAGCCTGAAACTGTGTCCTCTTGTTCTGGTGCTGGCTGCCTGGGAGAAGAGAACAACCTCTGCCTGGCTACAACCTCCCTTCAGGGAGTTGTAGAGAGCAAGAAGGTCACCCCTCAGTCTCCTCTTCTCCAGGCTAAGCAACCCCAGCTCCCTCAGCCTCTCCTCATAGGGCTTGTGTTCCAAACCCCTCACCAGCTTTGTTGCCCTTCTCTGGACACGCTCCAGCAAGACAACATCCTTCCTAAACTGAGGGGCCCAGAACTGGACACAGGACTCAAGGTGTGGCCTAACCAGTGCAGTGTATAGGGGCAGAATGACCTCCCTGCTCCTGCTGGCCACACTCTTCCTGATGCAGGCCAGGATGCCACTGGCCTTCTTGGCTGCCTGGGCACACTGCAGGCTCATGTTCAGCCTACAATCAACCAGTACCCCCAGGTCCCTCTCTGCCTGGCCACTCTCCAGCCACTCTGACCCCAGCCTGTAGCACTGCCTGGGGTTGCTGTGGCCAATGTGCAGAACCCGGCACTTGGATGTGTTAAATCTCATGCCATTGGACTCTGCCCATCTGTCCAGCCTGTCGAGGTCCCTCTGCAAAGCCTCTCTGCCCTCCAGCAAATCAACTGCTGCCCCCAGCTTGGTGTCATCTGCAAATTTACTGATGATGGACTCAATGCCCTCATCCAGATCATCAATAAAGATGTTGAAGAGCATGGGGCCCAGCACTGATCCCTGGGGCACACCACTAGTGACAGGCCGCCAGCTGGATGTGGCACCATTCACCATTACTCTCTGGGCTCGGCCCTCCAGCCAGTTCCTAACCCAACGCAGTGTGATCCTGTCCAAGCCACGGGCTGCCAGCTTGGCCAGGAGTTTGCTGTGGGGGACGGTGTCAAAGGCCTTGCTGAGGTCCAGGTACACCACATCCACAGGCCTCCCCACATCCACCAGGCGGGTCACCTGATCATAGAAGGAGATCAGGTTGGTCAGGCAGGACCTGCCCTTCCTAAATCCATGCTGGCTAGGCCTGGTCCCTTGGCCATCGTGTAAGTGCTGTGCGATCGCACTCAAGATGACCTGCTCCATAATCTTGCCTGGCACTGAGGTCAGGCTGACAGGCCTAGAATTCCCTGGCTCATCCAACCGGCCCTTCTTGTGGATGGGCACCACCTTGGCCAGCTTCCAGTCTTCTGGGACCTCTCCAGTGAGCCAGGACTGCTGAAAAATGATGGAAAGTGGCTTGGACAGCTCATCTGTCAGCAATCTCAGCACCCTAGGATGGATCCCATCTGGTCCCATGGCCTTGTGGGGGTCCAAGCGGCTCAGTAGATCTCTAACTTCCTCTTGGAGCAGCGGGAAACTATGCAGCTCTCTGGCTCTTTCTGCCTGCTCTGCAGGCCAGCTGTCTGGAAGACGTTCTGCCCTGCTAGTGAAGACTGAGACAAAGAAGGTGTTAAGTACCTCTGCCTTTTCCTCATCCTTTGTTACAACGTTCCCCTCCGTGTCAACCAAGGAGTGGAGGTTGTCCTTGCCCTTCTTCTTGCTATTGATGTATTTATAGAAGGACTTTTTGTTGTCCTTCACAGCAGAGGCCAGTCTAAGTTCTAAATGGGCTTTTGCCTCCCTAATTTTCTTCCTGCATGTTCTGGCAACATCCCTAAACACTCCATGGGTTGCCTCCCCTTTCTTCCAAAGATAATACCTCCTCTTTTTTTCCCTTAGTTCTATTAAAAGTTCATTACCCATCCAGGCTGGCCATCTGCCCCGGCGGCTCATCTTCTGGCACACTGGCACAGCCTGTTCTTGCACCTTCAGTAGTTCTTCCTTGAAGCAGGTCCAGCTCTCCTGGACCTCTTTGTTTTTAAGGGCTGTATCCCAAGGAACCTTCTGAATTAGTTCCTTGAGTAGCCTGAAGTCTGCCCTCCTGAAGTCCAGAGTGGAGGTCTTCTTGCTCCCCCTCTTGGCTTGGCTGCATACGGAAAACTCAATTATCTCGTGGTCACTGGTGCCTAAACACCCTCCGACCACCACATCACCCACCAGCCCTTCCCTGTTGGTGAAGAGGAGGTCAAGCATAGCCTATTCTATTCTATTCCATTCTATTCTATTCATAGTCCCTGGCAAATCCAGTAAAGATTCTGCCAGGGAGCCCAGTGCAATCTCTGTTTTGCTGATTTGCAGAGCACCAAAGACCAAAGTGACTGAAGAACAGCTGTCCCACCAGTGTAAGGTCACACACACAACAAAGCCTACAGAAACCTGGCATATGGACCAGCACAATGAATCATTTATAGTCTGAGGCATGATGTTGCATAGCAGAAACAGGAGTGCACTGTCTTCAGCAGATCAGCAGGAAAACAAGTTGTCCACAACAGGTAGCCAACAAAGAGTGCAATGCAATTGTAAGAGACTAATATTGCTTCCAGAAGATCTAAGAATTCTTTTATTTGGCAGAAGGGGATTTGCTACTCTTTTAGAGAGGGACAGAAGTGAAAAAATGAGAATTGGACTCTCTCCAGCTGCCTGGAAAAGTGAATTTCCTTAGCTGCACAACTTTGGATTCATACTATCAGACACCTACCATTCACTTAGGACATCAGTGGAGTCATGAGTATGGGTTTTGAAGATTTGTGGCTTAGTATTTAAATAAATGTGTAAAGATTCATGTCCTTGCTTCAGCTGACAGACCCATATTGGATCACACTAGTTAGAGATTTATAGCCTCTCTGAGACTGCGATCTCCAGCTGCTGGATAAGGATAATACTTTGCACCTTAGCAGTAGATGTCATTTTGCAATCTCAAAGCACTTTTGAGTGCACAACAGTTAGTTAAGCCTCGCAGCACACCTCTGCAGGGGATCCTTTGCTATTATGTGCATTTAATGGATGTTAAAAACAAAGTATGGTGATGTAAGCTCCTAATGTGAAACAGAACAGACATAGCTGCAGCATGCTATAGGCACAGGCACACCAGCAGGGATACTTAATCCCAAGCACTGTCATCTCCAGCGCTTTATAAATCTCCAATATACCATAAAACCAGAGCAATTTTTAGTTTTTTACCCTGTGCCTGCTGTCCTGCTCATGTGGGTGGAAAGCTTTTGTGCAACAAAGCCAGTGCCATAATGTTCAGCTCCTGCAGTAGGTTGGTAAAGGCTCTGTTTTGTGCACTTGCTGGCACAGGGAGCCCAGCCTGCTAGACGTCACCTACCTTCATGAACATGGTGTTACAGCAGGAGTGGCTATTTTGCCAGCAGCATTTTCTACTTAGGTAATGTGCTTCACCCTGCTCCTGGCTTGATTTAGAAGTTTCCTTTAAATGCATTGGCCTGAGGCAAACACCTAGACACTTATAACACATCCAGTGAGGAGGAAGCCACACCATTTCTGCAGCACATGGCTCAGACATAGTGATAACTGGCAAGTACCTTGTGAAGCTAATGTTTTTCATTCAAAGCAAGCACAGCAGGAAGAACCTAGGATCTCAGAATTTCCCATAGAAAAGGCTCAGAAGCAATGACAGCACTTTTTGGCATGTACAAAAAATATAGAAGACACTTACCAGTCCAGGATGCTAATTGTCCATTTCCCTTCTTCAAGGAATTAAACATAGCTAGACCAGCCAGGGAGATGAGGACACAGATCAGAAGATGCCAAAAGAGTTGCTAAGATCTCAATGACATCTGCTGTGATTGCATGGAAAAAAATCAGAGCACGAACAGATGGTAGAGAAGAAATGATTGACTTTGTTCATTAAAAACAACAACAAAACCAAAACAACATGAGTATGATTGGTTTCAAGGCTTGTTTCAATTAGTACCCTTTCAGTCTAAACTAGTTGCTTATTGCTATAATAAATTCAGGAACTGCTGCTTTCAGTCTGCCCTTTTCACAGGCAAGAGATACAGAGATGGCACAAGACCCAGGGCAAAACCCAAAATATGACCTTTTACATATTCATGTGTATCATGGTGCTAACAAGCCTGAATTTCTCTAATCATTCTCTCCTTTCCTTCTCCCTGGTCCAGATATTGTCAGAATACTCTCCCTGGCATGTCAGATCCTTTGTTAGCTCCAGAAAATGTGGCTTCATGGTGAAAAAGAGGAATATGGAATGGGACTACAGATTTTCCCAGGCAATCAAGCACAGACAATCTCTTTTCCCACCAACCCTCTCCACATCCGCCTGACATCTCAAAGTAGTTTGGTTTTTTTAACTCCTTAAACAACATTATGAAGCTTATTAAAGATACAAGGAAGAAATAACTACAATAGGATATTCATAGACACATTTTGTTTTTCTCTTGGACTGCTTTCACTGGTGTTGGCATTCTGCATCATCTGTTTGCCATTACTTGATTCATTTCCATGGTGCAGAAAGAGCTTCGTTTGACTCTTTTGCTATTAATATGGCTACAGGAGGGGGAAAAAATAATCCATAATCTATGCAGCAGGTTTCTGCTTTTTTTCTTTCCTTCTTAAATTATTTAATTCCTGAAATAACAAACAAATAAATAAATAAGGAAAAATTCTGTAGCAATCAGACAAGAACTCAGCAATCCATTAAATACCTACCATTAGTCTTTCATCTTCCAAGCCAGACTTGAATCACAGCACCTGAGACCCTGAAGACAGAAACAGCCAAGTCCTTTTACTGCCTAGCACAGGATTATTCCCTGGACAACACCTTGTAATGATCTTTTTGAGCCTAATGTTGATTGTATAATGTAAAGAGACTCTCACCACTTCTTTGAGACAATTATGGCATCATCAGAAAAATATTTTCTCTAGGAACTTTCTTGATCTACATCCTAAATAAGTTTCTGATTTTGTGTTCTCATCAAATACTACCCCAGTATCAATTATCGCTTCTATCCCAGCTGTTTATTTGATAAAAGGCTGATTAAAAGAAAGGCTGCTACAATTGTACTTCCCTGTTTACTCAATATCATTCAAAGAGTGAGTGATAATGCACTGACTCTGGAGTTCCAGTAAAGAAAATGTTGAATGAGGAGAAAACATTGAAAATATTGAAATAAGGAAAGACAACCATCAGCACACAAGGAAAAGAAGAAAAAAGCTGCCATGTTCTGTTGACAGTTTGCATGCTGGCATCTAAGTGTGTTAATCTTTGTTTTCATTAATCTGATATCAGAATTGCTTTAAATTATTGCAAGGCCTTGTCTTATTAGGGCAATCAAATGCTAAAATTCTATGATACTAATGTAACTTGATAGAAGGGGGAGTGGAACAGACTAACTCAGACCCGGGGGGACCCCCTCCTTGTGGGGGAGGGAGGAACCAAGTCCACCTGGATCAGGTTTCCTTAATCCCTGAGGAGAGCAGGGCACTTGCAACCCTCCCTCTCCCAGGATGGGTGCAACCCTGCACAGTATAGAACTAAGTGACAAAAAACATCTCTTCCTGCTGAGAGATGTTTTAACTCCTTGACAAGGGATGGGGTTTCTATCATTTTTAAGGTCTGAACGTTAGGGTACCCAAGCTCATTAAGTGCCTTAGTGTGCCCAAGGGTTAATGTAACTTGAGTATTTCTCTACCATTTTTTAAAAATGTCTCCTTTTTTTGCACTTTGTTTCCCCCACCCAAAAGCAATTCTACCATGCAAAGCTAGGTGAGAAATTGCTGCGCACAATAATGCAATTCATGCACTTGGTAATGCAGTTTTAAAAGAACATACAGAGTAGACCCCATTCCCATCTGTTCATTCCAGTTTCACTTCTTCCAGACCTTACCTCCCCTAAGTACATTGCCAAATGCACACATACACACAAATACAAATCTGGAAAAATTAAGGGCAAAACATCACACTTGCTTGAAATAATTTATTACTCTTTTTAATGTTATTGTCGTGGGTTGAGGCAGACCCCCTCCCCACCATGGGCAGAAATAGCAACTCAGACAAACAGATTGCAAAAGTGATGGAAAGTTGAAATGGAAAGCAGTGAATGTTTACAGAGAGCCAGAAGTGCAGTGACAAAAGAGATCCCAAAGCAAACCCAGGAACATCCCAGCCCACCTGGGGGTACATCCAAGACCCCCAGGGCTCCTTCTTCCCCCCCACTGCTAGTCTAGTCTCAACTGGCCAGATCTGAGATTGCCCATCCCCCCCCGTGGCCTTGGGCCTAGCCGGGCCCATGGCTGGGAGATATCTCCCCAGTTACTGGGTGACAGTGAGGAAGAAAGAGAAAGTGTTAGACCCCACACTGGATTTTATAGAGGTGCAGAGGATTATGGTAGGAGATACCTGGTTTCCTCTGTCCGCCCACTGGGCTGGACTTCTGGACACAGGAAGCACACCACGTAGCAGAGGGCACCCAGCCCAAACCACTACATGCCACTCCTTATTTCGTATCATAATCCCTGCACCCAAACACATCTTCAAATCAGAAATCTTCCGATGACATGTCCAGTAAAACCCTTATCTTCATCTGGGCATCCACCCAAACAGTCTCTCATTCAGGCTCAAGAGTCAGTCCATTCCAGTTCTTCGTCTCTCATCTAATGGAACCTCCCAGCGATGCAGAGTTCACTCTTCTGCAGTGCAAGTTCATCACGGATTTGTTGGACATCCTGGTCACCTGCAAAAAACCTCACAACTTCTCAACCAAACCTGCCTTGTATTCTCTCAGTACCCCTTCCCTCCATCTTTTTTTTATGCTTATTTTAAAACCATGTGAGATTTTTTTTGGAAAAAATTTATATTCAGACTCAAAATACTAAGCTCCAATTTTTATCTTAAGATAACATTTCATACCCTGAAAAAAAAAAAATCTTTTTTATTCCAAGATGACATTATCTATGGTTTACATAATTATTATGATGGTTGCTTGGGGGGATCAGTTCAGGAAATCTAGCCCTGAAACACATTGCTTTTATGGAAAAACAAATGTATCTCAATTGGCTCTTATTGTCATCTGAAGAGGGGAACTATTAAAAATTAGTGGCCAGACACAGAAATAATCCTAGATGAAACACAATATATATTTCATAAAAACATGAATTGGTTAGCCTAGCTTTTGGATAGTGCAAGTATTTTAACACATCTTATTACGACCTGGAATTTATTTCAGACAGGCTTTAGGGAGAGCCTGTGGATTCTGCTCATGCATTCAGTATCATGACCTGATAGTCTCAAAATGTTTGCTGAAAACAAGATATATTGTGCCACTGACTTTTGTGAGGCCCTTTGGAGAGCTTTACAGTATCAATGCAACAAATTAACTGAAATAACAGCTGTGCTAATTACTGGCAAATTTTAAAAGCTGAGACTTGTGTTTAGGGTTTTTGAAATGCCAGTGGACTCAGCTAATTACCACATGCTGTCACAGTGAGAGCAGCCAGGTCATGTTATCAAGGCCTTTGTCGTCCAATGGCACAGAAAATAATGGGAGGGAAATACTCAGTACCTGAAATAAAGGATGTGGGCAGCAGATGCCAAGTCCAGCCCCTTCTCCTCCTGAGTGCCAGCCTGGTACAAGAAGCAGGAAAGTGTATTAAGACCTGACAGTTAGGCCCCAAGCATTTGGAAACTCTCTCTGTCTTTGGATTAATTTTTAATCAGTTTTTAAAGTGGCTCCCTCTTGGAATGAAAGATTTTACAACTTCTTTGCATGAGACATTTTCAGTCTTACTCAGTTCACTGTGATCAAGGTAAGTAGCCTGAACACCTCTTTCTAATAAGAGTGGGGCCCCTGAAATGTCTCTGTTGATGATGACAGGCACACCTCTTTGAATGCTTCCTCCATCCCATTAGCCTGAACATCCTTTCACTTTTGGTAGAATAAAAGCTGGGTGACAAAAAGTGAAGGCAGTGGAGCTATTCCAAGCTCTTTCAGATCAGAACCAAATTCTGGTGAACTCACCAAGGCCATGGACATGTGCAAAAAATGAGAATAGCATCAGGCATAACAAAAGAAAACCAAAACCACCAACAAAAAATATCAGGAAGGAACAACGGAACTTGATTCCATTTATTGTTATTCTGATTCTTTTTTGTTGTTGTTGTTTTTTCCCTGGACATTTAAAATCTACTATGTGCTTTCCCAGCAATGCCTGAAAAACTAAATTTGTCAGCAGTGCAACCCATTTGCAGTAAATTCCACACCCAGAAAAGATGGACAGACATGATCTGCCTTCGTTTTGGCACATCAGCCACGGCATGCACAAATCACAAGCTTTAAATTTTCGCAATCACATGCTCCATTATTAGCCACACAGACAGTGGAACAAGCTCAAAATAAAACTGCTTTGTTCCACCTGGGAGCTCAATAACATCCCTTATAAATCAGTATTGGTTGTATGGTTTCTTGCACACATCTCACAGATTCACTCTGCAGAAGGCATTGAGCATCCATATCACTTTCTTCCCTCTTTGTATCTGAAGAGTTATGCTGCTCTGGGAGTGGAAAAGGCGGGAAGAAAAGAAAAAAAATTATGTGTTATGAATATTGACAGAGAAGATATTCTTTGTTTATTGAAGTCTTGTTTACAGAAAAGCTCTTCACAGGCTGCCCCCTAAGTCTAGAGGTCCTACACCAGTGTCACTGAGCTGTCTGGGTATTTTTCCCACGTATTGTGCTGCTATTCTGCCAACAATAGGGACCCATTAACATTTGGCCCCTCAAGTTAGTGCAGCCCTAGCCTCAGTGGCAGGACGTCTGCCCAATATGTAAAATAATGGAATGAATGGATTCCTTGGGAACAATGATAACAAGACCTGGCTAAGCTAACTGTGACAGCATGTGGTAATTTTCCAGCCCGCTGACCCTGTAAAGAGAGCTGGAGCACAAAGCTTAGACTGTGAGGAAGGTTGGTCTGAATGGCTGCAAACAAGTGCAGAATATCTGATGATGTCATACATGCAATTTGACAGATGGGGCAGGGTTTTTGTTTGTTTTGTTTTGCTTTGTTTTAAACTTGAACTTAACTGTTTATTTTTCCAACCTATTTACCCATGGCAGGTATAATGCAGACAGCCACAGCTTCTTTAGAAGCATGTCTTGGAAGGGTTGTCGTGTGTTAGGTTTAAGAAACAAGCTTATTTCCTGCTGAAAAATGCGCAGTGAATGCTCTGGGAATGGCAGAAGAAAGTTGCTATAGAATGATGCATTATCTCTGTATTCAGCCCTGGGACTGTGTTTTGAATCTAGCTCCCCCTGAATCCTAATACACACTTTGAATAGCATAAAGAAGTATTGTTATTGCCTCAGTCTAGTCATTACATCAGAGAAACAGACAGTCAGAGATATCTTAACGGGTTACTAATTTTGGTTTGGTGCCTGGGAGTAAAAGGGCTAAAACAAGTTCATTTGACTGTTGCAGAATTGATGTGTGTGTGTGTTTGCAAGGCTACGCAGCTCCAAATACACACAGCTCTAAATACACTTTAGCCACTGTAAATGCACTTAAGCATAAACATATGCTAACACAGTTGTGTACCTCCAGGAACATGCTTAAAAGCTTACATAAATGTGAGCTGGGAAGTGATGATACAGCATAATTAGTTGTGAATCATCATCACCATGGGTTCCACACAGCTTTACAGCTGAACATTAAAGGACAATTGCAATTCTATGCTTGCAGCTGAAATTATAATATAGGTACAAAACACACTTCTGAAATGTTTACTGCCTCTGAAAGTGGATTAGACATTTTATGTGCCCCAGGGGAAAGATGCTACATGGAAATTTTGAACATAGTTCAATAGCATCTTTCTCTCTCCTTTCCAGCGTTATTTATCTTTTTGGCTGTGAGGTCTCTGAGGCAGAGCCTGGAGTGCGGTGAAACAATGACAACAGGAAGGAAGCAAAGGTACATAAATAAAGAAGAAACACTCATTGGTTACAGAGGAATTTTCTCTAAGCTTGACACAGCCAAAGTTAAGCTAAACACTGGCAATATTTTAAAGTGACTAGGCACAGCCTAAAGCAAAGAAATCCAAAGACCACATTTTAAGGACCACATTTTCCTATTTGCTTTCAGGAAAATAAACTGTTTTGAGATTATTTTTATCACAGATTGAAATTATCATTACTAATGATGTGTGTTATGTCTCTCCTTTTCGGCAGCCAAGGATTCAGTCTCTGTTCTATCAGGGGACTGTACAAAGAAAGTAGCAGGCAGTCTGTGGCCCAATGTGGTTTCAGTGCAATAAGCAAATCCAATAGAAAAGAGTCAGAAGGTCTATCTGTACACTCGTTAAATCTCTCACATCCACAGTATGGTGGGAAGTGCCATGATTTTTTAGGATGGGGGAAAGGAGTTCAAGCATCTCATACAGAAGCTGAATTGCAGGTTGATTTTATTGCCAAGAAATTACTTTCTGAGTCCATTTTATAGTATTGTATTAGAAATGTGAGGCAGCATGTTTGTGACATTGAAACTCCAATGACCAGAGAACAGACCAGAATGAAATACCTGGGTTGTCTTTACATTGACTTTCAGGCTGTAAAAAATAAGCCAAAATCTCTGTGAGCTCTGCTTTTTCACCAGTTTTTGCTTTACATGAAGAAAGTTTCCAGGTAATGAGAAGTTTACCACCTTTTGTTTAATATCCAAAATAAAAAAACTAGCAAAATTATGACACAGAGAATTTTCTATTCAGACTTTTTAAAGTTTCATTTTTGTGGCTAGTGAGTACCTCGGAGGAGAGCCTGCATCAAAGGTTCGGCAGCTTCTACTCTTTTGATGCAGGTGTCAGGATCCATGAATGCCTGCAGCCTGGAGTCTCCCAGAAAGCCCTAAAAGAAAACAAAAGAGCACAAACCATTGACAGGAATTAATCTTTTTCAGGTGAAGAACTCCTGTAGTAAAAACAAGCCAACAAAACAGAACTATGGGAACTGATGATCACAGAATCACACAGAATCACAGAAACATTCAGGTTGGAAAAGACCCTCAGAATCACCAAGTCCAACTAATAGCCTTGCTCTGCGAGGTTCACCCCTAAACCATATGCCCAAGCACCACATCCAAACAACCTTTAAACACATCCAGGGTTGGTGTCTCAACCACCTCCCAGGGCAGCACATTCCAATGCCTGAACACTCTTTCCATGATTTTTTTCCCTAATGTCCAGTCTAAACCTATCCAGTCGCAGCTTGAGGCCATTCCCTCTTGTTCTAACTCTAATTACCTGGGAGAAGAGACCAGCACCAGCCTCTTTACAATGTCCTTTCAGGTAGCTGTAGACAGCAATGAGGTCTCCCCTCAGCCTCCTCTTGTTCAAACTAAATAGCCCCATCTCCTTCAGTCGCTCTTCATATGATGGCTTCGACAGCAGCACTCTGTGCTGGGTTAGGAACTGGCTGGGGGCTGAACCCAGAGAGTGGTGGTGAATGGTGCCACATCCAGCTGGCAGCCAGTCACTAGTGGTGTTCCCTAGGGATCAGCGTTGGGCCCAATCCTATTCCATATCTTTGTTGATAATCTGGATGAAAGGATTGAGTCCACCATTAGTAAATTTGCAGATGACATCAAGTTGGGGCAGGTGTTGATCTGTTAGAGGGTAGAAGGGCTCTGCAGAGGGACCTTGACAGGCTGGACAGGTGGGCAGAGTCCAACATGATGGCATTCAACAAGTCCAAGTGCCGGGTGCTGCACTTTAGACACAAAAACCCTATGCAGCACTACAGGCTGGGGACAGAGTGGCTGGAGAACAGCCAGGCAGAAAGGGACCTGGCGGTACTGGTAGAGCCAGTGTGCCCAGGTGGCCAAGAAGGCCAGTGGCATCCTGGCCTGAATAAGAAATAGTGTGGCCAGCAGGAGCAGGGAAGTCATTCTGCCCCTGTGTGATGGGTTATGCCCATCCTGAAAGCAGGGCGGGGAGGGCTTGTGAGAGCCTTGCCCTCCCTGGAGGGGCTTTCCCCCTGGGAAACTGAGTTAGTCTGTTCCAATCCCCCTCCCTGTCCAGCCACATAATAAAAAGGAAGACACTGCAGCCATTTGCTCTCTTTTGCTTCTGCCTTGCCTGGACAAGAGGACTGAGTCGCTGCTGGCTTCCTGCTTCTCTGCCACATGGTCAGGCCTGGTCCTTTCTCCCTGCTGCCTTTTCAAAGGACTGTTGGTTTTGTATATTCTCCCTATCTATCCTTATTCCTTACCCTTGTGAACCCTTCCTGTTATTGTTTATATTTATATTTATATATTGTTTAAAGAAAATTTTTACCTCTCTACTTCCAAACCAACTCCAAATTATTTCTCTGTAGATTTACCTCCTCCTTTGTTTCGTTAGCCTCTTTCTTTCCTTTTTTTAGAGGAGGGGGAGGAGGAAGTGAGGGAGGGATTCTCAGTCTTGCCTTTCCCATCTGAGCTCTTAAATCCCAGTTAAGGCTCAAACCACCATACCCTGTACTCAGCACTGCTTTGGCCACACCTTGCGTACTGTGTCCACTTACGGGCCCCTCAATTTAAGAAGGATATTGAGACACTTGAGCATGTCCAGAGAAAGGCAACAAGCCTGGTGAGAGGTCTGGAGCACAAGCCCTATGAGGAGACCCTGGGGTTGTTTAGCCTGGAGGAGACTGAGGGGAGACCTTATTGCTGTCTACAGCTACCTGAAGGGAGGTTGTAGCCAGGTGGGGCTTGGTCTCTTCTCCCAGGCAACCAGCACCAGAACAAGAGGACAAAACCTCAAGCTGCAACAGGGAAAGTTTAGGCTGGAGGTGAGGAGAAAGTTCTTCCCCGAAAGAGTTGTTAGCCATTGGAATGGGCTGCCCAGGGAGGTGATGGAGTCACCATCTCTGGAGGTGTTCAAGAGAGGATTGGACGTGGCACTTGGTGCCAAGATTTAGTTAGTCATGAGGTGCTGGGTGATAGGTTGGACTTGATGATCTCTAAGGTCTTTTCCAACCTTATCGATTCTATGATTCTATATGATTCTCCAGGCCCTTCACAGCTTCGTTGTCCTCCTCTGTACTGGCTCCACCACCTCCACATCTCTCCTGCACTGAAATGCCCAAAACTGGACACAATACTCAAGGTGTGTCCTCCCCTGAGCTGAGTACAAGAGGACAATCACCTCCCTACTCCTGCTGGACACAGCATTTCTGATACAGGCCAGGATGGCTCTGGCTTGCTTGGCCACCTGGGCACACTGCTTGCTCATATTCAGTTGCTTGTGGATTGGAACCCTCAGATCCCTTTCTGCCAGCTACCCAGCCATACTGCCCCAAATATGATGTAGATTTTCAAGTTGGATTGCCTCTCTGGGAGAAGATGGTAACAACATTCTGATGAGGAGAAAACAGTGCATCTTGGACTCACTAGATGTGATATAGTACATTACGAAAATACTTAGTATCCAGTATCTGAAGGGGGCCTATAAGAAGGCTGGGTAGGGACTTCTCAGGATCTCAGGTAGTGATAGGACTAGGGGGAATGGAATGAAGCTGGAGGTGAGGAGATTCAGGCTGGATGTGAGGAAGAAGTTCTTCACCGTGAGAGTGGTGAAGCCCTGGAATGGGTAGTCCAGGGAGGTGGTTGGGGCCCCATCCCTGAAGGTATTTAAGACCAGGCTGGACGAGGCTCTGGCCAGCGTGATCTAGTGTAGGGTGTCCCTGCCCATGGCAGGGGGTTGGAACTAGATGATCCTTGTGGTCCCTTCCAACCCTGACTGATACTATGATACTATGATACTAGGAAATGTATCAAGTGCTTAATTTTTAATTGCACTAACTAATGGTCTTCATCTTTTCTATGAATTTTGCCATCCTAAGTAATTTTTTAATGTTAATAATTAAGTAAAATTTAATATAAGATATAATGGAACACTATAAATTTTATCTATTTTATTACGACAAACAAAAAAGTTTAAAAAAATTACAAAGAATAAAGGTTTTATCATGTTGGTGGTTTTGTCATGTTACAGACATGACATCCCCACCTTGTCTATCTTATTTAATATAAAGAAAATTATATTTTCTCCAGAAGACAAGCTCTGGTTCCTATAAACTCTCTATTTCTCCCACATGTACACATGTTATTATAGAGTAAGTCTGCAGCATTGTTCCATTTCTTTATACACACCTATATTCTTCCTTTTTGTACACACATAGACAAGAATTTTCCTCTGTTTGCATTTCCTAAATGACCCTTCCTTCATTTCTCTGCTACACAGCAGTGGTGAGGTCCTCTCCAATCCATAACTTTGACATTAGCATCCTCACAAAGCAGAGAAAGCAACTTTTAGGACGCATTTTAGGAGTTCAATGGATTCCCTCTTTGATGTTCTCCAAACTGCCAGTTTTGAGGACCACAAGTAGAAACTACTGACCATACCTTGATACCTTAACAAAACTCCCAGCAGAAAGTTAGTGAGAGATGAGATGCAGAGACTGAGATTGTGAGTTTAAGACATACACAATCTCTTTCCTTCAGAAATGCCTGATGAGTTCTTCATATTCTGAGATACCATAAATATTGATGGGAAATGGAGAAAAACGCCCACGTAGCTGTCAATGCTATCAGTTAGAGCAGAGAAACCACTTCCCAGCCCTGCTCGTACTTAGAATCATAGAATCATAGAATCAGTCAGGGTTGGAAGGGACCACAAGGATCATCAAGTTCCAACCCCCTGTCATGGGCAGGGACACCTCACACTAGATCAGGATAGCCAGAGCCTCATCCAGTGACTGGATGGAGAGCAGCCCTGAGGAGAGAGACTTGGGGGTGCTGGTGGATGAGAAGCTCGACATGAGCTCTCAATGTGCGCTTGCAGCCCGGAAAGCCAATCAGATCCTGGGCTGCATCAGGAGAAGTGTGACCAGCAGGTCAAGGGAGGTGCTTCTCCCCCTCTGCTCAGCTCTGGTGAGACCCCACCTGGAGTACTGCCTCCAGTTCTGGAGCCCCTATTACAGGAGGGATGTGGACGTGCTGGAGCGTGTCCAGAGAAGGGCCACGAGGATGATCAGAGGGCTGGAGCACCTCTCCTATGAGGACAGACTGAAGGAGTTGGGGCTGTTCAGTCTGGAGAAGAGAAGGCTCCAAGGTGACCTCATTGTGGCTTTCCAGTATCTGAAGGGGGCCTACAGGAAGGCTGGGAAGGGACTTCTCAGGATCTCAGGTAGTGATAGGACTAGGGGGAATGGAATGAAGCTGGAAATGGGGAGATTCAGGCTAGATGTGAGGAAGAAGTTCTTCACCATGAGAGTGGTGAAGCCCTGGAATGGGTTGTCCAGGGAGGTGGTTGAGGCCCAGTCCCTGGAGGTGTTTAAGACCAGGCTGGACGAGGCTCTGGCCAGCGTGATCTAGTGTAGGGTGTCCCTGCCCATGGCAGGGGTTGGAACTAGATGATCCTTGTGGTCCCTTCCAACCCTGACTGATTCTATGATTCTATGATCCAGCCTGGGCTTAAACACCTCCAGGGACGGGGCCTCAACCACCTCCCTGGACAACCCATTCCATGGCTACACCACTCTCATGGTGAAGAACTTCCTCCTCACATCTAGCCTGAATCTCCCCACCTTCAGCTTCATTCCCCTCCCCCTAGTCCTACCACTACCTGAGATCCTGAGAAGTCCCTCCCCAGCCTTCCTGTAGGCCCCCTTCAGATACTGGAAGGCCACAATGAGGTCACCTCGGAGCCTTCTCTTCTCCAGACTGAACAGCCCCAACTCCTTCAGTCTGTCCTCATGGGAGAGGTGCTCCAGCCCTCTGATCATCCTCGTGGCCCTTCTCTGGACACACTCCAGCACGTCCACATCCCTCCTGTAATAAGGGCTCCAGAACTGGACACAGTACTCCAGGTGGGGTCTCACCAGAGCTGAGTAGAGGGGAAGAATCCCCTCCATTGACCTGCTGGCCACACTTCTCCTGATGCAGCCCAGGATCTGATTGGCTTTCCGGGCTGCAAGTGCACATTGAGTGCTCATGTTGAGCTTCTCGTCCACCAGCACCCCCAAGTCTCTCTCCTCAGAGCTGCTCTCCAGCCAGTCCCTGCACAGCCTGGATTTGTGCCTGGGAGTGCCTCGACCCAGATGCAGGACCCTGCACTTGGTCTTGTTGAAGCTCATGAGGCTGGCTTGTGCCCACCTCTCCAGCCTGTCCAGGTCCCTCTGGATGGCATCCCTTCCCTCCAGCGTGTCCACTGCACCACACAGCTTGGTGTCATCAGCAAACTTGCTGAGGGTGCACTCGATGCCACTGTCCATGGCACCCACAAAGATGTTGAACAAGACAGGTCCCAGGACTGATCCCTGAGGGACTCCGCTTGTCACTGGCCTCCACTGGGACATGGACCCGTTGACAGCCACTCCTTTGGGTGCGGCCATCAAGCCAGTTCTCTATCCATCTAGTGGTCCATCCATCAAACCCATGTGTCTTACAGACATCAAACCTACCACAGTACAAAGCGTAGTAGATACCTGTCTAGCTCACACTCCTGGGAGTTTGAAAACTTGAACGAAAACGATGAGTATTAATAAACATGGGCAATGAATAAACTTGAGGGACAGTTCAGTAGTATATACCTATCTAGGCAAAGACCTGATGCTAAAAAACACATTTTATGCTAGTGCCATTGCAGAAATTTAATCAGAAAGAAATGCACCATAATTTTACACTTATGCAACTACATTAACATGGAATTTCAATGAATATCATTTTCCATATACCCTAAGTATTTTAAGTATTTTATTTTCTGGTTTGGTTTCACGTTTTTTTGTTGCCTTGTCTGTGTGTGTAGGGGGGAAAGTCATTTGTTTGGGGATTTTTTCTACTAAGCAACATGAAATGATCATGATAGTAAGTTACTGCTATATTCATTTGAGAGAAGGAGTTTCTGAGGAGTGAACATGAAGTCACATGGAAGAAGGACACTAGAAGAGGCACAAAAGGATGCTATCATCTTCCCGCTCCAGAGCAATGCATTCTGCTCATGGACAAGTGTGGCAGTTTGAGGCTGTGCCCAGGAAAAATTTCCACAAATCTTGAACAGAAAGTAGTAGAATGTAAATAAATTACCATTGGATGTAAATGGGAAAATAATGATAAGGTCTAAATAATCCCATTGGTCTGATATCTAACATAAAGTTAGTTGTGTACACTAACTCTTACTCTTTTTTACTTCTTCCGCTCCAGCAGATACTAACTGGTGCTTCTGCTGGCTTGCTGACCTTGACTGCATTTCTATGTTGTGCTCAAGTACTAACAGTCACTCTCTGCGCTTCTCTCTCCTTTGCCTTGTGTGGGGGGAAAGAGAGCAGGGAGGAGGAAGCTATTAGCAGCCCCCTGGTTTTGTCCAGGAGGGTTCATGTGTTGTTTACAAATTGAAAATATATGTAAATATTGTGTATTTTGTACATATTCATTGCATTCCATATTTCTAGATTGTACTGTGCTTGTGAATATAGCTTCATTTGCTTTTGACTGAGCTAGTCTGGCAATTTTATGTTGGGGGGTAATTTCAACCCACCTCAACAAGCTTTGTATTAATATTTTCCTGACCATTATTCTGGAGACAGATGGTACAACCCATTTACATTGCAATGTAACAGTGTGGACTCAGGAAATGATTTCATCCTCATTGTATTGGATTTGGCTGAGATGGAGTTAATTCTCCTCAGAGCACCTTTCTAGTGCTGTGTTTTGCAGGGCTGTAGCTGGGTGTTGATAACACACCAGAGTTTTGACTGCTGCTGAACTGTGTTTTTCCAACAGTTCCCCATCCCAAAAGTATGCTGAGGGATGGGCAAGGTCTTCATAGAATCACATAATCAATAAGGTTGGAAAAGACCTCAAAGATCATCAAGTCCAACCTGTCACCCAAGACCTCATGACTACTAAACCACGGCACCAAGTGCCATGTCCAATTCCCTCTTGAACACCTCCAGGGATGGTCACTCAACCACCTCCCAGGGCAGCCCCTTCCAACAGCTAACAGCTCTCTCTGTGATGAACTTTCTCCTCACCTCGAGCCTAAACTTGCCCTGGTGCAGTTTGAGACTGTGTCCTCTTGTTCTGGTGCTGGTTGCCTTGGAGAAGAAACCAACCCCTCCTGGCTACAACCTCCCTTCAGGTAGTTGTAGACAGCAATAAGGTTGCCCCTGAGCCTCCTCCAGCTGTCCCAAACCGGCCAAAGGGGTATTCCCTGCCATATGACATCAGCTCTGATATAAGAACAAAGTGAAAGAAGGAAGTGTGAGGATATTCATCCTTGGCTCCTGTCCCCCAGAGAAACTGCTACATGCAGAGCCCTGCTTCCCAGGAGTGTCCGAACACTGTGTGCTGATGGGAAGTAGAGCTCTTTTGCTCTTGCTTCTGCATGAGACCTTTGCTTGTGCTTTACATTAGTAAAGTAATTCTACCTTATTACTGCCCTCTGTTATATTTCCCCCTCTCCCCTGTCCATCTAAGAAGAGGAGTCATAGAGCGGCTTTGGTGGACATTTGGCCCCCAGCCAGGGCAAAAACGCCACACTCCTACAATCACATGGCTGTGATCATGACAGCTAAGATGGCTTAGATCCAAATTCAAACCTAGTTTACTGCACGTGGGATTTGATTACAAATAAAAATTTTAATCTGAGAACTCTTTTTGTGTATTAATTATTAGGAGAGTCGTGCTTGTATCGCAATACAGCTATGTATTCAATGTAGAGTTATCAACATCCAAGTTGAAATGATTACCTAATTTTCAGTCTGTGAAGGAGAAGGGAAAGGAGATATATGGCCCTGTTTATGCACAAAATTCATTTTAAATCAATTAAACTGGTGAAAACCCATATGTGAACACATTTAAATTGGTTTATATCTGGCCTTTATTAATTTAACTTCATTCAGTTTTCACCAAATCAATGCAAATGTGTAATTAGCTTAATGGCTCTTGCTCTTCCAGAACAATAATCTTTCATTCTTGACAAGAGAGAGCTGTTTTCATTTCCTACATATTCCAAAGGAGACATCGAGTGCCTTTCATAGCATTGCTTTTACTATTTCACTATTCTTTCCTTTCACGGTGCAAGGGCTGATTCTGTATATTGAGTAGCTGAAAGGGACAGGCCATTAGGGCAGGTGCAAGGTAACCTAGAGAAAGAAGCTTTTCTGTATTTTTGTCAGGCTTGTATAAAAGAATACTCAGAGAAAAACACAGAGCAGGCCACTCATTACAGAGTCTGGGTATTTTTTGGGTGTTAATTTCTCCATCTAATCTACAATATTTGTCACTTGACAAACAATCCCATGTTGCCCTTTCCCAGGCATTCATCCCCTTCATTAATTAATGTTGGGTTAGTTGTGTTCTTTTCTTTCCAATTAAAGTAAGGATTTCTTGCTTCTGAATAACCTTGTGAATCATGGTTTTGTCTAGGCTAATAATAACCACTTCTCCTTTGAGAACCTTCCAGAAGAGCTGTGAGATGGTCTCTTTATTGTCTTGTGTTTATTCCCCCTAAACTGTTGGTGTTTAAGAACACGTTTACACAGCAGCAAATCCTGAAAAGCACTGTAGGATTGATGGAAATTTCCAAGTGCCATCAGTGCCCACTGAAGGCAACAGCTGTGAGCATAGTTGGCATTGTCACCAGGTGTCACCAAGTGCTCTGTGCTTCACAGGTTCCAGCCTTGAAATTTACTGAAAGTTGTTAAAAAGAAAAAAGCACCTCTCAAATAAAAAAACAAACCCAGATTACACATTAATTCTCTGCTCTGAACTTCTCTGCATCTTTGTATTCTGTAACACACTGTTGCTTAGAGGAATGGAGGAACCACTCGGGACATTTTTTTATGTAATGAACTGGATGTCATAAGAAGAAGGTCTGAAGCCAGAGAGTTCATCCCCAGGCCTTGGGAACATCACCAATGTACAAACCCAATAAAGCAGTTTTCAGCTTTATCAAATGCAGTCATTATGTGACATCCTTTTCCATATATCATGTCAAAGTTATTTTCAATAACTTTGATTCAATATAAAACTACTTTTCCACCCAGGCATATCTGTGGTATGAAACACCAAAGAAAACCATGAAAGCTGCTTTTGTTAATTCACTCTGGAAATATAAATAAATGGGCTGGTAGTCAGTTGCCTTTGACATGAGAGAACTGTTGGAGGAATTAAGATGCCAAAGAATAGTCTGAAATGTTCAGCAAATTACATACTGCAAGCACTGATGGAAACCACTCATCCATTGTTGGTATTCACTGGCAAATGAGCTAGCATTTTGTGACCAGTATTGCCCATCTTGGCTACAAATTTCTGCAAATTAATACATTCTTCTGAACTGTCTGTATTGTTGGAACCAGGAAAGTTCAAAACCAAAATTCCATTTCCACTGTGGAAAATGCAAGTAAGCTTCAACTAGGATAGATACTGAATCAGTAAAATGTTGAACAACATGTGATAGCACATGTGTAACTTGTTTATCTAACATGTTTTTAAAACTTCTTTAATATTCTTAGTCTTGGAGACCTATTAGCTAAGATGCCACAGCAGACCTAAAAATACAGAGAGAAACAAACAAAGAATTTGAGACAATTAATGACAAGTAAGATCAACTCAGAATTCCTCTAAACGCAAGTACTCTTACACATCTAACGTAAAACAAGCATGTTTAATTGTGTGTGTGTATATATATACAGACTTATTGCTCTCTACAACTACCTGAAGGGAGGCTGTAGACAGGCAGAGGTTGGTCTCTTCTCCCAGGCAGCCAGCACCAGAACAAGAGGACACAGTCTCAAGGCAGGTTTAGGCTGGATGTTAGGAAGAAGTTCTATACAGAGAGAGTGATTGCCCATTGGAATCAGCTACCCGTGGAGGTGGTGGAGTCACCTTCATTGGAGGTGTTCAGGAAGAGGCTTGATGAGGTGCTTGCTTGCATGGTTTAGTTGTTTAGTTGGGTTGGATTGGTTGATGGGTTGGACGTGATGATCTTGAAGGTCTCTTTCAACCTGGTGTATTGTATTGTATTGTATTGTATTGTATATATATATATATATATATATATGGGTTTAAAATATATTTGTATGTATACGTATAAAAAAGTAATTGCAGGTGTTAATGTATTACAACTTTAATCAAAATGGAAAGTCATAACTTTAGTTACAACCTGGTGCCTTGAGAAGATGGCTGATTGTCACTAATTCTCCTTTTCAGAAGGAGAATATGCCAGGTGGTGCAGGTGTTTGACACTGTTATACTATGCTGCTGCACACCAGGCAATTTCTGAGTCATATTTCTTGCCTCAGAGGTGCACAGAATCATAGAATCATAGAATGTTAAAGGTCGGAAGGGACCTCTGGAGATCATGTAGTCCAACCCCCATGCCAAAGCAGAATCACCTAGGGTAGGCTGTACAGGAACACACCCCAGAAGATTTTGAAAGTCCAGAGAAGAAGACTCCACAGCTTCTCTGAGCAGCCTCCTCCAGTGCTCTGTCATCCTCACTGTAAAGAAGTATCTGCTCATGTTGAGGTGAAACCTATGTTCACATTTGTATCCATTGTTCCTTGTCTTATTACTGCACACCACCTTCAGCTTGACACCCACCCATCAGGTATTTATAGACATTAGTAAGATCCCCTCTCAGCCTTCTCCTCACAACACTGAACAGTCCCAGTTCTCCCAGTCTTTATGCATAGGAGAGATGTTCAAGTACCCCAGTAATCCCTGTAGCTCTTCATTTGGACTCTCTCTAGCAGACCTTGGTCTCTTGAACTGGGGATCCCAAAACTGGACAGAGTATTACAGGTGTGGTCTCACCAGGGCAGAGTAGGTGAGGAGAAGAACCTCCCTAGACCTGATGGACACACTTGACTTGGTCCACCCCAGTCATTTTCTGTCTCACAATGGTAATGTGCAGAATGTAAAGTAAATAAATTATTCATTTACATATCAAATATTGTCCATGCAATCATAGTGCATGCCAATGTGCTACCTAATAGGTCTCTCAAGATGCTTTGTGCACATCTTTTAAGTAACAAATGTTCATTTGCTCATTCCCTCTCTGTTTAACTTTCTCATAGAGTAAATGCAAACATACACAAAAACTTACCTTGTTTTCAAGGAAAGGAAAAAACATCAACTATGTTCTCTAAAACTACTTTTCTTTTTTGAATTTTATTCCTCAAATTATTCATTAAATATTTCAGGCTATGGGATAGTATACACAAATCACCACAGATCTATTAAAATTAAACAAACAAAATCAAGCAAGAACAAAACAACAGAAAGAAATCTTTGATCCAGACAGGAGGCTCCTCTTGCCCTCATCACAAGGTTTTGCTATAATGTTTGAGGGTTTCTTTTGTCAATGCCAAGATTTACAGTAGCCCACATTTAGTATGCCAAGCCGAAGATCTAAGAGATAAATATGATATGAAAATTATGTGAATGTTTGATGGCTTTCTGTATATTCAGTGAAAGCTCAGCACTGGCTTATCTCTATCAGAACTGTGTGATTATTTTCTGATATGTCTTACAACACTGACACCAGCAGAGGATAATGTGACTGGAATGACAGCACTTTGAAATTTCATCCATGCCAGGTTAAAAGCTACAGTAATTCAAACTTTCTTCCTCCACTTTTATGATCATATTTAAACTGAGTAACACTTACACCTTCCTGAGTAAAAAGTGACATGTCCTCCTTCAAAGAGAAAATGGCAAAAAATAGATGGGAAATTAAGCAGTCATTTTGTAGGTATGAAAACCATTTTGCTGGAACCCTGAGCCTTTAAAGAAGCTGTAATTGTCACAGATGGCCCACTTAAGGCTGCTAATGTATAAAGTCTTGCCTGTATGTATTACAAGGCTGCAATTTTCATCTTGGGGTTCCTGTGACTAAACAGCTCTCTCAGTTTATGACATCAGAGGAATCCTCAGTGAAATTATAACCTTGGGAATACCCAGCAGATGCTTTTATTTCTACTTACAGACTCAAACTATCTATATATCACTGCAGAGAAGGTTAACAGCAAGCAATAAAATGTTGTTATATTTATTTAATATGAGAACCATTTCTTTGGGTTCCATAGTTCAGTATCAGTATAGTTATCAATAGATTAAAATAATGTGGTGTTATCTTTTCTGTGTCTTTCTTACAGCCAGCTGAGATTTTTATTTTGACAGAATAAAATTCATGGCCCCAGTAACTCAGCACACTGGTTTGGGCTACCTCTGCACTAAGCCAACTCCTCAGTAGTTTTCTGTTGTGCCAGGGCTACTACAAGGTAAGAGGTGTGCCAACAGTACTCATGCTTTCTGCCTGGCAGAAATAAGCTTTACCTCCAGCACTGAACTTTCAGTACACACTTTGATAATGTGCACCTCCTTCATCACCCCAGGGTTCTCACTGGGCTTGGAGCAGCAAGATGCTGAAGGGCTTGTCTGCCAAGATACTAACATCAAGTGGAGACCCTCTTGGCTGGCTAGCTGTTTTCAGCTTCTGTGCCTGTTTAAATTCTGGCCTTGTCTTGTTCATAGACTCATTTAGGTTGGAAAAGACCCTTAAGATCATCAAGTCCAACCACAATGATCTCCTTGCTTCCCAGTTGTGCATTCCCAGTGTGTGCCACATACGCTGTTCCATGCTGATTGACTGACTGAAAGGGCACAGAAGAGGTGCTTCATTCATTACTCATCCTGGTCCTGCCTCCTTCCTCTCTGCCAAAGGACTCCAGCCCCAGCTCAGACTCTGAAGAGGAATTTGAGAATCATAGAATTGTTTAGGTCAGAAAAGGCTTTTAAGATCATCAGGTCCTAGAACATGAAGCAAATTGCTGTTTCTGCTTAGAGAATTCAGTCTTTTGTTATTTTGAACCACTTAATAAACTTAAAAATCTAGATTTTTCATAAACCACAGAATTATACAGATATTCCTAAACCAAAGAATTTTTCATAAGTACTCATTGAGTAGTTGTGGAGAATAATGTTTCCAGTACACAGGTGGGTGATCTGCAATTTGTATTTTCTAGTTACTTGACATTCATTCATGTGATCATGTGAATGATCATATGTTGGTCATAAAACATCACTCCTCTGCCAGATGATGAAGATCTTTAAGGCAGAAAAACTCTTATCATAACTAACCTCCTCCCATGTTCTCTGCATTTTCTGGATTAATGCTGTCAAAATTCCAACAATTCCTTCATGTATGATATAGTGTGTGGCAATGCACGGGTAAAAACAACAGAATGAGAGTCACAAATCATCAAACTGCGGTGTCAGTGGTTTTGTGCTTTAAAATACTCATAGTTGCTTTATGAATTGAGATTTCCTTGGTTTAAATTACCCATGTTTAGTTCCCATTATGGAGTAAAGGAGTAAAAAAACCCAGGAGACCTGGAGCTGTTCAGCCTGGAGAAGAGCAGCCTGAGAGGGGATCTGATCAGTGTTCAACAGTATCTAAAGGGCAAAGACAAGAGGAAGGGACAGGTTTATTTCAGTGGTTCCCAGCAACAGGACAAGGGACATGAGCAAAAACTGGAATAGAGAAAGCTCCATCTGAAGATGAGGAAAAATTTCCTTCATGTGAGGGTGCCAGATCCCTGGAGTAGGCTGCCCAGAAAGGTTGTACAGTCTCCCTCTGAGGACAGATTCCAAAGCTGCTTGGACATTGTGATCCTGGGCAACCTGCTCTGACTGACCCTGCTTTAGCAGGGGGTCTCAGATGATCTCTGGAGGTCTCCTTTCAAACCCCTTCCATCCTGTGATTCTGTGGGATGAATAGGAGGATGAGATCCCTTTCAGTAGTGCAGTCTGGACTCCTGCATAGTAGCTCCTTAATGTGCAGAGTTCTGTGGAATTTTTCCTTAGTTACACTGCAACTGAAATCATCAAAAGTCTCATCTTGTCTTACACAGTGTCAAGGCTATAGTAACCTGATAGAAATCTGCAGCTCATAGAAGTCAGATATATCCTGCCACTTATTTTCATATCAATATCCTCTTCAAGTCAAACTGTGCTGTTTCCACTAATCTTCAAAAGCTGCTGTGTTTTACCCCCCACCAAAAATGTTAGAACTGACTGCATAGATAATATCAAAACAGTATAGAGATGAGCAGTAGAAATTTCTACTTTCCCAGTGCTATAGGTGATTTGAAAACAGTAAAAATAAAACAAAACAAAACCAAACAAAAACCCCCACAACAACAACAAAAAAAACCCACCAAAAACATTTGAAGGTGATAGCTCAGTATACATACATATATCAAAAAGCCACACTATTTTGGTTTGATTTGGTTTGGTTTGGTTTACATCACATAAGTAGTTTTGTTTCTACTTTTGCTGTACTGCTTCACATTTCACATTTCAGTCCTCTATGAGCAGGGGAACATTTAAAGCAGAAAAACTTCTTTTAACAGGAATCTACCTACAGTGAAATCTCCCAAGGAAACCAAACACCCAGGTGTCTCAGTCCGGAGAGGGAAAGAGACTCAGTTCTTTTGAATATTCCCATGTTGTGAAATGAAAGGCACAAACGAGGCCAAAATATCAACAGCTAGACTCTTTATTACATAAATAAAGTGGATGGATCAGAAGGGGAGAGAGAGAAAACAGAGAGAGAAAATAGAGAGAGAGAAGAGGAAAAGAATTATATTACCATACCCCTCACCCCCCTCAAGACAGTTTGAGTCTGTGGAGGAAAGATGCTGCAGGAAATGTTGGGTCTTTAGAGAAATGGTGCTGAGGTTTTGGCTGTAGAAGAGATGTGGTCCTCTGGGCAGCCTCTTCAGCTCCATGAGTTGCAGCAGGCAGAACTTAGGACACGGACAGAGGGTTCAGTCTGCTTCTTCCAGGCTCCATGGCCTCTTTTCTTCAGAGCAGCACTGTCCCGGGCTTTTCCTTCTCTCGTGCTTTCCTTCTCAGCAGCATTGTCCTTCTGTACTTTCCTTCATCTGTGTTTTTGGTTCTCCGTTTTTCTTCTGCATTTTTCTTCTGCTGAGCCAGTAGTTGCTCCAGACTTTTATACAGTTTTTTAGTCCTTAGCTATGTGTCCAAGTATTGTCCCTTGGGAATTCGTTCCAGGAAATCATCTTTAGGTAAGTATCCAGGTATCGTTCCCCAGGAAATCTTTCTGTGTCTTCATGGGAGTTTGGGCAGCCATCTGGATGGAGGGGGAGAGGTCTCCACCTCCTCCTTCTCCATCTACCTACCCACACACTCATTACACATCAGGAAACAGGTGCTGAATCCATTGTCTCACCTTCCTCCCTTCCTGGGGTACATGATGGCTGGAAATGATCTTGTCCTGGAGGCATGATGCTGGGCCCTTGGGACATTGTTGTAGGCCAGGTGCAGTCCCGTGAGCAATGTTATCTTTGCACCTTCCAAGAGTCCCTCCAGTGGCTCTGCCCAACGCACATCAGCTATTGTCTGGGCAAGCAGCAAGTGATTTTATCTTTGTTGAGTCACACCAGGAGAGACAAGCTTTAGTCTCTCACACCAGGTAACAGGTTTAAAGAATAAACATAAACTTTTGACTGCTTCCCTAAATCACATCACCCCATCTTCAGAGACTTGCTTGTCACCTACTATCAGCATTTGACTCATTCTTATTTCATCTTACCTCTGCTTCTATTGCACTGTCCTTTATCAGGGTAAGGAAACTAGGCCTTTGGTGCCATTTGATATTAGAACAGACTAAAACTGGTTTTCTTCCACAACAGTGCTTTATTTTTCCATTACTAGTTTTATCTCATCAGGTTTGCACTGGTGAGTACATTAAGTAGTCTTGGCAGTGTTCCCATTATCATTCATAAATCATGACTTTTCAGGTCAATATTTCAGCAGCCATAAAATCTCATTTTGCTGAAATGAAGCAGCCTGGATTTGAATCTAGTCTTCTTCTGAAATTGGATTCCAACCATTAAATCTCTTTTGTTGTTAGTTCATTTGGAGTTTGGGATTTTGTGAATGAGTGACATACCGGTAGGCCAGCTCCTCAGGAAACTCTTGTCTGGAATCATGTCAATAGCTCCACTGACCAAGACAGAAAAGAACCAGAAAACTATCATTACAACATTATTGGTTTTCATGGTGATAGATGGAACTGGGTCTGTGAACAGAAGCAGAAAGATGTTAACTCTACTCATGAGAAGCTGTCCCATGCAGTAATGGTGGCCTTTGTTTAGACTCCATGATAAAGGTCTTCTCCTCTGCTGCACTTGGACTCAGCTCCTACGTCAGTCACGCCATCAGGCTGCTCGTGTGGAGAGACAGGCAAGGAAGAAGGGGTGGAGGGGTGGCCCTGTACGTCAGGGAGGCACTGGATGCTGTTGAGATGGAGATCAGGGATGATAGGGTTGAGTGCTTGTGGGTGAGAATTAGAGGGAAGACCAACAGGGCAGACATCCTGGTTGGCGTCTGTTATAGACCACCCAACCAGGAGGAGGACGTCGATGAGGCATTCTATAGGCAGCTTAAAGCTGTCTCAAGATCACCTGACCTCGTTCTCATGGGTGACTTCAACCTGCCTGATATCTGTTGGGATCTCAACACAGCAGAGAGGAGGCAGTCTAGGAGGTTCTTAGAGTGCATGGAGGACAGCTTCTTATCCCAGGTGCTGCGTGAGCCTACCAGGGGTAAGGCTATGCTTGACCTCCTCTTCACCAACAGGGAAGGGCTGGTGGGTGATGTGGTGGTCGGAGGGTGTTTAGGCACCAGTGACCATGACATAATAGAGTTTTCAGTATGCAGCCAAGCCAAGAGGGGCAGCAAGAAGACCTCCACTCTGGACTTCCGGAGGGCAGACTTCAGGCTACTCAAGGAACTAATTCAGAAGGTTCCTTGGGAATCAGTCCTTAAAAATAAAGGGGTCCAGGAGAACTGGACCTACTTCAAGGAAGAACTATTGAAGGTGCAAGAACAGGCTGTGCCGGTGTGCCGGAAGATGAGCCGCCGGGGCAGACGGCCAGCCTGGATGGGCAATGAACTTTTAATAGAACTTAGGGAAAAAAAGAGGGTGTATCATCTTTGGAAGAAAGGGGAGGCAACCTACAGAATGTTTAGGGATGTTGCTAGGTTGTGCAGGAAGAAAATTAGGGAGGCAAAAGCCCATTTAGAACTTAGACTGGCCTCTGCTGTGAAGGACAACAAAAAGTCCTTCTATAAATACATCAATAGCAAGAAGAAGGGCAAGGACAACCTCCACTCCTTGGTTGACACGGAGGGGAACGTTGTAACAAAGAATGAGGAAAAGGCAGAGGGACTTAACACCTTCTTTGCCTCAGTCTTCACTAGCAGGGCAGAACGTCTTCCAGACAGCTGGCCTGCAGAGCTGGCAGAAGGAGCCAGAGAGCTGCATAGTTTCCCACTGCTCCAAGAGGAAGTTAGAGATCTACTGAGCCGCTTGGACCCCCACAAGGCCATGGGACCGGATGGGATCCATCCTAGGGTGCTGAGATTGCTGACAGATGAGCTGTCCAAGCCACTTTCCATCATTTTTCAGCAGTCCTGGCTCACTGGAGAGGTCCCAGAAGACTGGAAGCTGGCTAACGTGGTGCCCATCCACAAGAAGGGCCGGTTGGATGAGCCAGGGAATTCTAGGCCTGTCAGCCTGACCTCAGTGCCAGGCAAGATTATGGAACGGGTCATCTCGAGTGCGATCACACAGCACTTACAGGATGACCAGGGGCTCAGGCCTAGCCAGCATGGATTTAGGAGGGGCAGGTCCTGCCTGACCAACCTGATCTCCTTCTATGATCAGGTGACCCACCTGGTGGATGTGGGGAGGCCTGTGGATGTGGTCTACCTGGACCTCAGCAAGGCCTTTGACACCGTTCCCCACAGCAAACTCCTGGCCAAGCTGGCAGCCCGTGGCTTGGACAGGATCACACTGCGTTGGGTTAGGAACTGGCTGGAGGGCCGAGCCCAGAGAGTAATGGTGAATGGCACCACATCCAGCTGGTGGCCTGTCACTAGTGGTGTGCCCCAGGGATCAGTACTGGGCCCCATGCTCTTCAACATCTTTATTGATGATCTGGATGAGGGCATTGAGTCCATCATCAGTAAATTTGCAGATGACACCAAGCTGGGGGCAGCAGTTGATTTGCTGGAGGGCAGAGAGGCTTTGCAGAGGGACCTCGACAGGCTGGACAGATGGGCAGAGTCCAATGGCATGAGATTTAACACATCCAAGTGCCGGGTTCTGCACATTGGCCACAACAACCCCAGGCAGTGCTACAGGCTGGGGTCAGAGTGGCTGGAGAGTGGCCAGGCAGAGAGGGACCTGGGGGTACTGGTTGATTGTAGGCTGAACATGAGCCTGCAGTGTGCCCAGGCAGCCAAGAAGGCCAATGGCATCCTGGCTTGCATCAGGAACAGTGTGGCCAGCAGGAGCAGGGAGGTCATTCTGCCCCTGTACACTGCACTGGTTAGGCCGCACCTTGAGTACTGTGTCCAGTTCTGGGCCCCTCATTTTAGGAAGGATGTTGTCTTGCTGGAACGTGTCCAGAGAAGGGCAACAAAGCTGGTGAGGGGTTTGGAACACAAGCCCTATGAGGAAAGGCTGAGGGAGCTGGGGTTGCTTAGCCTGGAGAAGAGGAGACTCAGGGGTGACCTTATTGCTCTCTACAACTACCTGAAGGGAGGTTGTAGCCAGGCAGAGGTTGGCCTCTTCTCCCAGACATCCAGCACCAGAACAAGAGGACACAGTCTCAGGCTGCGCCAGGGCAGGTTTAGGCTGGATGTTAGGAAGAAGTTCTACACGGAGAGAGTGATTGCCCATTGGAATCGGCTACCCGTGGAGGTGGTGGAGTCACCTTCACAGGAGGTGTTCAGGAGAAGACTTGATGGGGTGCTTGGCTGTATGGTCTAGTTGTTGGGTGGGTTGGATTGTTTGATGGGTTGGACGCGATGATCTTGAAGGTCTCTTCCAACCTGGTGTATTGTATTGTATTGTATTGTATTGTGTTCACCACTGGCCTCCTGCCTCTCCTGTCTTTCTAGCCCAAGCCTCTCAGCCAACTCTGTTCTCCCAAGTCTGAACACCACTGTTTTTTCAACCTGCAGTTGCTAAATACTCACCACTAACCAGTCAGTGTCCCTTGTCACTGAGGCTACCACTGTGTTCCCAGTGCTAGTGTGGATGGCATAGTCAGCTGTTTTTTAACAACTCTTTTTGCTTCGTTTTTCTTTCTTTAGCTATTTTCTGCCAGAATTCTAATCCTGTAGAGCTCTTGCCTGCCTCCAGAAGGCAGCATGCTTTCTGCAGTGTAAGCAGCACACATGTTCTTCATGGCCTCCTGTCACTGGGATGTCTCTAAAAATTAAGCCATTAAGCATATGCCATTCTAGCCCCAGTCAAGCCTTTTTCTTTAATGATTTTTTCATCACAAGGAGTTTGCATTATTTTCTCCAATCATTCAGCTTCTCTTTGCTGTATCAAGATGGGGATTAGGAATCCCAAATAGCCCTCATCAATGCACCTCAAGAACCATTTTATGACCCTCATCTAACACTTTACATGACTGTTTAATTTCCTGTTTAAAACAAATTAACTGTTCCAGGGGCTAATCAGGATACAAAGGATCCCATATCTTGTCTGGAAGTATGTGGAGGTTATGGAGAGGTTGTCCAGATTGATGGTCGCACTGAGTGTATGACCTTAGAGTGAACTTTGACTAAACTTTGCTCTTTGTGCACTTGGCAGTCTGTATTTGGAAAGCATCAATTGTCTGCACCCAGACTTGGACCTTCTTTGTTTTCACAAAAGACAAAATCTTCCTCAACTTTATATATATATGAGTTACATCAATTATTTTATGACAATTTCAATCTGCTTCAGTTTGCATTTATGTCATTAAAATAATATGTCAACGGACTCATACTTTCTCACTATTTCCTCTTCTAGAATATATATCCTCATCACCATCACTGAGACAAGTGTGAAGGGCAATAATTGTGCCTCTGATATTGCCATGAAACTTTTGCAAGACTGCTTTATACTTGTGACCGGTTTAGACTGTGCCTTTAAGAAAGCAACTGTTGCTGGACACTCTGGCTGAATGTTTTTGGTATTTGAATGAAAACAAAGATATGCTAAACTAATTTCATTGGAAGATAGGTAGAATGTAATTTTGAGTTTTGGGTTCAGTCTGTTTGGAGTCAGTCTGTTCCTCTCTGTTCCTGTGGGTCTGTCGGCTTCTCTCTCGCTGAAGCAACAGAGCGACCTTGGATTAACAGAGCTAACCGGGTAAGAAAACTAACTCTTGCACATGCTTTGAGCTAACAGAATTTTTCTCCTTAATTGCCTTTCTCTCTCTCTCTAACCCTTTTTGGGGAAAAAGGGGAGGTAGGGAGGGAGAAGGAGGGTACAGGCTGAACCCCCCTGGCTGCAGGGGGAAAAAGGTCTCCTGTATTACATACATTGCTGTATATTTCTGTATATATTGTATATTTTTGTACACATTCATTGCATTCCATTTCAGCTTGTAAATATAGCTTTCATCTGCTTCTCTGGCTGAGTTTAGCTGTGGTTTTATCTTTGGGGGGAGGGGGGAACTTTCTCACCCTGCCACAATACTTAAGCTCCATTTAAATCCCAGCTGTCCCAGGAGCCGAGAATTCCGTTAGTGTGGTTTTATTTGGATTCTGTGCATGTATTGTAGGCATATATAAACATGTGCACATGCATACACATCAGAGGGAGAGAACAGAATAGAGAAGGAAAGATTTTCAAATCATGGGGTACACGCTTTCCCCGAAAGCACCCAGGCATAAAACGGTTGATACCACAAGACAATAGAAAATTGTTGATGAGTGAACAATTGGTATGACCAGGACAACTGATTTTACTAAAAAGCATCTTAAAAATACCCTCACATTACTTTAGTCTTGAGAAGACTGGAAGGGGATCTAATCAATATCTATCAATATCTGAGGGGTGTGGGTCAAGTGGAGGGGGCCAAGCTCTTTTCAGTGGTGCACAGTAATAAGACAAGAAATAATGGATACAAACTCGAACATAGAAAGTTTCACCTCAACATGAGGAGAGACCTCTTTACAGTGAGGGTGATGGAGCACTGGAACAGGCTGTCCAGGGGGGTTGTGCAGTCGGCTTCTCTGGAGACTTTCAAAACCCACCTCAATGCATTCCTGTGTGGACTACCCCAGGTGATCCTGATTTGGCAGGTGGGCTGGACCCAATGATATCTGGAGGTCCCTTCCAACCTCTAACATTCTGTGATTCTCTGATTATTACTTATAAAAGATTAAGAGATCACTATGGCTAATTCATGTTAACTTGACCAAAATCACTCATCAGATAGTCTCCATTTTTTTCCCAAAAGTTCTATCCTCTCAACTAAACAAGAATCTTCCCTCTGTTGCCCACATCAGCTGTCCACCAAAGCAACTTTTATGGAAACTGGAATAAAAAAGATTATTCTTGGGAACCAGAAGACTTGTATGTGGTCATTTGTCTTCTGCTGATCATTTTTTAACAGTAAATCTTCTTTTTTTAAACATCATTTAGTACTTTGCTATGAAAAACAATGTAATGTTTTTTTCCCATCTTATTTCTAAATCAAGCAAACTCACCTATTAATGCAACTAATAGGTTCCTACTTAGGAACCTAGCATGAAGAAAAAAGGAAAGGACCATTCTAATGCTCAGAACTAATGATCATCATTTAGGTACCTTGCATAGATAGTTACAGCACAAATATTTACAGTTGTACATGAACAGAGGAGTTAAAAATCAATTTTCATCCTGTTTACAAGACTAGAAAGCACTGCATCTCCCAATAAATTTTAGATGAGGATCAAGCAGATGGACTAAACCTCTTGAGAAGCATTTTTTGGATCAATACTCAGAATAATAAAGTAGAGAAATAAATAACTGAACACAGGTAACCTATAAATAGCATGTGTGTAAACTGCATATCTCTCATAGCTTTCAGTCCACCAGCTTTCAACCAGCTTCCTTTTCAATATCTTTATTGATAATCCAGACAAGGGTATTGAAGCCATCATCACTAAGTTTGCAGATGACACCAAGCTGGGGGAAGGTGTTGATCTGTTCGAGGGTAGGAGAGCTCTACAGAGGGACCTTGACAGGCTGGAGAGATGGGCAGAGTCCAGGGGTGTGAGATTTAACATATCCAAGTGCCGGGTTCTGCACATTGGCCACAACAACCCCATGCAGTGCTACAGGCTGGGGTCTGAGTGGCTGGAGAGCAGCCAGGCAGAGAGGCACTAGGGCATACTGATTCATAGTAGGCTGAACATGAGCCACCAGTGTGCCCAGGCAGCCAAGAAGGCCAATGGCATCCTGGTATGTACCAGGAATAGAGTGGCCAGCAGGAGCAGGGAGGTCATTCTGCCCCTGTACTCAGCACTGCTTAGGCCACACCTTGAGTACTGTGTTCAGTTCTGGGCTCCTAAGTTTAGGAAAGATGTTGACTTGCTGGAAGGTGTCCAGAGAAGGGCAACAAAGCTGGGGAGGGATTTGGAGCACAAGCCCTGTGAGGAGAGGCTGAGGGAGCTGGGGTTGCTTAACCTGGAGAAGGGAAGGCTCAGGGAGACCTTATTGCTCTCTACAACTACCTGAAGGGAGGTTGTAGCCAGGTGGAAGTTGGTCTCTTCTCCCAGGCAACCAGTACCAGAACAAGAGGACACAGTCTCAAGCTGCACCAGGGAAGGTTTAGACTTGATTTTAGGAAGTTCTTCATAGAAAGAGTGATTGGCCATTGGAATGGGCTGCTCAGGGAGGTGGTGCAGTCACCATCACTGGAGGTGTTTAGGAGGAGACTGGATGAGGCACTTGGTGCCATGGTTTAATTGATTGGATGGTGTTGGGTGATGGACTTGGTGATATCAGAGGTCTTTTCCAACCTGGTTTATTCTGTTCTGTTCTATTCTATTCTATTCTATTCTATTCTATTCTATTCTATTCTATTCTATTCTTTTTTAAGGACCTTTTGAAACCACACCAAGAAACCATCAGGAAACCATCAGCAACACCATCAAGACATGGTACTGGACAATGACCAACAATAAAGACTATATGAGTGGTAAGAGGCATCAGAGAGTGCTTGAACAACTCTGAAGTTCAGATACATCAGGAGCCACTGACATCCAAAGCTGAGGCAGACTGGAGAACAGTTCTACTGCCTGGATACAGCAGAAACCAAACTATGTGGTCCAAAAGCTGTGCTGTCTGAGCCACAATTAGACTTTTCCTCACTTAACTGGTACAGCCAGCATGCGTATGTATGGCTTTACCAAGTCATAAATGGAAAGGGTTAACTGACTGTTTTGGAGCCTGATCTTTGTATCTATGACCTGTGTTAATCATCAATAAATAAATACAAGAAACGAAGGGGAGGGAAAAGTGTGTTGATGCACACATTTTAGCAGGCAGATTTTTCGTTTCCTTAACTCACTAGAATTATTCTTTGTCACAGGACTGAAAGCATCAGCAAAGCTTGTTTTGCTTTGAGGGATGAGGCTAATTAAAACTATTCTGAAAAATTAGCCCAATTAAAAACAAGGAAATATTTAAAACGTCTTTGCAGCTACAAAATAATTTGGTGGGTTTAAAGTGACTCTTTAAAATGTATATTCTGTTATATTCTAGTAAAAAATTGTTTCAACAATTCTTCAGCATAGAGGTACTAATACAGCTACAAATATTTGTAGAGAAAAGGGCTGTAACAACATAACTTAATCACTCTCAGTCTTTCTTTCACTCACAAAATCTCAAGTTTACCTACAATCTGGGTTACCCCCACTGAGCTCCAAATCTCTGGGAGCATTAGACCAGGACTCAATACCTGATTTCTGAATATTTCCATGTGATAATTGGGTGTACAAGCAACAAAAGCTCAGCTCCCACATGGAGAACCTTTCCATTGGATTGTCTTTTTGGTCGCAAAAGCCATATCTTCCCTGACATAAGGTTTCAAAAACTCACTTGATTTTCTCAGTCAGTTATGCAGTTAGGGAATGATGATGTTGCTACCAGAACTCCCAGGGCTATCAAAAATGACTTCAAGGCCCTGGGAGATCTGGTGGAGGGGTCAGGTGCACAAATAAATTTTTCATCAATACCCTTAGTTCCAGGAGGGAATACAAGAAGGAACAGGTCGGCAGCTGTAGTCAACAAGTGGCTTAGAGGTTGGTGCAGTCAAAAGAACTTTGGGTTTTTCAATTTTGGAGAACTTTCTACTGCACCAGGTCAGCTGGTAACAGATGGAGTACATCTGTCCCAGAGGAGGGGAAAGGTCACAGTATACGAGAATGGCCTGTCCCCCAAAGGTAAAAAGATCCTAGGAAGGGAATTGGCAGGTCTCATTGACAGGGCTTTAAACTAGATTCGAAGGGGGAAGGGGCTGAAACCAGTACCAACCAGGCAGGAGTCTGGGGGTGGTAAGCTGGAGTCAGGGGCGAAACCAGCAGCCCAGCTGCAGTGCATGTACACTAATGCACGAAGCATGGGCAACAAACAAGAGGAGCTGGAAGCCTTGTTGCAGCAGGAAAGTTATGATGTAGTTGCCATCACAGAGACATGGTGGGACAACTCACATGGCTGGACTGCTGCAATTGGTGGCTACAGGCTCTTCAGGAGAGACATGAGCCTTGAGAGACATGTCCTGTGGAGACATGGCACCCCAGAGACAACTGAAGCAGACACTGGAACACACTTCAAGAAGCATCTCACAAGGGAGTGGGCAAAAGAACATGGGATTGAATGGATTTACCACATCCCATACCATGTATCAGGTGCAGGGATTTGGAGACTTTTCATCATTAATAAAAACTGATTTTTGGTTGTCCTTAATTTGAAATTATTATAGTGCAGAGGTAAGTTTCTCTCTGAATAGATCTATAAAGTTTGCTGTCACAGTCTGCTTTTAAAAGGACCTCTCCCATGTGCACTTGCAATCTGTAAGATACTGTTTTGGTCTATAAAAGGATAAATTAATGTTCAATAAGCGGATCAATTAATAAAAATATTAATACTTTTATTAATCACAAAAATCCCACAAAAAAAATTAAATAAAACCTATTTACAGGTTCGAGGGGTTTCGGTTGTGGAACAGATCCCTCACCAGCAGGAACAAGAAACAATTTAAACAACATGTACAAAATTCCAGAAACAACAAACAGCACTTTAAACTGTAAAGAAAAGGAACCTCGGCAATGAAGCCGGCGGTTGCCCACAACAGGGAGGGGGAACCCCAGAATTCCCCAGGGCAACAGACCTGCAATAGATGCTTACAAAAAATCAGGTATTGTAATTACTCACTGATCCTTATTCCTTGTTACACACGTTAAGATCTAGGCAAATCAAAATGGCGCTGACCACGTGGAAGCTGCAGGAGCAGAGTTTCGCTTTCTGTTGGTGTCTGCAGCTTATTGCTGAGGCAGGATTTGCTCCCAAAGGGTTTGTAGCCAAAAGCTTTGTAGAGAGGAGGTTCCTCAGCTGTAATCCTTTTGCAGCAGCGCTCGCTCCTTGCTCCAATCAAACGAAACTGTCCCAGGGACTCAGCTCCTCTGGGGTTTCACCTCTCGGCCCGGCAAGACACGTGTCTGTCCTCTGGGCTTTACAACGCTGAGAATATCGAGGGGTATTTGCTGTCTTGTCTGGGTAAACTGGAACACAGTTCAGCTCCAAGCGAAGCTTGTGGCTCCTTCAGAGCGTGGACAATGGCAAGACAGTGCTCTGGCCCTTTGGGCTGACATTTATAGATTTCCCAAGACAATAATGGCCAATAGCAACACAAATCTAGGGGTAAACCCTGGTACTGTAACCTATAGAAAGCCTTCTTTTCAAATGTGGCCAAAAGCACACCCACCTGGCTCATCCTGGCTCTGAAACATGTCCAGGCAAGCCTAAAGAAGCAGATCTACTAGCTTCTGCCTCTGTGGTGGAGTAAGAAGGTTCCCCCCACACACGAAAAGAATTCCACAGCTAACTCAGCCGGAGAAGCAGATGAAATCTGTATTTTACAAGCAGATATGGAATGCAATGAATATGTACAAAAATATACAATATTTACAATATATACAGAAATATACAGCAATGTATGTAATACAGGAAACCTTTCCCCAACCCCCCCCTGCGGCCAGGGGGTTTGGCCTGCCGCTCCCTTCTCCCTCCCTACCTCCCCTTTTTCCCAAAAGGGTTAGAGAGAGAGAGAAAGCAAGGTAATTAAAAGGGTGAAAACTTGTTAAAGCTCAAAGCGGATGCAAAAGTTAGTTTTCTCTTATCTGGTTAGCAAGAATCGTAGAGAGAAACGAGCCAGCTCACAGCACAGGGGGAAGAAGAAGACGACTGACTGACTCCCCCCGACTGAAAGACTAAACAAAAAATCTACAGCCGGGTCCCACCAATGAAATTGGATTAACATATCTCTTGTTTTCATTCTAATATCAAAATATTCGCCCAGAGTGTTCAGAAAGTGTCTCTTTCTTAAAGGCACAGCCTAAACCGGTCACAGCCTCATTGTCTGATTCAGAGCCATTTCAAGGCTTTTTTGTCCATTCAGGACAGATACCTGCTTGGATCCTTAGAAATTCATGGTACCTTCCTAGGGCCTAAGCACCTATATAAGTTCTCTACAGCCTTACAGATCAAAGCTAAATACACTTTCAGGTTGATGCAACTAACTTTTCACACGTTATAAGTCTCGTTGTTTGGGCAGGCTGGAAAGACCATTCTTTTTTTCAAACCAAAATGAACAATATTACAAAGACATGCAGTTTTTAACCCAGGCCACATAACTGCTTGGGATGTATAAGACTTAACTCTTCTTTTTCCACCCTCTTTTAAAATACCAGTTTCTTCTCATGGCTCTATAGCTATTAGATAAGAAGCACTGCATGCAGGGGCCAGTGATGAAACACAATTAAATTTCAAATCGGTTTGGTGGAGTAGCAATAATAATATGCAAAAGCTTCAAACAGGTATTTGTTTTAAATATCACAGGACACTTTTTATATGCTACTGTATATATGCTCTGGGAAGGAATAATGTGTTTGAGGTTTAAAAAATAAATGAGAAGTACCTTCAGACTGGGTAATACAAAGATCCACTTCAGTGTAAGCATATTCACTCTTTATTTCTGGGAAAGCCTATGGCAGGGGCCAGGGTGAGGGCTGACTTGATAGTCTGCTCAAATGTGCTGTAATTAAGTCAGAGCCCTGCTTGCACTCTTTATCTGGAAGGTCCTTTTTTTCCTATCCCCATAAAAGAACAATCTCAGTTATTAAGCCACAGTCATGAGTGTAACCTGTTATTTTAGCTTGAGGTCTTTTGACTCGCAGGCACTCATGATCTGGAATTTAGGAATATGATTGCTGAGGAATGTCACAGGGTTGTTATGTTGGTACTTTTCTGCTCTGAGAAAGCTGATGCACTGCGCTGATCCCTTTGAACCAGCACCACTGCTGGTCTCTAGCCTACTGAAATGTGCTTGAGCATAAGAATCATTCATGGATCTCCTCATGGTATGCCATTGAGGGAAAATATTTGAAGTGTACTCCCTAACTAGGATCTGATCCAAACCTACTAGGGCAAGCCAATGTGTTTTCACACAGCTTTCAAAAGACCCCCAGATCAGGCTGCAAGTTTGTAGATCATAAAATACAATCACAGAATCATTCCATTCAGCAAAGACCTTTAAGATCACCGAGTCAAACTGTTGCTGTAGGGTACAGCATGGCACCCTACAGCAACGAGGGATGGAATTCAAGCAGGGGGGTAGGGAGCACCCAGTTCAAGAGCTCCTGCCTGCAGCAGCAAGCCCATGAGACTGACAACTGCCTTCATCACAGCTCACATTCGTTGCTCTCCTCTTGCTGTGGCTGCAGGGGATTGGTCATCAACCTGTCTGCAGGGGATTGGTTAATTGACCTCCTCTTCTTACTGGCTGGCAATACTTATTAGGGTAGCACAGCTGATTCTTATCTCATCTATTAGAGTTACTTGTTAAGCCACTGCAGATGGTTCCCCTTTCTTCTCTCCTAGCAGTTTCTCATCTTGCAATCATTCAGTCCGGGGGACACAGTTCCCCCACACCAAACCACTGTACTCTCCAGGAGAATTTAAGATTAGTATCAGTCTGCCTGCCTGCATCTCCATTTGAGCTTTAGGTTGTCTTTACAGGAGCTTCTCACTTGGCCAAGGAAATGGCTTTGGTAATCTACCACGTAAATAATATCCAAAAGCTATGTTGGACTGGTCTCCTTGCTATCCATATCCCAAAGGCTGGACCTTGGAGGTAGGAAATTATGTTATCTAAAAATGATTGCTTGGAGAAGGAGCTACAAGTTCCATATTGATGGGATAGCAGCTGTTTCTGGAAAACAGATCTCTCACAGCTTGAATGGAAAGGGTAGTTATCATCTACATTTCAGCTGCATATGGCATCTATATTTTAGGTAACATGGAATGTAAGAAAAAAATGTTTACCTTTTATTTCCCAGAAGGACTCATGGATTGATCTATTCTGACTGTTAGGATCATGAAGGTTCTCTTTCCTCATAGAATAAAAATCAAAGATTATAACTGTCTGTTTTCTACAACTAGACCAGAAATTTAGATCAGGCAGCTGAAATGAAGGCTGACTGCTGGAAACAACTGCAGTTTTCACTTGGAAATTAAAGAAAACTACTCCTGCTGAGGCATCTCACTTTAGGAGGGTTTTTTTTAGCATCATTACTGGGCTTTCTTTTCTTATTACACTGAAGTTCTAAAAAAAGCTCCACAACCAGATTAGTGTTAAGCTTTGAGAATAGGTAAACATAAAATACATAATCTGTCTTTGATTTGAGACAGAATATTGAATTTTTGTGCTTTGGAATCGTGACTATATAAGAAAACTGACAGTTCTAATGGAAAAATGGTTTTTTTTCAAAGCTGTCTTGGAAATAAAACTAAATAATTCTCCAAGTTGTGACTGTGTCACTACCTGAACGTTCAATGTAACAGCAAGGAACACCACTTCACCTTATTCTTCTCACTATTCTTATTTTGTGGAGTGACATTCAGCAGTGATAAAGCATACCCTTCTTTAGTAAAACCTGCACAAGAGCCTTGTGTCATTCAAACCACTTCCCATCTGAAATTACCACTCCAAAACACCTCATTATTTGGTCGTGAAGCGAATACTTAAAAGAGTCCTTGGACCTATACATTATTTCCTCTTAAACGTGGTATACAGAAGAACCTTAAGGCCATTTGATAACAAGCACTCCTTGTTTTCCCTTCTTGTTTCCCACTCTCATCTTCAGCTTAAATATAAATTAGAGAAATTCCAGATATTGTTTCTCTGTTTTCTCCTGGAGGGCTCATAAGAGGTTTCAAAGAGGTAGTCTATGATCAGATCAACACGTAATTCAAAGGCTATCTTTACACCTAGATGTTCGTAAGGTACTGAAATGAGATACAACAAAAGAAAAACATCCCAAAAAAAGTTTTAAAAAGATAACCCTTTCTATCAAATAAATAACCAGGCACCATTTGTGCTTCTGTTATGACAGTGCTATGAAATTTCCAGTAAGCAGAGGAAGTCTTCTCAAACAAGGATAGCTAAGACTTGGATTTTTAATTTATAGTCCAAATAAAACCCCCAATAAAACCACTTTCTTTTAAAACTCTTCCAATAGACACTTCTTATCTACCATGAAGGGGAAGGGAAAAAAATAAATTAAAAAAAGGAGAGATCAAGTATCTTTCTTTCCCTTTACAAGTCATCCTTAAGACAGTTTTTTCTACAGCAGAACCTTACTAATAATCCAGATTTACACAGAAATGCATGCTATGTTCTACAGGAAAGTGTAGATATGCCACTCCAGCTCCTAGGAAAGATTTAATGGTTGATGCCACACCATATTATTAGGTGATTTTTTTTTTTTACTGGACTTTCTATAGTCTTTGTCTCAATTCTACTATGCACTGTAAGAAAATAAACATAAAATTCAATAAGAACAAGGACATTTTGTGATTCTTTGTCTTTTCTGTAATTCATAGTATCAGTGAGGGTTGGAAGGGACCACAAGGATCATCTAGTTCCAACCCCCTGCCATGGGCAGGGACACCCCACACTAGATCAGGCCAGCCAGAGCCTCGTCTAGCCTGGTCTTAAAACACCTCCAGGGATGGGGCCTCAACCACCTCCCTGGACAGCCCATTCCATGGCTTCACCACTCTCATGGTGAAGAACTTATTCCTCACATCCAGTCTGAATCTCCCCACCTCCAGTTTCATTCCATTAATTGAATTAATCAATTAATCAGTTGAATCAGCTTATTTGCTCAGGTTTGAATGAGGGCAGTGGCCACAATCAGATGGCATCATAGATTAAGATTTTGCATACTATTATATTAAAATACATACAGCTGGGATTGTCAAACAGAAAATTGATGAAATCTCCACATATTCTGATGAGCTCAACCAGAGACTTCTAACTTCAAAGCTTATACTGAACAGTAAAAGCACTAAAATATATAAAAAGCAAGACTTTCCCACACTCTTCATTTGGACATTGGCTTCACTTTTCAACACGTATTGAATACCTCATTCTGTCAGAGTGTTTGTTTACTTGTATTTCCTGTAATGTGGTTTTTTCTGGTAGCTGCTTTCTAAATACTCATTTAAACAGAAGCAGTAAAATCTTATTATTGTCTGCATCAAATGCACTGAAGTATGATGGATTATTCTTCTCAGTATGACCACTTGCACAGTACAGCACTGCTTCCCTCCAGATATTGGAACAGGTGCAGTAATAACTCATTACAATATTTTATTTTGAGATTATTCTTATGAAAAAGCTTTTAAGAAAGTTTGAAGTGTCGATTTCTCAACAGCTGAAAAATTGCTGATTTAATATTTGTTTATACAAGGCAGGAAAAAGAGATCTTGCCTGTTTCCCAATGGGCAGAAGCAACCACATCAGCAAAACATTAATTCGTGGCACATCTCTGCAATTTATGTATTTACAGTGTTGCAACTGAGAGAAAGGGGTTTTCTGGACCAAGTGAGTTAATGCAATTTGTTTCTGAGTCCAGCCCTGGACTGCCTAGAAGTGGGCAGTAGACTTCTGCAAGTGATTTTGTGTGAGTTGGTATCACTGGTCATGCTAGGGCCAAATGGGCCCAGCACAAACCCAGACAGACCCTGATGTGTCTAGACATGGTCCCACTCTCCTCTCACTCCCTCCTGCAGGAGTCAAGGGTAACATGGGAAAAGGGACAAAAGACCAAATCCCAACATGTCTGGGTAAACAAGCCTCCTTCTGGAGTATGAGCACATGTACTGGCCACTGCTTCTCCCAGACCAGGCCTATGTTTCTGCTTTTTATGAGAGCCTGTGGGTTAAAATCAGGGGTCAGACCAACAAATCTGATATCCTGGTTGGAGTCTGTTATAGACCACCCAACCAGGATGAGGAGGCAGATGAAACATTCTATAAGCAACTGGAGGCTGTCTCAAGGTCATCAGATCTTGTCCTTGTGGGGGACTTTAACCTGCCAGATATCTGCTGGGAACTTAGCTCAGCAGAGAGGAGGCAGTCCAGAAGATTCCTGGAGTGCATGGAGGACAACTTCCTGCTGCAGCTGTTGAGTGAGCCTACCAGGGGTCAAGCTCTGCTTGACCTGCTGTTCTCCAATAGAGAAGGGCTGGTGGGAGAAGTGACCGTGGGAGGCTGCCTGGGGTGCAGCGACCATGAGGTGGTGAAGTTTTCAATATGCAGGGAGACAGGGAGGAGCACCAACAGAACCTTCACCTTGGACTGCCGGAGGGCAAACTTCAGCCTGTTTAGGAAACTTATCTGCAAAGTTCCCTGGGTACCAGCCCTCAAGAACCAAGGGGTCCAGGAGGGTTGGACCTATTTTAAACAGGAGCTCTTGAAGGCACAGGAACTGGCGGTTCCCATCTGCCGAAAGATGAGCTGGCGGGGAAGTTGACCAGCCTGGATGAGCAAGCAGCTCCTGGAGGAACTAAGGGAAAAAAAGAGGCTGTATCACCTTTGGAAGGAGGGGAAGGCTTCTTGAGGTATGTTTAAGGAAGTTGTTAGATTATGTAGGAAAAAAAATTAGAGAGGCAAAGGCCCAGTTGGAGCTGAGGCTGGCCACCTCAGTGAAGGACAATAAAAAGCATTTTTATAAATATGTTAATGCTAAAAAGAAGGGCAGGAAGAACCTGCACTCCCTATTGGACCTGGAGGGGAACACAGTGACTGAAGACGAGGAAAAGGCTGAGGTCCTGAACACCTTCTTTGCCTCAATTTTTAACAGCGAGGCAGGAGGAGTTCAGGACGAGTGGCCTCCTGAGCTGGGGGATGGGGTCAGGGAGCAGTGTAATGCCCTGGATATCCATGAGGAATTAGTTTGGGACCTGCTGAGCCACTTGGACACTTACAAGGCCATGGGGCTGGATGGGATCCATCCTAGGGTGCTGAGAGAGCTGGCAGATGAGCTGGCCAAGCCGCTCTCCATCATTTTCCTCCAGTCCTGGCTCACCACTGAGGTCCCAGATGACTGGAAACTGGTCAGTGTGGTCCACATCCACAAGAAGGGTCGGATGGAGGAACCCGGAAACTATAGGCCAGTCAGCCTGGCCTCAGTGCCAGGGAAAATGATGGAGCAGATTAGCCTGGCGGCAATAACTGCACACCTGCAGGATGGCCAAGGGCTCAGGTCCAGCCAACATGGATTCAGGAAGGGCAGGTCCTGCCTCTCCAACCTGATCTCCTTCTATGATCAGGTGACCCGCTTGGTGGATGTGGGGAGGCCTGTGGATGTGGTCTACCTGGACTTCAGCAAGGCCTTTGACACAGTCCCCCACAGCAAACTGCTGGCTAAGCTGTAAGCTCGTGGCTTGGGCAGCAACACTCTGAGCTGGGTTGGGCACTGGCTGGAGGGCTGGGCCCAGAGAGTGGTGGTGAATGGTGCCACCTCCAGCTGGAGGCCAGTCACCAGTGGCGTCCCCCAGGGATCAGTGCTGGGCCCCATCCTTTTCAATGTCTTCACTGACGATCTGGATGAGGGGATTGAGACAGTCATTAGCAAATTTGCAGATGACACCAAGTTGGGAGCAGATGTTGGTCAGTTGGAGGGTCGAAGGGCTCTGCAGAGGGACCTCGATCGACTGGACAGATGGGCGGAGTCCAATGGGATGACATTCAACAAGTCCAAGAGCCGGGTGCTGCACTTTGGCCACAGCAACCCCATGCAGAGCTACAGGCTGGGGTTGGAGTGGCTGGAGAGCTCCCAGCCAGAGAGGGACCTGGGGGTGCTGATCGACAGCCGCCTGAACATGAGCCAGCAGTGTGCCCAGGTGGCCAAGAAGGCCAATGGCATCCTGGCCTGCATTAGGAATAGTACGACCAGCAGGAGCAGGGAGGGCAGTGTGCCCCTGTACTCTGCTTTGGTTAGGTCACACCTTGAGTCCTGTGTCCAGTTCTGGGCCCCTCTGTTTAAGAAGGACATCGAGACACTTGAACGTGTCCAGAGAAGGGCAACAAGGCTGGGGAGAGGCCTTGAGCACAAGCCCTATGAGGAGAGGCTGAGGGAGCTGGGGCTGTTTAGCCTGGAGAAGAGGAGGCTCAGGGGCGACCTCATTGCTCTCTACAACTACCTGAAGGGTGGTTGCAGCCAGGAAGGGGTTGGTCTCTTCTCTCAAGCAACCAGCACCAGAACAAGGGGACACAGTCTCAAGCTGCACCAGGGGAAGTTTAGGCTGGAGGTGAGGAGAAAGTTCTTCACTGAGAGAGTGATTCGTCATTGGAATGGGCTGCCAGGGAGGTGGTTGAGTCGCCATCCCTGGAGGCGTTCAAGAGGGGACTGGATGTGGCACTTGGTGCCATGGTCTAGTCGTGAGGTTTGTGGTTACAGGTTGGACTCAATGATCTTCGAGGTCTCTTCCAACCTTGGTAATACTATAATACTGTAATACTGTAACTGGACGCAGTGCTCCAGGTGGGGTCTCACCAGAGCTGAGTAGAGGGGGAGAAGCACCTCCCTTGACCTGCTGGTCACACTTCTCCTGATGCAGCCCAGGATCTGATTGGCTTTCCGGGCTGCAAGTGCACATTGAGAGCTCATGTTGAGCTTCTCGTCCACCAGCACCCCCAAGTCTCTCTCCTCAGGGCTGCTCTCCAGCCAGTCCCTGCCCAGCCCATAGTAGTGCTTGGGATTGCCCCAACCCAGGACCCTGCACTTGGTCTTGTTGAAGCTCATGAGGTTGGCTTGTGCCCACCTCTCCAGCCTGTCCAGGTCCCTCTGGATGGCATCCCTTCCCTCCAGCATGTCCACTGCACCACACAGCTTGGTGTCATCAGCAAACTTGCTGAGGGTGCACTCAGTGCCACTGTCCATGTCACCCACAAAGACGTTGAACAAGACAGGTCCCAGGGTATATCATCTTTGGAAGAAAGGGGAGGAAACCCATGGAATGTTTGAGGATGTTGCTAGATCTTGTAGGAAGAAAATTAGGGAGGCAAAAGCCCATTTAGAGACTTAGACTGGCCTCTGCTGTAAAGGACAGCAAAGAGTCCTTCTATAAATACATTAATAGCAAGAAGAAGGGCAAGGACAACCTCCACTCCTTGGTTGATACGGAGGGGAACGTTGTAACAAAGGTGCCACATCCAGCTGGTGGCCAGTCACTAGTGGTGTGCCCCAAGGATCAGTGCTGGGCCCAATGCTCTTTAACATCTTTATTGATGATCTGGATGAGGGCATTGAGTCCATCATCAGTAAATTTGCGGACAACACCAAGCTGGGGGCAGAAGTTGATCTGCTGGAGGGTAGAGAGGCTTTGCAGAGGGACCTCGACAGGCTGGACAGATGGGCAGAATCCAAGGGCAGGAGATTGAACACATCCAAGTGCCGGGTTCTGCACACTGGCCACAGCAACCCCAGGCAGAGCTACAGGCTGGGGTCGGAGTGGCTGGAGAGCTCCCAGCCAGAGAGGGACCTGGGGGTGCTGGTTGATGGCAGTCTGAACATGAGCCTGCAGTGTGCCCAGGCAGCCAAGAGGGCCAATGGCATCCTGGCCTGCATCAGGAACAGTGTGGCCAGCAGGAGCAGGGAGGTCATTCTGCCCCTGTACTGGTTACGCCACACCTTGAGTGCTGTGTCCAGTTCTGGGCCCCTCAGTTTAGGAAGGATGTTAACTTGCTGGAACATGTCCAGAGGAGGGCAACAAGGTTGGTGAAGGGTTTGGAACACAATCCCTATGAAGAGAGGCTGAGGGAGCTGGGGTTGCTTAGCCTAGAGAAGAGGAGACTCAGGGGTGACCTTCTTGCTCTCTACAACTCCCTGAAGGGAGGTTGTAGCCAGGCAGAAGTTGGTCTCTTCTCCCAGGCAGCCAGTACCAGAACAAGAGGACACAGTCTCAAGCTGCGCCAGGGGAGGTTTAGACTGCATGTTAGGAAGACGTTCTATACAGAGAGAGTGATTGCCCATTGGAATAGGCTGCCCAGGGAAGTGGTGGAGTCACCATCTTTGGAGGTGTTCAGGAGGAGACTTGATGAGGTGCTTGGTTCCATGATCTAGTTGTTTGGGTGGGTTGGATTGGCTGATAGGTTGGATGTGATGATCTTGAAGGTCTCTTCCAACCTGGTTTATTGTATTATTATTGTATTGTATTATTAACTGGGAGTTAAGTGCTCAGATGGGGGCAAGGCTGAGAATCTCTCCCCCACGCCCCCTCCTCCCTCGCAACAGAGAGGGGAGAAAAGGAAGTAGCAAATCCACCAAACAATAATTTGGAGTCATCTTGGAAGTAGAGAGGTAAAGAGTTGTCTTTAAACAATATATATATATAACAATAACAGGAAAGGTTCACAAGGGCAAGGAACGAGGATGGATGGGAGGGCGACAAAAACAAGAGAATAATACAAAACCAGCCTTTCTCTGAGGAGTCGCAGAGGCAGCAGGGAGAAGGATCAGGTCTGACCACATTGCAGAGGAGCAGGAGGGCAGCTGCAGTATGTCTCATCCAGAAGAGGCAGGAGCCAAAAGGAGCTAACAGCTATGATGCTCTGCTTTTTATACCCTAGCTGGGAAGGGAGGGGGATTGGAACAGACTCAGCTTCCATGGGGAGAAATGCCCTGCAGGGAGTGCAAAGTACCTGCAAGCCCTCCACCCTGCTTTGTTTGGGTTTTTTTTTGTTTCCAGAATGGGCATTAACCCATCACACACTGACAGAGACAGGAAGTGTGATAGAAATACTTATGAAGATGTAAACTCATGGTCAGAACTGTTAGGATAACCATGTGTTTTACACTTTTCAGGCAACCAGAAAGAAACAAAAAAAATACTAATACCTGTTGAAGAATGGCTTAAAGAGACCCCGAGAAGCACTGCACAACCCAGGCTTTGACGGTGATCAAGTACTGGAGTACTGCATCCAGTTCTGGAGCCCCTACTACAGGAGGGATGTGGACGTGCTGGAATGTGTCCAGAGAAGGGCCACGAGGATGATCAGAGGGCTGGAGCACCTCTCCTATGAGGACAGACTGAAGGAGTTGGGGCTGTTCAGTCTGGAGAAGAGAAGGCTCCAAGGTGACCTCATTGTGGCCTTCCAGTATCTGAAGGGGGCCTACAGGAAGGCTGGGGAGGCACTTCTCAGGATCTCAGGTAGTGATAGGACTAGGGGGAATGGAATGAAGTTGGAGGTGGGGAGATTCAGGCTAGATGTGAGACGGAAGTTCTTCACCATGAGAGTGGTGAAGCCATGGAATGGGTTGTCCAGGGAGGTGGTTGAGGCCCCATCCCTGGAGGTGTTTAAGACCAGGCTGGACGCGGCTCTGGCCAGCCTGATCTAGTGTGGGGTGTCCCTGCCCATGGCAGGGGTTGGAACTAGATGATCCTTGTGGTCCCTTCCAACCCTGATTGATTCTATGAAATAAGTATGTAAATAAGTTGGTAAGTTTGGGCTGTTAACATAACTATAGGCTGAGCTGGATGTCAGCCAGCAAGCCTTCAAGGACGGTCTGTCCTTGAGAACTTGGTAAACAAAGTGCCCTGAAAGACAAGAGGTGGGGGCCACTGTGAAAGACCACAGGTGGGAGGAGTATGTAATCAGGACCCTTTAGGTTAGAACCAATAAGATTGCGCCGGGCAGGCCCATGTTGGTTAAAAAGTCTGATGCAATCCAAATAAAGTTGTACTTGTTTTATCCCTCATATTGAGTTGGTCGCTTGTCCGAGCCGCGGGAAAAAATTCCTCTAAGAAACAGACCCCAGCGCGTGGCTGAGAGCAGGCAGCAGCGAGGAGCTCGGCTTGGAGAGATTGCTTTCCCCTTTGCTTTCCTTGCTTTTCGGGAGGTAAGGGGCTGGTGGCTCGGGACCTCCTGGAGAGGGGAGGAGGGGCGGCAGGCTCGGGTTGCCTACGTGCCTGAGGGCAGTGACGTAGCAGGGGGAGGGGTTGCCGTAGAAACCACGGCAAACCAAACATACCCCAGCGCGTGGCTGAGAGCAGGCAGCAGCGAGGAGCTCGGCTCCAAACCAAACATACCCCAGCGCGGGGCTGAGAGCAGGCAGCAGCGAGGAGCTCGGCTCCAAACCAAACATACCCCAGCGCGTGGCTGAGAGCAGGCAGCAGCGAGGAGCTCGGCTCCAAACCAAACAGACCCCAGCGCGTGGCTGAGAGCAGGCAGCAGCGAGGAGCTCGGCTCCAAACCAAACATACCCCAGCGCGGGGCTGAGAGCAGGCAGCAGCGAGGAGCTCGGCTCCAAACCAAACATACCCCAGCGTGTGGCTGAGAGCAGGCAGCAGCGAGGAGCTCGGCTCGCAAACCAAACATACCCCAGCGTGTGGCTGAGAGCAGGCAGCAGCGAGGAGCTCGGCTCCAAACCAAACATACCCCAGCGTGTGGCTGAGAGCAGGCAGCAGCGAGGAGCTCGGCTCGCAAACCAAACATACCCCAGCGCGGGGCTGAGAGCAGGCAGCAGCGAGGAGCTCGGCTCCAAACCAAACATACCCCAGCGTGTGGCTGAGAGCAGGCAGCAGCGAGGAGCTCGGCTCGCAAACCAAACATACCCCAGCGCGGGGCTGAGAGCAGGCAGCAGTGAGGAGCTCGGCTCGCAAACCAAACATACCCCAGCGCGTGGCTGAGAGCAGGCAGCAGCGAGGAGCTCGGCTCCAAACCAAACATACCCCAGCGTGTGGCTGAGAGCAGGCAGCGGCGAGGAGCTCGGCTCCAAACCAAACATACCCCAGCGCGTGGCTGAGAGCAGGCAGCAGCTCGGAGCTCGGCTCTGAGGCCTCCTTACTGACGGAAAAAAAAAAAAAAAAAAAAAAAAAAAAAAAAAAAAAAAGCCGGGTGGCGGGGAGATTCAGAGGGTGATTCAGAGGGTGACTACTGCAATATGGTTACTACTAGAAGTAAGGCTAGTAGAAGAACAGCTAGTAAGGCTAGTAGAAGAACAGTTGGCACCCAAACAGAGGCCACTCACAAGCATGCAGGTGTCCAGGCAGGTGGCTGCAGTGAGTGCTGGGACCTGGCACTTGATATGGAGGATGGAAGGAACAACTCCTGTGTGAGTTGTGAGCAGATCAGAGATCTGATGAGCATGGTGGCCGAACTAAAAGAAGAGGTAGAAAGGCTTAGAGCTATAAGAGATAGTGAAAGGAACACTGACTATCCCCACAATCTAACTTCTACCAAACCAGAACAGGGGGTAACTCTCAGTGGAGCATGGAGTTTGATACCTACCCATCAGCTAGCCTCTCAGCCTCCCTGCAGTAACCCACATGAGCAGGGCCAATGGGAGCAGGTCTCTGCCCGACGGAAGAAGGGCAGACGGAGCAAGCGTGCTACTTTGAGCAGCACGCTGCCTACAGTGAAGGTTCAGAATAGGTATGAGGCTCTGCAGGAGGAGCAGGTCATAGATGAGGATGAGGACTCAAGGAAGACAGAAGCTGCACCAATGACAGGTTCCCTCAGGCCAGCTATCAAAACTAGTCCAGAAAGGAAACCTCGTAGGGTCATCGTTGTAGGAGACTCCCTACTGAAGGGGGCAGAGGGCCCAATATGCAGACCAGACCCATTTCACAGGGAGATCTGCTGCCTCCCTGGTGCCCAAGTAAAGGACATAGTAGGCAAAATTCCCAAACTTGTGAGCCCTTCAGACTACTACCCACTGCTGGTCTTTCAGGTGGGTAGTGACGATGCAACAATGCGAGGCTCATGGTCAATTAAAAGAGATTTCAGAACGTTAGGGCACCTGCTAAAGGGGTCAGGATCTCAAGTAGTGTTCTCTGCTATCCCTCTAACGTCAGTGATGGATGAGGGAACATTGTGGAAGAGCCAAGAGGTCAATTCATGGCTCAGGGACTGGTGCCATCGGCAGGGATTTGGGTTCTACAATCATGGTTTGGTTTTCAAGGCAGCAGAGCTAAAAACAACTTATGGGACACACTTGTCCCAGAGGGGGAAAAGGATCCTGGGGCAGGAATTGGCAGGGCTCATAGACAGGGCTTTAAACTAGATTTGAAGAGGGGAGGGGTTGGTGGTCTCCTGCTGGCCTGTGACAAGCAGAGGGGCAGCTCACCTGAGGTGGAGGGATGGAGAGCCAGTAGGGGCTCTCAGCTTGCTGCCCTGAGGCAAGACACAAATGACACACCAGGACACCCTGTGGAAACCAAGGGGAGTTGGCACAGGAGGACGACAGGGCCAGCCCAGCTGAAGTGCTTCTATGCAAATGCATGCAGCTTGGGCAACAAACAAGATGAGTTAAGGGCCACCGTGCTGCTGGGACGCCATGACATAGTGGGCATCACCGAAACTTGGTGGGACGACTCCCATGACTGGAACGTAGGGATAGACGGGTATAAGCTTTTTAGGAAGGATAGGCAGGGAAGGAGAGGAGGAGGTGTTGCCCTCTATGTCAACAACCAGCTGAATCAGCAGAACTCCACCTGGGGAGGCTTGATGAGTCGGTTGAGAGTTTATGGGTTAGAATTAAAGGCAAGACAGGGGAAGGAGGTATTACTGTGGGGGTCTCCTACAGGCCACCTGACCAGCAGAACCAAGCAGATGAGGCTCTGCACAGGCAAATAGAAGCGGCTTCCAGGTCACAAGCCCTGGTCCTCATGGGGGATTTCAACCACCCTGACATCTGTTGGAGGGACAACACAGCAAGGCATCAGCAATCCAGGATGTTCCTGGACTGCATAGAAGACAACTTCCTCCTCCAAATGGTAGAGGAACCAACAAGAAAAGGTGCTACGCTGGACCTTGTTCTCACCAACAGGGAAGGGCTGGTAACAAATGTGAGGCTCAGAGACGGCCTTGGCTGCAGTGACCATGAAGCAGTTGAATTTAATATCCTCAGGGCAATCAGGAGGACATATTCTAAGCTTAGGACCCTAGACTTTAGGCATGCAGACTTCGATCGCTGCAGGGATCTGCTAGCCAAAGTGTCGTGGGATGAAGCCCTGGAGGGAAGAGGGACCCAGGACAGCTGGTCAGTATTCAAGGACCACCTCCTCTGTGTCCAGGAGCTATGTATACCTACAAGGAGAAAAGCAGGAAGGAATGCTAGGAGGCCTGCCTGGATGAACAAGGAGCTGCTGGACACACTATCACTTAAAAAGAAACTCTACAGGAAGTGGAGGGAAGGACAGATAGAACAGGGGGTATATAAGGAAGCTGCCCGAGCAGCAAGAGGCCTGGTTAGGAAAGCCAAAGCAGAGTTTGAACTGAATCTAGCCAGGGGGTTAAAGGGAACACTAAGAATTTCTATAGGTATATTAATGGCAAGAAGAAGACTAGGGAAGGTGTGGGCCCCCTCAGAAAGGAAAGTGGTGAATTAGTCACTAGTGATGTGGAAAAGGCTGAGGTACTCAATCACTTCCTTACCTCAGTCTTCACTGCAAGGGCCTCCAGCCACACTCCTGGTGTCATGGCAGACGATGCCAGGGACGGGGAGGAAGAACTGCCCATCATAAGTGAAGCACAGGTTGGTGATCACCTGAAGAACCTGAAAGTGTTCAAGTCCATGGGACCCGACGGGATACACCCACGGGTGCTGAGAGAACTGGCAGATGAGGTTGCCAAGCCCCTCTCTATTATATTCCAGAAGTCATGGCAGACTGGGGAAGTCCCCACAGACTGGAAAAGGGGAAACATTACTCCCATTTTCAAAAAGGGCAAGAAGGAGGAACCGGGGAACTCCAGGCCAGTCAGTCTCACCTCTGTGCCCAGAAAGATCACAGATTTGCTATAGAAGAATAGGAATACCACAATTTCTATGAGATTATCTTCTATTTTCACAGTATCACAGTATCACCAAGGTTGGAAGAGACCTCAAAGATCATCCAGTCCAACCTGTCACCACAGACCCCATGACTAGACCATAGCACCAAGTCCAGTGCCCTCTTGAGGAGGGAGGACATTGCTGCCCAGAGAGAACTCTCCTGGCCACTGCAGGCTTGAACTCATGACCTTCCCAGTAAGAGTCTTACGTGCTACCAACTTAGCCACATGGTCCCCCGATCATGGAGCAGATCCTCCTGGAGGCACTAATGACTCAGAAGAACAGTGAAGAGGTGATTGTTTCTGCAGAGGCCAAAGATACAATACAATACAATACAATACAATACACCAGGTTGGAAGAGACCTTCAAGATCATCGCGTCCAACCCATCAAACAATCCAACCCACCCAACAACTAGACCATACAGCCAAGCACCCCATCAAGTCTTCTCCTGAACACCTCCTGTGAAGGTGACTCCACCACCTCCACGGGTAGCCGATTCCAATGGGCAATCACTCTCTCCGTGTAGAACTTCTTCCTAACATCCAGCCTAAACCTGCCCTGGCGCAGCCTGAGACTGTGTCCTCTTGTTCTGGTGCTGGATGCCTGGGAGAAGAGGCCAACCTCTGCCTGGCTACAACCTCCCTTCAGGTAGTTGTAGAGAGCAATAAGGTCACCCCTCAGTCTCCTCTTCTCCAGGCTAAGCAACCCCAGCTCCCTCAGCCTTTCCTCATAGGGCTTGTGTTCCAAACCCCTCACCAGCTTTGTTGCCCTTCTCTGGACACGTTCCAGCAAGTCAACATCCTTCCTAAACTGAGGGGCCCAGAACTGGACACAGTACTCAAGGTGCGGCCTAACCAGTGCAGTGTACAGGGGCACAATGACCTCCCTGCTCCTGCTGGCCACACTGTTCCTGATGCAAGCCAGGATGCCATTGGCCTTCTTGGCTGCCTGGGCACACTGCAGGCTCATGTTCAGCCTACAATCAACCAGTACCCCCAGGTCCCTCTCTGCCTGGCCACTCTTGGGAACAGTCAGCATGGCAAATCCTGCCTGACAAACCTGGTAGCCTTCTATGAGCAGGTGACAGCATTAATAGATGAGGGGCGAGCAACTGATGTCGTTTACCTGGACTTGAGCAAAGCCTTTGACACTGTCCCACACCACCTCCTGGTCTCCAAGCTGGCGACACATGGGTTTGATGGATGGACCACTAGATGGATAAAGAATTGGCTTGATGGCCGCACCCAAAGAGTGGCTGTCAACGGGTCCATGTCCCAGTGGAGGCCAGTGACAAGCAGAGTCCCTCAGGGATCAGTCCTGGGACCTGTCTTGTTCAACATCTTTGTGGGTGCCATGGACAGTGGCATCGAGTGCACCCTCAGCAAGTTTGCTGATGACACCAAGCTGTGTGGTGCAGTGGACACGCTGGAGGGAAGGGATGCCATCCAGAGGGACCTGGACAGGCTGGAGAGGTGGGCACAAGCCAACCTCATGAGCTGCAACAAGACCAAGTGCAGGGTCCTGCATCTGGGTCGAGGCAATCCCAGGCACAAATCCAGGCTGGGCAGGGACTGGCTGGAGAGCAGCCCTGAGGAGAGAGACTTGGGGGTGCTGGTGGACGAGAAGCTCAACATGAGCTCTCAATGTGTGCTTGCAGCCCGGAAAGCCAATCAGATCCTGGGCTGCATCAGGAGAAGTGTGACCAGCAGGTCAAGGGAGGTGCTTCTCCCCCTCTACTCAGCTCTGGTGAGACCCCACCTGGAGTACTGTGTCCAGTTCTGGAGCCCCTATTACAGGAGGGATGTGGACGTGCTGGAGTGTGTCCAGAGAAGGGCCACGAGGATGATCAGAGGGCTGGAGCACCTCTCCTATGAGGACAGACTGAAGGAGTTGGGGCTGTTCAGTCTGGAGAAGAGAAGGCTCCGAGGTGACCTCATTGTGGCTTTCCAGTATCTGAAGGGGGCCTACAGGAGGGCTGGGGAGGGACTTCTCAGGATCTCAGGTAGTGATAGGACTAGGGGGAATGGATTGAAGCTGGAAATGGGGAGATTCAGGCTGGATGTGAGGAAGAAGTTCTTCACCATGAGAGTGGTGAAGCCCTGGAATGGGTTGTCCAGGGAGGTGGTTGAGGCCCAGTCCCTGGAGGTGTTTAAGCCCAGGCTGGACGAGGCTCTGGCCAGCCTGATCTAGTGTAGGGTGTCCCTGCCCATGGCAGGGGGTTGGAACTAGATGATCCTTGTGGTCCCTTCCAACCCTGACTGATTCTATGATTCTAAATATCACTCCTCTGCTCCATGCACCCTGATGACCCACCCCTTATCTACAAAGATTAGTCCTCAAAAGCCAAAGCAGTTAATTGTGTAATCCTTAAGTTTTCTATGAAGCTTTCTGTATCTCAAGAGTATTTATTCATATTATGGAGTGAAAGGGGCGTTTACCTGAGCAAAGTGGCAGGTGGTAAATTCATCCCCAACACAGCCACCTCCCTTCAGGAAAAGGGGTTTTTCAAACAGCAGATGGTTGGCACAATTGTTAAAGGTCTGAAACTCAGGTTCCATGATTATCTAAAGTGGGGGAGGAGGAGGTGGGGAAAGGTTTGATTTAACAGCAGCATGAGAAGTTAATCAAATCTGTGGGCAAAATGCCATGGTGGTGCTGGTAGAGAAAATGCAGCATGCCATTCAATCTAGTAACCATTGCACCAAAAGCTCTGGGCCAGTGAGATATATTAAATACATACAATAATTTTGGCTGGAAAAGACCTTTAGGATCATCAAGTCAACCATTTTCTAACTACCAAGTCTAGTACAGAAAGAGGCAGAAGAAATACTCTGGGGCCTATTCAGCTACTCTCCACACAAAGCATATTTTGCAAGAGTCAGACACAAAGATAGATGTATCACATGAGCCTCTGCACCAAGCTATGGAATGAAAGGGTTAGGGGACAGCAGAAACTGCCAAACACATGTGTGCTCAAACCCATGGGAAGGCAGGGAAAAGGTTGAGTTTTCTGGTTTTCTTCAGAAGCATTTGCCTGGGGCATTTGTCTGCCTGCATTACCATACATAATACCTCTTTCTGAAGCCACCCAGGTTTCCATTCACTGATTTGTTTAACCTCAAAGTGGGAAGCTAACCAACACAAGTGTGCTCATTGTCCATGCTGTAATAGCATTAGGAACCTCAATACACCTCCTGCATTTTAATGAAGTTTGTTATACAGCCTTGTTCAGTTCCCACTTCACTCCTAGCAGTTCTTAAGACTGGTAAAAGTGCAAGATCAGAGTTTTTTTAAGCTCACAAACAGCAACGCTTAAATGCTAAGGTGGTGGCACAAGTAGAGAAGTGCTGGAAGAGTGGCAGTTTAAGTTTGTAAGCCTACAGCCCATCCTCAGCCATCAGGGCTTTGTGAACAAGAGGAAAGACACAGGAATACATCTCTAATTCTGCAGTCTACCTATTCCACTGGAGATGATCAGTGCACATAACCATTACAATATATTTTCTTAAAATACGTATCATCAGTCCTAACAGAAGAAGAGACTACAGCTACTTCTTTATGAGGAGAGTTTCTTTTTTATTTGGGTTTGGGGTTTTTATTGTTGGTTTGTCTTTTTTTTCATGGATCCTTGTATGCTTGCCTCATTTTGTAGTAAATGTATTATCAATTTATAGTACCTCACAATCATAAAGATTTGCAGATAGTTTGAAGCTGCCTTCTTCCACAGATGATCAGGATGTACTTCTAGGAGGCCTACAGGAAAGCTGGAAAGGGACTTCTTACAAAGGCATGTACTGATAGGATGAGGTGTAATGGCTTGAAACTGGAAGAAGCTACATTTAGTTTAGAAATTAGGGAAATACGTTTATTATGAGGGCAGTGAGGCACTGAAACAAGCTGCCTAGAGAAGCTGTGGAAGCTCCGACCCTCAGAATGTTGAAAGCCAGGTTGGATGAGGCCTTGAGCAAGCCGGCCTAGTAGGAGGTGCACCTGCACATGGTAGAAGGGTTGGAACTAGATGATCTTTAAGGTGTTTTCCAACCCAAACCATTCTGTGATTCTATGATTCTATCAAATATGCACGAGGAAGCCACAGCACCACAGAAAATATGCATTTTTCTGACACTTATTTACCTTTTTATAATACAATAATACATACACCAGGTTGGAAGAGACCTTCAAGATCATCGCGTCCAACCCATCAAACAATCCAACCCACCCAACAACTAGACCATACAGCCAAGCACCCCATCAAGTCTTCTCCTGAACACCTCCAGTGAAGGTGACTCCACCACCTCCACGGGTAGCCGATTCCAATGGGCAATCACTCTCTCCGTGTAGAACTTCTTCCTAACATCCAGCCTAAACCTGCCCTGGCGCAGCCTGAGACTGTGTCCTCTTGTTCTGGTGCTGGATGCCTGGGAGAAGAGGCCAACCTCTGCCTGGCTACAACCTCCCTTCAGGTAGTTGTAGAGAGCAATAAGGTCACCCCTGAGTCTCCTCTTCTCCAGGCTAAGCAACCCCAGCTCCCTCAGCCTTTCCTCATAGGGCTTGTGTTCCAAACCCCTCACCAGCTTTGTTGCCCTTCTCTGGACATGTTCCAGCAAGTCAACATCCTTCCTAAACTGAGGGGCCCAGAACTGGACACAGTACTCAAGGTGTGGCCTAACCAGTGCAGTGTACAGGGGCACAATGACCTCCCTGCTCCTGCTGGCCACACTGTTCCTGATGCAAGCCAGGATGCCACTGGCCTTCCTGGCTGCCTGGGCACACTGCAGGCTCATGTTCAGCCTACAATCAACCAGCACCCCCAGGTCCCTCTCTGCCTGGCCACTCTCCAGCCACTCTGACCCCAGCCTGTAGCACTGCCTGGGGTTGTTGTGGCCAATGTGCAGAACCCGGCACTTGGATGTGTTAAATCTCATGCCATTGGACTCTGCCCATCTGTCCAGCCTGTCGAGGTCCCTCTGCAAAGCCTCTCTGCCCTCCAGCAAATCAACTGCTGCCCCCAGCTTGGTGTCATCTGCAAATTTTGAAGTTCTTGTGATGGGTTAAGGCAGCCCCCTCCAAACCCTTCCCATCACGGGCAGAATAAAAACACCTAGACAAAACGGATTGCAAAAGTGATGGAAAGTTTAAAGGAAAAGCAGTGAATCTTTACAGAAAGCCCAAAGCAGAGTGACAAAAGAAATCCCAAACAGTCCCAAGATGATCCCATCCCCACCTGGGGGTACATCCAAGACCCCCAGGGCTCCTTCTTCCCCCTCCCCGCTGCTAGGCTAGTCTCAGCTGGCCAGATCTGAGACTGCCCATCCCCCGTGGCCTTGGGCCTAGCCAGGCCCATGGCCGGGAGACAACAACTCCCCCATTACCGGGCGACGGCGAGGAAGAAAGAGGAGGTGCTTAGACCTCGCATTAGATCTTATAGTGGTGCAGAGAATTATGGTAGAAATACCCAATTTCCTGTGTCCACCCACTGGGCTGGACCTCTGGACACAGGAAGCAGGGGGCACCCAGCCCAAACTGCAACATGCCACCCGTTATTTCATACCATAGTCTCTGCACCCCAAACATATCATCAAATCAGAACTCTTCCGACGATGACATGTCCGGCGAAGTCCATATCTTCATCTGGGCGTCCACCCAAACAGTCTCTTTCATTCAGGGTCAAGTGTCAGTCCATTCCAATTCTTCTTCTCTCATCTAATGGAACCACCCAGCGATGCAGAGTTCACTCTTCTGCGGTGCAAGTTCTTCATGGATCCGGTGGACATCCTGGCCACCTGGAAAAAACCTCACAACTTCTCAACCAGCTTCTACTTCCATCTCCATTTACTCAGTGGCATATTTCCACCCCTGGGGCAAGCCAGTCAGAACAATCTGGCTCTAACTCCTTCTCCACCCCTCCAGGAAAATAGCACACTGAGCCTTCCTCAACCCTGCACGGACCTATCCCAAGCCCAGTGCTGACCGCTTCCAGCCGCGGCCCGAGGCTATACAAACGCATGTCACAGTACACCGCCCCCCACTGGGCGTTCGCGTACCAAGCCGTGACCAGCATTCAGCTACACAACTCCCCCCCCCCCGGAAGGGGGAGGGACTGCACCACAACCTACTGAGAAGAAGGGAGGTGGAGCCAGGTGCTCGGTGCTATTTTCAGAACTGGTCCGAAAAGTAATCAGGGAAGAGACTAGGACCGGCCCCACTACAGCCCGAGCGCACGGCTGGGGCCGGGGCCGGCGCTCCGAGGGCACGGCCAGGCCCGCCGCCACCGCAGCCCGTGTGGCCGGCCGGGCGCCGCCGTCGCTACTCCGAGCGCACGGCCAAGGCCACCGCCGCCGCAGCCCGAGCATACAGCAGAGTTCCGGCCGCCTCTATCGCCGCGGTACAGAGTCAAAATCGCCTCCACCCCTCGGGCATTCAAACGGCTCCTCCAGCGAAAGCCATAAACGCGTTCCCAGAGCCCTTGAGAACGGCTTTGCAGCTGGGGTCCCCGTTCGCCCTCCTGAGTTTCGGGAGCTGGGCTCGCCCGCTCGCCACGGCTGGCTCTTTCCCGCAGCGAAACGGGCCCGATCCTGATCTGCTCGCCGCTGCCCCTCCCCCGCCTCACCCCCGCCGCTTCTACCGCCCGCAGAGAGCAAAGGGTGGAGGAAGGGCAGGTCCCGCGTTCTTAAGCGGTACCCCAATTCCGATGGTCAGGAACCACCCCTGCATGGAAGAGCAGGAGAGGGCTCCGTGCCATCGGCCACGCACCAGGTGTCCCCCTGCAATCCACAAGAATTCACACAATCGCCCCAAGAACAAAACTTGACCCCAACTTCCAAAACCCAAACCGACGCCCAGAACTGAATTTAAACTCTCCGTTTTTTGCAATCCGATCTGCAAAGTGGCCACAATAACAAACTCCTACTCCTGGCTGGCTTGCCAGGAATGCAAAGGGGTTGAGGGCAGACCCCTCTCCCCATCACAACCATCCTCTGCTACCAATAATGTGATGGGTTAAGGCAGCCCCCCTCCAAACCCTCCCCATCACGGGCAGAATAAAACAACTCAAAACAAAACGGATTGCAAAAGTGATGGAAAGTTTAAAGGAAAAGCGGTGAATCTTTACAGAAAGCCCAAAGCAGAGTGACAAAAGAAATCCCAAACAGTCCCAAGATGATCCCATCCCCACCTGGGGGTACATCCAAGACCCCCAGGGCTCCTTCTTCCCCCCTCCCCGCTGCTAGGCTAGTCTCAGCTGGCCAGATCTGAGACTGCCCATCCCCCCGTGGCCTTGGGCCTAGCCAGGCCCATGGCCGGGAGACAACAACTACCCCATTACCGGGCGACGGCGAGGAAGAAAGAGGAGGTGCTTAGACCTCGCACTGGATCTTATAGTGGTGCAGAGAATTATGGTAGAAATACCCAATTTCCTGTGTCCACCCACTGGGCTGGACCTCTGGACACAGGAAGCAGGGGGGGCACCCAGCCCAAACTGCAACAGTTCTCTTTAGCTCATGAAAAGACACATATTGATCTCCAAAGGTTGAAACATTAGCTTCACTGAAGTCAGTGTGCTAGCCTGGGAGATGCAAGACCAGGGGGTTTCATTTCTTGAGCCTTCACATTGGTGTCAACTGGGATGAGTCAGCTCATGGCTGATGAGTAATTAACAGGATTTCAGGGGTGATACAGCACCCATGGCAGGTATGTCATGGTACCTGGCACCTCACTGCCCCATGTACCACAGTCCAGGGGTGGATACCTCAGCTTGCTACTCAGCCTGGGATAACTCACTTCTTTAGTACAGGCAACATTTCCTACTTCATGGCCATATTCACATTCACAAATTATTGTCTTTCATATTTAACTTTCTGCAGGCACTTCAGTGTTTAGTAAATGTTGGAAATTGATTTAGCCTAGGTTTTTCCCTGTGTTAGCTGGAATTTTATATTTTTACTGTTGCTGACTGATAATAGAAGCTTATTTTTCTTGCTTATTCAGTTTATTTCAAAAGGACTACCCATATGTGCCAAGCAAGTGGTCTGTAACATTAAAGCAAAAAAACCCAACCAAACAAACAAAATTAGGACTGTAAAACCACAGGAGATCAGAGCAACAAGTCAAAAGGACATAATCCAGCCATCCGTAAACTTTCTCAGGCCAAACACTTTGATCTGTTACTGCAGTCCACAGGATGTTAAGGGTTGGAAGGAACCTCCAGAGATCATGAAGTCAACCCCTGCCAGAGCAGGACAATCCATACATTGTTGTGTGCCAAGCCTGTGAGACCAATAGTACAGAAGTACCTGTTGCTCTGAATCCACGACTCCGTGTCTGTTGGTTCTGAACAGCATCCCTGAGATGTGTGTGTGTGTCTGAGATGTACTCTGAGTACGAAGTGAATGCGGAGTCCAGATTCGTGTTTTCACTCTCCTGAGAAGGAAGTAGCCAGAGAAGGACAAAGCAAAAGTTTTCAGAGAGACTGTGTGGGAGTTCTCAAAAGCTTTAAATATGTGTGCTTTCTCGGGGAAGATTATCTGGGGTACAAATCTTGATTTTATAGTGTGACCTCCTCGTGAATCCTCTGTACCCTGCTTTAAATGTGTGTGCTTGAGAATTGTAATGCAAAAACCAGAACTATATTAGTCACTTCACCGAGTACAGCTACAGTTGCGGACATGTTGGAGAGAATGTCCAGGGTTCCAGTTGGAGCCCAGGCATTTGTCTTAGAGACCATTCAGCAACTTGGGAGGGAAATAGCCAGTGCACATATGCAGGCATTTGCTGTGCTAGCTCCGCTCAATCGACCTAGACAGGAGGACAGAAAGGATGCTAAAACAAGTGGGGTTAAGTGTTTTAGATGTGGGAAAGAAGGTCATATAAAATGGGAGTGTAGGTCTAAGGTGTGGTGTCAGAACTGCAGATCAGGCACCCATAGCACCTCAGTCTGCCGGTCAGGAAACGGGAGACAGAGTGCGAAAGGCAGCCGCGTGACGACAATAGTAGCAGCCCCGACCCAGTACTTCGATCCCAACTCCAGCCACCAGCAAGCAGGAGCATCGGGCTGGACCTGGCAACAGCAATAGACTACACTCTTATCGATAAGCGCCCATAAAAGATCCCTACTAATGTTAAAGGACCACAGTATCACAGTATAACCAAGGTTGGAAGAGACCCCAAGGATCATCAAGTCCAACCCGTCCCAACAGACCTCACAACTAGACCATGGCACCAAGTGCCATGTCCAGTCTCCTCTTGAACACCTCCAGGGACGGCGACTCCACCACCTCCCCGGGCAGCCCATTCCAATGACGAATGACTCGCTCAGTGAAGAACTTCCTCCTCACCTCGAGTCTAAACCTCCTCTGGCACAGCTTGAGACTGTGTCCCCTTGTTCTGGCGCTGGTTGCCTGGGAGAAGAGACCAACCCCCTCCTGTCCACAACCACCCTTCAGGTAGTTGTAGAGGGCAATGAGGTCACCCCTGGTCCTTCTCTTCTCCAGGCTAAACAACCCCAGCTCCCTCAGCCTCTCCTCATAGGGCTTGTGCTCAAGGCCTCTCACCAGCCTTGTTGCCCTCCTCTGGACACGTTCAAGTGTCTCAATGTCCTTCTTAAACTGAGGGGCCCAGAACTGGACACAGTACTCAAGGTGTGGCCTAACCAATGCAGAGTACAGGGGCATAATGACCTCCCTGCTCCTGCTGGCCACACTATTCTTAATACAGGCCAGGATGCCATTGGCCCTCTTGGCCACCTGGGCACACTGCTGGCTCATGTTTAGGCGGGTGTCGATCAGCACCCCCAGGTCCCTCTCTGTTTGGCAGCTCTCCAGCCACTCTGACCCCAGCCTGTAGCTCTGCATGGGGTTGCTGTGGCCAAAGTGCAGCACCCGGCACTTGGACTTGTTGAATGTCATCCCATTGGACTCCGCCCATCTGTCCAGTCGGTCGAGGTCCCTCTTGTCCACAATGACCACTTGTCATCAATGGCCGACCGCAGGGAGCCTTGCTTTTGGCCGATCCTCTAGTGGTTTGAGGGGACTGTTTGTTTTGCCTGGCGTGGTTGATGCGGATTATACTGGACTCGCACAAATTGTTGTACAAACCAACTTTCCACCTATACACATCCCTGTTGGAAGTAAGATTGCCCAGCTGGTCCCGATCTCCAACCTGGTGGCCGACATGCAGGCAGCATCACCATCCATCTGTGGAGACCGTGGCTTCGGCTCAACTGGAGGATTAGTCCTGCTCACAATGCCTATGAACTGACGTCTTGTTGTCAATGCTGGTCTGTCAAGTGGACTCCAGCAAATTTGGTTGCGAGTTCTTTTAGACACTGGGGCCGATCTTACTACTGTATCAACAAGGGAATGGCCAAGGAGCTGGCCCCTGCAGGAAACTGATAGAGGGGTTGAAGGAGTAGGTGGGACAGTGACGGTGCAGTGAAGCGTACAACGAATCACTATAAAAATAGAGGACAGGACAGCTTCTACGCATGTGACTGTGATGCCTCTACCGACAGGAGTCAATGCTTTGATTGGACGAGATGTCTTAGATCAAATAGGAGTGGTTCTCACCACCACTGGTTCACCTTTTCCCTTGCAGCCACTGCCATAATGCCTTTCCCAATCCGGCTGAAGTGGCTATCAGATAAACCAGTATGGATTGAGCAGTGGCCGTTAAAGAAGGAAAGGCTACTTCAGGCTAGAAAACTGGTTCAAGAACAACTGGAGCTAGGACATGTTCGCCCATCTATGAGTCCCTGGAATACGCCCATTTTTGTGATTCCTAAGAAATCTGGGAAGTTTAGGCTTCTTCACGATCTATGGGCTACTAATGCTCAAATGCAAGGTATGGGAGCTCTTCAACCCGGCCTCCCGAATCCTGCTATGATTCCTGAGACCTGGCACATCCTTACTGTTGATCTCAAGGACTGTTTCTTTACAATTGCATTGCATCCAGAAGATTGTGAAAGGTTTGCCTTTACAGTGCCTGCCATCAATCATGAATGACCTGCTGACTGATATGAGTGGACAGTCTTACCACAGGGGATGAAAAATAGCCCCACTCTTTGTCAGCTGTTTGTGGACTCTGCCCTAGAACCATTTCATGATGCCTGGCCAGATGCTGTGATATACCATTACATGGATGATATTTTAGTGGCCCAACAGGAGCCCTTTACTGAGCAGCAGGTACAATTTTTCTCATGTTGTATGAAGAGGCGCGGACTAGTAATCGCGCCGAGAAAATACAGAGAGAACCTCCATGGAAGTATTTGGGCCCTTAATGAGCCCTGCCAACTCTAGTGCTAAGACTCTCTTACCTTTTCTAGATAATGTCACCCCAGCAGGTCCCAGCAGGTCGGGTGCAGTAAAAGTTGCCCCGTGATCGAAGAAACCAAAATTTCGCTGCTGGCACCATCCCCTGAGCCAATTGTTGATGGTGTGGGTTCTCCCGTTACTCTCAGTGTACTCCCCTGCCACTGAGGGAACTGAGCAGAACACCACTTGAGCTCCTGCCCCTTCAATTGTCCAAGGGCCTTAAACTCCATTTTAATTGCCCTAACACATCCAAGTGCCGGGTTCTGCACATTGGCCACAGCAACCCCAGGCAGTGCTACAGGCTGGGGTCAGAGTGGCTGGAGAGTGGCCAGGTAGAGAGGGACCTGGGGGTACTGGTTGACTGTAGGCTGAACATGAGCCTGCAGTGTGCCCAGACAGCCAAGAAGGCCAATGGCATCCTGGCCTGCATCAGGAAGAGTGTGGCCAGCAGGAGCAGGGAGGTCATTCTGCCCCTCTACACTGCACTGGTTAGGCCACACCTCGAGTACTGTGTCCAGTTCTGGGCCCCTCGGTTTAGGAAAGATGTTGACTTGCTGGAACGTGTCCAGAAAAGGGCAACAAAGTTGGTGAGGGGTTTGGAACACAAGCCCTATGAGGAAAGGCTGAGGGAGCTGTGGTTGCTTAGCCTGGAGAAGAGGAGACTCAGGGGTGACCTTCTTGCTTTCTATAATTACCTGAAGGGAGGTTGTAGCCAGATGGGGATTGGTCTCTTCTCCCAGGCAGCCAGTACCAGAACAAGAGGACACAGTCCCAGGCTGTGCCAGGGGAGGTTTAGGCTGGATGTTAGGAAGAAATTCTATACAGAGAGAGTGATTGCCCATTGGAGTTGGCTGTCCATGGAGGTGGTGGAGTCACCATCATTGGAGGTGTTTAGGAGGAGACTTGATGAGGTGCTTGGTGCCATGGTTTAGTTGTTTAGGTGGGCTGGATTGGTTGATGGGTTGGATGCGATGATCTTGAAGGTCTCTTTCAACCTGGTGTATTGTATTGTATTGTGTCCCTGCCCATGGCAGGGGGGTTGGAACTAGATGATCCTTGTGGTCCCTTCCAACTCTGACTGATACTATGATACTATGATACCATGAGTCTCCACAGAAGAGGCACCTAAGCAGTGCTTTGTCAGGATTGTCAGGATTTAGAGACTGGATGGGGTGCTTGGTGCCATGGTTTAGTTGATTAGATAGTGTTGGATGATAGGTTGGTCTTGATGATCTCAAAGGTCTTTTTCAACCTGGTTAATTCTAATTCTAATTGTAATTCTAATTGTAATTGTAATTGTAATTGTAATTCTAATTCTAATTCTAATTCTAATTCTAATTCTAATTCTAATTCTAATTCTAATTCTAATTCTAATTCTAATTCATGTCCTAGCTGTAGCCAACATGGGCCGGGCCTTGGTGTGGGTGTGAACCCTAGAGGATCAGGCCCCTTAGAACTGTGGCAAATGGATATGACTCATGTCAGTGCATTTGGTAAACAGAAATATGTTCACATTATCACAGATACATACAGTAAATTTGTCTGGGCCACGGCTCAGACAGGGGAAACAGCCTTGCATGTACAAAGGCATTTGATGGTTTGCTTTGTCATTATGGGAGTTCCAAAGAAAATAAAAACAGATAACGGGCCTGCTTATACTAGTGAAAGAATTAGACAGTTTTGTCAACAATGGGGAATTCAACATGTTACAGGAATTCCAAATTCACCCACGAGACAGGCCATAGTAGAACATATGGACCAGACGTTGAAACAGTATTTGGAAAAATATCCAGAAATAAGTGACCTGCAGGAAAAGCTAGCCAAGGCCCTTTTTGTAATGAACCATTTATGTATATTTTCAGATCAGGAACTTCCCCCTGCCCAAGTACATGCTGGGCCCCTTGTACAGACAGATAACAAACCATTTTATGTCATGTATAGGAACCCCAAACCTGAAATTTGGGAAGGTCCAGCAGAAGTACAATACATGGGTAGAGGATATATGTCTGTCCTTACACCAACAGGGCCATTGTGGATTCCATCCAGATCATAGAATCATAGAATCAGTCAGGGTTGGAAGGGACCACAAGGATTATCTAGTTCCAACACCCCTGCCATGGGCAGGGACACCCTACACTAGATCACGCTGGCCAGAGCCTCGTCCAGCCTGCTCTTAAACACCTCCAGGGACTGGGCCTCAACCACCTCCCTGGATAACCCATTCCAGGGCTTCACCACTCTCATGGTGAAGAACTTCGTCCTCACATCTAGCCTGAATCTCCCCATTTCCAGCTTCATTCTGTTCCCCCTAGTCCTATCACTACCTGATACCCTGAGAAGTCCCTCCCCAGCCTTCCTATAGGCCCCCTTCAGATACTGGAAGGCCACAATCAGGTCACCTCAGAGCCTTCTCTTCTCCAGACTGAACAGCCCCAACTCCTTCAGTCTGTCCTCACAGGAGAGGTGCTCCAGCCCTCTGATCATCCTCGTGGCCCTTCTCTGGACACGCTCCAGCATGTCCACATCCCTCCTGTAATAGGGGCTCCAGAACTGGAGGCAGTACTCCAGGTGGGGTCTCACCAGAGCTGAGTAGAGGGGGAGAAGCACCTCCCTTGACCTGCTGGTCACACTTCTCCTGATGCAGCCCAGGATCTGATTGGCTTTCCGGGCTGCAAGTGCACATTGAGAGCTCATGTTGAGCTTCTCGTCCACCAGCACCCCCAAGTCTCTCTCCTCAGGGCTGCTCTCCAGCCAGTCACTGCCCAGCCTGGATTTGTGCCTGGGATTACCTCGACCCAGATGCAGGACCCTGCACTTGGTCTTGTTGAAGCTCATGAGGTTGGCTTGTGCCCACCTCTCCAGCCTGTCCAGGTCCCTCTGGATGGCATCCCTTCCCTCCAGCGTGTCCACTGCACCACACAGCTTGGTGTCATCAGCAAACTTGCTGAGGGTGCACTCGATGCCACTGTCCATGGCACCCACAAAGATGTTGAACAAGACAGGTCCCAGGACTGATCCCTGAGGGACTCTGCTTGTCACTGGCCTCCACTGGGACATGGACCCATTGACAGCCACTCTTTGGGTGTAGCCATCAAGCCAGTTCTTTATCCATCTAGTGGTCCATCCATCAAACCCATGTGTCACCAGCTTGGAGACCAGGAGGTGGTGTGGGACAGTGTCGAAGGCTGTGCTCAAGTCCAGGTAAACGACATCAGTTGCTCGCCCCTCATCTATTAATGCTGTCACCTGCTCATAGAAGGCCACCAGGTTTGTCAGGCAGGATTTGCCCTTGGCAAAGCCATACTGACTGTTCCCAATCATCTCTTCACTGTTCTTCTGAGTCATTAGTGCCTCCAGGAGGATCTGCTCCATGATCTTTCTGGGCACAGAGGTGAGACTGACTGGCCTGGAGTTCCCCGGTTCCTCCTTCTTGCCCTTTTTGAAAATGGGAGTAATGTTTCCCCTTTTCCAGTCTGTGGGGACTTCCCCAGTCTGCCATGACTTCTGGAATATAATAGAGAGGGGCTTGGCAACCTCATCTGCCAGTTCTCTCAGCACCCATGGGTGTATCCCGTCGGGACCAAGGCGGCACCTACTCCTCCTGACGGTGATAGGACTCCTCTACCTACCACAGGGGACGACACTGTTACAGAAGGTGGAAGACAGGACAAACCTATGAGTAACATGAGCCAATCAGACAGGAAATATGGACTTTTGTCTAAGTCTGCAGTCCGCCATAGAACCGTTTAAGATGTGTCTGGTTGGACTTCCTGTTTTGGAGAGTGATGAGTTTCAAGGATACGTAACAAATAATAAATGTACTGGAATAACAAATGTGTCAGGATGTACTGCTAAATTGATTAAGAACCTTAATGTTACCTTATCGTGGGATCCTCAGGAGCTAGAACTTTAAGGATCTTAGGCAGTAGAGAATAACTCTCATAACTGGACACAAACGTATTTTGTGTTTGGCAATAGATTTTGAGGGTCGTCAGCCGCCGCAGACTTGTTGCATGGTTTATGACAGCAAAGATTTTTGTTTCCCTATTTATACCTGCAGCTAAGCAGGCCTTAATTCAATTGGAAAAGCTTGCCTGTTGGTCAGTAAAGCAGGCCAACGTCACAACTGAAGTTTCAGAGCAATTATTACAGGACCAGAACAGCATGCGGTGTGCTCTGCTTCAAAATCAAGCAGCAATGGACCTTTTACTTTTGGCACAAGGACATGGTTGTGAAGATGCTGAAGGCATGTGTTGTTTCAATTTGTCTGACCACAGCAACTCCATCCATAAGCAGCTGGCATGGTTAGAGGATCATACCAAGAAGATTGTGAAGGATGTTAATCCGTTTGGCATTTGGTTGCAGTCTATATTTGGTAACCTTTCTCCCTGGCTAATGAGATTGCTTAAGGAGGGGTTGCGCTGGTTAGGACTAATTTTTTTTATGTTAATTGTATTGAGAATTGGTTATGGTTTTATTATGCATAGTGTAGATAACGTAACCACCAAACCCTTGATTGTGCAAAAAGGAAAAGGGGGAATTGTTGAAGAATGGCTTAAAGAGAGAGGACATAGACCCCTAGAGGCGCTGCATAACCCAGGCTTTGACAATGATCATAAATATATAGCTATGGTATGAGTAAATAAGAATGTAAGTAAGTTGGTAAGCTTAGACTGTTAGCATAAGTAGAGGCTGAGCTGAATGTCAGCCAGCAAGCTTTCAAGGATGGTCTGTCCTTGAGAACTTGGTAAACAACTTAAGTGGAACTGAGAGCTGGATAGAAGAGGAAGTATAGCCGCTGTGAAAGACCACAAGTGGGAGGAGTATGTAAACATGACCTTTTAGGTTAGAACCAGTAAGATTGTGCCAAGTAGGCATATATTATTGTATGGTTGTAAAAGCTTGATGCAAACCCAATAAAGTTGAACTTGCCTTATCACTCACATTGAGTTGGTCGCTTGTTCTGCCGTGGTGTAATTTCCTCCACAGATTGGTTTCACTGTTAGTAGGCACCGTGTCTGAATGGGAGAATCCTGGGTCAGAAGTTACGCAGCACATCCACCTGCAAAATTTTGTAGGTATCAACTTTTCAGTAAACACATGGATATCTGTGTTCACAATTTGCCCTAGTTTCAAATGAAAAGATATTCTACTATTAACGCTGTTTTGCAAACATACCAAGGGGGAAAGCATGGGTTTTAACCAGGGAAACAGGACATGGAACGTGCTGCTTAGTAAGCTGTGGATTTCTTAAGGTTTTATGCCCAGGTGCAGTAAACCACAGTAACTGAGAGTCGAGGTTATGAATAAATGGATCATCACTCAAGCTGCTCTCCATCATTTTCCTCCAGTCCTGGCTCACCGGTGAGGTCCCAGATGACTGGAAACTGGCCAATGTGGTCCCCATCCACAAGAAGGGTCGGATGGAGGAACCTGGAAATTACAGGCCAGTCAGCCTGACCTCAGTGCCAGGGAAAATGATGGAGCAGATTATCCTGGCAGCAATAACTGTGCAGCTGAAGGACAGCCAAGGGATCAGGCCCAGACAACACGGATTTAGGAAGGGCAGGTCCTGCCTGACCAACCTGATCTCCTTCTATGATCAGGTGACCCACTTGGTGGATGTGAGGAGGCCTGTGGATGTGGTCTACCTGGACCTCAGCAAGGCCTTTGACACGTCCCCCACAGCAAACTCCTGGCCAAGCTATCAGCTTGTGGCTTGGACAGGAGCACTCTGTGCTGGGTTAGGAACTGGCTGGAGGGCTGAGCCCAGAGAGTGGTGGTGAATGGTGCCACCTCCAGCTGGAGGCCAGTCACCAGTGGTGTCCTCCAGGGATCAGTGCTGGGCCCCATCCTCTTTAATATCTTCATTGATGATATGGATGAGGGGATTGAGACAGTCATCAGCAAATTTGCAGATGACACCAAGTTGGGAGCGGATGTTGGTATGTTGGAGGACAGAAGGGCTCTGCAGAGGGACCTCGACTGACTGGACAGATGGGCAGAGTTCAATAGGATGGCATTCAACAAATCCAAGTGAAGGGTGCTGCACTTTGGCCACAACAACCCCATGCAGTGCTACAGGCTGGGGTCGGAGTGGCTGGAGAGCGGCCAAACAGAGAGGGACCTGGGGGTGCTGATTGACAGCCGCCTGAACATGAGCCAGCAGTGTGCCCAGGTGGCCAAGAAGGACAATGGCATCCTGGCGTGCATTAGGAATAGTGTGGCCATCAGGAGCAGGGAGGTCATTCTGCCCCTGTACTCTGCTTTGGTTAGGCCACACCTTGAGTACTGTGTCCAGTTCTGGGCCCCTCAGTTTAAGAAGCACATCGAGACACTTGAACGTGTCCAGAGAAAGGCAACAAGGCTGGGGAGAGGCCTTGAGCACAAGCCCTATGAGGAGAGGCTGAGGGAGCTGGGATTGTTTAGCCTGGAGAAGAGGAGGCTCAGGGAGACCTTATTGCTGTCTACAACTACCTGAAGGGTGGTTGCAGCCAGGAAAGGGGTTGGTCTCTTCTCTCAAGCAACCAGCACCAGAACAAGAGGACACAGACTCAAGCTGTGTCAGGGGAAGTTTAGGCTTGAGGTGAGGAGAAGGTTCTTCACTGAGAGAGTCATTTGTCATTGGACTGGGCTGCCCACGGAGGTGGTGGAGTCACCGTCCCTGGAGGTGTTCAAGAGGGGATTGGACGTGGCACTTGGTGCCATGGTCTAGTCATGAGGTCTGTGGTGATAGGTTGGACTCAATGATCATTGAGGTCTCTTCCAACCTTGGTGATACTGTGATCATGACTAGTAGTGGTCTAGCAGTGGGGGAAATAGTCCTTTTGGAGATAAAGGTCCTTACAAACCCTGTGATGGCTCATTACTCCAGCATCAGAGAGCTCACTATCCAGGCCTGGAGGCAGAGAAACACAAGGGAGGTTGCCATCCTCACCTCAAACACAGTAATAGGTTGAAAAAGATATGCTTAACTGTCATCACTCTGCAGCTTCTTCCTAACACAAATTCTGATAATAGGTCTAGCCACTTCTCTCCCTAAGACTGTTTTAACTGTATTTTGCTGAGTGGACAAATACAAAAAGTTAAAAGAAACATCAGGCCTTGCTTTGAAATTTGCTCTTTCAGGGGACACTTTGCTCTTTTCCTAAAGTGATGCTTGATGAGAAATAAAGTGTTGGAAACTTGCTTTGAAAGCCTGTTACAAACCTCAGGGAAATGGATATTGGGTGATAATGAGAGGAAAGAAATTGAATGTTTAGTGTAAGCATTGGAAGTGGTTTGTCTTCAGCAGTGGAAATCATTGGGAGGAAATCTGTGCAGCAAAGTGGTTGAAATGTCTCCTTGCAGAGGCACCACTGCCCTGTCCAACACAGCTGTCAGAGTTTATCCCGAATTTTGGCCCATCAGTCCGCAATGCTCAGGCACTGTTGGCTGGCCACATGCAAACCCAGCTCACTGCAGATAACTTTCTTCGAGTCATAACACATTAACATGCCTGCCTCAAATGCCCACTTCAGCAGTAGCTTTTTTGCCTTATCTGTCAGAGTTCACTTGTCTTGAAATACACAGTACTATTTACAGCAGCACAGCTGCTCAGTCCATACACAGCTTTCCTCCACCATGACCTGCAGGGGCCTTCTGGGTATGTCTCCACCAGCTTGCTACAATTTTATGAAAAAAAAAAAAAAAAAAGGGGGGTGGGGGGGAAAACAGAGCTACTGGACAGAGTCCAGTGGAGGCTACAATGATGCTGATTCTTCCTGTGAACCATCCTCAGATGGCATTTCTTATCCAATCATTCAGAGTCATAGGATCACAGGACGTTAGGGATTGGAGTGGACCTTTGAAGACCATTGAGTCCAACACCCCTGCCAGAGCAGGACCATAGAATCTAGCACAGGTCACACAGGAACACATCCAGATGGGTCTTGAAAGTCTCCAGAGGAGACTCCACAGCCTCTCTGGTCAGCCTGTTCTAGTCCTTTATGACCCTCACAGTGAAGATGGTCCTCCTCATGTTGAGGTGGAACCTCCTGTGCTGTAGTTTATATCCATTACCCCTTGTCCTATCACAGGGTGCAAGTGAGCAGAGCCTCACTCTTGACACAGCCCTCATGTATTTCTAAGTCATCATGACTTAAACTATCAAGGGAGCTCTGAATGTACTTTGAAGCATGAAGGACAAAGAGAAAGCAAGGCTGGCTACAAAGGCTTTGCACACACATCTGAGCACCTGTGAATCTTTGATTCCAAGGAACATTAAACTGACAAGTGCTGTTTGTCAGAGAATTTTTCTCTACAGTCTACCCTGACTCATCTGGAGTTGTGATTCTAACAAAATGTTCAACTGGGAAGAAATACTTTGCCCAATCCTTGCTTGTATTTCACATATGTGGGCTGGTTGGTTTGTTGTTAGGGGTTTTTTCTGTCACAAAGATGTCAAGTATACCCATACTCCAGGGGCCTCTCTGGGGTCGGGAGCCCAAGCTGCAGTCCCCTGTAGGACCATAGCATCCTGGCCCTGGGCTCACTCCCCACTGTCTGCTCTGCACATCCCTGGAGGATAGCACAGCAGAGGCAGAAGAAAGGTCTTCTTTGAACACAGGCAACTCTGAACTTGAGCTGTTTTTGCTGGTACAAAGCCTTCTGAATAACCAGATGGACCAGGGCCAGACCAGCCTTGGCAATTGCAGGGCTGGTAGTGAACACAGCCGCACTAAGTACTGACACAGGCCAGTATGTCAGCAGTGAAAGCACCACTGATTACACATCATCCACAGGACATTTACTTAACTTATCCATACTCGTTACTACAACTAAAACTGCCAACATTTTGCCTGACGTCCAATTTGGTCTCTCAGACAGAGCTTTCCTCTTCTATTTTAGACATACTTCATAGAATCTTAGAATACTTTGAGCTGGAATGGATCTCTAAGACCATCTAGTTCCAATCCTCCTGACATGTGCAGGGACACCTCCTACTAAACCAGGCTGAGCTCTGCAACTGCCCTCATTATTTCCTTTGAAGAAAGGGGAAATGGGAAAAGGAATAATTCAGTAAGGAAGGGAGAGAGAGAGAAAGGAAAAAGAGGGAGAAAGACAGATAAAGAATACAATACAATACAATACAATACAATACAATACAATACAATACACCAGGTTGGAAGAGACCTTCAAGATCATCGCGTCCAACCCATCAAACAATCCAAAGATTGAATCCAAAAGAATCCAAAAGAGAAAGAAAGAGGAAAAGAGAGAACGCAAGCAAGCAAGAGAAAATAAATGTTTTATGAACTGCTCCCATGAAGGGTCCTGGAGAATGAGGAATGTGATCACCCAGCTCAGTCTTCATCCTGCCACCTCATCAGCAGCCACCCTCTGGTGCTGCTCTAACAAGGGCCCCTTCCCCCTGGGTGGTCTCAGCTTTACTCCCATTTATACTTTTGTGGAACTTTATACAGAAACACAAATGCTTCTTTTCTTATTATGCACTACTTTAGATTTCAAATGTCCCTGAAAGGATCAGCATGGAATCCCCCTTCTACAATACTCAGAATCTTGCAAAGGTTGAAAACATGTTATTCCTTTTTTTTCCCCCTATTTTTCCAAATGTGGTTGATTTCAGGACTAAATTTACCCTTTGCCATTTACTAGACACACTGTACATTGTATTTATGCTCTTCAGCATTCTTACCCTCCTAGTATCACCATGGTGTGCTACATTAGCAGTAGCATTTACCATCTTGTCAGTCCTTCAGTGGCAACAGGCTTAATAAAACAGGTCATTTGTTATTCAGCACAAAACACAGTCATTGAGAAATCAAGATGGGAGGTACTTATTTACAGAACTTTTATTATCTGAATGCACACAGGTTTTCAGAAAAAAATGTAAAACTTGTCATTTTGAATAGTGACCAGAAGACAGGAAGGGGGCGGGGGGGGGGGGGGGGTTAGGGTTAGGGGGGGAAGCTATTTCCAGTGTTTCTTTCAAATGAAGTCTTACCCAATATTCCTGTGTAATTACAAATGTAATTTGCTTACTCACATTTTAAGGTCCTTTTCATGCTTAATAAAGTCAGGAATTTGGGTCAGCTGTGTTTTACCTCCACACTAGTAAACTTTGATTAATTCTGTATGGCTGAGATAGTGAATAAAAGATCACAATACCGTCATGAACATGAAAAGAAAGCCTTGTGGGAATGGCACTGGCAACAAATGCCAACAGAGAGAATAATGTTTTCCTTTCTTGCAAAAGGTTAACATCTAGGAAGACAAATTAACAATGAAATACTCTCTTCTTGAACAACATCTACTTTCTTTCTTAATACAAATAAACACAGCACAGGTATTCAAATAATTATTTCCAGATCTGAAAGTGCTGAAGGAATTCACTGAAACTTCTAATGTTTCACCTAATAATGATCTGAGCATGGAGTGTAGTGGCCTTCTGTTTGGGACTCTCTCTTTTCCCTGGGAATAGATAGATAGATAGATAGATAGATAGATAGATAGATAGATAGATAGATAGATAGATAGAAAGCCAAAGCATTATAAAAGAAACTTGAGAATCATATTTAATTTTACTTTATGATTAATGAATCCAAATGCAATTTAAAAGCAATACTCAATGCCACATATATGGTTTCCTACATACAAAAACAGAATAAAGTATTTCAGCCATCCTTTCTGAGACGATCATTTTACTGTGCTTCTTATAGCTGTCTTACCTCGTACCCCTGTGTAAGGCTCCTTGAATGACACGGAGCTACCAGATCATCTCCCAACAACCTGGGTCCAGCCAGTTAGCCTCTCCTGCATCACAACGTCGTGGATTGTCAACTATTTTAATTTAAAGCACCCATGAGGGTCCTTTTAGCCCTGCTTGGATAGCTGTAGTGTTAGAGAAATACCACAGTATCTGGAGTTCTGAGATGCAGACATGCAAAACACTTCTTGCCCCCTTTCCAGAGATATATGCATACACCCACCTCTTGACACCGTCTTGGTGACCCACACACCACCAAAATGACACCTGTACAGTATGAAGCAAGGCAGAGACTTTTAGACCATCTCACACCCTCTGCAAAAGACAGCAGTGGAAAACTGAAGGATAACCTTATTCCTTACGAGTCATGTAAGAAAAGTGGTAGAGCTGATCCCTAAAGAGGTTTCACATCTCATCTTCAGCCCCTCTTGCTCCGTGGTCCTCACCAGTTTCCCCGGCCGCTGTGAGAGACTCCAAGTGTTTTGTTGCCTCCAACAGTGCCACTGAGGGGTCCGTGTGCAGAGTCTGGGGGCGGTGGCCGTGGCCCAGGGGCTGCTACGCCAGGGGCTAGCCAGGGGAGCTTCCACGGAATCAGCGGGCTGGAGGAAGATGCTGGGCTCCGCTCCCCCTAACCCCCGCCGCCGCTCCGCACTGCCTACTCCGCCGGCCCCACAGCTCTGCATTCCTGCCGATGCCTGCATGCTTAGAGGGCTCCGGTGGCCAGGTGGTACTGTGCCACTGTCCCGCGGCTCCGCGCAGTTCCGCTTGCTGCCCGTGTCCCGGAGACAAGCCACTAGAATAGAATAGAATAGAATAGAATAGAATAGAATAGAATAGAATAGAATAGAATAGAATAGAATAGAATAGAATACAATTACCAAGGTTGGAAGAGACCTTGAAGATCATCGAGTCCAACCTGTAACCATAACCTCACAACTAGACCATGGCACCAAGTGCCACATCCAGTCCCCTCCTGAACGCCTCCAGGGACGGAGACTCAACTACCTCCCGGGCAGCCCATTCCAATGACAAATCACTCTCTCGGTGGAGAACTTTCTCCTCACCTCCAGCCTAAACTTCCCCTGGTGCAGCTTCAGACTGTGTCCCCTTGTTCTGGTGCTGGTTGCTAGGGAGAAGAGGCCAACCCCTTCCTGGCTACAACCACCCTTCAGGTAGTTGTAGAGAGCAATGAGGTCGCCCCTGAGCCTCCTCTTCTCCAGGCTAAACAGCCCCAGCTCCCTCAGCCTCTCCTCATAGGGCTTGTGCTCAAGGCCTCTCCCCAGCCTTGTTGCCTTTCTCTGGACACGTTCAAGTGTCTCGATGTCCTTCTTAAACTGAGGGGCCCAGAACTGGACACAGTACTCAAGGTGTGGCCTAACCAAAGCAGAGTACAGGGGCACAATGACCTCCCTGCTCCTGCTGGCCATACTATTCCTAATGCAGGCCAGGATGCGGTTGGCCCTCTTGGCTGCCTGGGCACACTGCTGGCTCATGGTCAGCCTACCATCAACCAGCACCCCCAGGTCCCTCTCTGCCTGGCCGCTCTCCAGCCACTCTGACCCCAGCCTGTAGCGCTGCCTGGAGTTGTTGTGGCCAATGTGCAGAACCCGGCACTTGGATGTGTTCAATCTCATGCCATTGGACTCTGCCCATCTGTCCAGCCTGTCGAGGTCTCTCTGCAAAGCCTCTCTGCCCTCCAGCAGATCAACTCCTGCCCCCAGCTTGGTGTCATCTGCAAATTTACTGATGATGGACTCAATGCCCTCATCCAGATCATCAATAAAGATGTTGAAAAGCATGGGGCCCAGCACTGATCCTTGGGGCACACCACTAGTGACAGGCCGCCAGCTGGATGTGGCACCATTCACCACCACTCTCTGGGCTCGGCCCTCCAGCCAGTTCCTAACCCAACGCAGTGTGCTCCTGTCCAAGCCATGGGCTGCCAGCTTGGCCAGGAGTTTGCTGTGGGGGACTGTGTCAAAGGCCTTGCTGAGGTCCAGGTAGACCACATCCACAGGCCTCCCCACGTCCACCAGGCGGGTCACCTGATCATAGAAGGAGATCAGGTTGGTCAGGCAGGACCTGCCCCTCCTAAATCCATGCTGGCTAGGCCTGAGCCCCTGGCCATCCTGGAAGTGCTGTGTGATCGCACTCGAGATGACCCGTTCCATAATCTTGCCTGGCACTGAGGTCAGGCTGACAGGCCTATAATTCCCTGGCTCTTCCAACTGGCCCTTCTTATGGATGGGCACCACGTTGGCCAGCTTCCAGTCTTCTGGGACCTCTCCAGTGAGCCAGGACTGCTGAAAAATGAAGGAGAGCGGCCTGGACAGCTCATCCGCCAGCTCCCTCAGCACCCTAGGATGGATCCCATCCGGTCCCATGGACTTGTGGGGGTCCAAGCGGCTGAGAAGATCTCTAACTCTCCCATCCTGGAACAGGGGAAAACTATGCTGCTCCCTGGCTCCTTCTGCCAGCTCTGCAGGCCAGCTGTCTGGAAGCCGTTCTGTCCTGCTAGTAAAAATTGAGGTAAAGAAGGTGTTAAGCACCTCTGCCTTTTCCTCATCCTTTGTTACAATATTCCCCTCCATGCCCACCAAGGAGTGGAGCTTCTCCTTGCCCTTCCTCTTGCTATTAATATATTTATAGAAGGACTTTTTGTTGTCCTTCACAGCAGAGGCCAGTCTGAGCTCCAAATGTGCTTTTGCCTCCCTAATTTTCTTCCTACAAGACCTAGCAACATCCCTAAACATTCCATGGGTTGCCTCCCCTTTTTTCCAAAGATAATACACCCTCTTTTTTTTTCCCTTAGTTCCTTTAGAAGTTCATTACCCAACCAGGCTGGCCGTCTGCCCCGGCGGCTCATCTTCCGGCACACTGGCACAGCCTGTTCCTGCGCCTTCAAGAGTTCTTTCTTGAAGTAGGTCCAGCTCTCCTGAACCCCTTTGTTTTTAAGGGCTGTTTCCCAAGGAACCTTCTGAGTTAGTTCCTTGAGTAGCCTGAAGTCCGCCCTCCGCAAGTCCAGAGTGGAGGTCTTCTTGTTCCCCCTCTTGGCTTGGCTGAATACTGAAAACTCAATTATCCTGTGGTCACTGGTGCCTAAACACCCTCCGACCACCACATCACCCACCAGCCCTTCCCTGTTGGTGAAGAGGAGGTCAAGCATAGCCTTACCCCTGGTAGGCTCGCGCAGCACCTGGGATAAGAAGCTGTCCTCCATGCACTCTAAGAACCTCCTAGACTGCCTCCTCTCTGCTATGTTGTGATCCCAGCAGATATCAGGCAGGTTGAAGTCTCCCACGAGAACAAGGTTAGGCGATCTTGAGACAGCCTTAAGCTGCCTATGGAATGCTTCATCAAGATCATCCTCCTGGTTGGGTGGTCTATAACAGACTCCAACCAGGATGTCTGCCCTGCTGGTCTTCCCTCTAATTCTTACCCACACGCACTCAACCCGATCATCCCTGATCTCTAGCTCAATGGCATCAAGAGCCTCCCTGATGTACAGGGCCACCCCTCCACCCCTTCTTCCCTGCCTGTCTCTCCTGAATAGCCTGTAGCCGTCAATTGCAGCGCTCCAGTCATGCGAGTCATCCCACCATGTCTCTGTGATGGCAACTACATCATATCTTTCGTGCTGCAACAAGGCTTCCAGCTCCTCATATTTGTTGCCCATACTTCGTGCATTAGTGTACATGCACTTCAGCTGGGCTGCTGGTTTTGCCCCTGACTCCAGCTTACCACCCTCAGACTCCTGTCTGGGGGACTGGTTTCAGCCCCTTCCCCCTTCGAAGCTAGTTTAAAGCCCTGTCAATGAGACTTGCTAATTCCCTTCCCAGAATCTTTTTACCTTTGGGGGACAGGCCATTCTCATGTACTGTGACCTTTCCCCTCCTCTGGGACAGATGTACTCCATCTGTTACCAGCTGACCTGGTGCAGTAGAAAGTTTTTCAAGATCAAAAAACCCAAAATTCTTCTGACTGCACCAACCTCTAAGCCACTTGTTGACTACCGCTGCTGACCTGTTCCTTCTCATATTCCCTCCTGCAACTAAGGGTATAGACAAAAAAATTATTTGTGCACCTGAGTCCTCCACTAGATCCCCCAGGACCTTGAGGTCATTCTTGATAGCCCTGGGAGTTCTAGTTGCAACATCGTCATTCCCTAACTGCATAATTATTAATGGATAGTAGTCAGAGGGCTGCACCAGACTAGGCAGCCTTCTGGTAACATCAGCAACTTGAGCTCCTGGGAGACAACAAAGTTCCCTGTGAGCAGGGTCTGGCCGACATATGGGGCCCTCTGTTCCCCTCAGTAGGGAATCACCAATAACAATCACCCTCCTCTTTTTTTTAAGGGAGCAAGTCTTGATGCCAGGGGAAGGCTGTTTAACCCCAGGCTGACTCACCCCAAGCTGACTCACCCCAGGCTTACCCACCCTGGGATGACTCACCCCAGGCTGCCTGACCCCAGGCTGACTCACCCCAGGCCGACCCATCCCAGGCTGACTCTCCCTAGGCCGACCCACCCTAGGCTGACTCACCTCAGGCTGACTCACCCCGGGCCGACCCACCCTAGGCTGACTCACCCCGGGCCGACCCACGCCAGGCTGACTCACCCCGGGCCGACCCACGCCAGGCTGACTCACCCTGGGTTGTTTTGCCTCATGGAAAACCCCAGATGGTGTGTCCTCCAGCATCAGAATCACCTCCCCCTCGACCTCCAGTGCCCCATACCTGTTGTCCAAGGGCAGTGGGGGAGGTGAAGGGAGACAGGGAGGTTTTAATTTGTGTCTTTTGAGAGGAATCTTCGTCCATTCCCCTCTGCTTTTTGGATAATCAGCCTCTGCTGGGGGAGCCTGCAGAGCCTGGTTACTCAAGTTGGTCTCTCTTCTACAAACCCTGACATCTCTAAGTCTAGTCACCTCATCTTTCAATCTGGCCACCAGGTTAAGCAGATAGTCAATCTGCTCGCATCTGATGCAGGAATTGTCCCCACTACCCTGCATCTCAACTGCCAGGCTCCAGCACTCTCTGCAGCCATAAGCCTGGACACCCACCTCTTGCTTGTGACACTTGCCTACCTGCTTGTATTCCCCCTCAGTCTGAGTCGAGACTGATGTTTTGAAGGAGCGGTTGCGGCGCGTCACCACCATGGTGCCCTGCCCGCGGGACCTGCTGGACAAAATTTAGAACAAGTGCGGCGGCGCGTGCCGAGCGAGAGACCCCCGCCGGAACAGGGGCTGCGCGAGCTGCCGCAGGCTTTTAAACCAGCCGCCGGCAGTGACGCGGGGAGCCCGAGCGATCCCGAGCAGCAAGCACGTGGAGAAACGGTCGTGCCGAATCTAGCCGAGTGCCGAGAGCCCGGGGTGCCCTGCCGATCCCCGTAGGTTGAAAGGGAAGCAGCTAGTGTTCCCGAGGGTGCCGGTCGCGGTGTGCTCCCGAGCAAGATCCCCGCTGGAACGGGGACGTCCCACTAGGGACGGCCCTGCCTAGCTGCCCGCGTCCCGGAGACAAGCCACGTGGGACGGACCTGCCTTGCCTGTGGTCTGGAGAGGGCCATGTGGAACGGCCCTGATCGCTGCCGCTGCTGCCGAGAAAATTGGAACTGCTGCTGCGAGGAGGCCAGCATTTTTAAGCCAGGGAAAACAGTGATATCCCTTCTCTTTGATACATATTTTTCCGACTACTTTTCCCTCTGCTCTGGTTCAGCCTAATAATCTGCCCTGGTTCTGAGTGGGACAGATCCTCTGTTGCCCTGAGAGGAGCAAAAGAATGATGCCCACGGAAGTGGATTGGACAGTGATGGTAAGTTTAAATGGAAAAGCAATTGGTATTTTACAAAAAAACCTCCAAAGCATAGTGGTAAAGATATCCCAAAGCTTACACAGTCCCTTAGAGCACACCCAGTGGCCTCCCAACACTTCCCTTCTCCCCACATGAGGGTGCACCGGAAGCTCACAGGGCTCTTTCTTCCCCCCACACTAATACACTAGTCTCAGGCTGGCTTGCCCTGAGACTGCTTCCCCCTGACCCCCTTTTCTTATCCTGGCATTAGGCTTAGACCTAAGAAGCCTGAGATACTCCCCCACCGTTTACCTGATAGAGAGGCATCTCCCATGGGAGCAGACATGGAAGAAAGAGAAAGTGAATGACTTTGCAGATGGATTTATATGGTGCAAAATTTATAGGTGTGAGAAATGGGTTTTAATATTTGGATCTCACAAGGGGAATTACTGGGGACTGTGGGGTTTGATGGTCTGTATTGTGTGGGGTATTGGGAGAGAAAGGTGAGGCGCCAACAGGTCTAAAGACTGGCCAGGTCAAAAGTGCAGGTTTTGTCTCAGTCCTGATGGAGAGGGGTGGGAGCCTGCTGGGGAATATATGAATATGTACGTTTTAATCTATGAATATGTATGTTTGCCATCTATATAAGTTCAACTCGTGTTGTTACGGTGCGCCTCTAGCACATTCGCTATGCGCCCAGCGCTGTGTTGCCTTTATTTTATAATAAACTGGTTATACATTTCAGCAGTGAGCTCGTTTCTCACAATTTGGTGACCCCAACGTGATTACCCTGTCTGCAAGGGCTTTTGGGACCCTTCAGAAGGGGGGCGCCCCCGCTGATTTTGGCGGCCCGGAAGGAGGACCCTGGAAGCCTCTCGGAACATGGGTAAATGACCCAGCCAACATTATAAGATAAACACAAGGGAAGGAGCTCCCGGTTGCTGCAGCTGCCTGTAATTCTTGTGCACAAAGTCCCGGGCAAGAAAAGGGCTGTAAGTATTGTCCAGTTGGGCAGGTATTGAGGTCAGTGCGAGTGTGTGCGTGAGACGTGGGCTGGTCAGTCCGGATCCATGAAGCGAGTGCGGAGTCCTTCTAACTGCATTTCCAGTATCCCGGGAGGAATTTGGCCAGTGAAGGGACGAAGCGATTGGTGGCGGAAAGCATGGACCTCAGGAAATGGGGCAAGGGTCGGGTAAACAGACCAGCCCCGGGAAAAAACGGGAACAAAAGGGTACCCAGGGATATACCCCGGACAGCCCTCTGGGGTTACAATTAGCATATTGGGAAGAGGATCCTAATACACGGGATAAAGATAAAGGAATAATGATATGTTATTGTATGGAGAAATGGGCTAGAGAGAAGATCAGATCAGACAATTTATTTTGGCCCCAATATGGGTCCTCAGAAGGATGGATTTGTCAGGCTCTCAATCTTTATGTTAACAGTAAGGAGCCTTTCAATCAGGAGGAGAGTGAATATGCCGCTTGCTGGAAAGGCAACATTTGGTCAGCAGCGGCAGTAACAGTTTTTAAGGTGAAGGAAGAGGAAGAGCCAGAACCTGAAAAGTGGGAACCACTGAATCATTTACCCCCACCTTATAACCCTGCAGCACCAGCAGCCCCCATCCTCCCTACAGCCCCGTCCTCCCTGCAGCCCCCGTCCCCTCGGCAGCAACAGCCCCCGTCCCCCTGCAGTGGGACACACTAGCCCAACCTCCCCCAACAAAGGAGAGGAGGTAGGCAAACTAGAAGACAGACAAATGTCATGGTTTTAGAGGAAGAGTCTACTGACTCAGACAATCCATATGAAGGAGTACCATTATATCCTTTGAGAGAGGTGCCCCTGGGGGGGGGTGAATGGGGGAATTGGATATGTAAATGCTCCTCTCACTTCTACTGAGGTGAGAAACTTTAAGAAGGAATTAAAAGGCGTCCTGGAAGACCCAATTGGAGTAGCAGAACAATTTGATCAATTCTTGGGGCCGAATATTTACACGTGGGAAGAAATGCAATCAATCATGGGAATCCTTTTTACTTCAGAGGAAAGATGGATGATTAGGACAGCTGGAATGAGGATTTGGGAAAGGGAAAATCAGCAGGGACCTCCAGGTGATCAAAAGATGCCCCTAGCTTCTAATTGGAACTGTAATGATGATAGGGGCAGACAAAACATGAATGAATATTGAACCTTGATTATTAGAGGCATAAAGGAAGCAATACCCAGGGGGCAAAATTTTAAAAAATGCATTTGATAGTCAACAGGGAAGGGAGGAGACCCCTACTGATTGGCTTGAGAGGTTACGGGAAAATATACAGCAATATTCAAGAATAGATCCCACCAGTCAGGATGGCCAGATATTGTTAAAGGTAAATTTTGTCATTCATTCCTGGCCAGATATTAGAAAGAAATTGGAAAAAATAGAAGATTGGCGAGATGGAGGACTTCAAGAATTATTGAGGGAAGCACAGAAGGTGTATGTGCGAAGAGATGAGGAAAAAGCAAAAGCAAAGGCCAAGATTATGGTAGCCAGCATGAGAGAAGCAGGCCAGGTGGGGAAATCTGAGAAGAAAACACAATTCTCCCTCCCTCCACCTCCTCGACCTGTGAGGGATAAAACCCCCAGGCCTCACTGGGACCCGGGGAATGCTCAAACTGGAAGTAAGGGTACTGAATGTTATTATTGTGGGAAAAGTGGGCATTTTAAATGAGATTGTCCAAGGAGGAAGAGAGATCTTAAAGTTTTTGAGGATGATCAGCAATAGGAGTGTCAGGGGCTCTTTTACCTGGGGCAAAAATACCAACAGGAGCCCTTGATAAAATTAAAAGTAGGACCCCAGGAAGAAATTTTAGAATTTTTAGTAGATACAGGAGCCGAACGTACTTGTGTTACCAAGGTTCCTGAAGGGTGTATGGAGAGTAAAAATACTGTAAAGGTTTTAGGGGCAAAGGGGGAAGGGTTTAAAGTCCCAGTAGTTAAGGATGTTAAATTAGAAATTGAGGCTAGAATTGGGGTAGGAGATATTTTGGTAGTGCCAAGCGCAGGATGTAATTTACTAGGGAGAGATTTAGAAGTTCAATTGGGCATAGGGGTGGTTCCAGAGGATGGGCAGATGAAGGTCAGAATATTACAATTAAACACTGAGGATGAGGCAGAGATTAACCCGGAAGTCTGGGCCAGTGAAGAAAATAGAGGGAGTTTAGACATTGAACCTATACAAGTAACTATAGAGCAACCAGAACATCCTATCAGAGTAAAACAGTATCCTATACCTAAAGAAGGAAGAGAGGGATTGAAGCCAGTCATAGACCGCCTCCTTAAAGTTGGAACCTTGTATGTCCCCCTAACACACCCATACTACCAGTAAAGAAAGAGGATGGAACTTACAGGTTGGTGCAGGACCTGAGGGAGGTGAATAAGAGAACTGTGACTCGGTTTCCTGTAGTTTCCAATCCTTACACATTGTTGAGTCACATACCTCCAAATCATAAATGGTATAGTGTAATAGATCTTAAAGATGCCTTCTGGGCCTGCCCATTAGCTGAAAACAGTAGAGATATCTTTGCCTTTGAATGGGAAGATCCGGTCACCAGGAGAAAGCAACAATTGAGGTGGACCAGATTGCCCCAAGGTTTTACAGAATCTCCCAATCTATTTGGTCAAAACCTGGAAAAATTGTTATTGTCATTTCCACAGGAAAAGGATGTTTTAATCACACAATATGTAGATGATTTATTAATCTCAGGAGAAGGGGCAGTTGAATTTAGAAGGACCACCATAAATCTCTTGAATTTCCTGGGAAGCTTGGGATTAAGGGTATCAAAAAGTAAATTACAATTTGTGGAACCTGAAGTTAAATATTTAGGGACATGGTTAAGTGATGGAGCCAGGAAGATAGATCCTGAAAGAGTAGAAGGGATTGTGTCTCTCCAAGCCCCTAAAACAAAGAGACAAGTCAGAAGGTTATTAGGATTACTAGGATATTGCAGATTATGGATTGAGGGATATAGTTAGTTAGTCAAGTTTTTATATGAAAAATTAGTAGGAGATGATGACTTCATTTGGACAGTGGAAGATGAGGAGAAATTTGAAACAATTAAAAAGGCTTTGACTACTGCTCCAGTTTTGAGCCTCCCTTCCCTGAATATGCCATTCCAACTCTTTGTCAATGTGGAGGGAGGGGTGGCTTATGGAGTTCTGACTCAAGAATGGGGAGGAGCACGTAAACCTGCAGCATACTTATCAAAGTTACTAGATCCTCTAAGCCGAGTTTGGCCAGCATTCAAGCAGTGGCAGCCACAGCACTCATGGTGGTAAAAAGTAGAAAATTAACACTAGGAGGAAAATTGGAAGTATATACTCCCCATTCAGTGAGAAATATACTGAACCAAAAAGCAGAAAAATGGCTAAGTGATTCTAGGATTTTAAAATATGAAGCAATTTTGATTGATGGTCCAGATCTAACAATCTCCACTAGCCAAAGCCTAAATCCAGCTCAATTTTTATATGGGGAGCCTACGGAAGCTTTAGTACATGACAGTCTGGAGGTTATTCAATACCAGACTAAAATAAGGGAAGATTTATTTGAACAGGAATTACAAGAAGGGGAGAAATATTTTGTGGATGGGTCCTCACGGTGTGTAAATGGGAAACGCTTGTCAGGATATGCAGTGGTTGATGGGCTAAGACTGGAAACTATTGAAAAAGGGAAATTACCCTCTCATTGGTCAGCTCAAACCTGTGAGTTATATGCGCTGAATTGGGCTTTGCACCTTTTAATGAATAAAGTGGGAACCATTTATACAGACTCTAAGTATGCTTTTGGAATAGTTCATACATTTGGAAAAATTTGGGAAGAAAGGGGGATGTTAAATTCAAAAGGGAAAAATTTGATTCATGAAGCCCTAATCAGGGAAGTCTCAGAGTCATTGAAATTACCAGAAGAAATAGCGGTGGTTCATGTAAAAGGACATCAGAAGGGAACTTTGTTAACCATTAGAGGGAACAACTTAGCTGACAGGGAAGCTAAGCAAGTAGCAGAAGAAGGAGAGGAGAGGGTCCTCCATGTAGAGGTAACAGCATCAGATGAACAGGAGGAATCACCAGTATTCACTCCTACAGAGGAACAGGCACTTGAAAAGATAGGGGGAAGGAAAGATGATAAAGGGATCTGGAAATTGGAGGATGGGAGACAACTGATTTCAAAAGCCTTAGCCCGAAAAATCCTCGAGCGACTACACCTTAACACCCATTGGGGAACAAGAGCTCTGTGTGATCATTTCCTACGGGATTATGGCTGTATTGGAGTTCACGAGGTAGCTCGGCAGGTAACTAGTAAATGTCTAGTATGTCAAAAAGTTAACAAGAGAGTCATGAGACAAGTTCCATCTGGGGGACGTACCATATCCTTACGCCCATTCCAAGCTATTCAAGTAGATTTTACTGAACTACCTCAGATTAACCGATGGAAATACCTCCTAGTTCTAGTGGATCATTTGACACATTGGGTGGAATCTGTGCCAGTCTCCAGAGCAACCGCCAATGTAGTAACAAAAGTGATACTGGGTTGGTAAATCAGATAGATTCTGATCGAGGTACTCATTTTACATCAAAGGTGGTCCAACAATTAATGGACAGTTTGGGCATACATTGGGAACTTCATACCCTCTGGCACCCACAGAGTTCGGGGAGAGTAGAAAGAATGAACCAAACACTGAAACAAACCCTCACCAAATTAATGATTGAGACCCAGATGACGTGGGTTAAGTGCCTACCCTTGGCCCTGCTCTGGATCAGGACACAGCCGAGATCTGATGTTGGTGTATCACCTTATGAAATGATGTTTGGGTTACCTTATTTACAAGGTGGGAGGAAAATGGCTAATTATGAATTGGGGGACAAAAACATTAGAAATTATGTGATGACAATTGGGAGAAGATTACAACATTTACGGGCTCAAGGGATGTTATCTCAGTCAGTTCCTTTAAATTTCCAAATCCACGAATTTAAACCAGGTTATGATAAAAACGTGGAAAGAACAAACACTTACACCTCAGTGGGAAGGACCCTTCCAGGTTTTGCTTACTACAGAGGCTGCAGTACAGACAGCTGAGAGAGGATGGACACATGCAATGAGAGTTAAAGGACCTGTGGATCCACTCACCTAATGGACTGTGGTACCCCAAATGGAGGACCTAAGGATGGTCATCAGATGAGTTCCAGTATCAGAGCAGGAGGAGTGGTAATGGTCCTTGTCTGAAAACATAAAATCTCCCTGGTCAAGGGGATATAATCCAAGCAGAGTATCGGTGGGATTGAAGGAGGCAAGACCGGGTAGACCTCTGTAATTGCCATGAAGAAGATCTAGAACCATGGCTGTGGGCAGCAACCCCATAGGCCATGTGAGTGGAATTGCAAGTCAAACCGGACTCCTAATTCCCAGGATTAACCACTAAGAAATATTCTCAGGCAAGGAACATCAGTTGTTAAAATTGGAGTATTTTGTTGTTTGTTGCAGAATTGTTGCCAAGTTAGGTTATTATGGCTCAAGCCAAATGTAGTAGAAAGAAGGGGAGGGATTGTGAGAAATGGGTTTTAATATTTGGCTCTCGCAAGGGGAATTACTGGGGACCGTGGGCTTTGATGGTCTGTATTGTGTGGGGTATTGGGAGAGAAAGGTGAGGCGCCAACAGGTCTAAAGACTGGCCAGGTCAAAAGTGCAGGTTTTGTCTCAGTCCTGATGGAGAGGGGTGGGAGCCTGCTGGGGAATATATGAATATGTACGTTTTAATCTATGAATATGTTTGTTTGCCATCTATGTAAGTTCAACTCGTGTTGTTACGGCTCGCCTCTAGCACATTCACTCTGCGCCCAGCGCTGTGTTGCCTTTATTTTATAATAAACTGGTTATACATTTCAGCAGTGAGCTCGTTTCTCACATAGGCATGATGGAATTTATTGAATTTATGAACTATATGGCAAATGGATATTAATAAAAATATTATTAACTTTTTATTAGTATTACTATTTTATTATTAAATAAGTTTGATGTGTGGTGGGAATGTACAGTATTTAGGCAAATGTAACAATTTTAACCATTTTAAGCAAACCACAAGTAATACCAGAGCAAAATGGTGCTTGATCACAGCGGGGGGGGGGAGACTCGACAAGAACCATTAAGCCAAAGAGGCAATGAATCACTTACTTACAGCTGATTCCACCCAAGTAGGGAATATTGCTGCTGTGTATTCACTGTTGAGGCTTTTTGGGAGCTCTCATGCGCCAGGCACAGCTGGTTGCCAGCAGGATTGCCACACGGTCACAGGGCTGGTCTGGCTCCAGAAGGACAGCAGGCTGAACGATGCTATTACTGCAACAGGCTCTTGGCTTCCCTGGGTAAACTGAGGCACGGCAAAATTCTAGTTGCAAGGGGAAGCAAGGCTTGACTCTGGCACCTAGGCTCATGGCTTCTCTAGCTTGCAGTGAGCAGGTTTGTGGCTTTTATCCCAGGCTCTGGACTGGGCAACTCAAGGAGAAGCAACTTGAGGCACCTTCAAGCAAGGCAGGTCCAAGGCAAAGCAGATGCAAGTAAGGCAAAGGCAACTAGAAATCAGCCTGTACATAAATCTTGCCCAAGATTCAATTGGGCCAACAGGGCAACTGAAGTCAGCACATAGTTATCTGGTAAAGAGGGACTCTGCCAGGCTGTGGCTATAAAAGGCAGAAACAGAGGCTTGGTCAGGAAGAAGCAGTGGCCAGTACATGTGCTCTTGCCCCAGAAGGCATGTTTATCCAGACATATTGGAGCCTCTCTTTTTGTTCCTCTTCCTGCATTACCCTGATTTCTGCAGGAAGGAGTAGCGGGGAGTGGGGGACCACATCTAGACACATCAGAGTCTGTCTGGGTTTGTGCTGGGCCCATTTGGCCCTACCATGACAATAGGTAGAAATATGTTATTTCCTGTGTCCACCTACTGGGTGGACACAGTGCACACCAAAGGTGTAACTTATGTGGCAGCCCAGGAAGCAGCCAGCCTAAACTGCCACATAAACCCAGTTCATTAGCCATTTGGTGTTGTTTCACCTTCATTTACTCCAAGGGAATTATACAAACCTTGGCACAGCTACTCCCCAACCCCTGCTGACCAGGGTTGACGAGGGGAGGACGGAGCCTTAACACCCTGGCATCACTAGGCCTGCACACATGCAACAGAACTCAAGTTCACCAGGAGCATGGAGAATAGGCAAGCTTGATTGCTTGGGGTGGGGTGACCTGGGCTTGCACTACTGTGATTGTACCACCCAACCCTTGGGAGGAATCTCTGTATTAAAGGCTTTTTCTGAAAGGCTGTTTCCACGGATACATTTTGAACTTGCAAATTTTGCATGATGTGGAAATGTGCTTCTTAATATATTGTCATGTTTCCAGTGATGATCAGCTTCCAGGGTGCTGTAGACTAGTGAACACTGAAAGCTCTTGGACAATTAGGTCTGCCCCAAAGAAAGAACATAAAACACAAGTGAATGCATTTCTTTCTGTCTTTTGTGGTTGTTTTGTTTTGTTTTGTTTGAGTTTTTTTTTTGGGGGGTGGGGGATTGTTGTGGGTTTTTTTGGTTACATTGACTTTGTTGTTTGGGGTTTTTTTGCCATGGATATGTTGAGGATGGGCATATAGCAGGGGTGTAGGGAGAGGGTGAGCTTTACCATTACCAGAATTAAAGGGAGAGGAGAACCATGAGTTTAGCTTGGTCACCTGGAAGTGAAATGCTGCACCACTGACTTGTCAGGATGAATGTGCAGCAGGACACCATGCTGCTCTATGCTGGGCAGTATCAGGAGTTGCTAGGTTACCCCCAGCATCAGGAATTCAGGGAACAATGTACTTATATCTTTTTCAATTTTGAAAAATAAAATAGGTATTGACATAAAATACAGTGTGGCACTGAAGTAATTTTGTAGTGGGGAGATCAGAGGAAAGGAGCCTTTCATCTCAGTGACAGCAGTTTACTTCTGGTTGTGACTTACAGAGAGTAGCAACAGGACAGCTCGCCAGGATGCCCATCAGCAGGAAGATGCTTGCAGCTCCTGCACCCCAGCAACTCCTGCCACAGCCCCACATACCAAGGCCACTGAGCAGCTGCCACTCTCAGACACATCAGCTGGTCCTACAGAAACCCCTGATGCCCCAGTGATGTATGGGCCTCAAACTAGGCCGAGGGAAATAAGCCACCCTTTCATGATGGAAACAAATCTGACAGGTCTAGGTGAGGATCTCAGCTTACTGGTGCTGCGCCTTGAGCTTGATTATCCTTGTTTTTATTACCATCAATCTCTTCTTCATAGATAATGTCATAACTTTCAGGTATTGTGCACACTGACTGATGTCACTTGGTCATGAATAACCCTTTCTATAGGATAAATAATGGCTCTTCAGTGATGAACAGAGGTGGGGAGGGGGAAGAGTGGGGGAACTTCCTCATAAAAGGCAGACTTTCCTCAAATGTTCTGCTCAAGATGCTAAGATGAACTTCCTCAAGCCTGTGCATTGTCCTCCTGTTGCCCTAAACCAACATTTTCTCTTCAGTGCAGCAGAAAATAAGATGTCTGCACAGTGGGAAGACAGGGGTACCTGCTAGCCTTCCCCTTCGTGAGCAGGATTCTTGATGGGCTGTGAAGGTGAGCTGTCTTGCACCAGCAGGTCAGGTTGTGGCATGAGTTCCAACAGCATGCATAATGAATTATGTTTTCAATGTTACAAATGCACCATTTATCAGGAAAACAAGGACAGTGCCACTGGATGCTCACCTGGCTGCAAGATTTTAAGGATCAGAGAGAAGAGGATACAATGTCCTCCTTCCCTAGTCTTAAGACTTCTAAAAGCCACAAGTTTGTCTCTGTGGTAGGAGTATACTTGTTTTGGTCAACTGCAACATCTCCCAAAATAAACAGACTACCATAGAAAGCACATGCTCTCTTCACCTTTCTGTCTCAAGCTGCTGCGCAGCCCCACCAGCACTTTTGTGGGGAGCAACGATGGAGGAAAAAGTTCACTTGCAATAACACTATGCTGCAGCTAACCACAGCCGCAACATCTCATCACCAGTTTAGCAGGGCAGCTCAGACCATGATGGCTGAGCTACAGCAAGACTTCATCTTATTGGTGATGCTTTTCACACCCATCTCTTCAAATTGTAAGCAGATATTATATCCCATAAAATTGAATATAAGTAAAGGTTGCATTTTGTGGCTGAATTGTGATGACACCGTAAATTACAAGGGCAAGCCCTGAAAGTTTTGAAAACACAACCACAATCTTAGGGTAAAATTATGTTTTCTAATTAGTAGAGGATGAATTACAAACTGATTAGGACTTTAGCTTTGTTTACTGAATCAAGGTAGGTTTAGTTTCTGCAAAACTATAGGCACATTATCTGACTTGTCAAAACCTTGTTGGATTACTAGAATAGATCTGAATTTACTTGCAGAAGATTCTCCTTAGGTATGAAATTTTTAAATGAGTTCTGTAAGGATACCCTCTGATGTATAATGCTGGCTAAAAGCAGAGCTGACTCCTCTGTACCTTTCCTGATACCAGTTGTCCCGTTTTGCTCTTAAAAATGACTCATGTTTTGTATTTCAGCTCTTCCCAAGACAAAGCTCACATCAGACAAATGAGATTTTATTCCTCTGTTTTGATCCCCAAGCTTTTTGGCACATTTAAAGAATGTTATCAAGCTTCATCCAGTCACTTCTTCACTAAACTAAGCTAATTCTTGTTTCCTTCTGCCTTTTCTCCTAAGTCATCTTTGCAGAGCTGATCAGACTCACTGCCATTTTCACTGCCATCCTCTGCACTGACATCCCCTCCCATCATCTCTTTCTTTCTCCCATGCAACTTTACAAATCACAGTTTCCATCCAACTTTTAAATACTAATGGCAGGCCCTCAGAAAAATCAGTGTTGCTACTGTCCTTGCTTCAGCTGGAATAGAACTAATTTTCTTCCTAGCAACTGGTACAGTGCTGTGTGTTGGACTTAGTGCAAGAACAATGCTGATAACACAGCGATGGTTTAGTTGTTGCTAAGTAGAACTTATTCTAAGCTAAGGATGTCCCGTGCTCTGCCAGCAAGGACCTGCACAAGATGCTGGGAGGGACTGTGGCCAGGACAGCTGATCCCAACCAGCCAAAGTGATAATCTAATTCACAGGATGTCCTACTCAGTATATACACTGGGAAGATGCTGGATTGCTCCTCAGGCATTGGTCAGTGGGTGAAGAGCCACCACACTATGCATAGTATCATAGAATGGTCTGGGTTGGAAGGTACCTCTGAAGATCACCTAGTCCAACCCCTCAAGAGTCTCTTGGAATATCTCCAGGGATGGGGCCTCAACCACCTCTTCCTAACATCTTTTCTAGTTTGAAGCTATTACCCCTCATCTTGTCACTGCAGGCCTTTGTAAACTGTCTCTTTCCATGCTTCTTGTAGGCCCCCTTCAAGTACTGGGATGCTGCTATCAGGTCTCCCCAGAGCCCCCTCTTCTCCAGGCTGAACAACCCCAGCTCCCTCAGCCTGTCATCATAGCAGAGGTGCTCCAAACCCCTGATCAATTGCCATCTCTTGTTTTTTACCCTTTTGTGTTATCTTCTCTTTAATAAATATTAGTTAAAAAAATATTTGCTTATTTTCAATTATTCAGTTGTTCTTATCTCATATTTGTGAGTTTTATTTTTTTCCCCAATTATTCTTCCTATCCCACCAGGGAGGAGTGAGAGAGTGGCTGTGTTTCCAGCTGGGATTAAATCACGACAATCCTTTTTGGTGCTGAATGTGAGGGGCACAAAAATTGAGGTAAGAAACAATCTGACCAAAACCTGTTAAAGCAAACTTATTACAGAGTATTCGTTGTGTTGGTTTAACAATCACTCATCACAATGTTGATTGATTTGCTCTAAGAGTTATTACTAGATCTGTGAGATGTAGCATCTTAATTGCTCCCTGTTGTGGTGGTGATCAGCTCTGCAGTCTTAATCAAGGGTATCATTTGGCTGTACCATGTAAGTAAAAGGATTTATTATTCCTCCTCTATGTTGACTACTAACTTTTCTGCCTTTTATTTCCTTAACTATCCATGGTCTGTGAAGCAACCGTGTGAGTCAGGTTTAATCTTTGACATCCGCAAAGCATTTACCACATTTGTAGCCAAGATGCAGTACTTCATGTTCCTCTTCAAAGAAGTCTTAGGTATAAGGTGAAAGATTACTACTGTCTGATGATTAATCAAAGTCTCTGTGGTGCTTGGGGAAAAGTTTCTGAGGTGCATTTCACAGGACAGATCCTCACCACTTTTGCTATTGTCAGAGGCAGATCACAACTATCTTCTGGTACAAGAAAGAACACAATGCCTACACTGACTGCATCAGGGAGTCATGTTCTTTATGCTATATGCTTGAATCTCCTGCCCTCCCATCCCTCTCTACATAATAAACAAACTGGTAGCATTTTACCTATGGTAGATCATAAGGGACATGCTTTTCTCCTGCAATGCACTCAATAGCATATCCATGCTCATCATCTAGATTCAAACAGAAGTCCAAACCAGGATGTGCCCAAATGCTTTGTATAATGAGTGATACAAAGTGGCTTCCAGCTATCCTACCACAACTGAAAATTGTGGTGGTTTGGGCTGGGTGCCCTATGCTGCATGGTGTACTTCCTGCGTCCAGAAGTCCAGCCCTGTGGGTGGACACAGGAAACCAGGTATCTCATACCACAATCCCCTGCACCGCTATAAGACCCAGCGCGGGGTCTGGCACTTCCTCTTTCTTCCCTTGCCAGCACCCGGTAACTGGAGGAGACATCTCCCGGCCATGGGCCTGGCTAGGCCCAAGGCCAGGGGGATGGGCAGTCTCGGGCCTGGCCAGCTGAGACTAGCCTAGCAGTGGAGAGGGGGGAGAACGAGCCCTGTTCACCCTTTTCTATTTAAACTTTTCCATCACTTTTGCAATCCGTTTGTCAGAGTCGTTATTTTGCCTGTGGTGGGGAGGGGGCTGCTTCAACCCACTGCAAAAATTACTCATTAACTTTGTCACCTCCAAAGCTAATTAACATTAAGCTAAGTTTAGGATATGCCAGAGCACATATGTGCAGCTAGAGAATACTAAGACAGTATTTTCCTCTCCTGCCTTAGTCCACAAGTGGTCCTATCATAACTGTGAATATGACACAAACGTGACTAGTCCCAAAGCCAGTTTTACCAAGCTATGAACACTAAGGTTTCCTTCCCAGACAGCTATCCATCATTTCTCTTAGGTGAAATTGTACAAGATCTATTCCTTGTCTGATGTAGTATGCAAGTATATATATGCAACAGCAATGGCAGCTGTCTTGATTGTAGTGAGAGACTCCAAAGACTTTCTGGGCAGTTTTCAGAGTTTTATTTACTGCTTACATAACTGAAATAACTGACATAATTGACATAATATATAACTAAGTTCCTAACAATTGGCTTCAAGTCCCCTTTGTCGCCAGCACATGCCCCAGCTGCTAGCCTGGCCCTGGTTTCACCCTAGTGCTGTCCACGTCGTAGCCTCTTACTGGCTGAAGAGGCCTGAGAGCGTCTGGCCTTCCTATATGGTGGGTGTTGTGGCACCCTCTGTGAGCAGTCTCTGCCCTGATGAGATGTGGATGGTTCTGCCTCCACCTGTCCTAGTTCCACACTGGGGAACAACTCCAGTGTGTTGTGGTTGGGGGCAGGAGTCTCCCCTGGAAGTTGTAGGAGTCATGATTGTCCACAGACAATCCAGCAGCATTGGAGTCCAGGAGCTCCATCTGCTGCAGCATCATCTCGTGGCCCTGGTCAACAGCAACACGAATGAGCTGACGCACGAATGTCACTGTTTGATCTTGCAGGATGGGCTGCAGGTCCCGGATCAAGGCCTCTTCATTCAGCCCATAATGGCACAGATTTAGTATGATTTTGGCTTGTGCTGAAGCCATGACCCACCACTGGGCCTGGTTGAGTGTCTCTTCCACCCAGGTCAGCACAGGCACAAGGTAGTCCATGGAGTCTTGGAAAAGTCTTGCCCAGAATGTGGTTGGAAAGCCCCCCACAAAAATTATGGGCACCTCCTCCACAAGCTCCTGCCCATCCCCATGACCAGTACCCAATGGATGTGTGGTGCCTGGAGGGGGCATCTCCAGAAAGTCTTCCTCTGAGCGCACAGAATGCCTGATCATGTTGACAGGCTGCCTGCAAAGGGGGCACGACACGTTCCTCTTGGCCCACCGCAAAATGCAGCCCAGGCAAAACTGATGGTGACAGGGCATGGCATAAGCAATGTCATCCTCCACATCATGGCAGATGGGGCAGCTCCACTCGGGCTCCAAGGACATGTTTGCTTTCTGTGGCAGGCTGGTGAGAGCCTAGGACAAGCAGCTGCTCCCCTCGCTGGTGCTAGACACTGCAAAATGGAGAGGTGATGGTCACTCACTGACCCCCTGTGAGGGCCAGAAGAAATTCCCAAGCTCCTCAAGGACGTCCTCCCAGCTCCATGAGCTTTCACCCACCCCATGGCCACCCTGAGGAGACATTTCCCCACACAGCTGCTGCAGGTACTTCCTTCTAGTGCCCAGCTGCCTGAGCCAGGAAGGGCTGGGAAAGCACAGCTAATGGCTCTGGGACTGGGACCAGGAGCTGCAAATGGCATCCCCCAAAGCACCACAAGAAGTCTCCAGAGCTCAGAACTCTATATCTCACAGAGCAGGAGTCAAGGCACAAGCAAGACTGGCCCAGGCACTGCTGACATCCAAACATAAGCAGCTGGGACATGAGGTCACAGTCCATTGTTGTACCAAGTCACTGATTTCACAGTGGGACATCCATTTCTACAGTGCTCACACAGGTACTAATTCAGCTCTCCGTGGTTATGCAGATAGGAAATGTCATCATTCCCATGTTTCTTGAACTTCAAACCTAGTTACTCATCTAAGGCTTGAACATGTTTGATTGCAAAGTACAAGCTGTCTACAGACAATAGAATAGAATGGAATTAACCAGGTTGGAAAAGACCTTCAAGATCATCGAGTCCAACCTATCATCCAACACCATCTAATCAACTAAACCATGGCACCAAGTGCCCCATCCAGTGTCCCCTTAAAGACCTCCAGTGATGGTGACTCCACCACCTCCCTGGGCAGCCCATTCCAGTGGCAAATCACTCCTGTGAAGAACTTCTTCCTAATATCTAGCTTAAACCTCCCCTGGCACAGCTTGAGACTGTGTCCTCTTGTTCTGGTGCTGGTTGCCTGGGAGAAGAGACCAACCCTCACCTGGCTACAACCTCCCTTCAGGTAGTTGTAGACAGCAAGAAGGTCTCCCCTGAGCCTCCTCTTCTCCAGGCTAAGCAACCTCAGCTCACTCAGCCTCTCCTCATAGGGCTTGTGCTCCAAACCCCTCTCCCAGCTTTGTTGCCCTTCTCTGGACACGTTCCAGCAACTCAACATCTTTCCCAAACCGAGGACCCCAGAACTGGACACAGTACTCAAGGTGTGGCCTAAGCAGCGCTGAGCACAGGGCCAGAATGACTTCCCTGCCACACTATTCCTGCTACAGGCCAGGATGCCATTGGCCTTCTTAGCCACCTGGGCACACTCAATGACACAGGTGAAGCATGACAGATGGGAAGGATCTGCTGCCTAAGAAGCCCTGTTAGGGAGCTCAAGAGCAAAGGCACAATTCATACTACAATTGCCAAGCATACAGCAGAAGAAGCAATTTCACTTTTAGATACTTGTGGAGAGTTTCTCCCTGCAGCAAATTGATGCCAAAAAGTTTCCTCTGACTTTCTTTTCCTAGTTGTTGTCAGTAGCTGAAGATAAATTTAAACATCAGTGCAACAGAACACTCTGCTTGCCAGGAATTAATCCATTTAATAATCACTTATAATGAAGTTACTGACAAGCTCATCAAAGTGCCCTTTTGTGCCAGCATACACCCCAGCTGCTGGCCTAGCACCAGTTTTGCTGTCTTCTGGGGCACCCTAGTGTTATCCACGTTGTGGCCCCTTGTGGGATGAAGAAGCATGGGAGTCTGCAGCACTACAATGTGATAGGGCTATTTTGGAGCCATCTCCACAACAACATCAGTGTCAAATTTAAGCCTCCCCTGACAGATTGATGCCTCTTGTCCTATTGCTTGTTACTTGGGAGAAGAGAACAACCCCCACCTTGATACAATCTCCCTCCAGGTAATTCACTTGCTTACCATCTGATTGGTTTGGGTTGGGTTGGAAAGGACCTTAAAGATCATGTAGTTCCAACTCCCCTTCTACTGGCAAGGACACTTTCCACTATATCAAGCTGCTTAAAGCCCCATCCAGGGAGGAGGCATTCACAACTTCTCTGGGCAGTATGTTCCAGTGTCCAGTAAAGAATTTCTTCCTATTACCCAGTTTAAATCTCAAATCATCTTTGAGTCTAAAACTGTTCCTCTTTGTTGTGTCCACTTTAATTACAAGAAAGCCATGATTAGATCTCTCTGTAGTCTGTATTTCTTGAAGTTGAAAAGCCTCAACTCTTCTCAGCCTATCCTCACAGGGGAGGTGCTCCAGCAGCCCCTGATCATACTCATAGCCCTCCTCTGGAATTATTCTAAGCAGGTCCATGCCCTTCTTATGCTGGAGATCCCAGAGCTGAACACAGTACTCCAGGCATTGTGAGGCTGAGGCTTTCCCCAGTTCTGCAACACAAAAGGAAATTCTTTCTTAGTCTCTTGTCTAGTACCTAACATATGCTCCAGCACAACCTCCTTTCTGAATCCACAGGTCTCCAATCATGTGAACACAGCCATTCATGTTCCATCCATTTTGCTTGGTGTCAGCAGCCTGGTTTTCTGCTGGGTGGATATCCAGTTTATAAACGTGAACAAGTTTGCCTTGCAGTTCTAAAACTCTCAGCTTTCTCCCAGCAAAAGTCAACTATAAGCTTACCTAGCAACAACATGCAAGTTGTGCCTGCTCACAAACCACCCATATGCAGCCCTTCTAGAGCAAACGATTACAGCATTTTGAATGTGTCACACTCACTCAGCACGGGGGCCCTACAGGGAAGAGCCTCAACTCCTGCCAGCATCCATTAGACTACACAAGGCGTGCCTGCAAAATTTGCTCTTTCATTTCAGCTGAAAAGATGGTTTCATAATGCTACTTATCAGTTACTGAAGGTTTCCACCTGCTGTCAGGTTTGCTCTCATTGCTCCCCTATTTAAGAGGCACATGTTAGCATCACAACTGTACCAGCATTGCAGTAATAGCAGATCCTATGAAACAGCTTAAAAGGACTTGGGGGAGGGGGGAAGAGGAAAAGAAATAAAACAAAACCACACACAGACACCAAAAAAAAAAAAAAAACGAAAAAAAAACCCCTACACACTAGAAAATGTAGGGGAAAGTATCCACGAAGATACACAGTGCAGTTCTCCTGTGAATTCATTATTTCTTTTTAAAAGCAACAGAAGATACTGGATAATGGATAGCCCAACAGTGACTACAAAGCAGCATCTGTGTGAATGGCTCTGCTCCTGTTATGAGCAGTGAAGGCACAGTTCCATCAGTTTAAGATGATAATTAATTCAGCTCCATGGGTCAAAACTAAGGATTAGGAAGTCCCTGTCACGACCAGGTGATCCTCACCAACCCTGGTCAGCAGGGGGTGTTGTGCCAAGACTCAAATAAAGACTGAATAATTGGGTTTATTAGATTAACTGAGTATTATTAACTGAATTACTGGGTTTATTAGATTGGGCTGGAACAGAGGGGAAAGGGGAGGGTGAGGGAAAAGTAGGGAGAGAACGAGGGGTAGTGAGAGAATTGAAGAGCAAAGCAAGGGACATCACCACTCCCTGGATCTAGCTCGTACAGTTAAGACAGGCCCCGTCCCGAGCTCTTGCTGGCAGATAAACACTTCGAAAACGGGAGCGGTGCAGTGCTGGCGGCGCGGCGCGGGCGCCGGGAGCCGTGCGGGCCGCGCAGGCAGTGCGGCGTGGAGTGGAGTGGTGGCGGTGGCAGCCGGAACGGTCGTAGGGTAAGGAGCTGGCAGCCGGAGCGGAGCAGGGGGAGCAGTGCCGCAGGGCCCGCAGCGCAGGCCGTGCCGAGCGGGACCATCGCCCGCGCGGCTTACACGTGGCCGCCCGGAAATGACCTTTCCACCATCACCCCCTGCGGGGGCACGCAGGGTGCGGTGCGCACATCGGCCTTTGCGTGGAGCTGTTGCAGTGCTTTCAAGCCAGGCCGGCCGGCCGTGTCAGGGCGGTAAAGCCGCTGGGATCTCACAACGCAGTGGTGTTTACCCCTCCCACACACCCCCAGGGGAAAAAAATAACCACGCTATCGAAACTTCATCAAGAGAAGCACAGCCGGCAGGGCGAGGGAGGTCATTCTCCCCCTCTACTCCACTCTACTGAGATCCCACCTGGAGTACTGCATCCAGCCTTGGAGCCCCTATTACAGGAAGGATCTGGAGGTGCTGGAACATGTCCAGAGAAGGGCCACGAGGATGATCAGAGGGCTGGAGCTCATCTGCTATGAGGACAGACTGAGGGAGTTGAGGCTGTTCAGTCTGGAGAAGAGAAGCCTCTGAAGAGACCTTATTGTGGCCTTCCAGTATCTGAAGTGGCCTACAAGAAGGCCGGGGAGGGACTTGTTAGGGTGTCAGGTAATGATAGGACATGGGGGAATGGAACAAAACTAGAAATGGGTAGATTCAGATTGGATGTGAGGAATAAGTTCTTCATGATGAGGGTGGTGAGACACTGGCACAGGTTGCCCATGGAGGTGGTGGAAGCCTCATCCCTGGAGGTTTCTAAGGCCAGGCTGGATGTGGCTCTGAGCAACCTGCTGCAGTGTGAGGTGTCCCTGCCCACAGCAAAGGGGTTGGAACTAGATGATCCTTGAGGTCCCTTCCAACCCTAACAATTCTATGATTCTATGAAACTGAAAAAATACAAGCAGGAAAGAGTCTATTGTACCATCATCTCCAGCTTTATTATTTGCAAATCATAACTCTGGACCTATTTCTGGTTACTGTGAAAGAAAACATCTTCAGGTCACACTGGAGCAGGACAGAAAGAGTGAGTCACTTGGCTGACCTCATAGTCCTCTTCAGCTTCAGAGCTGTGTCTGCAGTAGGTATAGCACTTAGCATATAGAAATTATAATGGGCAGAGATCTCCAGATGGACTGATCTACCCAAATCTGCTGGATAGTCTTAATGCTTGTGCTGAAGTATAATGGGTAGCAGCACCCAGAGCAGCTGGTAAAAACACAGGTCTACACAAAAGTAAGAACTCTTTCACCTGCTAGGCCTTGCAAGGCTTGCTATAAGACAGTAAGAGTTAGTAATGGTGAATGATGTATTTTAGAAGGGTGGGAAAGGAAGCTGCTGTACCACTGCCTCAGGGCAGCAATTGCCTGAGGACTTGTAAGAGGAGCAGCCCAGAGCTCTTTTAGTGGTGTGCTATATCCAAAGCAGGATTCATTGAAATCTGAGTATCTATAGGACAATAATGGCCACATTTTTCTTTAAAATGAGGCATTTGTTTTGCCTTCAGAAATATGTGTCTTACTGAGATAGGAACAAGAGGACACAGTCTCAGGCTGTGCCAGGGCAGGTTTAGGCTGGATGTTAGGAAGAAGTTCTATACAGAGAGTGATTGCCCATTGGAATCGGCTGTCCGTGGAGGTGGTGGAGTCACCTTCATTGGAGGTGTTCAGGAGGGGACTTGATGTCATGGTTTAGTTGTTTGGGTGGGTTGGATTGGTTGATGGGTTGGATGCGATGATCTTAAAGGTCTCTTTCAACCTGGTGTATTGTATAGGTACGGACACAACCATGCTCTCCATAGAAGGGAGATTGGTTCCCATAATACACCCCTCAGATACATGCATCTAGTTTTCATATAGATTAAATGTGAAAAAATTAAACACATGACAATTTTCCAAAAGCCCATCAGTTTGGTGTAGCAGGCTGATTGTTTGGTCTTTGAACTTCAGAAATCACTTTCCTCCACACTACAGGGGCAGAGATCTTGGCAGCATGTGTCATGGGAGAGAGCACACAAAGAAGGAGGTGGGCAATATTGGGGGCATGGAGTCACAGCTGCTGCAGGAGAGAGGGACTTCTGGAAAGAATCCTGTTGAGGCAAGGCATGAGGTTCTGCTTCTGAAGGTAGAGATGGCAAGTAAACTGCAGCTATTTCCCATAGGCACTCACTCTAATGTAACAGAACAAAGACAGGTGCAGAAATTAGCATGCAGAAAACCCCTGTGAATCTCCCTATTGCTTGTTCTGTGCTAAGAGAAATACTCTGTTTGGATATGAGAACTGATAACAGCACCCTGAATGTCGTGACTGGGATGAAATAAAGAGGTTGCACATTTTAGAAGGTAACATAAACTGACATATTTTTAATAACTCCTGAAATTGCTTTGATGCTGGAAAGATGAAAACACAGGCATTGATATCCACATTCTTGAGCTGATCTTAAACAGAGGAATCTTATTGTTTTTAAATGTTATTCACCTGTAAGCCCATTCATATTTAACAAAGCAAACCACAAATGTACTTAAACAGATGAGTATAACGTTATAATTAAAATCCAGTTTACTTTTTCTCCAAGTACCTTTTCAAATGGCATGGAGAACTTTACACAAGCTGAAGGAGCCTTTGTATTTAATTCCTGAAGGCAATGATATTTCCTCAGCTCATCCAGCAGTCTGATCAGGTACTGCTGAGTCAATCTAGTTCTGGGACTTACCTCGCTTGTTAAGGCCTTGAGATGTCATTATTATGCTGCTGTGGCACTGCAAAAAAAGCCCCAAAATTGTCTCGCTGGTTTCGTGCAGCTCAGAAGCAAAGGTTTAAAGTCCCTTAGCATCATGCTTGCTGACTTTTTGAATCCAAATTTGAAATGCCAGCTCATTTGCAGAAGTGCTTTCTCTTTCATGCTGTGATACTATTTCTCTCTGGTTCGGGCTCCCTCACAGTTATCTGAGGACTCTAGGATGCTGAATTTCATAAGACATTGAATTCTGTTTTCTGCAGAGCTAACACGGACTGTCAAGCCTGTCATACTGCAGGATTTAAAAACTGCAACTTCCAGATGTGCTGCACATAGAAGGCTTTAGATGCCACACCGTTTCTTGCTGGGTCATTTCACATACCAAAGGAATGTCTTCAAATGCACATTTTGACTTAGCAAAACCAGAAGTGAATATGGTTATCCTCTGACATATGTGGGCAAGGTGGGGAAGGGAGAGTGAAGAAAGGCGCAAATGAAATGTCCAATGGTGGGTGTGGTGAATGATGCTTATATCCAAAATTGTGTCCGAGATATTGCCAGGACATGTCCCTACATGTCCTGGAGCACCTCTCCTATGACGACAGACTGTGAGAGTTGGGGCTGTTCAGTCTGGAGAAGAGAAGGCTCCGAGGAGACCTAATTGTGGCGTTCCAGTGTCTTAAGGGGGCCTACAAGAAAGCTGGGGAGGGGCTTGTTAGTGTATCAGGTAATGATAGGACTAGGGGGAACGGAAAAAAACTAGAAATGGGTAGATTCAGATTGGATTTTAGGAAGAAGTTCTTCCCCATTTGAGACACTGGCACGGGTCGCCCAGGAGGTGGTAGAAGCCTCATCCCTGGAGGTTTTTAAGGCCAGACTGGATATGGCTCTGAGCAACCTGATCTAGTGTGAGGTGCCCCTGCCCATGGCAAGGGGGTTGGAACTAGATGATCCTTGAGGTCCCTTCCAACCCTAACAATTCTATGATTCTTCATGTTTGGTTCAAACCCCTCCTGTCTGGAGGTGGGGGAGGGGGAAGGGGGTGGGAGGGTGGGCGAGTAGGGGTTGGGTGGAGGGAGGGTATCTTGGGCCACTGGGTCCAGGTAAACCTGCCTGGTCGTGTTTTCCACCTCTGTGGTTAAATACGGCTTGTTTTGGTAAACAGCTGCCCGTGTTCGTCTCACGCACTGCATTGCCAGAGGGTCTGCTTTGTGCGAGACTCGGATCAGCTTGCCTGCACACTTTGCTGCGGACTGCCGCCGCTGGCTTGGTGCGCAGTCGTTGCCTGGCTACGGACGACGCCGGATGCGTAGCGGCCCCGCGGACCGTACCTTGTGTCCCGCGGACGGAGCCAGCCGTAGTCTGACCCATCGTCGAGTGCGGGAACGGTGGTAGTCCATGTGTACCACCCGTCCCAGACCGCTACAGCCCCCCCCGGATTGGGACATCGCTTCCTCTGGACCGGCCGAACGCCGTGAGCCGCGGAGGGAGCCACCCCTCTGTCCCTCGCAGAGAAGTCACTTGCCGTGCCCTGCGAACCTCGGCGATAAGGCTTTTCTTTCGGAGCGGGAAGCCCTTCTCACGCAACGCTCTCCACGGACTAAGCTGCAAAAGCCTCCTAAGCTCTCCCGGGAGGCTCCAGGACCTTTGGCTGTGGGGGAAGCAGCAGCCACACGGCACAGCGCCACGCGGTCGGCGCCCCTTTCGATTTCCTTATTACGGCACATCCGTGACACATGTTCTGGACTACCAACGCAGTATCAAGGAGAGATTCCGCAAAACTTATTAGTTCGTGAGTAAGGCAAACATTTATTTAAAAAGTTTCTGTTAAGGTTTGTGCTGAACTGTTACCATTTGTGGGCTTGCTGGTCACGGACAAGCGCCCCTCCACCCTCCATCCCACTCTCCATCTATTGATGTTGTGACCTTGTCATAGAAGGCCGCCAGGTTTGTCAGGCAGGATTTGCCCCTGGTGAAGCTGTACGGATTGTACCCAGTCACCTGTTTGTTATTCTTCTGCCTCAGCAGTGCCTCCAGGAAGATCTGTGCCATGATCCTACCGGGCACAGAGGTGAGACTGACTGGCCTGTAGTTCCCTGTGTCACCCCTTACTCCCTTTTTGAAAACGGGAGTTATGTTTCCTCTTTTCCAGTCACTGGTGACCTTCCCGGACTGCCATGACTTTTGGAATATGATGACGAGTGATTTAGCAACTTTCTCCTCCAGTTCCCTCAGCACGTGTGGATGTATCCCATCAAGTCCCATGGACTCGAACCCTTTCAGGTTCTCTAGACCCGTCACCAGCTTTGTTACCCTAATCTTCACTCACCATGGGCAGTTCCTTCTTCCAGTCTCTGACATTATTTTCCATTATTCTGGGAGTGTGGCTGGAGCCCTTGCCAGTGAAGACTGATGTAAAGAAGTCATTGAGAACCTCAGCCTTCTCCATGTCACTTGTCACCCACTTCTTTCCGAATGAGTTTCGTTTCTAAATGTTTAAATTCTCTACTTCATTTAAGCTGTTCAAGGTTGCCACATTGGCCACAACAACCCCATGCAGTGCTACAGGCTGGGGTTAGAGTGGCTGGAGAGCAGGCAGGCAGAAAGGGACCTGGGGTTACAGGTTGATAGTAGGCTGAACATGAGGCAGCAGTATGCCCAGGTGGCCAAGAAGGCTAATGGCATCCTGGCCTGCATCAGGAACAGTGTGGCCAGCAGGAGCAGTGAGGTCATTCTGCCCCTGTCCACTGCACTGCTTAGGCCACACCTTGAGTCCTGTGTCCAGTTCTGGGCCCCTCAGTTTAGGAAGGATGTTGACTTGCTGGAGCGTGTCCAGAGAAGGGCAACAAAGTTGGTGAGGGATTTGGAACACAAGCCCTATGAGGAGAGGCTGAGGGAGCTGGGGTTGCTTAGCCTGGAGAAGAGGAGACTCAGGGAGACCTTCTTGCTGTCTACAACTACCTGAAGGAAGGCTGTAGCCAGATGGGGGTTGGTTTCTTCTCCCAGGCAACCTGTGACGAGAGGACACAGTCTCAAGCTGTGCCAGGGGAGGTTTAGGCTGGATGTTAGGAAGAAGTTCTTCACAGAAGGAGTGATTGGCCATTGGAATGTGCTGCCCAGGGAGGTGGTGGAGTCCCCATCACTGGAGGTGTTTAAAAAGAGACTGGATAAGGCACTTAGTGCCATGGTTTAGTTGATTAGATGGTGTTGGATGGTAGGTTGGACTCGATGATCTCGAAGGTCTTTTCCAACCTGGTTAATTCTGTATTCTGTATATTCTGTAGAGATAGTTCTTCCAGCTGAATATGGGTACCTGTAAATATCAACTGTAAATAATTTGTGGCATAGTTGGTACATAAATTAGTAGCAGTTTTTATTAGTATCTTTGCCACTCATTTCTAAGGGGTATATTTTATAACAGTGGGCCAGAAAAGCACCCAGAGGACTGAAGCACCTCTGCTGAAAGAATTGGGGTTGTTCATCCTGGAGAAGATAAGGTTTCAGGGAGACCTTCTTGTGGCCTTTCAGTCTTTAAAGGGGATGATCTGAAAGATGGGGATGGACTTCTTAGCAGGGCCCGTTTAGCAGGACAAGGAGTGCTGGTTTGGAAATAAACCAGTTGGATTCAGACTGACTGAAGGAAGAAATGTTTTACAGTGAGGGCGGTAAGATGCTGGCCCAGGTTGCCACGGAAGTGGGAGCTGTTTCATCCCTGCAACTGACATGTGAAAATAAACTCTGCAACTCTCAGAGTGTTATAAAGCAGGTATGGTTTATTTGCAGTGCTGGGTGCAAGGGGATCTCTCCACAAAGCTTGCATGCCAAAGTGTTAGCAGGAGATTTACATAGTGTCAAATCATACCTATTCATTACAATTCCACAAAATGGTGGGGTTAAGAACCCATTTCATAGTCCATCCCCAAAATTCCTTCCTTCTGTGCTTGCGCAAAGCCATCCAGTGGTCATGGGTAGGGGTCTTAGGATGCAGTAAGTATCACAGTATCACAGTATTACTAAGGTTGGAAGAGACCTCAAAGATCATCAAGTCCAACCTGTAACCACAAGCCTCACGACTAGGCCATGGCACCAAGTGCCACATCCAGTCCCCTCTTGAACGCCTCCAGGGACAGCGACTCCACCACCTCCCCGGGCAGCACATTCCAATGGCGAATGACTTTCTCAGTGAAGAACTTTCTCCTCACCTCCAGCCTAAACTTTCCCTGGTGCAGCTTGAGACTGTGTCCCCTAAAGTAGTCTTCCTCGCAATTGTACTTTACACCGGGTACCTCTAAACTGGTCTGGCTGCTTGTCCTTCCATTGGCGTCTTCCCCGGTGTCATAGCCCCTATCCTTGAACAGATACTTTCCTTTATATGGTAGTTGATAATGACCTGTTTTATCAAGCCTGATGAGCTACTTTCTCAGGCCTACTAGTTCTCATTATAAAATAGTTAAAATAGTTTACCAAATATCTGCAAGGTCATATTCAGGCAGCTGCAGAGTCAGATCGTAAACTGATCTTGCTATTATATTCTGCTATACATATTTATCTACTGATACTTAGTCTAATACATCTACCTAATACCTATCCTCATACTAATACCTAGTCTAATGCATACATTCATTTACCTAATTTAATTCCTATATCGAAACCATGGCATTTCAGGTTGTCCAGGGGTCTGAGGAACCTCATCTTGTTAAGACATCCTTGCTGTGACTGCACGGGGTTTGAGCCAGATGACTTTCAAGGTCCCTTGCAACCCAAACCATTGTATGATCCTTTGAAAGGAAATGTTTGGCAAGAAATAAGAAAGTAATAATAGAAAGTAAGAATAAACTTAAGAGTAGAAATGTGAAGATAATTGCAGAAATTATTTCTGGATGAACTGTCTCGTAGGAATCACGGAGGGAAAATAAATAAGTAAAGTGCAGCTGACCCAAAGCTTGACAGATGCATTCATGGCACTACGCCAGCTTCAATGTGGTTCAGTGTCAAGGTGATGGCCTTAATAACTCCTGTCTCATAAAGGGATCCATTCCCATGCTTTTACATTTCTTTGAGGACAGCTGTGCACTGCTAAGTATGTGAAAATATGTCTACTGATAAATATTGCTGAATCCCTATCAAAAACCTGCCAGAATCAGTGAGATGATTGTGGTAAGCATTCACCAAAAATATGTTCCCATCACCCTAAGTAAGCAAATTCATTCATGCAATGACTTCTGTATGAGACAAAGGCAGTGTAGTACAATACAATACAATACAATACAATACAATACACCAGGTTGGAAGAGACCTTCAAGATCATCACATCCAACCCATCAACCAATCCAACCCACCCAACATCTAAACCATGCAGCCAAGCACCCCATCAAGTCTCCTGAACACCTCCAATGAAGGTGACTCCACCACCTCCCTGGGCAGTCCATTCCAATGGGCAATCACTCTCTCTGTATAGAACTTCTTCCTAACATCCAGCCTAAACCTCCCCTGGCACAGCCTGAGACTGTGTCCTCCTGTTATGGTACTGGCTGCCTGGGAGAAGAGGCCAACCTCTGCCTATCCACAACCTCCCTTCAGGTAGTTGTAGAGAGCAGTAAGGTCACCCCTCAGTCTCCTCCTCTCCAGGCTAAGCAACCCCAGCTCCCTCAGCCTTTCCTCATAGGGCTTGTGTTCCAAACCCCTCACCAACTTCGTTGCCCTTCTCTGGACACGTTCCAGCAAGACATCATCCTTCCTAAACTGAGGGGCCCAGAACTGGACACAGGACTCGAGGTGTGGCCTAACCAGTGCAGTGTACAGGGGCAGAATCACCTCCCTGCTCCTGCTGGACACACTGTTCCTGATGCAGGCCAGGATGCCATTGTCCCTCTTGGCTGCCTGGGCACACTGCAGGCTCATGTTCAGTCTACATTCAACCAGTATCCCCAGGTCCCTCTCTGCCTGGCCACTCTCCAGCCACTCTGACCCCAGCTTGTAGCACTGCCTGGGGTTGTTGTGGCCAATGTGCAGAACCCGTATCCCTGAACATCATCCAAGTCATAATCAATACACTGGGAAAGGGCACTTTGAGGCATCTAATTCACCTCAGTGTTTTTTTGCAGAGCCAAGTCCTGATAGGAGTTGCTCTTACATGTTTTTTTAAAAAGCCAGTGACAACAAGGCCACAACTCAAATAGTAACTGTGCATTATGTCAATATTATGTTATAGGTAAAAAGCCCTTCTAGCTCTCCTGACCTATAGCATGGCCATTTAACACAGTAATTCATCATGGTGATGGAAGTTAATGTCCTTCCTCACTCAGAATATTTTTTTTCTCTTAATTTCTCCTAATTTTGCATCCGTCCTTGAGTAAAAATTTATGGATCTCTGAAGAATGTGCTGGGGAAAGTCTCAGAATAAGCACTCTCCTCAAACACACTAAAAGCTAGCTTGATTCTCACTTCCTCTTTCCAGGAGCTCAAGTCCACTTTTCTTGCAAAGGTCTGTAAAAATTCAGTGGGATATGGGCATCTCTTTATACTCATGTGGACCATGCAAATGGGTCATGACTCAGACACGCATTGTTTTTAACAGTTTGTCTTAACCACTGTAAAGTTTGTGTTTCTTAACCTGTCAGTTCATCTTCATGAAGATGAATGATGGACAAGGTTTGATGGAATCCATGGTGGAGGAGCACTGTCACTGTTCTCTGCACAGTTAAGAATACAACTTGGCAATTCAAAGGTATCACACAAATCAAATCCTTATTCAGCTCCAGTAAGAGAAAGCAGAATCTGTTTGACCCACTGCATCACTGAAACTGATGTTTTAAAGCATCACAGGGATTTGAGGTAAATGCTAATGGGAGACCTCTTTCTACTCCTCCCTTTTCATGCAGCAACAAAGAGCTACAAGGATGATTTAGGGACTTGAACATCTCCCCTGTGGAGAAACACTTGAGAGAACTGGGAATGTTTAGTCTGGAGAAGAGAAGGCTGAGAGGGGATCTTATTAATGTCTATAAATATCTGAGGGGTGGGTGTCAAGAGGAAGGGAACAGGCTCTTTCCAGTGACACCTGGTAATAGGACAAGGGCTAATGGATAGAAGCTGGAATACAGGAAGTTCCACCTCAACATGAGGAGAAACTTAGAATCATAGAATCATAGAACCAGTCAGGGTTGGAAGGGACCACAAGGATCATCTAGTTCCAACCCCCCTGCCATGGGCAGGGACACCCTACACTAGATCACGCTGGCCAGAGCCTCGTCCAGCCTGGTCTTAAACACCTCCAGGGACTGGGCCTCAACCACCTCCCTGGACAACCCATTCCAGGGCTTCACCACTCTCATGGTAAAGAACTTCTTCCTCACATCCAGCCTGAATCTCCCCATTTCCAGCTTCATTCCATTCCCCCTAGTCCTATCACTACCTGAGATCCTGCTTCTTTACTGTGATCCACTTCTTTACTGTGTGGGTTAGAGCATGGGAACAGGCTACCCAGAGAGACTGCAGAGTCTTTCTCTGAAGACTTTCAGAGCCACCCTGGACATATTTCTGTGTGATCTGCACTAGGTGATCCTGCAGTGGCAGCAGGATTGGATCTGATGATCTCTGAAGGTCCCTTCCAGCCTCTTACATGCTGTGGTTCTGTGATCACGCTCACACACACTTTAGTTCATGAACCATACTACTGACAGGGACCTAGGGCTCATACCTCACCAAATTGGACAATTCCTAGGACCACACATAATTTGCTGGGCAACACCAAAGATGGGACACTAGGTCTGAAAGACCATCCATCTAATGAAGTGTTGCGTGCCAATCATGAGACCCTCCCAGGATGGGGGTTAAGCAGGAAGAAAGCAAAATGCACAAGTCTGTGGCCACCTTGTTTATTGCTGGTATTGTGTATAAAAAGGCTGTCTGTCTCCAAGAATATTGACAGAGTGAGTGGGTGAATGGGAAGCCAGGATAGGAGACATCCAGCTCCCCAGCCAGTCACTGCACAGCCTGTATTTGCGCCTGGGATTGCCTCGACCCAGATGCAGGACCCTGCACTTGGTCTTGTTGAAGCTCATGAGGTTGGCTTGTGCCCACCCCTCCAGCCTGTCAAGGTCCCTCTGGATGGCATCCCTTCCCTCCAGCGTGTCTGCTGCACCACACAGCTTGGTGTCATCAGCAAACTTGCTGAGGGTGCACTCGATGCCACTGTCCATGGCACTCACAAAGATGTTCAACAAGCCTGGTCCCAGGACTGATCCCTGAGGGACTCAGCTTGTCACTGGCCTCCACTGGGACATGGACCCATTGACAGCCACTCTTTGGGTGCAGCCATATTTGAGGATGAAGAGTTGTGGAGCAGGGTCTGAAGGATTTGTGAAGCAGGTGGAGAGAAGAGTGATGCTTCAGTTACCTGTTCTTTTGCCATTTTTTTTTATAAGGTTTGTTTCTTTTGACGAGATTAATGTAAAGTATTGTTACTATTTATTATCACCATGGCTATATAACCATATGGTTGAAAATCTTGTCAGGTGGGTTCTATACTTACTACTGAAAAATCAAATCCACATCCCAGGAGACATCAAAATAATTAAAATCTCCCATCTCTTTCTTCCCCCTCCCTCCTTTCCCCCCGAACATTCATTATTCACACTTCTTGTTCAACTAATTTTCTTCCATTATTTCACCATCTGTAGATGAAATGTAGGATTGCAGTAAAACATTAGTGACATTTGCCATTAAAAGATGTTAATGTATTACTTAATTGCAAAAAGTAGCCTAGTATGTCAAAGAATGCTTTTAGTGACCATTTTGAGTAACGGGTATTAAAAATTAAATAATAAAGGTCCACATTGTATTGCATGTGTGTTGGAGTGCAAAGTGCTTTTGCAGCCCAACATAAGCTGTATTTTGTAGGGAAGTATTTCCAATGCAGAAGAATTATTCTCAGGCTCTGTAGTTATAAGAAAGAGGTAAGGAATTTGTAAGCCAAAGCATGAATAAATTCAGGTGATGACTAAGAAGTCAGTAACTTTTGCCAGTAACTTTTGCAGCACTTTACACACAAAAAGTGCAAAACACACCCAACTTCTACCACATGAAGGGGGAAAAGCCTGGGTTTCTAGACCATTCTCTTAGTCCTGGCCTCCTGTCCCTTGTTGTGTTCCCAGGGCATGCCCACAGTTCAAAAAAGATAAAACATTTGAGGCTGATTAGGGCCAGGAGCTTCTCTTCCCTTCCTACACAGGGCACTGAAAATCTCCTTTTCTCTCCCCACCCCTATTTTGCAGGGTGAAGGGGTCCCAGGGTGCCCACCCCTGTTGCCTGCTGAATTCTGCTGTCTTACTTTGTGACCGGTTTAGGCTGTGCCTTTAAGAAAGGGACACTTTCTGAACACTCTGGCCGAATATTTTGGTATATAAATGAAAACAAGAGATATGCTAATCCAATTTCATTGGTGGAACCCAGCTGTAGGTTCTTGTTTAGTCTTTCAGTCGGGGGGGGGCAGTCGTCGTCTTCTTCTTCCCCCTGTGCTGTGAGCTGGCTCGTTTCTCTCTACGATTCTTGCTAACCAGATAAGAGAAAACTAACTTTTGCATCCGCTTTGAGCTTTAACAAGTTTTCACCCTTTTAATTACCTTCCTTTCTCTCTCTCTCTAACCCTTTTGGGAAAAAGGGGAGGTAGGGAGGGAGAAGGGAGGGAAAGGCCGAACCCCCCTGGCCACAGGGGGGTTGGGGAAAGGTTTCCTGTATTACATACATTGCTGTATACTTCTGTATATATTGTAAATATTGTATATTTTTGTACATATTCACTGCATTCCATATCTGCTTGTAAAATACAGCTTTCATCTGCTTCTCCGGCTGAGTTAGCTGTGGAATTCTTTTGTGTGTGGGGGGGGGAACCTTCCTACTCCACCACATACTTCTGTGGCTTCCTCCAGGAAAAAAAAAAAAGGAGTGTTGCTGTCTCCAGGGGTGCTTTCTCCTTTCTCATACTGAAGAGAAGCAGCTTAGTTTCCTTTTAAAATAGTTTAATTTTTTTTTTCTTTCTACTTTCCCCCCAACATTTTTTAGTTCTTTTCATTTTTTATTTTTATTTTTATTTTTTATTTCTTCTCCCTCTTCCCCCCCTCCTCCCTTCCCCTCCTTTCCCTTCCCCTTTCCACTCTCACTTTTTTTCTTTTTCCTTATATCTTTTCTCTCATTTGTTTTACAGTTTTTCTTTCCTTTTTTTATGTTAATTTTCCCTTCCTTTTTTTTTTTTTTTTGTTTTTGTTTGTTTGTTGTACCTGTTGACATCACAGAGGCATGAAAGCTCTGCGTTCTCACAGTGCACACAACCTGAGTGGTCCGGTATGGTCAAAGCAGCAGCTCCCCAAGCTCTGCTGGTCCCTCTGCTGGGGAATCACTTTTGGGATGCCCTTGGAAAAGGAACATCTCCCCACTGTGGCTGCAGTGCAGGGTGGGCTCTGCTGAAGATCTGCCAGGGGAACAGAACAACCCTCCCCCACTGCAAGGAGGTGTTCTTCAAAACATAAGAAAAATTTAGAAAAATCAGGTACTCCCACACACAAGACAGGGCCCAAGAAGAACTCTTAAACAAACAGCAGCAAAAAAAACCCCAAATAACAGACAAAAAACCAAACAGCAAACAAAATTATTAAAACATGTAAAGAATAAATAACTATCAAAAAAGTGAGGGAAAATGGAAGCAAAGAGGAGGACAGAATGGGGAGGATGCTGTGAAGGCTCTGATTCACTTTTCTACAACATCCCACAGGCTCTGGAGCATCCTTGAATGCTAAGCCATGGAGGTCAGGTTGGGAGGCCATGTGTGGCAGTTTTAGGCCATGCCTTTAAAATGTAGCTGCAGATTTTGAGCAGAAAAGTAGAAAAAAAACATAAATAATTGACTATTGTGTGTAAAATGGAAAACAAAATATTATTCTAAACAAATTAATTGGGCAGTTGTTCCATAAACATCTTTCATATATCACTTCCATTCTCATTTCTTTTCTCCTGTGGTCTTGGCTGTTCTGCCTTCGCTCAGGGAGATAAATAACTGCTTCTGGCTGACCTTGAGAAAAGATAAGAACATTGCTTCTCTAAGCTAACATTCCTTCCTCTCATCTTTTCTCCTGTTACAGGGAGGTGGGGAGGATGTTTTTGAGGGGGAAGCAGAGCAGCTTCCATGCTGTCTGGGGTACCAGAGGGGATACTGGGAGGTTTCCATATTATTTTCTAATTGTAAATATCTGTAATATATTGTAAATACTGTATGTTTTGTACATATTCATTGCATTCCATTGTAGAGTGTAGTTTTTCCTTGTAAATACAGCTTCCATTTGCTTCCAACTGAGTTAGTCATGCTTAGTTAATGTGAACGGGAAATGTGGTGGGGTAGGAAGGTTCCCCCCCCCCAACACACAAAAGAATCCACAGCTAACTCAGCCGGAGAAGCAGATGAAAGCTGTATTTACAAGCAGAAATGGAATGCAATGAATATGTACAAAAATATACAATATATACAGAAATATACAGCAATGTATGTAATACAGGAGACCTTTCCCCAACCCCCCCTGCGGCCAGGGGGTTCGGCCTGTTCCCCCTTCTCCCTCCCTACCTCCCCTTTTTCCCAAAAGGGTTAGAGAGAGAGAGAAAGGAAGGTAATTAAAAGGGTAAAATTTTGTTAAGCTCAAAAGCGAATGCAAGAGTTAGTTTTCTTATCTGGTTAGCTCTGTTAATCCAAGGTCATTCCTGCCATGCAAGCTGTTGCTTCAGAGAGAGAAATAGGCTAGCTCACAGGACAGAGAGAAGAAGAGTCTGACTGCCCAGACTGATAGACTAAGCTAAAAACTTACAGTTGGATTCTACCAATGAAATTGGTGTAGCATATGTTTGTTTTCTGTTATAATCCCAAAACATTCAGCCAGAGTGTTCAGAAAGTGTCCATTTCTTAAAGGCACAGCCTAAACCGGTCACAATCCACCCCTGCTAAACAATTTCAACCCACCACACCATGTCAGTGTCAGCCTGACAGCAGAGGCACAGAAACCCTATTTTTATTTATTTTAAAGCATATGTTGTTGCTCATCTTACTTCACTTGAAACTGAAGGAGCTGCAAATAGAAGTTACTTCAATATGAGGTTTCTCATTAATGGTAGTAAATATGATAAAAGTTATTTTTGTTTTGTGCTAAAAAAAAAAAAAAAAAAAAAGGTATTCTTGCACAAAATATTTGGAGTATAAAAAGCCATGCTGCACTGCCTGAATAATTTAATAGTAATAGCTATGACCCCCATCCACAGAATAGAGTTCTGTTTTGTGCCCAGACTACCTCACGTTTGAGTTACTTGGCTTTTAATAAGCCTTTCTGTTTAGCAATCCAAGATACTTTCTCAATCACAATTACTCCAGCATTTGCTTTGTTATTAAAAAGAAGGTTTGTTACTATAAAGAAGCCTTATAAAATAAGTGACTTCAATGAGAAAAATTGTGACATAGAGCCCTGTGTCTTTATCTGGGAGTTCTGCATTAAATTCATCATGAAATACAGAGGTGAGACACTTTTATCTTTTTTCTTACTTCCCCCACCTTAAAGAATAAACTTTCACATAAAGTGAATCTCTTCTTTTACATATATATATATATACATATATACATATACATATCTCTCTCTATATATATATAATCCACTTCAAGAAGATGGATTTAATTAAAACAAGAGTTTTTACAGATTTTTTTTTTCCCTAATTTGCTTTCACTTGAAATCTGATTACAGCATTTTAAAGTATTTTGGAATGTAATGCTCCAAAGCTCTTGCAACTATACTTAGAAGATGCTTAAACTTTTTAAAAGCAGAATAAACTCACTGGCTTATAAAACTCATTAGTATAACAAATATATTTGACTACATGTTTAGATTCATAGCAGAAGTGTAGAGTTACTAATTATTTTTCACATATACATAGAACTAACTATAGGATTACAAACTCACCTGCAAAAATCAGAATGCTGCTTAAAAAAATCACCAGCTTTGTTTTAGTCACAAAGCACCAAAACTTGGCTAGTTTTCAGCAAAATACCACGATGGCTGCTGTTTAAATTAATGAGATGCAGGTGCAAAACTTTTTTTTTTTTTTTTTTTTTTTTTGGAAGGGGGGCACGTCTTCTCAAGAGATGTGTTTGTAAAATCATGCAGAGTGGTGAATTGTTACAACCCAGAGTGTTGGGATTTTATGAAAGGATTGGGATTTTATGGAATTTGTAATTGTCAGTCCAAAACAGATGAAGTTTAATGTAAGCTTTATGCAGGGATTTGGGGGATTTTTTTTGTTTTTTCTTTTTTTTCAACTGCTGCTTTATTGTTGTGCATCAATACAAGCACCTGGGCCTTTCAAATTGCTTGTCATACTTGCCAAGACACAAAGAACAGGCATGCCTGGGGAAAACCCATCGCTTTTTGCAGGTATGGCAGCTTCTTTGCACAGAGAAGAGAGTTCAGGGAGCGCTACTTCATGGAGCACCAAACGCTGTGTGAACTAAAAGGAGCTGTGCTGGCAACTGCTGGCCATAGCAGACTTTTTGTTTTCAGTAAAAGTGCAGCTTGGGGAAGTTCATGGGAAAGGTCTGTCATGTCAGGATTGCCTGCTCCTAGCAAGGGCTTGAAAGTATTGAGTGGGGGGACAGATGGCTGCTGGAGAGGAATGCACTAATGCATTTCATTAGTTTGTCACTTTCTCTGGAGAATTAAGGCTCTATTTCCTCAATTAGGCAATCAAGGACTCTGTGAAATGTGTCCTTGAGGGTTTTAGCAGCCTGCACAACTGATAGAAACTTCCCTTCTTCACCTGGAGAAATACTTCTATTAACCAACTCTTGTGGGGTTTTTTTTTGTTTGTTTTGTTTAAGGAAGGAAAAAAGAAAACACCACAAAATGCCATGTTTAATTGCAGCCTGAGTGTGCTAAAACACAGTAGTTTATGTAAGTTGTTTCAGCAGAAAGATTTCTAGTGAGAAAGCTTTATCCAATAAAAATAAATGTAAAAAAAAAACCCAAAATCACTAAAGACAAGCATAATTCTAACTTTTATTCAATTATGAAGAAATCATATTCTTACAAAGTGCATATTCACATTTTAATTAGAAACAAAAGTAACCAAACAAAAAAACCCGAAACAAAATAAACAAGAAAAATTTAAACAAAACAAGCACCCACAAGCAAAAAAACACCAAAATATCCTCTACACACACAGGTAAACAAAAATACACAACCAAAAAAAACTAACAAAACAACACCTCACAAAACAAATTACAAAAAAAACCCAAAACACAACAACAACTCACCAACACCCCCTAAAAATGACCTAAAAACCACATATACCAAAAAATTAACCCAAAAACCCACAGGCATAAAGCAAAATAAACTAAAACCAGAAAACCACAACCTCCCCCCCCCCCCAAAAAAATGTTGAAAAACTCCACAAAGAAACAAACAATAACAAGGAAAAAATACCTACACAAGCAAAAAATAAACCAACAAAGTTCTAATATTAGCACAAAGGAGGAGACCTTAGGCTGGATGTTAGGAAAAAGTTCTATACAGAGAGAGTGATTGCCCATTGGAATCGGCTGCCCATGGAGGTGGTGGAGTCACCTTCATTGGAGGTGTTCAGGAGGAGACTTGATGGGGTGCTTGGTGCCATGGTTTAGTTGTTTAGGTGGGTTGGATTGGTTGATGGGTTGGATGCGATGGATCTTGAAGGTCTCTTCCAACCTGGTCTATTCTATCCTATCCTATCCTATCCTATCCTATCCTATCCTATCCTATCCTATCCTATCCTATCCTATCCTATCCTATCCTATTCAATATTGTGAAATTCTGTTGTGGGTCAGTAGGATCTATCTGCTCAGCCTAAAAAAGGGTCCAGGACAGTTGGACCTACTTCAAAGAGGAACTCTTGAAGGCACAGGAACTGGCAGTTCCCACGTGCTGAAAGATGAGCCGTCAGGGAAGGCAACTGGCCTGGATGGCCTGAAGGAGTTAAGGGGAAAAAAGAGGATGTATCACCATTGGAAAGAGGAGGGAGGCAACTCATGATATGCTTAAGGATGTTGTTAGATCATGTAGGGAAAAATTAGAGAGGCAAAAGCCCAGGTAGAACTCAAGCTGGCCACCTCTGTGAAAGACAATAAAAAGCATTTTTATAAATATATTTATGCTAAAAAGAGGGGCAAGAAGAACCTCCACTCCTTATTGGACCTGGAGGGGAACATTGTAACTAAAAATGAGGAAAAGGCTGAGGTACTTAACACCTTCTTTGCCTCCATTTTCAACAGTGCAGCAGGAGGACTTCAGTGTAACTGGCCTCCTGAACTGTTAGATGGGGTCAGGGAGCAGTATAATCCCCCTGAAATCCATGAGGAAATAGAGACCTGCTCTGTCACTTGGATCCCCACAAGTTCATGGGACTGGATGGGATGCATCCTAGGGTGCTGAGAGAGCTGGCAGAGGACCTGGCCAAGCCACTCTCCATCATTTTTCAACAGTCCTGGCTCGCTGGAGAGGTCCCAGATGACTGGAAGCTGCCCAACGTGATGCCCATCCACAAGAAGGGTCGGAAGGAGGAACCTGCAAACTACAGACCTGTCAGCCTGACCTCAGTGCCAGGCAAGATTATGAAACAGGTCATCTTGAGTGCAATCCCACAGCACTTCCAGGATGGCCAAGGGATCAGGCCCAGCCAGCAATCAGTCAGGTTGGAAAAGACCTCAGAGATCCAAACTTATCACCCAGCACCTCATGACTAACTAAACCATGATTCTATTATTCTATCAAAAGAGCATGGGCAGTAAGGGTGGCCATGACACATGTGGGCCACCAAAGTGATTGCTTATACTCCCGTAGTAATTTTGTATGATTTCAGGAAAACTCTCCAGCAAGAATAGGTTCATCCAATGTGCCTTCCACATAAGCCAGTGGACCTTGAGGGTGTCATGGCTCACACGGTGTCCTCGTGGTGTCCTTGGGACAGATTCACCTCAGTGGCAGGGAAGTGGAGATCACTCTCATCCTCTCACAAAACTATTTGCTAAGAAACTGATTTCATTGAAACAAAAAGCTTGTTAGAAAAATGTAAGATCAGATTCTTTATATTTTCTTCATAGAAATATATCAGATAAGATCCCTTTCTTTACAGGTATTACCAGCAGAAATGTTTCTAAGTTGGGGAAAATCTCTGTGTGGTGATGGTACAATACAATACAATACAATAAACCAGGTTGGAAGAGATCCTCAAGATCATGCCATCCAACCTATCAACCAATCCAACCCACCCAAACAACTAGATCATGGCACCAAGCACCTAATCAAGTCTCCTCCTGATCACCTCCAATGAAGGTGACTCCACCACCTCCCTGGGCAAACCATTCCAATGGGCAATCACTCTCTCTGTATAGAACTTCTTCCTAACATCCAGCCTAAACTTCGCCTGGCACAGCTTGAGACTGTGTCCTCTTGTTCTGGTGCTGGCTGCCTGGGAGAAGAGACCAACCTCTGCCTGGCTACAACCTTCCTTCAGGCAGTTGTAGAGAGCAAGAAGGTCACCCCTCAGTCTCCTCTTCTCCAGGCTAAGCAACCCCAGCTCCCTCAGCCTCTCCTCGTAGGGCTTCTGTTCCAAACCCCTCACCAACTTCGTTGCCCTTCTCTGGACACATTCCGGCAAATCAACATCCTTCCTAAACTGAGGGGCCCAGAACTGGACACAGCACTCAAGGTGTGGCCTAACCAGTGCAGTGTACAGGGGCAGAATGACCTCCCTGCTCCTGCTGGCCACACTGTTCCTGATGCAGGCCAGGATGCCATTGGCCTTCTTGGCTGCCTGGGCACACTGCAGGCTCATGTTAAGCCTCCCATCAACCAGCACCCCCAGGTCCCTCTCTGCCTGGCCATTCTCCAGCCACTCTGACCCCAGCCTGTAGCACTGCATGGGGTTGCTGTGGCCAATGTGCAGAACCCGGCACTTGGATGTGTTCAATCTCATGCCCTTGGACTCTGCCCATCTGTCCAGCCTGTCGAGGTCCCTCTGCAAAGCCTCTCTACCCTCCAGCAGACCAACTCCTGCCCCCAGCTTGGTGTCATCTGCAAATTTACTGATGATGGACTCAATGCCCTCATCCAGATCATCAATAAAGATGTTGAAGAGCATGGGGCCCAGCACTGATCCTTGGGGCACACCACTAGTGACTGGCCACCAGCTGGATGTGGTGCCATTCACCACCACTCTCTGGGCTCGGCCCTCCAGCCAGCTCCTAACCCAACACAGTGTGATCCTGTCCAAGCCGTGGGCTGCCAGCTTGGCCAGGAGTTTGCTGTGGGGGACGGTGTCAAAGGCCTTGCTGAGGTCCAGGTAGACCACATCCACAGGCCTCCCCACATCCACCAGGCGGGTCACCTGATCATAGAAGGAGATCAGGTTGGAGAGGCAGGACCTGCCCTTCCTAAATCCATGCTGGCTGGGCCTGATCCCTTGGCCATCCTGTAAGCGCTGTGTGATTGCACTCAAGATGACCTGTTCCATAATCTTGCCTGGCACTGAGGTCAGGCTGACAGGCCTATAATTCCCTGGCTCATCCAACCGGCCCTTCTTGTGGATGGGCACCACGTTGGCCAGCTTCCAGTCTTCTGGGATCTCTCCAGTGAGCCAGGACTGCTGAAAAATGATGGAGAGTGGCTTGGACAGCTCATCTGCCAGCTCTCTCAGCACCGTAAGATGGATCCCACCCGGTCCCATGGACTTGTGGGGGTCCAAGCGGCTGAGAAGATCTCCAACTCTCCCATCCTGGAACAGAGGAAAACTATGCTGCTCCCTGGCTCCTTCTGCCAGCTCTGCAGGCCAGCTGTCTGGAAGACGTTCTGTCATGCTAGTAATGATTGAGGCAAAGAAGGTGTTAAGTACCTCTGCCTTTTCTTCGTCCTTTGTATACAACGTTCCCGTCCCTGCCCACCAAGGAGTGGAGGTTGTCCTTGCCCTTCCTCTTGCTATTAATGTATTTATAGAAGAACTTTTTGTTGTCCTTCACAGCAGAGGCCAGTCTGAGCTCCAAATGTGCTTTTGCCTCCCTAATTTTCTTCCTACAAGACCTAGCAACATCCCTAAACATTCCATGGGTTGCCTCCCCTTTCTTCCAAAGATGATACACCCTCTTTTTTTCCCTTAGTTCTATTAAAAGTTCATTACCCATCCAGGCTGGCCGTCTGCTCCGGCGGCTCATCTTCCGGCACACTGGCACAGCCTGTTCCTGCACCTTCAAGAGTTTTGCCTTGAAGTAGGTCCAGCTCTCCTGGACCCCTTTATTTTTAAGGGCTGTATCCCAAGGAACCTTCTGAGTTAGTTCCTTGAGTAGCCTGAAGTCTGCTCTCCGGAAGTCCAGAGTGGAGGTCTTCTTGCTACCCCTCTTGGCTTGACTACTGAAAACTCAACTTTATCTCGTGGTCACTGGCACCTAAACACCCTCCGAACACCACATCACCCACCAGCCCTTCCCTGTTGGTGAAGAGGAGGTCAAGCAGAGCCTTACCCCTGGTAGGCTCACGCAGCGCCTGGGATAAGAAGCTGTCCTCCATGCACTCTAAGAACCTCCTAGACTGCCTCCTCTCTGCTATGTTGAGATCCCAGCAGATATCAGGCAGGTTGAAGTCACCCATGAGAACGAGGTCAGGTGATATTGAGACAGCTGCCTATAGAATGCTTCATCAACATCTTCCTCCTGGCTGGGTGGTCTATACCAGACTCCAACCAGGATGTCTGCCCTGCTGGTCTTCCCTCTAATTCTCACCCACAAGCACTCAACCCGATTGTCTGATGGTCCAGAGAAGATGCTGTGGATGCTCCCTCTTTATGTTCTTCCTCCAGCAGTGAAAGAACTTCACAGTTACTTGTGGGAAACAGGAACTGGCTTGTGGACCAAAAGGAGTAAAGTCTGACAGGGCTTGTACTGAGTAGCTCTGCATTTCTGAATTTAAGTACTCAGGCCATAGCCAGCTTTGATGAGTTCGTACAAGGATAATGCTTTATAATGTGAGGGGTGTTCTGCCCACTAGCAGTTTGCAAAGCAAATCTTTCACTGCATCCTTTTAGGAGTCACTGATGCTTCAAGCAAGAGCCTAAGCTAAAAAGAAAAGTCTGAAGGAATCCTCCTTGACTCTGCTTCAGTGAATGGCTGCAGCCCCTTGGCAGCCCCATGGGATGTGCCATGCTCATGATACAACCTGAGAAAAGAAACAAACCCAGTAGTAAAAAACTGTTAACAATTGTCAGATGTTAAAGTCAGATAGGGAATAGCACAACCTGTTGCTGGGGTTAGCTCTGCAGCCAGCAGCAAAGTACACCCACAGTCACTTCCCCCTCTTATTCATTTCTCTAAAGGTTGTTATTTAGTTCACTCATTGCAGAGCTCACTTAAACTCCATAGGAATTGTTTCTTAAATTCATAAACCTGAAACTGTGCAACAGTCTGAACTTACACAATTCAACATAGCCAATTTTTTTGTTACTTTGATAAGTCAGGCCTTGTTTGAAACTACTTGGTTAAACAGCTGATTAAAGGTACAGAAATACAAGGATCCTAATTATTTTATTCTCCCCACATACCTTTGATTAGTCTGGAGTAAAGACATTTTCAGTTTGTTAATTAAGAGTACTTAATTATGCTTAATTAAAGGTATTTCAATTAAGCATACTTAATTATGCTTAACACAAAAAATATGAGAAATCCTATTGCCTTCATTATTGCTTATACTTAAGTCACTTGCAGGGGAATAGGGAGATGCTGCCACCACATTTCCCAGCCAATTCCAACAGGAAATGGCAGCACAAACAGGGCTCTTGGTAGATACTTAACTCCTCTGGCCAAAGGACTTATTTTTCCCAAAATAAAAGCTGACTGAATGTGGAGCAGTTGGCAGTGGGAAGCATATATATATAATGTAGTGGTTAAAAATCATCTCAGCAACTTCAGCTAGCTGAGAATTTTATTCCAAGCACTAGGACTGTTGGTTTTCTCTTGGGATGACATAGGAAAAATTATTTTTATTATCTGATTTAACACTACTACTACTAGTGTAATCAGCAAGAGGCCCCTCTGCCTTGGATCACCACTAGGCTGACTATGTAGGTTTCCTCTGTCACCCAGGGGGGTTAATTCACACATCATTCTGCAGTGGTCTTTATAATCAGGCTGTGGCTATAGGTCTTTCCTGCTTACATCGCTAAGACTCCTTGTTGTCCTGGAAGAGGCATTAACAAACCAGCTAAACCTGTCTGGCCAATGCTTTTCCTCCCTCCCCGTTGCAGGGTCTAGGTTTGAGGTTGAGGAGCCAATAGGCAGGTGCCGTTAAGGCTGCCTGGAGGGGGGAAGCTGGACCCCGAGCTTCATGTTTCAGAGAGGCAACTGTATGTGCTATTTGAGAAAGCATGTGCAGTTTTGCCTGCCATACAGCATTTTGAACTGATCAGTGGGATCTGAATAGTTAATGTGCCATTGGGCCATTCAGTTTTCAAAAAGGGAATTTATAGGGGATGATTTCAGAGACCATATCTCTCTATCTTCTTCTCCGCCCTGTTTGTTAACTGATTCGAGGCAGCAACAAGCACCTACTCCATGCTCCTGTCTTCAGGGCAATTAGCTTCTTTTGTTCTAGCAAACATCATGGTGTTTAAGTCACAGGTCTCTGCCACAGCAGTGTGCTCTCCCCCTCTCTTTCCCTATAATTTTGGATACTACCTTTTGGATTATTCCTGCCTTTTGGATTACAAATACAAACTCAGAGTATCACTTCATCCAGCAAAGGTTTTCATAGTTAACAGCTTGGCAGTTCATGAGTAACTTAGGCTAATTTACCTGGTTATTTCTGAGGTTTGTAGCTTGTTTACCTGTTGCTTAACTCCATTGTGGTCCATCTTACCACCAGAGCCAGCTGAAGATGACAGCCAGCTGAACATGAGCCAGCAGTGTGTCCAGGTGGCCAAGAAGGCCAATGGCATCCTGGCCTGCATCAGGAATAGTGTGGCCAGCAGGAGCAGGGAAGTCATTGTGCCCCTGTACTCAGCACTGGTTAGGCCACACCTTGAGTCCTGTGTCCAGTTCTGAGTCCCTCAGTTTAAGAAGGACATTGAGACTCTGTGAGAGACTAAAGCTTGTCTCTCCTGGTGTGACTCAACAAAGATAAAATCACTTGCTGCTTGCCCAGAGCCACTGGAAGGACTCTTGGAAGGTGCAAAGATAACATTGCTCACTGGACTGCAGCTGGCCTGCAACAATGGCCCAAGGGCCCAGCCATCAGCCTTCAGGACAAGATCATTTCCAGCCATCAGATACCCCAGGAAGGGAGGATGATGAGACAATGGACTCACCACCTGCTTCCTGATGTGTAATGAGCTTGTGGGTAGGTAGATGGAGAAGGAGGAGGCGGAAGCCTTCCCCCTCCATCCAGACCCCTGCCCAAACTCACATGAATACACAGATTTCCTGGGGAACAATACCTGGATACTTACCTAAAGATGATTTCCCAGAATGGTATCCTGGGGAACAACACCTGGACACTTGCCTAAGGACTAAAAAACCGTATAAAAGACTGGAGCAACTACTGGCTTGGAAGAAGAAAAATGAAGAAGAAAAATGCAGAAGAAACAAGACGGCAGCACACGCTGGAAACATCACAGGGCAACACAATGGATCTTGGACTCTGAAAACCCTCTCTCCGTGCCCTAAGTTCCGCCTGCTGCAACTCATGGAGCTGAAGAAGCTGCTCAGAGGAACACATCCCTACTACAGCCAAAGCCTCAGCACCCTTCGTCTACAGACCCAACATCTCCTGCAGCACCTTTCCTCCACAGACTCAAACTGTCTTGGGGGGATGAGGGGTGTGGTAATATAATTCCTTTCCTCTTCTCTCTCTATTTTCTCTCTCTCCCCCTTCTGATCCATCCACTTCATTTATGTCCATCCACTTTATTTATGTAATAAATAGTCTAGCTGTTGATATTTTGGCCTCGTTTGTGCCTCTAATTTCACAGCACGGGAATATTCAAAAAAACCTGAGTCTCTTTCCCTCTCCGGACCAAGACAGACTCTTGAACATGTCCAGAGAAGGGCAACGAGGCTGGGGAGAGGCCTTGAGCACAAGCCCTATGAGGAAAGGCTGAGGGAGCTGGAATTGTTTAGCCTGGAGAAGAGGAGGCCTAGGGGAGACCTCATTGCTCTCTACAACTACCTGAAGGGTGGTTGTAGCCAGGTGAGGGTTGCTCTCTTCTCCCAGGCAATCAGTACCAGAACAAGAGGACACAGTCTCAAGCTGCGCCAGGGGAGGTTTAGGCTCAAGGTTATGAGAAAGTTCTTCATTAAGAGAGTTGTTTGCCATTGGAATGTGCTGCCCAGGGAGGTGGTTGAGTGACCATCCCTGGAAGTGTTCAAGAGGGGATTGGACATGGCATTTGAAGCCATGGTTTAGTGGTCTTGAGGTCTTGGGTGACAGGTTGGACTTGATGATTTTGAGGTCTTTTCCAACCTTATTGATTCTGTGATTCTAAGAGGTGGCACTGTCATTTGTTTTCGCATGTATAAGAAGCTTCCAGTTTGTTCCTCTGTATTCCAAGTTCTGATTTTCCTAGACTGTTACTCCACTGTTTATTAGCATCCTATTGTGTGTAATCAACCTATCCTCAACCAGGCAAATGAACCTGGATCAAATTGGCTCAGAAAAATAATTTTTACAATACAATACAATACAATACACCAGGTTGAAAGAGACCTTCAAGATCATCATGTCCAACCCATCAACCAATCCAACCCACCTAAACAACTAAACCATGCAGCCAAGCACCCCATCAAGTCTCCTCCTGAACACCTCCAATATCACAAATGGTGATATGGTGCACAAATAATTTTTAGGTGCACAAATAATTTTTTTTGGTGCACAAATAATTTTTGGTGCACAAATAATTTTTACATCGATAATATACAGAAGTATACAGCAATGTATGTAATACAGGAAACCTTTCCCCAACCCCCTGCGGCCAGGGGGTTCAGCCTGCCCCTCCCTTCTCCCTCCCTACCACCCCTTTTTCCCAAAAGGGTTAGAGAGAAAGAGAAAGGAAGGTAATTAAAAGGGTGAAAACTTGTTAAAGCTCAAAGCGAATGCAAAAGTTGGTTTTCTTATCTGGTTAGCAAGAATCGTAGAGAGAAACGAGCCAGCTCACAGCACAGGGGGAAGAAGAAGACGACTACTGACTGACTCCCCCCGACTGAAAGACTAAACAAAAATTTACAGCCGGGTTCCACCAATGAAATTGGATTAGCATATCATTGTTTTCATTCATATACCAAAATATTCGCCCAGAGTGTTCAGAAAGTGTCTCTTTCTTAAAGGCACAGCCTAAACCGGTCACACTTATGTATGCTGAGCTTTTGGTAACAGCATGATGAACGTATTCAGGAGATGCAAACAGCACATGAAGATAGATTGCCACGACAGAAAGAATAAAACTAAAGCTTTGTACAAAGTTTAGTTTGTAAGTTACCACAGTTTGTTGGCCAATATGTCTGTGTATATAGGAACCAGCTCAGAAAACGTGGATCTAGAAAGACTGTCAACCTTGCAAACCTACACTGGTTCCCATACACAAGTTGGCTCAGGTACAGCAAGTTTGTGTATCTTTGAACAGTTTTCACCTATACCATTTCAAACTATATGTCACAGCCTAATATTAAGTTCATACAGATTACAAGCAACAGCATGAGGATCTCTCAACAAAGGCATGTGTCAGCACCAAAATGATAGTTGCCCTTCTAAATTTATTAGCCCCAGCCCATTTTAATAATCAGCGGATGCCAAAAATTTAGTCAGTATGCTGCAGCATTTAAAAAAAATGACAAAAAGAAAGAGAAAGAAAGAGAAGGAAGAAAGAGAAGGAAGGAAGGAAGGAAGGAAGGAAGGAAGGAAGGAAGGAAGGAAGGAAGGAAGGAAGGAAGGAAGGAAGGAAGGAAGGAAGGAAGGAAGGAAGGAAGGAAGGAAGGAAGGAAGGAAGGAAGGAAGGAAGGAAGGAAGGAAGGAAGGAAGGAAGGAAGGAAGGAAGGAAGGAAGGAAGGAAGGAAGGAAGGAAGGAAGGAAGGAAGGAAGGAAGGAAGGAAGGAAGGAAGGAAGGAAGGAAGGAAGGAAGGAAGGAAGGAAGGAAGGAAGGAAGGGGAGGGAGGGAGGGAGGGAGGGAGGGAGGGAGGGAGGAAGTCTAGGTTCAAACTCATGTTATTAAATAACATTTATTAATCAGTGAGGCACTAAAAAGAAGTGCAGTGATTATGGGGCAGAAAAAGGTAAATTCTTTGCACTGTATATTTCCGTGAGACTAGTAGAGGAGAACCACAATAAACTGGCATATCTTGACTACGTGTGTGGCTTTGTGTGAGTGGGGTTAGAAGTGGCTGTCTACATGTACTGTTTGACTCCACAGTGTTCTTCCACTAATTACATTGGCAATCCTTTTACACAAGGTCCAGGTCTATAAATAACTTCAGGGATAATATTGTATATGAAACTGTTAAAGATTTACTTTAAGATAACTTGAAACCACCTGTAAGAATGAACAAGACATCAAAAACCGAATTTTTTATCCTATCTTCTCTTTGCAGTTTTTCTACTTTCCTTCTGCCTTCATCACATGATGGGGAATAATGTTCAATCATGCAACCTTCCCAGCATCCCCAAAAATACTTAAACTAAAGCCACTAAGAACTGTACAGATTTAGTGCTCATCTGAATAACAGATGGACAATCAGATATTGCTTATTATGAAGGAGCCTATGGACAGATGATCTCTTATTTCTCTTATTTGTTGCTCTTCTTTTTTAAAAAACACACTCTCTCTACAGCTGTGTAAGATGGAAGTGATGCTGAGATGATGAATAAAGTGAATAGTCTCCTTTGAAGACTGACTGAAAAACAAAGTTATGCTTTGCAGACCAGGTTTTGATGGATCATCTGAACAGAAGGATTTCCTTACAATGACACAATTTTACAGCTCATGGCCAATAGTTATGCTGCATTTATGGCAACTATCATCAGCCTTAGTTTAGTCAAAACTCAGGAGATTAAAGCATTAGGTGAATATCATAGCCATAAGAAATGTTACAGAAATTAAGGTGGTAGCTATACTTTCCTGCTTTATCTTCATAAGGTGGAGAAAGGTTGAACCAAAATCAGGCAAACTATTTTTGTCTGGGGAAATGCTGTATAAAACTGTTCAAGAGTTTTTGTGTTGATCAAGTTTAGGTTCTGAACAGCTGTATGTAGCAGTTTTGGGCTGTGCCTTGAAAATTTTCCACAGATCTTGAACAGAAAGTAGTAGAATGTAAATAAATCACTATTGGGTGTAAAAAGGACAATAATGATAAGTTCTAAATAATCCCATTGGACAGATATCAACCATAAAAGTTACATCTGTAAACTAACTTTCTCTCTTTTCGTCTTCCTTGCTCTAGCATATACTACCTCTGGCTTCTTCTGGCTTTGCTGACCTTGGCTGCATTCTTTGTTGTGGTTAAGTAACTAACAGCAACTCTCTGCTCTCTCTCTTGCCCCGTGTGCACAGGGGAAGGGAAGGGACCAGGGAGTCGGGTAGCAATTAGTAGCCCCCTGGTTTGTCCAGGGGGATCTTCTATTCTTTATAAATTGTAGATACATGTAAATATTGTATATTTTGTACATATTGCATTCCATATTTTAGATTGTAGTTTTGCTTGTAAATATAGCTTCATTTCCTTTCAATTGAGCTGGTCTGACAATTTTAGGGGGGGGTGGATTTTTCAACCCACCTCACTATGTATTTATTATTATAAGTTCCTGGTTATAAATGTGACTTTAAGTTTAACTTTTTTAGTAATTACCACACGGTGACATAGTTTCAAATCCATAGTTCCAGATCCAACTGCAAAGTAGTACTGAACTCCAAAGGAACTTTACTCCCAAATGCAGTAAAACTGCCAAACTAAGTGAAAACAAACTGGGCAAGGGAGATACAAACAGGTTATTTAGAACTTCACATTTTACTGGGCTTCACTCAGAATTCCTTTGAAAATGTTCACTGCCTCTGCAAGCAGTTTGCAATAAGTCCATAAACTTCTATGGCCAAAAATGTCTCTGTTTCCTTCTCAGCTATGTGCTCTGTACTTTCAATTTACCTGAATGCAGAAGAAGAGAAATCAAATACAAATGTTGGCACAGGTGATTTTAAACCATCGTCGTTTGACCTTTCTGTGTAAGCTTCTGGCATCTGTGACTTGGCAGACAGAGTGAAGGCCAAGCCAGGACAAAGAGGAAGACAGGAAGCAGAAAGCTGGCCTGTCCCTTGGCATTCATCATTGCAACAGGGTGAAAAACCACATCGTTGCCAAACCAGAAACAGTGGGGGAAGCCCAGATAGTTGGCAAGTCACATACAACTGCATTGTACATTCTAAACACTAAATGCTTGATAAAATTAAGTGCTACGCCAGAGCCTTGTCTATTTAAACTGTCTTCTGATGTACAGAGGACCATTTCGTCTGTCTTTGTTCAAGTTCCCTAAAGAACTGACACAGCATTGTTACTTCCATCTAGGCTCTTGCAGGTTGGAAGTTTACCACTACTCTATGCACATAAGCTTTCAACATTTTTCTAAAAATCCTCTAAGATAATGCCAGGCCACGGACTGTCAAAGGTGAGTGATCACCTCATTATAGGCGCAGTATGCATTTCTCACTTCTCCATTTCAGACCGTTGATTTTTGGGGCCAGGCTTCATTTTCACACTCCTGTGGACAAATCAAGGAGAGAATAAGGATCTCACTCATGAAATCCTTTGCCACCAAACTGAATTTTTATTGCTCATGAAATGGCTAAAAATCTATTAAAATGTTTCATTTTACTCCTAAAAGCACTGCTACTCTGTTGTACTTTAATCAGAACAACAATGCTGAATAACTGCCCTTATTACAGGAACAGCACTTAAGAAAAACTGCTAGATAATTCCAATGTATCAGCACGACTGATTTTTTGACTGATTGGTAGAAAGAGTAAGGTGTAATTAATTAAAACTAATTCATCAGTTGAGGAGGGGGTTGGTCACTTCTCTCAAGCAACCAGCACCAGAACAAGAGGACACAGTCTCAAGCTGCGCCAGGGGACATTTAGGCTCACAGTGAGGAGAAAGTTCTTCACAGAGAGTCATTCGACATTGGAATGGGCTGCCCGGGAGGTGGTGGAGTTACCGTCCCTGGAGGTGTTCAAGAGGGGATTGGACGTGGCGCTTGGTGCCAGGGTTTATTAGTCATAAGGTCTTGGGGGACAGGCTGGACTTGATGGATCTTTGAGGTCTCTTCCAACCTTGGTAATGCTATATTTAAATCTGTATTTATTCTATACTTTCTACAACAGGAATCTAAGAAAATGTCTTGAAGTCATGAGGTACAGGAATTTATTCTGAATTCCTCAAATAATCAGTTGTGTGGGATCCCATCCACAAACTATATTCCTTCTCTCACAGCCAACCTTTGTAACACAACAGAACAGAAAGGCAGAACTATCCTTACTTGATTCTAGCTTATGTTTTTAGAGCTTCAACATTTGTTTTTTCTTACTTTCTTCAGTTATTCAATATATCTCAGTTGTTATGCTTTAGTAGTTACTAGCCTAATGACATTCATTTGATGTTGACAATAAAAAAGTAAATACAATTTTTCTTAAAACAGAATTCACTCAGAATTTAATTCATTCTAATGGAGATTAGGAATGGGCAAATCAATTAGAAGAAGCTCTTGTTCTTCTGATGGCCCTTCAATCGTATTTAGAATAAAACTTTCTGGAATTCACTTAGAAATAGAAGTAGTTAATTTTACTCACTTGCTTTTGAGCCATAACATGCACATTTAAATATCTCCTGGTAAATTCTGACTTCAGCAATGTTCACAAACATTGTCACTTTTACCTACTTCTGTTTCTTTCCTTCACTCGTGTGAAGTTTAATGTAAAAATCATTCAACCAGTTCCCAGTAAATTTCTGCATGTCAGCTGAAAACACATGTGGAGATACTTAGGTGCCCTTTACCAGTCATCAACCTGCCTCATCTGGCCCCACACAGATTCAAATGAAAGCTGAACACTTTGTGTAGCACAGACTATCATCAAGTGGACTGCGGGACAACCATCAGCATCTGCTGCTGCTACTGCACAGTTATTGACAACAATCAATGGCTTGGCCTGAAAATGCAGTATCTTGGATGTTAGTCCAAGTTTCATAACTGAATACAATACAATACAATACAATACAATACAATACAATACACCAGGTTGGAAGAGACCTTCAAGATCATCGCGTCCAACCCATCAAACAATCCAACCCACCCAACAACTAGATCATACAGCCAAGCACCCCATCAAGTCTTCTCCTGAACACCTCCAGTGAAGGTGACTCCACCACCTCCACGGGTAGCCGATTCCAATGGGCAATCACTCTCTCCGTGTAGAACTTCTTCCTAACATCCAGCCTAAACCTGCCCTGGCACAGCCTGAGACTGTGTCCTCTTGTTCTGGTGCTGGCTGCCTGGGAGAAGAGGCCAACCTCTGCCTGGCTACAACCTCCTTCAGGTAGTTGTAGAGAGCAATAAGGTCACCCCTCAGTCTCCTCTTCTCCAGGCTAAGCAACCCCAGCTCCCTCAGCCTTTCCTCATAGGGCTTGTGTTCCAAACCCCTCACCAGCTTTGTTGCCCTTCTCTGGACACGTTCCAGCAAGTCAACATCCTTCCTAAACGTCTCAACATACTTTAAAAAAAAAATTTTTTTAAATACAATCTTTCCTGTCCTGCAACTTGTCCAGATTGAACTGATCTTTTGACTCCCAAAGACTTTTATCAACGGAGAATATATTAATTTTATTACTGTGCTCACTCTGTTTTGCCCAGCCCTTGAACATGGAGTCCTCAATACCAGCGATGGTCCCTTTGATGAAATGCAAAGCCTCGCAGGATCAAGTAGCTCCTGACAGCAAGAAAAGACTCGACATTTTGGTCTTTCAAACTCACACTGAAGCTTTTAATTCCCACAAAATATAAAAGGAACTAAAGAGAGCTACTTTAATGCATTTGATAGCAAGCAGAGGGATGTTATCTAACATGTATTCTTATATGATAAAACATTAACCAGTTCCATAAAACAAATTATTTCATTATAAAATACTGAAACCTCCAGCATTTTGAAGTTTGCAGGAAAAGATCTTCCGCTGCTTTTGCCATCGAAGGCTGAATATTCCCTGTTGTTGGAAATTATTTTTGTAGAAGAACAATTACCACAGCTATCACACAATTACTGCAATTAGATTTGTAAGAACTGCTGGTCAGAGCTGTCCCTGTAGCACCATTCTACAACAGCAAGACCATTTGTCTTTTCTAATGATTACTGGTACAAATGTCCTTTTGTAGCTCTTTAAGTGATTTAATTTATTTCTATTAATATCCTGTTACTTACTTTGGAAGAAACCAAAGGAGACAGACCCCAATTAATATATACTTTTGAAGCAAAAGCTTTTAGTGAAGCCAGAGCTAAGGCACTTTAAAACAGGAATTGCAACTTGCCTTTATGACAACCTAACATTTTCAATGTGCCTTACTAAATGGACAGAAAGACCCCAAAATACTTCAAATCTGTGTTTCATAAACTGTATTCTAAGAGAAGTAGCAATAAAGTTTACTGCAGACCTAAAGTATCTGCATAAAACCAGTTAATTGAAAACTGGGTGGAGAAGGTTGCCAAATTAAATGTTTACATTAGCACAGCTGTATTGTAAAAACATTCTGCCCGCTGTGCTTTGTAATTGTAAGATATTTCTGGACTATGTATCTCTGCAAAGTTTATCTCTACTGCCAAGAGTGTTTTGGCACAGTGTGTCTGCAATTTTTGGCAGCCAAAGAATTCTCAGCACAGGCAGTATCTAAAATGGCTGCCAAACAGTTACCCTGAAATGTCGTCAACCTAGTGCTGTCCTATGTGCAGCAAAAGCCAAAGCTGATTTTAAAACTGTCTGATTGTTTTAAATGAAGCAAAGAGCTGGGTTTCCAGACAAGCGTGAGACCTGGCACCAAGGGCTGGCCACACCAGGCTCATAAGAACACCATGTACATGGGAAGGCATAGGGACTGCTCTGAGTATCCTGTAACTGGGAAAAAAAGGAGTAGGGGTTTCCTGAAAGGAAGCTTAACTTTATTGTTTTAAATTACGCATAAATCATCATAGGCTTCCCCTGTGCCAGGAGCACATAAGCTGGGACCTTTATAAAGCTCAGCTATTCTGCAGTTGGTCACAGGGCACCAGTGAAATCCCAGATGCTTGATACCGCCTTCACACTGATTTTATCTACCCTCTTTTGAACAAAATCTCTCTTCCAAGCAACCAGCCAAATGCACAAAAAACTTCTCAACACATCTCAAAGGTTTGCTGTGCCATCTTCTTTGTATTTGATTTGAGAGGGACATCCTCACCAAGCTATCCCACCCTTGGCCAGAACTAGTAAACCTGAGCTGTTCCATCCTGAGACTGAATAATAAAGACAAGGAGGGTATCCTTTCACTGTGTTCTTTGTCAAAGGCAGATTCTTTGTGCCTGCTTACTGTATTGTAATCCTAACTGACCATGGCAGAAACAGAGGCATTTCAAGTCCTTGCTGAGACCATTGTATATTTACTGCTTACTTCAGTTTCTCCAGAGTCCCAGGTAAGCATAGTGGTTTGGCTAATGACAGATGATGCATGAGTATATCACATTTTCACTAAATTTCCTTTTAAAAATGTAATTTTTATTTTATCATCACTTGGAATTTGAAAGGAAAATAGGAAGTGTCCACACCAGAAGAAAATAGTGGATACAAAGCTTGTCTTGTGGGTTCTCACCCTGTCTATTTGCTATCTTAAGGCTCCCTATAAACTATTATTATATAATAATATCTGAACAGGAGCTTTTATGAAAACATTAGTCAACTGATCCATGAACTGCTTATTGTCTATAGCCACACTGCTGCATCAAATCAAGCCCAATCAATTATTTATATAACTTCTATTTAATTTCTAATCCTTTCTACTCTGTTGAGCAGAGTAGAAACCTTTGTCCCTGTAAATACAAAGGACATTCACTGTCATAGTTCTGTCCACTCAACAGGCTCCTGAATTAAGTGACTTTCACCCTCTGTTTAATTAGTAATTGGGGTCAAAGTCACACAGCTATGTAACACTGACATTCTTGTAAAGTTCCAGTGAGCTAAGGTGAAGGTTCCAAAGAACATGGGGGCAGCATTGGCATGCAATTTCAATTGGCCTCTCTTCTATTAATATTTAACTAGTACACCTTTAAACTGGTCCCTGCCAGAGGAAGAATTTAAAAAAAAGCTACCATGGTTAATCTGTTGTATATAAAGCATTATCCTCATAAAATTATGTCATTTTCTCTATCATATCTGCTACCTGGAATGAGTTGTCCAGGGAGGTGGTTGGGGCCCCATCCCTGGAGGTGTTTAAGACCAGGCTGGATGAGGCTCTGGACAGCCTGATCTAGTGTGGGGTGTCCCTGCCCATGGCAGGGGGGTTGGAACTAGATGATCCTTGTGGTCCCTTCCAACCCTGACTGATACTATGATACTATGATACCTACAGCTTTTGTAGATGAAGCTTCATTATGAAAATGACTACCATGCCTCTCTTCCTCTGAAATGCACATGTGTATTTTAAAATATATACCTACCAGTTCTCCATTTCTCCTCCTCACTGGGTTAACACGGCACTTTCTGTTACAACATTAGAGAAATACAGGCCATTTTCCCCTATGGCAGCACCATATACTCATTTTACAGGGAATGCCAAAACTTTCCCTTTTTACCTTTTTTTAACCTATTAAAAGTGCTAAAGAATACATTTCCATTCATTTATTAAAGAAGAAAAAAAAAACAAAAAACACCTACAACAACAACAAAAAAAACCCCACAACACCCAATCATGTAAGAATAGCTTTCCCAGGCTCAAATTCCACTTTATCTGTCCATTTTATCCAGTCACCTCATGTGACTGGTCTGATGTCAGGCCAGCAGTCTGGAATAATGATTAGTAAATATTTGCATGTAACTCAGCACTTCCACACTGTAAGCAGTAGGAAAATGAGATACCATCCCTAGTCCTCAGGTTCTGATGCTTTTGCCAGTAGGTTTGCTAAATAAAACACTTTAACACTTCTGGATTTCAAATGACTGTGGAATTCTATTTACCATATGAAAAATTAATATGATATTCAATTTGTAATTTTAATGCTGCAGGAAATATCCTCCTATCTTAACAGTTCCATCTGTGTATTAAGAAAGGTTCCTACCAACTGGTTCATGCTTTCACTGGTATTGGCACTTGAGTTTCTGTTGTATTCAAAGGAAAGAAGAATGAAGGCATAATTTATTATTTTTTAAAATTATTTATCATTACTTCCATGTTCTCTTCTTTTTGCTAGGAATTTAAAGGACAGGAAAAATCAAAGGATCTGTTCTGTCAGGAACATCAGTACAGATGTTTCAGCTTTAGAGAAGTGTTGTAAGTCACACTTTTAATAGCTAGGTCTAAAATCCATAAAAATCTATCAGAAGAGAACACTGAAATGTGTGCTTGATTTTGAAAAAAGGTTACAAATTATCACAAGTTAATTCTGCTTCCTACACCAGCCTATTATTTGTTTATTCTGTACATCTACAGATCTTGAATGTATCTTGTCTAAAGTATTCAAACACTGTATGAAAAAAAAAAAAAGAACAAAAAGTTGCATAGACAGATACTTGAAAGTCAATACAATACAATACAATACAATACAATACAATACAATACAATACAATACAATACAATACACCAGGTTGAAAGAGACTTTCAAGATCATCGCATCCAACCCATCACAATCCATGCTGGCAATATGACTTTCTTTTCCATACGCAGTCCTTTGTTCATATTCTGCATCAAATGAGGCTAATGTCTTAAATATTCATGCACAGAAGGTTTTAGTAACATCAGGAAGAAGTCAAATTCAGGCTGCACTGATACCTATGCAGCACCACCTGTGCACATATATGTGTGTTTAAAACAAAACACACACAAAAAACCCAACTTTAAATCTTTATTTCTTAAATACAGTCTCTATTAGCATAAGTATGTCTCCATTTTGATGCTGGAGCATGAACAGAATAGGGCAATGAGATCAGCGAGGAGTCCTGAATGCAAGTCATATGAGGAGTGGCTGAAGGAGCTGTGGCTGTTCAGCACAGAGGGCAGAGCCCTGAGGGAAGCCTGGAGCCCTGAGAGACTTCATCACTCTCTACAACTTCCGGAAAGGAAGCTGCAGCAAGGTGGGGGCCAGCCTCTTCTCTCAGGGGAGAAATGAAAGAATGAAAGGAAATGGCCTTAAATAGCACCAGGGCAGGTTTAGATTGGATATTGGGAAAAAATTCTTCACCAAAAGGCACTAGAACAAGCTGCCCGAGGAAGCAGTGGAGTCACCATCCCTGAGGGGATTTAGAAGATGTTCTGGATGTGGTGCGTAGGCACGTGGTCTAACAATTCTGTACAGGGAGATGTTAGGTTGCATTTGGACCAAACGATCTTAAGGTCTTTTTCAACCAAGTGATTCTACAATTTTCTTTGGAAAATGTATTCCTGACTGAAAACTTCAACTGGTGATGACCTGAATGAAGCACCTGCTTGGGAGCTTTGCTCACTAACTACAAATGCCCATGGCTGTCTTAGTTGCATTAGGACTCTCAATGCTAGGCACCCTTTCAGGTTTTGTGTAGACCACCAGAGACTAAAGAAAGGAGAGATCTATGCCAAACTAACACAGGATTCTGAAACACTATTCCTATGAAAATAGCCTGTACACCAACACCAAACCTAAAATAATCACTGTAGCACTTTTCAGTAGGGGACATTTCTCCAGCAAATACTAGTTTTTCTATCTCCAGGTGTAAATTAAAGCCACAATATCTTCGTATTTTTGTGCCAAGAAAGAATGTACTCTATGAGCCTCCTTATGAATACAAACCATTGTCATCTTTTCTGCTCAAATTAGGTGCAAAACACAATTTCTTTCTAAGGCAGCAACCTTTGAAAATTTCATGTCCAAATGCAAAATCTGAAAGCAGAATGGAAGTTTTTTATGCAAATTAAAGAGTTGTCAACATGTGTCAATATGGTAAACTATACAAACAGAGACATTCCTATTTAAATTTCTCCTTTGCTACTAAGTCTTCATTCCATCATCTACTGAATTTCACTTCCACATTTCTTTCTCTATTTCCTATTGTTATTTTCATTAAAGCTATGACTATTTTTCATCTGCTAGGATTTACCAGTTCCAGAGAAAAGCACACAATAACTGAAAACTGGGATGCTTCTTGGTGAACAATATCTGTAAGAGATAATTTTTAATAACAGAAAAGTGAGGAAACTACTTTCTTTTTGAAGAGTTCATATGTCTTTATGCAAGGAATAGTCTCTGTTCTTGTACACAAGAAACTGTTGAGAGTTTTATCTAGTTTATCTACTCCATTGTCTGAGTGAATTCTGGTTTTAAAAATGTAGTGCAAAAACTGTTGAGAAAAAATGCAAAATAACACTGAAATCACATCTGACAGTCTGGCTTCTGACATTAATTCTGAAGCTAGTTAAACTACATTAGCTCTTCATATGTTAAGTACTGTGTATAGGCTGCATACATCTCTACAGCAACATAGTCTTCAGTCTTTCCCATCATCTTTTGCAATTTCTCATCTGTAGGTACAGAGCTAAAGTTCATCTAAAAGCTTTCAACAATGTTTTGGATTATTTTTTTTCTAGCACTAGAAGAAAGTCTTCTTTGGGCTAAAAAGTGGGGCATTAGGGGAACATTCATAATATACAAATTCCAACATATTCTTGTGCTGCAAAATTTTACATTACAAACAGAATTGCAACTAGTGAACATTAAGAATATCATTGTCAAAGACAACATTTACTGTAACACAACTGCTTGAAACCACATTTTTAATAGTGCATATATATTTTTACTCATTAAAAGGTATAACCAGTAAAATCCTGCACTATGGTGTCCCAGCCTTGTAACACATTAATAAAGTTTCTTAAGGGTTTTGGCAGCGGGCCAGCACAGTCCAGTAATTCCTTGCAAGTTGTAAAAAGAAGTAAAGTCATTTCAGGCTGCTTTGTGGTTATGAATGAAACAGCAGGCAGTCTGTATGGAAACGTCACTTTGGATATGGCATTGGTAATGCATGCTTTGGTGCTCAATCAAAGCAGTAGAGGGACAAATTAATCGCAATCTAAATCCTGATGCACTGCAAGACTAATTTACTTAAAAGCAGAGGGAAAATCGCAGAAGTTTCCATATTATGAAGCTTTATGTATTTTCTTGGTAGACTGTCACACTGTATCACAGTAAACTTGCCCGCCATGAAACCCAAAATTATACAAATGGTTTTCAGTTATTCTACCAATTCTGTAAAGCTAAGATCAATCATATTTGGATATTGCTATTAACAAATAACAAAAGCACATAAAGTACCATTTTATATTTCTATCTCTGAAATGTACAAAACATTCTCATTTTCTTGTTTTATTCTTTTACATAAAGGAGCATAAATAACTTAAGCAATTGGCAACTAAGTGGCGGTCTTTAGCTCTCTCAAACATTTTGAATTAAATACTACACTTTCTCTTAAGCTTTATGATACCATCTGTCCTCTCTTCTCATGACGTTAGCAACATTTCATTTCAGAGAAGGGATTTAGTGTTTTGTATCTTTTTTAGAGAAAAACACAAATCTGTTGAATATTCTGAGAGCCATCCAAGATTTTCCAAGCAAGAGAGCAAGTAGGTTGTTGGATTAAAGCATTTTCCTTAAGGTGTGGCCAGTCTTTCCTCTTCCTTTATCATTAAGCAAAATAAAAGGAAAATAATTTATGGAACAAAAATCTGTGCACTCCTTTGCAGAACAAATGCCAGACTGCTCACTGATGCTGTAGTATTTCGACAGCAATTTCAAATTCAAAACTTAAAAGTTGCATAAAATTTCCACAGTGTAAATATCCCTGAAGGATTTGGGAGGGACAACTAATCAGCTGAAACCTCTGACAGCCCCAGCTCAAGTGCGGCTTAAATCACAAATGCAAAAGTTGTTTGTCTAGCATCTAGCGGGAATTTGCCACATTACAAAACCACAAAATGAGCCAAGCAGAGAAACAGAAGGGTTGTTGAGGCCAAGGGTGAAACCACCAGCACTTACTACAAAAGCAGCTTACAAAATAAATGACACAACTACATCAAATTCTATTGATCTAGCTGCCATTAGGCAACAACCTTTTCATCCATAAACAGCTATGGCATACTTCTGTATCAAAGACAGTCTAACACTTTCAATTTCAATATACATTTCAAAAACTCATTTAGGCACTTGGAAATGTACCCAATTCATTTACAAGATATGAAACATGTTTAGTCAGGATCACACCTTCCTAATCCAAAGTACCTCAAGCAACCTGGTTATCTAAAGATTTTCCATTGGTTGGGGATGTAAAATAAGATAAAGTGATAATAAAACAGATAGTAAATCCTGTAGCCCCCAGAACATTTAGAACCATAAATGTATAGTTAAATCTATGCAGTGAATGGCAACTCTCAATGACTCCAACACAAACTAGGAATAATTATACAGATTTCATCAGAACTCATGTAGATTTACACAGCCAAGTTTGGCCTAAGAATTGTGTTTCACACACAAGTGAATCTCATCCATCTCTGAGATACGCTTTTAAGCCGCATATGACTCAACAGACGCCACAGTTTATAAGCCTAACCTAATAAATCCCTAACATTGAATACACATCTAACTCGTGAGTAGCCATTTTAAAGCCTAATGGAATAATTTGAAGTTATTCCACCCTAGCTTTCAAAAAAAAAAACCTTTCTTGCAGAAAAAAAACCCTGCAAATTGTAATAGCAGATCTGTTAACCTTGCAGTTGTAAAAACAAAAATAAAAATACCATATGTGAGAGAAATTGAATTGAGAATTTAAACTGGATATGATATGAATATGCAAGTTGAATTCTTTCAAGTCTTTGGGCTCTTAGGAAAGAACAGTTCAGGAAAGAAGTTGTACATCCTGAGTAATCTCTCCCTCCTAATAATATAAGGTACACATGTGTACAGTCATGTCTCCCAGCATAACATAGTTCCAAGTGAATATTTGCACCACTCTAAGGATCAGTTCCTTGGGGTTTAGATCTGTCTAGTTTGGACTTTTTGCTATCCAGCATTGTTTCACCTGGCTTTCTTTTTCAGTGTTAGGCAAAAAAAGAGTGAAGACTCTTCAACTGTGCTGGAAAAAAAATCTTTCTCAAAAAGGTTTTCAGGTTTGGGGTTTTTTTTAGTTATTATTAATTTAGTTATTTCCATCAGAAGTTTGGAATGCTGGAAAAGTCACATAAGACAGTCATTAGTGGGTCAAGTGCTCTTGTCTTGTGCATAACCACAACTAGCCCATTTAAAATAATAATAGAAAAAATCCTGTATTGTTTCCCTAACAAAGGAAAAACATATTTGTATTTTGTAATTTTAATACTGCTTTTTATATTATGGAAAGATAATGTCAGCTTTTGTTTTACTGCTTTTAAACCAGCTCTATGGAAATTCTCAGATGACTTAAGAACAGTCTGCATTAGTTCAGTATGTTATGAGTTCTTGAGGTGTGGCTTAGGCACAAACATTAGTATTTTCCCAGAATTTAATCTGCTTAGTGTCTTCCAGTTTTGATAATCATTCCTGGCATGTACAAAATAACACTGCATGCACAAGACATGACTGATGTCAGTCAGGAGAGCAACCAGGGTCTTCAAAACCAGATAACAGCACAGTGCACCATTTACTAACATCGGAACAGGCCTGACTTACTCCTAAAGAGCAGACTGTGATAGGAAGCTCTCTAAAAAACATAGGATGGAGCAACATGGAGCACTGTTTATAACTGCCATTATTGACTGCATTGACTGCAGCTCAACTGAGACACAAAATGGAGGAGGGTTACCCTTCTCCTGGACTGCCAGCCCTGCAAATTTGATCAGGGCTTTGCCCTATCTCCAGTAATAATCATGCCAAACTGTAGTATGTTGGTGAACAACTGTGCAAACCCATCCTTCTCTGATCAGATTAATTAAAGAATCCCTTCTCTGACTCTCCTCTTCTTCTGTGACTTCTGTGACTCTCCATGAGTACAGTGGGTGATGAAGGAAGAAGAGAGCATAGACTGCTGGAAGCTACCTCCCTGCCACCTCTCTAGCATTTTTGAGGGACTTGATGTTCTCCCTCTTGTTCCTGGGAGAAAGAGCAAAAATATCAAATGACATTTTGCTGATTGGCATAGGAAGGAAAAGAGTGAGACCTATCAGCCAAGAAAACTGGAGTATCCATAGAAGAAAAGAGGCCATGAAGCTGAGGGTCCTGATGAAAACCAGAGGTTAAGCAGGCCTGAGAAGGAGGCATAGCAGGGATACAGAACAATCAGCAGCCAGCTCCTTCCATCTATTCAGTGACAGAATCACCCTCACACCTACTTATGGCTCAACAAGATACACAGAGTCTTAGCAGGAGATTAAATACCTCTCCTTCCCCAAAACATAGATAAGCACATCTTCTGGAGATGTGGGCATGCATTCACTGCGAAACAACAACCACTAAGGGATTATTTCTGAAGTGTCACATGCAGGCTCATTCCTTTCCACAAGGAAATGGAAGTTTTCCCCTTTACTGAGTAAGCCTTGGTTTTAGCTTTATAGCTCTAGGTAGGCATACTGATTTGGAATTCATTTCTCTACAGATACCACTGTAGTAGGAATGGCATCATCTGGTTAATGAAATGGAATTTCCACCACATAGTATTAATCCCTCAACACCATACTCTCCTTGCACAACTTATATCCAGATATTGCAGTACTTCACTGACTGTTCCATTTCACCATGCTTCAGGAATGTCTAATGAGTCACAGTTTATCTAGATGCCTTCTGAGAGTCAGAGGCTTGCTCACAGCATCACATTTTATCCAGGTGTAAAACAAAATGGTAAACAAATTCACACACTCATCTCTCTTTTCTAAAGCACTGTGGCATAATGGAGCAAAAGATGGAAACTATAATAGACAACATTTTCATATTTCCTTCTGAGACTTCATTACATTGACAGAAATATTTCTTTTTATGACACACGTCTGAATTCAGTTTAAGTAAGAGCACTTGTTAGGTGTGAACACATTGCAGAATGAAAAATGAAGAGAGCTAAATTCTCAAAGGGACAAACTATAAGCAAGAACTGCCCATACTACCTTTAGTGTTTCGGGGGTTGTTGGAGGGGAGCTTACGACTGTTCTAGGGATCACTGAGGGGAACTTGCTGCACCATACTTACATATTTATGAATTATATTAATAACTACTATTAAAAATAGCTGAGTGATATTTTTGGTTTTAGCATGAATCAAGTAGTTGTCGTGCATAAACAAAAGGATATTAAAAAAAAAACCTACAAGTAAATTTTACTAAAACTAATTAAGTCACAAATAACTAGTGGTAATCCTGGTGTAAACTGGCATCTTCTAAAGATGAAATTGCCTACACCAAGTGAAAACATACAGCCCTCACAGGAAAAATGGGGTCTCTCCCAATAACATGAACTTCCCCTTTACAGTTCTCCTTTTCTTTTGCTCCGTCCCTTGTGGACAATTTTCCTTTCTCTTAAACATTTTTCTTCTTCCCCCCTATTCCAACTCCAGCCATGGAGTCTTTTTTCCATTTCTTTTATAACTGCCCATCACCCCTTCCAAAATCCAGTACATTTGATTAAAGTTTTCAACCTTACTACAAACAGCTTGGGTGTTAGACATCTATTGCAGGACGGTTCTCTTCTAACAGAAATGTATGCCAGAAGAAAAGGAAAGGAAAAAAAAAAAAGGAGAGAGAGAAAAAAGAGATACAACTGTGATACTATGTACAATTTCTGTTGCAACAGCCAAAGCTGCAGAGCTTGCAGCCGCTGGAACATTATGCAGTCTGATCCTTGGCCCTCAAAGCTGCCATGAGAAAAAAAATGCAAAAACAGGCTGCTTTTAGATTGGTCTAGACAACTTTGCACACACCAGCTGGCAGCGTCTTGTCATTATTCATAAATATGGTGTAAGAAATAACTGCTTCCCAGATTTTGCATTAATCCTAAATACAAGTGCCCACATTTAGCACCAAGTTGATGCTGGTTTATGTAACAGTTAGAGGTTTAAAACTCCTGGAAAAGCAGCAAGCAACTGCAAGCAACTGAACTGGTGACTGTGCAATTTAACTATGTGATTTCTGTGCGAGCTGTAGTCTAGACATGAAAACAAACATGGTGCATTATGCTGAAGTGATAGTTGAACTTGGCACTGGTTACAGTAATTAAGTTCAAAGAGTCTGGAGAAAAGTCAGTAGTGGAATGTTTTTGGTTCTATTTGGTATTTTCCTCTGTGAATTGCTTCATGACTCCTGGATATGTACCATGCACATCTGAAGGAACTTTTCTCCAAGACTACTCGCACTCTTTAGAAGAGCGCTTGTAGAAGTATTAAGTCATGCTTGCAACTTCACAGAAGATTCCCACTTTGCAGCTGGAAGTGCAACAGCAAATATTTTAGATCTGAAATGAATTTTAGTTTAAACATATTTCCCCTCTTTTTCCCTTTTTTTTTTTTGTTTTGTTGTTGTTGTTGTTGGTTGTTGGTTGCTTTGGGGGGGTTTGCTTGCTTGTTTGCTCTCAATAGGAGAGGGAAAGTCCCCAAAATAATTTTGAATTCTACTTATTTTGATTAACAAGGATATTTTTCTTCTTTTTCCCCTCAAGCACATCCTTGTTTTGCAAAGCATTCCATCTGACATCTGAATCTTTCAAATAGGTAAAAAATAACTTGTAGTTTGGCTCTCACTTTAGCTTCTAGTTGATAGCTTCTGGAAGAACTAATTTATTTAGAATCTTTCATCATTATTATAATTGATACACAGTTGCAGGTTTCTTAGAAATTTGTTTTGCTATGGCTCAATCCTACTGGATTTTTTTGGATGAGTTGGGAAGGAATTCAGTATGGCTACCTACTTGAACCATAGAACATTATTTTTTTGCTATTTTTATCTTGAAATTAAATGGGTTATAAGTAAACAAGCTGTCAATGGCACTATTCAGAAAACCTATTGCCTGAATATTTAGGTGTATTTATCCTGCCCATCTCCTGGGATAAGAGCACGGCTCTGAAAAGTATTGTTGACAAGGTATGGTGCATCTCTTAGGAATATTTTCATTTTCTGTGAAACTCACTCTGGAAAATGGCACACTGATTTTTTTTTCTGGCTTTCCTGACAACCCAGAGATATTATCTGGCTTGTTAGCCACTCACCTGTTGCTTTGATGGAGCTGGACTGGTTAAGAATAGGATTTTTACATAGGAGGAAAGACTAGCTAGTGTCAACATCATGCCCTAGGGTTATACTTCAGGCCAAAGCATTTTAAAGAAACAGTGGCCTGGACACATTCATTTTCTTATCCAGAAAACAGTCTTAGTTCAGGTTGAGGTTGTAAACAGGGAGTGCAGAGCTCACTGTGATGGCTCTTCACCCTCTGTAACACAAGCAGCATCAAAATTTGCCCCACCATCATACAATGAGGCTGTAAGGAGGATGTGACCCAGCCATACACACTTAAAAAGAAACTGCCTTATTTGAGTGCAGCACAGAAGGAAGAAAACTCTATCTGAACAAAACCCTGTGTTTATTAAACTCTTGTCATCAGGAGGGAAAGAAAAAAAAAGGGGGAAAAAAAAAAAGAAAAACCAAACACTGAGTGAAAATTACTTATTCTTTATCTATTGTGCAATGAAAAGATTAACTCCTTTAAGAGCTGGTTTCTTTTTGAAGGTGTACATCCTTCTTTCATTGTATTATTTTCACTAATGAGAGGTTTATAGTAGGTTTTAACTTTAAAATGATTGCTCATTATGAAATGCTGTAATTATATCCTGTATGACAAGACACTAAGGTGCATACTAGAGAACTTGCATAAAATGCCAACTTAATTGCCCTCATATAATAAGGAATACTTTACAAGCTGACAGATCTTCTATTTTGAGTTAAAAAATCCCTTTTCTTATTCTGCCCAAAATAAGAAAAGTAGGAATTAAAATCTCTATTTTCTCCTCTGCCTTCTTCAGAAAATACAGTATTACAGGACTTAAGGAATTTGAAATGCCATGATGTGAAAAGGTATGCAAAGCAAAAGAAAACTCCTCAGATAATAACAAAACAGCTCTATTTGAAAATGAGTTCATAAGCAGTTCATAATGAAGGCCTTTGAGGTTCACCTTATCCGTCATATTAACTTAATTTAGGGGGAAAAAGTAATCTGCAGTATAAGGCAAAAAAAAAAAAAATATGGGCACAGAAGTTAAAAGTTCTATGTGCTGTATTAGGCATAAAAGTATAAAAGTTTTGCATTGTGGCTAAAAACATAAAAAGAAGGGCGGGGAGAGGAACAAAGAGATACAAAGAAGGAGCAATAACCAGTAGGCAAGTTAATAGTGTTTGTACTGTTTCTGCATGACCACATTTTCTCATACAAGAAGTATTTCTGGACTACAATGAGACAGTGGTAAACCATCTGCTTAAGGATTAAGGATCCAGCAACATGAATGTTCAGTTCAACAGAAACTGGTCACTAGTCTAACTCTGCATTCACCATTCTCTTCCCAGAATGCTCAACAAGTACTCTGTTTGTAACGAGAAATGTGTTTTCTTGTTGTTATTGAAAAATATTTTACATTGAGAGTGATGTAGCTACAAAGTTTAATATAAATTATAAGCAATATGAAAGTTTTAGGCCCAGGAACTGCACTGTAGCTGTGGAATTGAAAGGTCAGTTGATAACTGTCAAGAGGTATTTGAAGCACTGAAACAGTAAAATCGTGGTGCATACCATACAGTACAGTGTAAACAATCTGAGAGTTTGAAAAGAAAAATATTTATATTCAATCCACATTTCATGAAGATCTTTGCATTCACGAGACATCAGAACTATTGCATCTTTTTCCAAAGGATATAACACCTCCTTTACCAACCCAGAGTCCCTCTGTGGAAGTAGGCATATCTGAGATGTACATTTTAGTGAGACACATTGAAAAGAAAATTAGGTATCGAAAATCTTAGTCTCATTTACTAGTCAGTATTACAGTGCTAATGATTAGAGTACACACAATGTATCTTTTACATCTCTAAAAATTTGCTATATAAAAAGCATAGTATCCTTCAATAGAACACATGGCGTGCTACTTTGTAACACATCTACAGCACTGCATCAGTAACAAGAAGAACATTGTTTGCCTAAAGACTTACAAAGCAGTCCAAAAAAGGGTAAATTGCACACATTTTACTGTTGATCTCTCACTAAAATATATCTTGTCTTTCTGATTTGAGCTTTCTCTGATTGCCGCTTTCTATTTAAACTGTACCTGTGAGTGACAGACAAGCAAAGTGCATTCTCTGAAAGTAGCAACACAATACAACCACAAAGTTTCCAGCAGCAAAATGAAAACTCTTACTCAGCAAGCTAAAATGCTCAGCTTGCTAAAGACAAAGTATACAAACTGCTAAAAGGCAAAAGAAAACAACTAACTGCCTTAATTTAGAAAGCTACTACCCCTATGGGCAGGTTATTCTGTAAGTGTCAATTAATAGGTTACACATTCCACTGGCTGCTGTCAAATAGCACCAAGTGATAAGTACATGATCCTGGACCACTGATCCCATCCAATATGGTAACATCCCTGTAGTCATAGCACAAGTCTGTCTCATCATTTCAATGCAGAAACTGTGGCCTCTGTTTAAAGGCCCCTCTGACTTGACATTTATCTCCACTCAGGCTATTTAAGCAGGTGTTCAACTCAGTCTCTATGAGCTCTGAAAATGTACATAAAGATGTCTTGCTGGCAGAATACCTTCCTGAAATGGTAACTGTATGTTCATGATGTCCTAGCAGGTCTGCTTCCTTCATCAGACATATGAGCCAAGAAAAAAGAGGAGACCATGAAAGCTGCTAAAGGCAGCAGAACCCTGTCCCTAGAGAAGTAGTTTATTGGTTTCAGACATACTATAGGCTCACCTCTTAGTATACTCCCAGTGACTGAAATGTTCAACACAAGGAAAGTATTTCTCAACTTATCAGAAATGCAAGGGGAAAATAAAACTCTGAGCTGCTAACTTTAAATAAAACAATTGTATTTTGGAAATAAATGTTCTAGAGATGCATGCCAGCTTTGGTCCTCTCTAGGAGTGGGCTTATCAACAAGGAGTTAATAAGGCAAGGCTGAAATCTTCCTGCCCACAAGCCAGCACAATAAAATCTGAGAAATAAAATGGACAATAGTTCTACCCAATAAATTCACCAAGATAGATTACTAGCCAATATTATCAAACATAACAATGTTTCTGTTTGCATCTTAACCTCACTGAATGATTCTGACACTGAGCAGTGTTTATCTAGTAAGACAGGATAGTCACAAGTTCATAGAACTACTACCTATTTGTTGTTCTCACTGCTTGCTACACCCTCTCCTGGTATTAAGCTTTGAAGTGGACCATAAACTCCTTAGGACAGGAATTGTATCTGTACTAGTTTTGCACAGTGGCCAGTACAATTAAAACCTGATCTCAACTAATTTCTGCATATTGAAAACACAGGTTTTTCATATACATGTTAGCAGGTTGGCTAGGAGCACCTCTGGTGAACTGCACTGTTTTATCAAATATCTTCAAGGTTTTGTTTAGGTTTTTCTTGACCTCAAACTTACTTCATGTAAACCACAAACTTCAAAGAAACCACAGACACTGTCCTGATCTTTTGCTGTCCTCATATACTCATAGACATTCCCTATCCACACCACTCCTTCAGCAGAGAAGGAAATAGCATATTCTTAATTATTCAGCTGATTAAAGATTCATTGCTGTGAGGGAATAAAAGAAAAGATGTTGGGGGGGGGGAGGGGGAAGATAAGAAAAGAGGATAAAAGAACCATGCCACAAACAAAGTAAACAAAAAAAAAAAATACTGGGTTTTTAAGGGATTCATGTTTTTAAGGTATGTATACTGTAAAACTGTCTTGCAAGAGCTACAAATTCCTTGAGCATCTGACAAAACTCAGTGCTTTCTGTTAGTATTATTTACTAATTTATCCAACCTAACAAAATAATATTCAGCATCTTGTATATCAATCTAATTATTCAAATTAAAACCTCAGTCCTCCAGAATTCACTGTCCAAGGAATGTATCAGTTAGCTAAAGGTACAGAGGCCCTAATCATAGCTCCAGCAAGCATTTCTGCTGATCTTGTCCTCTATGATTAACAGTGAATTGGTTCACTCATAGGCATTCCTGTGGTAGTTGTTCAGCTTTAAAGCCAAAGCTGCCCAGTCACAGAAAACTCGAAGAAGTTCACATCCCTTGATGGTTTTGTTTCACCTTGCACACCTGCAGACTAACAGGACAGATGTGCACCATGCCGCTTTGTAAAGTATATGCTCCCAGCTGTAACAGGAACATTTTAGTTAGCATTCAAGCTCATAAGCACTAATAAAATTTAAAAATCAAAGGAAATATCAACGGAAAAGGTAATCACAGCTACCACAAGCACTTAAACAACACCATAGATACAGAATTGCAATATTGTGGTTGTTACAATGCACCATCAAACAGTGCCAGGCCATCACATTGCAAGTCTTTAATTAAGCATGGACACTGAAATGTATCATGCTTTGCATGAGGTTACAAAAATATTATCTACAAGGAACAAGTAGGTCATTTGTTGGAATAAAGAGGCAGTTGTTTCACTTTCTGCCAAGGACATTCAAGGAGGATTCCAAGGCAGAATCCTGCCACTTCAAGGCTGCATCTCAAGAACAAGAGGCCTTAAAAGTATGGGACCATGAAATTTTACATACACCATTTACTTTTCCAAGGTTCATTGATGGCTGTACACAGTTTCATCCCATGCCCTGGACAGGGAACCACAGCAGGCAGCAGTGTACATGATACATGATTCACACAAGAAACCACTTTCCTCCAAACCACAAGTATCAAAGGGTCATGTGGTTCTGAAAGACTCTTCCTTTGCATGAGATCTAAAATGTATCAAAAGCAGTATACTATTGAGGAACTAAGGTTATTAATCTTCATATCACAGTCGGTTTTCATTTTGCACTGCTCTTTATTTTTCATCCAATGTGTGCAACAGTATGTGAGGTGTGGAAAAAAGTAATCTCCCATCCTTCATCTGAGCAACAGGTAACATTGAGGCTTAATGACATTTTTGACTGATTTGTGAACTATCCACTGACATAAACTTAAGTTCTGCCACAGACAAAAATTTTGCAAATTAATTTAATTTGGCAGGAGGAAGGAAGAGAAAAAGATGAACAGCTTTTTGATAGAGATGCTTTCCTGTCATGTATAAAGAATATTTCTCAACATTAGTTGACCATGAAAGCAAATGACATCAACTAATTTATCATCTAACAATTCTACTGTTGCTTCTGTGATCTGTAAGAGAAGCTCTTTAAACACCCACTTTGAAGGACATATTGGTAACCTTTACTGATTGAGATGGTGGTTAGAACTGATTATTTGTTCTTGCATGACACCTTCCTAATTAACGTAAAAACCATGAGTTACCCAAAATGCACTAGTTCACAGGGATTAGAGAGGGCACATAATATAAAAGAATCAGTGTTCATCTCTGTAAATCAATAGCATCAAGTGCTTGTCTTGAGAACATCATTCCTGTTATGTTACTACTCCTTCATAAGCTGGAAAGCATAATAGAATCACAGAATCACAATGGAATATGCACATTCCTGTGACTTCTAACGTCCACAAAAATGTTTAGCCTCTGTTAAATGAATGAGGATGTATTTTAATATAGTGTCATTGCTTTACTACTTCCCATGTTTATTTGGATGGATTCATAGCACTGGTTAGGAAATGTATTGGTTGGCAACCTCAGTTTTGGAAGGGAAAGTAAACACATGGCAATTAGCAAACAGTGAATTCTACTGTGTTTAATTCTGGCTTAACAAAAACTAGAAACACACACACAGAACAACACATGAACCAGGGACTGTTTTCTATTTTATTCCAGGCAGAAGCATTTGTCTATACATTGTTTCCTAACCCCTCTTTGGAAAGTTTATGGGATTCTACTTTTATTCCTTTTGCTTTCCTTTTTTTTTTTTTTTTTTCCCCATGTGCTCACTAAGACTGATTTCCTATGCCAGTAAGGCACTATTTAAGAAGAAAACAGTATGTAGCAAATAAACAATTTTCCTCTGAGATCTAAATGAAATGATGAAACCATATGGGTTAAAGGGAGTTCAAAAAATTGAATTTAAAAAATATGTCCACTGTTGATAAGTGAAAGGTCAAAAGAGTCATTTACAGAAGAACCCAGGAAAAAATGCTGGAAAATTTCAATGAATTTCAAGGCTAAAGATAAGATAAACACGCAACAATCACATACGTTTGCAGTATACATTGTTTTTGTTTTAGCACTCCCACTGTTTCTTTTAGTGGTCTAAACAGAGTTGTGGTTAAGTCATTCATTCTCATATGCAGATGCACTGTCTTTTTCTGAGATTATGACACCCAAATGTAACTGGGCTTAAATGGTCAGAGTGAAAGAATAGGAGCACAACCTATTTTAAGTACAGCTACAGACTCCACAGGAACACTTCAGGCAAGACAAATACTTTTCTTCTATGCTTAATTTTATCTTGTAAATATCATTATTTACACCTCTAAAGCAGCCTCAGAATGCTATGGCGCAGGCCAGCAGTGCTCTTACATTCTTTAACTCCCTCACCACACTTTTCTAACTACCTGGCCAGTACTTTTCCTGAAGGGCATGATAACCACCTCAGAGCTTTAGGTGACTACGGAGTAGAGAAACACAGAGCAAAGAATTTTACACAGCTCTTGCCACATGTGATGCACAAAATCAGTGTTTTGTACTCAATAAAGATGAAAAGCATTTCCTTCCACCAAGCTATGCAGCTGAAGGCTACATCCGCCAGAGCTACTTGGTTGATTTCAAACAAAGGTAGGAAATGGCTGTATCCTAATGCTTCATTGTGGACCCATGAGTCAGTGCTTTGGAACTTGGTACCTATTCTTCACTCTTTTACCAGAAGGAGTAAAACAAAAACAGAAAAGCAGTAGATAAACACTCCAGGCTGTTCAGATAAATGCACTGCTCAAGAGAGATCTCCTGGTCCTTAACTTTTCATTTCCTAATCTCCAGCGTTGCAATAACATTTACTCACCAGCAGGAAATCACTCATGGTGACCCATTTTTCTGCTGCTGTGATGGCCCAGCACTGAGCTGCTGCTTCAAAGCCACAGTTGTTACAGAGAAAGAAAGAAAGAAAGAAGGTGTGCAGACCAAGAAGGTGACTCGGTAACCCTCCTGAGTGGAAAATCACTCTTGCAAACACAAACATAGGAAGGTTGTTCACAACAGTAACTAAGGTAGCCAAGCCACAAGAAGTATGTTTTCACTTATCAGTTAGCATATTTTTTCAGGGTTAACAGATACCTTTTTACAAAAAGCATAAGCATGAAGAAACCATAGAAGGGTTGCCAAAACCACATTGCACAGCTTTGACAGTGGTTTTATGACTAGCTTAGAAAAGTGTTTATGATGTGGATGATCAGAACAACATTACAAGAGCTGTGCTACTGCATACTCAAATGGCATGCTACTGGGTAAACATCACAGCATTTTAAAAATTCTTCAAGAAAACCATATTGCAAAGTTCACTATTGTTCCATGACACTAGAAATTATTTTACCCACCACAGATATGCACCTGCCTCTGAAGTAAAAGAGGCAGAGGTTTAATGCCAAAGTTAAAGACAGTCAATACCTCAGAAGCACACTGTAATCAGAAATATCTCAATCTGGGGTCTAACAACCCTCCTCTGTTACAAACATCCCTAGTTAATCGAATCTTACTTTTGTCTGGTGACTGCAAGATATCAGAGTTGAACCAAAGATCCTGCACAGTCATTATATACCATTTTCAGAGAGAGGACAGATACCTCATTCAGGCAGAGGTAACTTTAGTTCAAATGGAGACCCAAGTCACAAGAATTATTAAAGAATAGCAGATTAAGAGGAAAGCGAGTTGGGGTGGAATCTATGGCATAGTCTCAGTGGGGTGGTATAGTTAATTTTTGTATGGCCACTGTCAATTGGAAAGTTAATGCCATCATTCCCCTTTTAAAAAGGTGATGTTTCAGCCTACATATGTATATAAATATGAATAATTTGTGGATTAAAATTAGTACTCTTCTATATTTCAGCAACTAAATTTCAAACTCACTAGGTTTCATATTTTATAAAAAAGAATACTCAGCATCTCCCTACATAAAGAAGCAAGATTAAACACTTTTCTTAAAATATCTTTATCTATCCACCATTAAAGTAGATCCTTCCATATACTATGACTATCATATTGATGACTGACTTCCCATTCATTTGAAAAATATAGTATCTCCCTCTTTTTTTTTTTTTCCATAACATCTACCAATTAAAATTGTATTGGTTATCCCATCTTAACCACATTTTAAACAGCCAAACTGACCACAACACCAAAAACTTATTATGAAGTGTATAACAGCATGTAACAAGGTGGAAACTGTACAAAAGAACCTCATATTTTGACAAAATATCAATAGAACTGTTTACAGAGGTACAAAAACTATGGAGTGGAAAGAATAAAACAGAAAAGGAAATGTACTGTGTGCAACAGGAAAGTTAAAAGTAAAGTACAATAACAGCACTATCTTGTTACAAACACTTGGCAGTATGTCTAAAGCACCATGGTCAAAGGAAAGATGCAGTATGTGCTGTGTTCATGTCAAAAGCACTCCCCAGCTCCAAACCACTCCAGCCATCACCACCACCTCATTTGGCAATGGTTCCAAAGACTCAGTTCATCTACTCTAAATTTACTCCACATGAGATAGACACAAATTTACTAGATATGTATTGTGTTCCATGCAGCAAAAAGGAACACTGGGAAAGAACAGTATAGCACACAGCTGGCCAGCAACAAAGACAGTTGCACTGTATCATGAAAACACACTTCTACATCATATGCACATCTTGTTTTCATTTTAAAATCACAGTGACGCCTTTCTTTGTCTTCCATTCTAAGTTCTTCCAGTTTCTCAGCCCCATACTTTTTCCATGCTTCTGCTGTTGTTGCACTGGACACAGAAGTAGTGTGTTCAGAACAGATAACAAGTAGCATTTGGAGTTGATAAAGAAGGTAAAAGGACACAAAGAGAACTAACTGACATCTCTTTGATTAGGAGCTGAGCTATAAAAACTCTAGAGGCTGCATTCCACTTTCTTCAGAGTTATCATCAGAATTATTGTCTTGGACTCTCCATAATACCCAATCGAAAGAAATTAATTAACTCAGGCACACTGATTTTAATTTACTGTCTGCTGTATTTCTTAAAAGGAGCACGCATAAACTGGAAGACATTTTTTCAAGAAGCTTTGGAGACTGAGAATTCTTTTTTCACCAAACCTCGTAGTTAGTGTTTAACTCAGAGGCTAACAAACAATCTCAAAGTCAGCCTGGTGTGTACCAGAGATTGTGTATAGGAGACATATGTCAAACTATGTCAAAGCTGAGGTGTTACATTAAACAAAAGTATTTCTTATCACTTTTCTGTATTTTAAATTTCTTTGATGACAACAAATTAGCATATTATTATTCTTATTGTTATTATTATTATTAATCTATCAAGATCCCTTTGTTTATACTGAGAAGATGATTCCTTCTCATTTTTTTTCCCCACTAATTTGGCACAGGACAAACAAGAATGCATGATTATATTCCCAAAACCTGGGTCTTTGGAAGACTTCAAGGACGAAAACCTCAACACCAGCTCCCAGTCTAGGACAAAAACAGTTTTATCTTTATGAAAAGAGGAAAGCGGCAGAAGCACCACTCGGTCTTCATGTTTTAGTGGAGGACTTAGACATAAATATTACACAGAGATAACACAGTAAGTCCTACAATGTTGGAAAAGAAGTAAAAAAATGTTTTCAGTAGAGGGTGTAAGGACCATCACAGAAAGAAAAAAACAGGTCCTAAAAAGCTCATCAATTTAACCATGAACGGCATAATAAGAACTATATAATGAAGCTAAACAACCTCAATTTAGCAACAGGAAGAATGACAAACCATTGAAACAAACTACCAAAGGACACAATGGATACTCCTCTCCAGCCAAGGCTGGAATGTATTCTGGAAATGGGCTTAACCAAATCCACGCTGCAACACCAAGAACCTTCAACTGAGTTACACTGAGGTCAAACTACCTGGTAATATGTTCATTCTGATCTCACACTCACAGAATCACAGGATGTTAGGGGTTGGAAGGGACCTTCAGAGATCATCAAGTCCAACACCCCTGCCAGAGCAGGACCACATTGCAAGTACTTCTTTTCTTACTGTTTTTTTCATCAGTCTGGGGGATTTCTTTTTTGGAAGAAATATATGCACATGTAATTTTATTTCTATCTTCTTACCTCTGATTTGTGCTGACTCTCAGCATTGTTCACCATAACCACACTTGTATGAAATGAGGCTGAATACTGGTGTGACTCAGAGTAAAAGAAATCTTACACTATAAACTGAATCCTCAATGCTATAATCATCTTCTCTCGCAGCAACAATTTTTAGGATATTTCTGTACCTTGGATGGCTCTTTTATGTCATGTATCTCAATTTTGAAAATAAAATTTACATGAATGGTAAGGGTCTATTATTTATTACTGTAATTAAAAGAGATGTGATATGAGCAGAGGACTCAAGCACTCCTATAGTTCACATTCTGCCTCTTTAAAGAGATGAAACCCTGACTAAGTTAGCACTTCTGCCTTTAATTTCTTCATCTGTACAACTGAGATAATGCTGCTTATTTACATATCTCAGCGTATACTGTGGATTAGCTAATGTTTTAAAGTGCCATGAAGTTGAAAAGACATCTTTAAACACAGAACCATGCCTACCATCTATAAATTAATAGGATGTCTTTCAGAGATTTCTTGCAAAGATCAGTAATTGTACTAAAAAAGGAGTCTAAATATTTTAATACCTTCAAAGTTATTCTGGTTTAGTTGTGTTCATGAACATCATAGTCTGAAGACAAAAATACAAATGTAACCTCTGAAAAATTGCTGAGAGCAGCCCCACAGTAATCTAAGTGCTCAGGAGTTCAGGACCAAAGCCCTCCCTTTGCATAAACTTTGTGGCTGTCATGTGCCTTTCTCTTGTTCCATACACTCGATATGTCTTCTAGGCGGAAAGAAAGGACTATGATGAAAGCCAAGTTTTAATTTAGAATTTAATAAAAATTGATTAAGCATCACAGAGCACAAACAAAGCTGCTCCATAAATCTCTCAGCTCTTTTTGTGCAGGAATGAAAGAAAACACTGTCTGCTGAAGCAGATGACAGATGCTGGCTTAAAGATAAGTATTATTTATACTTCTGTACCAGATTTCTTCTTATGCATATCTTATCATGCATGGATATACAATCAACAAAGCAATTATTATGTATCAGTCAAAACCTTACAATATACTTTTACTCCATGGGAATTTATTCTTTACAGTTCATTGTTCAATTAAAAAAATGTAAAGAAAACGTGTAAATTATGTCTGAAATACTCTTTCACATAGAAGTATGAAAATAGAGCAACTGAAAGCTTTATAAATTGTTATGTTCTGAAATGCACTGATGCTTTACAAACCACCAGGGAATATCTGCAATATCTGCAAATATCTGCAATCAGGGATGTTTTAATAAAATTAGCTACTTCAGATGATTGCTCCACAAACTAGCCTAGTAACCTCTCCCCTCCCTGCAAAATCTTGACTATCTGCATGACTACAACCCTTGGGAACAGTTTTGAGTATTATCATGGGTATGAACATATATATTTGAAATAACTTAATTGCTCACAAGCAAAATTAAATGACTTTGAAGTTCCAATGCCTTTCATTTTTCCCCTCCTGCATGTTCTCATTCAATAGTAGCTTACTGAAATTCTACATTTTTATGACTTAATGGTCTGAAAGAAAAGGAAGAAAAGGATACAGTCAGTTAAGTGGCTGAAGCAAAATTCCTGCAATGATCTACAGTTATTTGTCTAGAAACAGAGATGGAGAAATGCAGAGATAAAAGGCATGTTTCTGCCATTAATTACAGACACCCATATCATAATAACAAAAGAACGGTTCTGAGAAAATTCAAATGACAAATCTTCAAAATTATATTGGCAAATAAATTAACTTGGAGGCTTTTTTTTTTCTTTGAGTAAAGTTATCCCTTGAGAATCAGCAATGTACAACTAAAATAAGATTCATAAAGCAGCACTCATGCAATCTGCAACCAATTTCTCTTTTTTGAATTACGCATGAATGCACTATAGGAACATATGAATTAAAGGATGATAAGTGTTCATGACTTTCCACAATACTCTCCTTCCCCATAAAGCTACATCACAAATGGAAAAAGTCTGAACAGAGAACAAACTCTCTTTTCAGAATCTGGCTACTAATATCCACTATAATTATGTGCTATGATTAAGACTAAAGTATATTAAAACAAATAGTGCACATATGTATCTTACATCTGTATGAATACACTGGGGCTTTTTCATTCAAAGTGAATGACACTGACAAAGACTGAGTATAACATTCATGGAATTTTTAAAGTTTTGTTTTTACTTTTTATGTTAAAATGCTGTCATTGACAAATTTCTGATGTGCTTTTACTCCACAGTGAAGAGGTGTTCTGGGGTAGAGAAGCAATTTAGGGTCAGAAGTAAAAAGCCAGGAAAAAAGTACAGTTTTCTCTGGAGGGGACTGCTGTTTGCATTCTTGCCTTTATTCAGTCATGGACAAGGAAATTGTGTCTCATTGGCATGCTGGTTGGGATGAAAATATATACTTCCAGGTGAAAGAGTAAAGGCACCTTCTAATAGCAATGGGTCTAAGTTATAACAGAGTTTTGCGAAGTCTCACTTCTTAGTAGACTGCTGACAGAAGTTACTTACAATAGCTATTCAGTCAATCAATCAACCATTGCCTGCCAAGCAGCCATTTGAACTTCTGAACTAAAAAAAAAAAAAAGAGGCTTAAGAATAAGGCTACTCTCAAGTTTTAGAAAAAGTGAAGAGGAACTTCTGATGGCAACACCAAAATAAATTAATTGTAAGAATTCTGAAAGTAGGAAGAGTATTTCCACAATTGCCATGCACTGGCTGATCTGTTTAAGGCATTGTCCTACACATCTGTGAAGTTCAGTATTACACTCATAGCAGAAGGTAAGATGGTAGAATGTATGTAGATGGGATATTTTAAAATATTTAAATTTACATGTTTTACACACATGAGTAAAAATAATCTACTAGAAACCTAATGTGTCTTCAGAATGATACTTTCTCTTTGCCTTTCTCTGCCTGTGATTTTCTTAGGAAAAGAATTTTCAAATGCAGCAAAGCCAAACAAACAGTTAACTTGCTAGCATACAGTCTTGATGTTGTGTCTACAGATGTAACAGATGGAATACAAAGATATTCCAGATTAATAAGCTTTTATGTTTCTCAGAATTTTCAAAGGAAGATGTCCATAAAGACTTCCATTGACTTCATAAGAATTTCACAGACTTTGTTTGAATCATGATATTCACACAGCAAACTTGTCAGACCTGTATATAAAAAAGCCAGTAGCACATTTTAAACTATTAATGACTCAATGAAAACATATCTTGGAAACAATGCCTGCTGAAAAAATACCTACCTTGCAGCCTTTATTTTAATACTTCTTTGCTTTTGGTGAGACAGTACAATAACTGTATTTCTACTAACTCGCAGTATCATCCAATAAACAGACTGTTCATTAACATAAACTTTCTTGTTTATAACTATGACATTCATTACACTTCAGATAGCCAACAGTCCCTCTCATATTTATGACAATCAAGTTTTAAAACTATTCACAACTGTAACTCTTCCTTTACTCCGTATATCCCATTTTATGTTTCATAGAAGAAACATGAAGGTTTTATTGGAAGAAATACACATGAGTACATCTGTCAAATAAATAATAAATTCTCTGGGTCTTTCAAAGAGCTGGCTTTTCTTTTGTTTGTCTTTGCAGGGACTTCTGCAGTGTAGGATCTTACGATTTGAGTAAGCAGCAGAATGTCGCATTTCATCAAAAAATGAAACAAACCTTAGAAACCTTAAAGGAAAACAAATCCTGTGGCACTTCTCTGAAATTTGGTAAGAAGATCATGGGGGAGAGGAAAAAAAAATAAAATAAAGTCTTGCTTCTTAAGATTAAAGTATGCAACAAGTGAGACAAAGAATTGAGAATTGTCATCCCTAACTCAATAATGTCCTCTCCAACACAGTGCTTCAAAGGGAAGCACTGTCAGTGCTGAGCTGCTAAGCAGTTAATCTTCAGTAACTCCACTAAAGAGCCCTAGTGGCAGGCTGCCCATCATTCTTTAGATGGAGCTTGTCAGAAAAAGTAGGGCAGCTTGTCCAGCCTAGCAGTCAACTGATTACTAGCAAGCTCAATGGGGCTGCCGGCCAACCCCTGAGACTGCTGCCAGCCCCTTGGGTATTCAAAGGCCAGGATCCAGTGTGGCTCACTTTGCCAGAATCACATGATGTCAGTGCTGTTTTCTCCTGACCAGAATAACCAGTCATTCAGGTTGCTGCAAATGGTATGCAAACAAATGGCATCAGCTCAGCAAGGCTTTTATGTGCATTAACTTCCAGGGGCTACAGACATGAAGGCACAGAACACCACTGCAAGTGTCTGTTTCTTTGGTTGGAGGGGTCCAGAGGGGTGTCTGATGAGGCCTCCTGTTGTGAATACTCAAAAACCTGCTATCACAAATGTACTGAACAAATCCTACTCTGGAAAGAATGTTTCTAAGTATTTTTAAAGAGAGATGAGACCAGATCACTGGGTTTGGTAAAGCTGAACAGAAATCAGGAAGACATTTACTGCTGCAAGTATGGAATGTAAATAAAACTCCTAAAACGTGTTAGAAGAAAATGTCTATTCACTTCACATAAATTTGGATGTGGAAAGAAATAATGAAACATGTCCAAGTGCTATGCTTTTCATAAATGCTATGCTTTTCATAAAATATTCCTGTCTCTGCAAACTGCACCCAACACAACACACAGACCTGTTCATTTTATGTTGTAGACATGCAGTGAAATACAGTGATTATGAAAAAGGAACTGAGTTTCTTTTTGACTTCAAAAGTTTGCAGTTTCATCAATAACACTCTCCTGATGGGGGAGCTACACTGGTAAACTTAAGGTTCTGAACTCTGTGTAAATTTTAACCAGGTATCCTCCAGCATACAGGTGTATGTTTAGAAGGAGAGTCTTCATGGTCCTCATGGAGAATAACCAGTGGAAAAAGAGAAAATATAAGGAAAGCACCCTTTTTACCAGAAAAATAAAAGGATGGTGAAGCTACCATTCTCCTCCACTTTCAGTTGCACAGGTCATTATTTACCATAAGATGCAGGGCAGGACTGTTATTTTTATCACAAAAGAAACATATATAGAGAAACAGCTGACTTAACAGTCAGTTTTCAGGTGCCACAGTAATCTTCATAAAAATTCTACTGCCTTTGACCACTGCCAGGTAGCATTTCCACGACAAATGCAAAAGAGACAGTGATGCAAGATAAAAACCATCATGAGTACAGTAAAAAATTTGGCTTTAAACACTGAGCTAGAGCCTCAGGCTCAACACAGCTGCCCAGAATAGTTTAGGAAGCCAGCAATTCTCACAACACAGACACAGAGTTTAGGGGAGAAAAAAAAAACTCTGGCTGACAAAGTAAGCACGTCAGGATGGATGGGTGACAAAAGCAGATTGGGTTGAAATACAGCCCCAAACCACTTTGGCTCAAATGCCTATCCCTGTAGATGTGTGCCAGTGTCTGCCTGCAAAAATGCAGGGACTCCTTTTCATTTAGAGGGTGACTGCCAATTTCCAAAATCAATCTAACAGTAACTTCTCAGCTTCTGGCTTGTCCTTGTTCACCCTGTGTGTAACCCTCTTGTGGAATAATAAATTCAAGTAAAATCATACATAACTTCAAACTTCAGCCAATTATCAGCAGAAGCACCACACTTTGAAATAACAACAGGTGTGTGTTTCTCAAATTTCTTTGGCATTAGCAACATCCTCCTTTCCTCTAGCATTTCAGAGTTTCAACAAATAGGCCTTCTGTCTCTTCTCTAGTGTAAGGGGAAAGCGCATAAGGTTGCACTTACAGCAACCATTTCTATTAACCCAAAGAATCTATGACTGTAAAGGAAAATAACCTGTCAAATTCCAGAAGTTGAAATAAATAGTAGTCCAATAATAACCAGGAGAGGTAAAAACTGTCCTTCATTTAATTTACAAGACACAAGAAAGAAATGTATGACATAGGTTTTGATCTTGGGGGAGGCATCTATTTTGTCATTCAGGTTCAGTACTCTTCCACCTAGTGGCAACAATCTGTTCCATGACTTTATCTGATCCTATATGTTATGATATTTCTTGATACCATATACAAGTTGTCATTTTGACATCTCTCTTTTGCTGTTTATATCCACTGCTGTCAATCTCAAATATAAGATTAATTTAATTAGGGGTAAAATACTAAGAGTCAATTCCAGAATTCAAGGCCATTCCAGTTTTGGTTCCTCTAGTTATTCATTCCCAACAGAAGAGTGTTCAATACATATACGTCATAGAGAAGTGGGCTGCAGTTACTAAATACTCTGTTATTCTCATGTTTGGAGTATTAGATACTACCATACATTCCACAGGACACAAATCAGTTGTTTCTTTATCAGCTGGTATTTTTTCCTGCAAATTCCAATCTTAACTTTGTTAAACTGAACTTTAGACTAAGAAAAGAAGCAGGCAAAACTTGTTTTCATATTTTGCTTGTAACACAGAGCTGCAAAGTGGTTTTATGCTTATAACCTACTGTAAGCTATTTTACTTTCACTGAGTCCATACAGCAAGGATTAACTTGTGTGAAATATCAGAAAAATATCGCATTCAAACAAGCAGGGCAGAAAAGCATTTAATAATAATTTTCTCCATTTTCCCCACAACCTCTCTTTCAAATTTTCCAAGATTAGGTAAACAGTCATGAAAAAACTGTCTTTGAAGGGCTGTCTTGAAAACTCTACTCAGTGGCCACAAATCACAGGAATGGAGTCAGTAGCAAGTGCCCATGTTGCTAGACAAAAAATGGACATTTCTTGGACTGGTTCAGTCTCTAAGACACAATGAAACTGAAGGTTAAAAAACAAGGGGGAAAAGTCATCTAAACTTGGAATGAAGAGACAGATGAAAGAACTGAAATAGTCCTGTCTACTGAACAGTCTGGCCTTTGGTGTTTCAGTAAGCCACAGATCATTGTGCCACAGACAACACTCACACCTTGTGTCTAGTCATCACCATGCCCTGAGACACAGCGACAAATAACTGACCACTGGACACTCAAGCGGTACCCCTTAGCCATCTGGAGACTGAGGACACTAGAACTATCAAGTACTCTGCAGTCACTGAGGAGCATGGCATGTAGCAGAAACAAAGCAGTTGCTCCTCTCCTTGCCTTGAAGAAATGCCCTGATGATTTTTCAAACAGATCTGTGGCAAGCTTTTACAGGACTTCATGAACATCAAGCCCAGAGGTGGCAGGCAGTTAAACTGCCTTAGAGCTCTGCATTTTTTAACTCTTTTTTTTTTTTTTTCTTTAATCTATTGCAAGATGTTTGGAGAGCTGACAGAGAGCAGAACTTCGTGGCAGACTGAAGAGAGAAGCATAACTCAACAGCGTAAGCCTCATTTACGAAGGGGGGAAACAAAGCTGAGGAGTGGTGTCATGAAGTTCTTCTTTAAAAGTAACTAAATACCAAGTGCACTAAATTACAGTCTTTAATGAGACAATTTAGTTAAAGACTCTTAAGTTCTTATTTTTTCATTTGTCTATAGGCTTTGTTGGGATGAGACACCTGCCTCTACAGGAATTATGCTTCCTTCTCTTTCTTCCCCTCATGCGCATCACCACAAATCCGAAGGGATATTTCAGTCACCACTGTGATAAAAGAGATCATTTGGCATATGGGTGATCTCTGAGCAGATTAAGGATATTTACTTTCTTCCTGATGGAGCATTCCCAGAGATACCAGCACAACTCAGCCTACACAATTAGTTTTCACAGGTGGCTGTTTTGCCTCCAGTAAAACTGCTTTCTTTCTCCTCTTGCAAGTCATAGCAGAGCAAATGTATATAAAAACATTTCAGATATGAAACAAACACTTTCATAAAAGCAGCTGTGATGCAATGCATCATTTCTGTCTGACCTGAGGTACGGAATGAACTTTTATTGCTAGGATCAAAGATGGTAAGGAGAGAGTGGAGGATGGGGGGCAGGACATGGCTAGAGAAAGATGAAGGCTCAAAATAGCATGGTGTAAAATAACATTAAATACTCAGAGGGTAAATGCCAGTTTGGTGCAAGCACACACTCTCTGTGAACTCACTGGGCAATCTGTGCAACCAGGCTCATACTACCATGCAAGACAAATCAAGATAGGCACCCAGAACCTACTCTGTCACAAGCCCCTCACCTATTAAGTGCTACAGGCAGCAGTGAATTTTCCAAAGCATAACAAAAAAAGGCACATCTGAAGCTGTAATTTCCATTTACCATTTACTAGTCACTGCATGGGAAAGTATAAAAGAAACTCTGATGTCTCCCATTTCCAAGGACTGTACTTCTAAGATACTACAATGCAAATGCTGAAATGTCAAACTAAGCATCAATTAAAGATATTTCTACATCAAGGGTCTTGAACTGTTACAATACGGGTTCAAATGTAATTTTTCACAAGTTCTTTCATGATGACCATACATAGGATTATACTATTTTAAAATCTGGTAAACTGTGAAAAAGAACAGTTTTTCAGTGTTAGGGGGAAAACAAAAGAAAAAAATTAGAAGGAAAATCTTAGTCATTTTTAAAGTACCTCCTCCTTTACATGTTCATTATATGGATCCTACGAATGTACTTGAACATTGAGGCTTCACAACTGATGCAGATTTTCTACAAAATTTTCATGTGCAAATCTAATCATCATGGATCAGGTCTCGCTTCTGGTGGATACCACTAAACTGCTCATGAGCCCCTTTGTGAGCCAGAGCCTTCCACAAGGTGCCAACTGAGCAAGTAAGCTATGTCCTTAATTATTTTTTTTTTCATATATTTTGCTTTTCTTTCAAAAAACGCAACACATGAAGAAATTTTCTAATGCTGGGGAATACAAAAATGGGGGAAAAAAGAAGTCTTTGCCAACTCCTTCAGCTAATTAATTTCTGAGGATAATTTTATCCAGGTGATTTTGTGCACCATAATAAAAGTGGACATTACTACTGGAGGGTTTGATCCTTTTTAGGGCAGAATCTTCAGCCTTGCAGAAACATAAAAAGCATCTGTGACTAAAACTGTGATGACATTTCATGTAAAAGACTGGGTTTGGTATTGATTGCTACGCAGGTATGTACACCACAGTGGCTTCATCCTCAAACTCAGTGCAGAAAACACAGGCAGCAAGAGCCTACAACTCTCTGAAAAAAAATCATTACTGAGTGAAACTAGCAATGCCTATTCAGTCAATTAGACCTCAGTGATTACCTATGCCAATTAAATTTATGGGGACATAATAAATCGATGAGGATACTATTGTGGATATATGTATGTTACATAGTGATTAACTGCAGAAAGGTCAGAGGCCCAAATCTCTCATTCTTCTTCATGCAAAGGGTTTATGAAAACAGCCTCTTTTGTAGGCACTAGAATTGCCCATAATGGTTTTCCTGCATAATACAAATATAAAAGTCTGAGCGATACTCTGAAGAAATATGAATAACTGCAAAAATGTAGTCAGACAAGTTTATGTAAATACATATATTTAGTAATTTTTTCTTAATCTCTTAAGGAAAGTTTTGCTAAATAAATTGGAGTGTGATGGGTGTGATGGGTGTGCAGACTTCACTTTCAAAAACAGGGTACAGGAATAAGTAATTACAAAAAAGTTTTAGAATACAACTATGAAAACTTGTGAAAAGCCACGGTGGGTTCATTATTAAAACATTAGTGACATGCTTATTCAGGGCCAGCCTACTCATTTTGGAAACTGAAAGAGAATTCTACCTTGTTTAGCTTTGAAGAGCTTATATAGTTGAGAAGGCATAAAAAATAGATTCTAGCCCTTCTACTACAACTACATTTGTTTATGAAAGTTGCACACCTGTGCAGATTAACTTAAGGCAAAAATGCAGTTGAGGACATAGGTTGGCCTGCAGAATATTTGTTACTGGTAACAGATGAAAAGAAACAAGCCCCATGCAGCTAAAACAAGCTGGGCTAAGTTTGCAGGTTGATAGGGTGGAAACCAGACCAAGGTATTATACACTTTGTTGCTCAGACACAGAGAATTCCCCCTTCTCAGACAGACGGATTTTTCGAGGTAGCACACACTCTCATACCAACCTCTGCACTCCAATCAAAACTGCCATTCACAGCATTTCTGAAGATAACCTAGACTAACTGTACAATTATGCTGTGATCAAAACACTCTGAAGAAACTATTTGATGCTGTGTTACTAGGTAGCTTATGCCTCCATACCTTATCATAAAAAAGCACTTGCCACAGGAAAGCACCAGCAGCTTCTGATTTTCTAATGACTACACCAGTTACAGATCTAAATCATACTTAATAGCTTTGTGGCTTATTGGCTTCAGCATCATTTTCATTTTTTAGAAGAAAGAAAAATTGGCTAAGAAAGGAGAAATAGCTGATGTTTGCTATTTTACTCCATTTACTACTGACATGTCAGCAAGCCAAAAATTGTTCTTGTTCCCTCACTTAAAATTATCCTTTGAAAAGACACACATCTTCTAAAACTGTATCATACCAATTACTAAATCTGATATCATCATACTGTATCTTTCAATGGAATCATACTTACAAGTAACCTACTCTGATTTATCCTAGTTTATTACCATTCTTCCAATCCTCTGAAGTATCTCCTCGTCCCTACATTAAAATCCAAGTCAAAGTTCAAAGAAGTAAAGCTTGACCAGTTTATAAGCAACAGGAAGCATACTTGTAATGAGAAGATCCTGGCTACCTCAGCTACTAACAATGTTACCAGCTCTACTTAGAATAAGAAGAATGAATTAATTTCCTATACCTTTTTTTGAATAAAATTAAAAGAAAGCAACTACACCTCTAATTCAGATATTATAGAGCTGTAGTAACATGAAGATAGCAGAAGTCTTTATTTGGGACAAGAGTGGAAAATGTCTTTCCAGACTGGTATCAAACTATGAATGGCGGCCATGCTTAATATCCAGTATGGGTCTTCACAGGGTACAGCAACAGCATTTAGCCTCTTTAGGGATTTGCCTTTGAAATTAATCTGGCTGACAAACTTCTGGTTCCAAAAGAAATTGAGCAGTCTCATTTTTTAGCCAGCTGCTTGAAGCAGTCTGAGCCACTCTTCTTATCCCAAGAGATACTTCATTGTTTTTAAGGAGTTTTTGGGGTTCAGAACATAGTATCATAGTATTAGTCAGGGTTGGAAGGGACCACAAGGATCATCTAGTTCCAACCCCACTGTCATGGGCAGGGACACCCCACACTAGATCAGGCCGGCCAGAGCCTCATCCAGCCTGGTCTTAAACACCTCCAGGGACGGGGCCCCAACCACCCCGTGCTCAGCTCACTTAATACAGTTCCACATGTCTCTCTCTGCCTATCATCTCCACAGCAATATAGACAGACAAGGTCAGATTTTAAAACTTCCATGAAGAATGGAGGCTTGGCTTCTCACCTTAGATGCATTCTAAGAAGGCCTACAATAAAGACACACACAATGCTGCCTAGCACTTAAGAAAGCAGGCTCCTCTGTGACTCCTTCCAGCACTGTGACTATGAAAATGCCCTCCTCAAATAAACTCTGCCTGGTATCATGCCAAGTAAAAAGGCCAGGCAGAAATCCTGTTCTCATATTCCCCATCAAGTCAGAAGCAGGCAGCACACTTGACTCACCATAAGGTAATTTGCCTCTATAAATATGCTTCTGAGAATGCTGGCAAGAATCCAAATACACAATAGTAACCCAATATAAAATAGGTATAAAAGGACAATGTGGAGTAAAACAGTAGCTACACCACACAACCCAATGGTAATACACACATCAAAGCAGTGGTTTCTTTAATGAATATTAAAGAATTTATGCATTGAGGTCCAATACCATAAATAAACCATTAAAGTACTGTCTCTGTTGGGGGGTTTGTACAACTTTGAGGGAGCTGCATACTGCAGTCTGTCTCAGGGATCCTGCTTCTTGGAAAGACTGAAGACCACAAATTAGCTTCACTCAATACTTGTACATTGAGATTCTGGACAGATTTATTAGCTCTGGATTTTTCGAGCACTCCGGCATGGGATAACAGGAACTCTGCGATTTTTTCTAACTTTGTGTATATTACAACACAGAAGTCCACCCCAGTTTTAGTTATGCTACACAGCATTGGAATTCTGCTAGAAAAACATTATTGGGAAGGATTGAGGCTAGAATTTTCAAAAACATGTAAGCATTTCAAAATAGCTAGGTATCAGCTATTTGCCAACTCAACAGTCAACACATTTCAAGAAGTTAATGAAATCAGAAACTCAATGCCTGTACACTATTTTTAAAAAGAAATAAAGGAAAATAAAGTAATTGGATAATTATCTGAGTGTTACGCAGTATTTTCTCCTTGTGATGTTCTTCTGCAGAGTAGGACTAGCTTTTGCCAGACCTATCCAAAGAATCACGGAAATTTTGGGTGCTAGTTGCTGCATGGATTAGTATTGTTTTCTGAATAAAAAGGCACACCTCAGGAGGCTTTAAATGGTACTATGGATGTCAGTTCAGCAATTAGTCCTGTCTGCAAGCACAACTAGTCCACTGGCTCCAATAGGAGTCCCAGGGTGGTCAATGTAAGAACCACGCTTTCAAGCTTTTGTGAATTCATGAGCAACTGAAAAAGATGCATATGATTTTGAAATGGCTTTAAGCTGCAGTCTATGTCTACATCTTTTAAAATTAATATCCTTTGTATGGCACTTTTGTAGCATTAGAATCAACACCATTAAAAAGCTACTAGAGGTAAATGCAGAGGTCAAAATGCAAAACTTTCCCTGTAGATGGTAATGGCACTGGGAAAAGGTACCTTTGAAATAAAACTAATACATAAATTCTTATGATGTCACACTGTTTTGTGGATATCACAAATTACCAGTAATTCTGTTATGATCATATTCTGTATTCTTCTGCAGCAATTAATTCAGCTGATTCCTTATCAATTTGGGGGGAAAAAAAAATCAAGAATACTTTATTTTCAGAACTTCCTGAAGAAAGGTAAGTGAGGAGCAGTATCTTATCTAAAGCTTGGTCTAACCTAGAAAGTACAACAGAACAATAGGTGATCCTGAAACAAACATTTCTGCACCTGAACTGAACACAGGCTACAGTTTCACTGCAAAAAGTCACAAGATTCTAGCCGGCATTACTCAACTGGCACAAGTTTCTCTGGTATGTCTGACCCTTGTCTCATAGTAAGATACTTCAGGAAATGTTAGACTAGGAATCTTATAAAATCAAGCCAATTAATTTCTTTCTCCAACTAGAGCAAAAACAGTGTAAAAATTGACTGACTGTAGAATAATGTTGGGGCGGGGGGGGGGGGAAAGGCTAATGAAAATCCAGTTAATTATGTTGCCCCCTTCAAAATGCTTCTGATTCAAGACTGGCTTTAACTAGCTGATAGACTGTTAGCTCAAGCACTACTCATCAAAGCATTTAAAATTTGTTCTTGAAGCACATGTGTTAGAACAAAGCTTACTATCAGTGACTGCTTTTGGATCAGGATTTTCCTATTTACATGTAAGTGATTCACACTTGCTGCATATTCATCTTACTTGTTGGTCTATTACCAACTCATTTTCAAGGTGACTGTTTTTCAGGCTTTTAAGTGTGATTTTTAGTCTTTTCTCCATGCAGCTTTATATTTCAACAAATTAAAAGGCATAAAGGACCAAACATACAAACCAGTCCAGATTTTTTCTTCAATTTAACATCTCTTGTTTTTTTCCTTAGAAGAGTGCTAAGACAATCACACTGGTGCCCTAGAGACTGCTAAAATTATTTTAATGTACCTTAAATCTCTTCCAACTTAATTTTGTTTTTCCATGATTATGACATACTGTGCAGCTGAGTAACTGAAAGACCATCAGGAAAACAAGAAAACTGTGCTGCAAGTATACAGCTATCATTCAGTGGTTTAGAAAGTCTTAAATCTAAACTAACCAAGTGATACTATTTTCTAAATTTTTCTTCAGTTACTTTCAAGACAAATGTGTAACCAACTTAAACACTGCTAAGATGGTAAAAAAGGCCAGAATGAAACTGCGTAAGGACCTCAGCAGTAAAGTTTTTAGTAAATATCCTTTGCAGACTGACCTTTGTTTTGTCCTAGCAGACAATCTGAGAGGGTTTGGGGGTTTTGTTTGTTTGTTTGTTTTCAAGACAAGTATGAGTTGCTGGGTTTGCCACCATATTTGCTACCAGCAAATTTTATTTTATCTTTTAATCAGACCTGGCCAAAAGACAGGTTTTAATCCAATGCATTCATCTGAATGAAACATAAAAGTAGCACCATTTTGCAATACACAGTTGCAGGATCAGCATCTTAACAATCCTATCTGATACTTTCCAATGAAGCATAAAAAACCTGGGTTAAAATGGAACTAACACCTGAAGGTTTACGGCTTGATGTACAGAGAGTCGTACAACCTCAGCTTCCTGGAGCACCAAGTGTCAAGATGCATGTTTCTGGGTCAGCCTGTTTGCCATTTCAAGATGTATAGAAGCTTCTCTCAGCCGATCTCTCCTAAAAGCATTTGATTTCTTGAATTTTTAAACATTTCTGTCTTCTGCTCTCTTGGATTTTTTTAAATTGTATTATACAGATCTTAGCTAAACAAATCCTAAAGGGATAAGGTCAGCAAGCCTCCATGGACTAGCTGAAGGAGCACAATGAAAAGCAACGTTGTTAAAGGAAAAAATCTTAGACCACTGCTTCTACTTCTTTCACGAAATGAAAAATTACTGTTTTAATTTGGGAAGACATTAGCACTTTGCTATCTTATGAAGCATGTAAGCCCAACTGCATTCTGACTCAAAAAATTCAAATCTAAGCTAGAAAAGAGTTCATACTAGTAAATAATCTCTTGCTTTGAGCTTTTATGACTCTTGCAATACTTATTGAAGGTTAATGAAGTCTATAAATCAAACATACCAAATACTTAAGTATGAATATCTGTATAGAATATATGGATGTGCTTTGAGCTCTCTGTCCTTTCAATACTAATATTAGCTACATTGCAAATAACAGTGAAAGGACAAATGACTTGTATATCTCAGCATGTATCAGTAAATTTCCATAGTTAAAGAGTCCGTAGGATAACCTTGTCTGCATGTACCATATAAATCTGCAAAAGAAACAACAAACTATCACTGGAGGTAACAAAATACAGAGGCAAGAATCTCATAACATCATCCTTTATGAAGTACAGTCATCTGTGTATTGCGATACTTTTACATTGTACTCAGTTCAACAAGAACCTATTTCTTTTAAGTCATTTATACTATACATACATACATACATACAGTGCACTGATTTCTGCCAACGGAGAGATTTTCTTTCTCCAGAAAGACAATCTATGCATATAAAGATTTGAAAGATAGGATGGAAGCTCCCAGTGTTTTAACAGCCCGTTATAAAAAATTATCCCTCAGCAATAAAAGCCCAGGCCACTGGCTTGAGATCAAGTCAAAAATGGGATAATGCAATTTAATTGAGAGAGAGAGACAGAGATGTGGTCTAAAAAGCCTAGGATTCAGAGAGAGAAAAAATCCAGAGAGAGTAAAAGACAGATCAGCTCTATTTTCAGTTCAATCTAGCTGTCTCTCATATACAAATCCACTGGATTTTCTCTGTTTTCTTATTAAAAAAAATTACAAAGGACTGATATTTGATACTCGTAATTTTTTAATAAAGGGAATAAAATGTCTCTAGAAAAAACCTATACTAACAGGTGACAGGGAACAAAACAGCATTTTGTTTTAAATTTGCACAACCTAATTTATAGTAGTAAAGTAGAACCTAAGAGTTCTGGTAAATGTCAGTGCAGTCATGTTCATTACATAAGTTGATAGGTATGAAGCGAAGTCTCTGTAGGCCCCTCAAAAATTGCACACAGCCGATTTAATGCAAACCAGAAGTCACTGACTGCTGGATGAACGTTCGGTTTCATTCCCACATGAATACAAAGACAAAGTAGGGGGAGGGGGCTTCCTCCTCGTTTATTTACAGTTAAAGGGTGGATCTTGAGGAATGAGTATGAGACCAGTGAAGGATGGCTTTGGTTTATGGGAGGACACCTCCCATTTTCCCATTTTCCAGCCATCAGAGTGAAAGCGCCTGGGCTGTGTGTAACCTCCTCCCCCATCTTGCATCTGCCTTGCCCAATCTCGTCTGGGGCTGCTCCAACAACAACATCTGCTTGGCAGCTTTTCAAACCCATGGATAGTTATCTAACTGAGGCTTTTGTGCTGCAGTGTTTATTCTATGTGAAGAAATGCCTCCTTAGTTGAAAGAGTATTTTAGAAAAACTGTGCAGCTATTAGCAAGTGAAGCACAAAGCTAATAACTCCCACCTGCTCATCAGATTGATTATGACATCTGAGTCATTATAACTCAGAAAGAACACACGACTGCAGACTTGTCACATGTAGAAATAAACACACTTCACATTAGGGAAAGGAAATACATGGCAAAAAGGTCCAGAACAAATACATCTAACTCCCCACATTTAAGTTATTAAAAATGAGCATTATTAGCTTGCCAAAGGCAAAAACTGAAGGAGACAAGCTAGGAGTGGACAAAAATTTTCTGTAGAGCATATCTCTATGCCTCTGTATGGGCTTTGAGAAGAAAAACATATTAAAACCGTGATCTTCACAGCAGGCGTGTAAATCAGCATGTTCTTCTGTGAGAAATCTTGCTTCTGTAAGATTCCATAACAACCCAGAGGGAGATATACATATATCATCTTCATTTAAAGACACATTTTCAGACTGAAGCACACTTACCAAGGACAAAGGGAAAATACTGGGGGGGATGTTAGGGTTGAAGGGGTGGAATTGAAGTCTAAGCTAAACTTTGACTCCCTGGTAAATAGCAAAAGCAATAAAAATTTCAAAATGTGAAATATCTGTAAGTCAGATTCCACTAAGTTCAGAGTGTAAAAGTTAAAATACACACCACACTTGATTTTCAGATTTTGCATTTAAATTTCATTATTGAAGCTACTGGATCATTCTTCCAATCCCAACTGAAAAGGTTAAATCACACATATTCTGGTTAAACTTCTAGAGGCCTCTGGCATTCATAGACATGGTATCCATTTTCTGTTCTTTGTAGCACTTTTTTCCAGAAAGCACGATTTTTCACTGTAAAAGACATGGCCCTGCACCTCACTATAGATTTCAATCCCAAAAGTTGTTCTTAAATGCAAAGTGCGGTTGATGGCTAATTAATTTTAAGTAATTCTCAGACTTATTTATTGCCAAATTAAGTTACAGACAAAACATTAATATGTTTATGTATTGTGTTTCAGTTTAGTGGATAAAAAAAATGTCTAAGTACTTTAATAGCACTAAATACATAAATTGTCTTGCATTACTCCTGACTCACTCTTTGTCAACAGCTCTTTCTCCAGAACACCACAAAGTATAGCTAAGTAGCTTCTCTGTTACATAGAATCCACCCTCAAGAAACACCTCTGTAAGTACGTATTTCTATCATTTAGAGAAAAAGAGCCCATTTCCTACGTAAGTCACTAAAGAGAATCTGAGAATTAGGTGAGATACTATTTGTTAAAGGTTGGCTTCACCTACACTGTTTCTCCTGTCAGTGCACACTTTTCAGTGTTTTAGTAGCAACCACCACCCTTTGCAAATAAAGACCTCCAAAATTATTTCTGCTGAAAAAAAATCCTGTGGAATTGACTCCCAGACAAGACGATACTGGTTGTCTAGCCTCTTCATATTTTTAAAGTAATATGTATGCTAATTATTGAGAAAACCGTGTTGAAACCTCATTTTACCTACCCGCTTTTATTTTGTTAACCTTCAATTATATATTTTCCCTATTTGAAATAAGATTTTAGATTATTACATCCACTTTTTCATGTAGCCCAAATTTGAGGAGCACAAAAAGAAAGTAAATATTAAAAAGGTAGCCCTTGCTTTGCATTTTCCAAATAAGACCGACAGTCATCCTAGAAAATACATTACTATCACTTCAATACGTCAGTGCTGCAGAACCACAATAATACAGAAACAGGAAATACATTAATCACACACTCAGACTGCTCTACACAGATGTACATGCCTGGGAGGATAATCCTCATATTTGGTCTTCTCAAAAGCTCCACTTTTCGAGAAATCCTCTGCACTCCAGACTTGATGGCTTGTTATTGAAGCCTATGGCTTCTTCCACAATAGGATTACATTTGTAGACAGAAAGACTGTGTTCCTCCCTGCTTCACTCATACTACCAGTCACAGAAGTGTTTGTGATGCTGTCCCTGCAACTGGCTCCTGCCCTCTCTCATTCATGTGCACATACCGCTCCCTCACACCACACACACATGCAAAAGTGAAGAAACAAAACAAGGAAGAGCATGGAATATTCTGGATTCTCACTAATTTTAGTTTCATGGACAATTTAACAAAAAGGAAAAATAGTGTATGAACAGTTTTTATTCACTGAAATAAACACGAATAATTCAATTTGTAGGAATGTACAGCTTCTGTTCTTACTGTAAGAACCCATGAAGTATATACTGCTGTAGGATATGTTGCCCTACAGGAGCATTTAAGTGCAGCTATGAAAGACACTGAATCTGGCCTTTAGCTAATATGTTTAGGAGTTTCTAACAGGAAAGGAAAATTTGTTCTCAATCAGTACACTGTTAATGAATTTACAACAGTGTCCATGACAGAAGGCTGAGTGGTAACACCAAGTTACAAAGTATCTAGTAAATCTGGACTTCTTGTGAATGCTCTTTTTTCCCAAAATATTGTATCATAACAAATTAAGTAGATGCACAGAATTTATGGGTCCAAATTTACAGACTCTTATTTCCAGATGCAACATCAAAGTGAGAAAAGTTAATGCTAAGGTGGTAAAAATACTTTTAAAGTTATTTTTTAATAAATGGTTGCCACAGTTATGGAATTCCTTTACCATGATGAATAGTAAGTGTGCATTCCAAAAAAAGCACATCTAGAATATATGAAAGCTCATGCACCCACATACAGACACACACTGCATATATGTTATGCATGCTAAAGTGCAAGAATGGAATGGTATGCAAAAAGTGTGCTCTGTATCAACCACACATGAAAAATAGCTTTATATGGAATTTTCTGACAGATTACCAGATTAAGCAGCATTGTCATTGAACTCTTAAAACTGCTAAAGGACATGCCAAAGAGAATGTGTCTTTCTCAAAATTCTGCAGTTCCTAGATCTTTTACAAAGCACACTGCTTCTCATATCCATTTAATCTCTGAATACATCTTCACCCCTGCTTCCTTCCCAACAGTATGTGGTCTTGAAACACAAATGTTCAAGTTTCCTGGAGCTTAGCAAAAGAGGAAAAGTCCTGCTCCCAAGAGGCAAAACTTAAGGCCCTTGGAGTCCCTGAAGTTGTTAACTACAATACAACATATCATGGCACTTCACCATAATTAGCAAGCGGGAAACAGCTTTTTTTTCACCTCCAACAGCATTAAAGAGATAAGGCAATGAATACCAGATCCTATCTGCAGACACAAAGGTGTCTGATCCAGAAAGTGCTTATATGGACAAGGAGTGACATTTTGTGTGACAAAGCAGGAAACAACAACAACCCTAAAGAAATAAATAAACAGGCATAAGTATGCTCAAAACCATTTGTAGCTGCAGACATTGTTAGCAACAATAGTATTAACATGTAATTGGGGAGGAAATAAAGGGGGAAGCCACTTAATCACAACCAAGATAAACCTCCTGTGATTACTTCTGCCTTTTAAAATTTGTATTGATAAATGTGGTCTTCAGAATTCCTCCTAATTTTATATGTCATCTCCTCCTCCTCCTCTTTTATGTGGACATACTATTTCTAAAAGTGCTACTCTGGGTATTGAAAATGATTTAGACTGAAAAGGATTCATTTTCCAGCCTTTTGTAAGTAGCATTGCTTGTGTGAACAATGCCGAGCAACTTTATCTCTCCAACCAGCTTTTGACCGTGTGCAAAGTTTCACTTTGGAAGTGAAGAACCAGAGAGAGTGCAAACCTTTACTTCTCTGTAGCTATTCATCATGCTGTTGAAACCAGTTCCAATACCTCAGTGCCCCTAAGAGACTTCTAATTTAACAGAAAAAGTCCAAATGTACTACATTCTCAGTTTATTCAGGTTTTTCGGGGGGGGAAGAGAGGAATAAAACACAAGGAAAATACCATATAAAATATGCCTGCTGATGGCTTCAAATCCCCCAAATTTGAAACAAGACCCACACAAAAAGAGTGGGGATGCTAGTTTCCTCTCACCGATCGACCAATGTCCTTTAATGATTTTCTGAAGGAATCACATCCAAAAGGGAAACAGTTTTTAATTTACCCCTTCCTATTCATTCTTTGGTTTCTCTGCTGAGATTAGCAACTGTTTCAGCGTTCTTCTGTTCTTCTATAAAACAGATGCCAGTACACCAAAACCCAGACTAAACCTTCAGAATTCTCCTTTACACCAGTGTGATCACATTCTTCAGCAGGGAGTTCTTAAAAAACTTTTATTCTAGATTTCAAATGGTTAATCACAGTGATAGAGCCTAGTGTTTTGAGGGCAGTTTTTACATTTTTCAGACTGATACTAGCCTATGCTCAACATCATTAATTAGTGTATGCATTCAACAATAGTGCTTGGAAGAAACACTGCAGAAGCCAGGCCGGCCACAGCCCTCCTCTGAACTGCAGCACAGCAGAGACAGGAACATCCAGCACTAGCACAGAATAAAAAGAAAAAAACTCCAAGTGTAAGAGAGATTGGGTTTCACGGTCTGTGTTTGTTAGGAGAGTTTTGTTCATATTTTCATATACTCTGCCTTTTGCTACAGCATCTTTCCGTGCCAAAGGAGACATTGTAACAGCTATTCCACCACGGCTAGGATGAGCGTCCAAATGCGTTGTGCTGTCTGCAACTACACTTTCTACTTCTGTTCTGAATCATGCTCAGTTACAGATTATACCAACAGGGTGTATGTTTCTGGTACTGGGTGCCAAAATTATTATAAAAAGCAATGTAGTTCACTGTCATTAAGCCAAACCAAAACTCTGTCAGTGCCAAATGTGGCACTAGTGCCAACAGTTGTCTACTGTTAGACTGTACCACCCATTTGGGGATCATTCTTCCTCTCTGTGCAATCAAACAGCCAGACTCTCTTCCTCTGGAGCGATGCATCAGTGCTTTGCTCAGAATTTCAAACTCACTTTTGGATGCAATAGAAACCTTCCCCCCACCCCTGGCTTCCCCCAGCTGATTTCAGGTTTAAATGAGAACACAAAACTACACATATAAAAGCGGGCTTATATTTTGACAAGGAAACCCCTAAAAATAAATGTATATAATTTTACATGAGAACACAACTTCATCTCTTTTTCAGGTCTATTGGAATGCCCAATTCTGTATTTTAATTTCTTAGACTTCAAGAAAGGTATCCTTTTTCCCATCAGATGAAAATTAATGTTGTAAAGGTAATATTTAAAACCTTGCCCCAAATCAGCAAGCCTAAACAGAACACAGAACACTTAAAACCTGGTACATAGCTTCTGGACTCTTATACATGCTCCTTATCAGGATTTATTGACAGTTCCAAAACCACAACCTCTGAAATACCACAGCAATTTCCTATTTTAGAAACAAGGTAATAGAGCATTCTCCAAGACAGCACAATAGAATAACCACAGAGAATGGCAGATTTTATGTCGATAACCACTGCACTGTTTTTTATCAAGTGCTTCAAAGTGTCTTACAAACATGACTATGTCTTATCACAACTGGGAGATAAGCAAATGTATTAAGAGTTTTAGTCTAAAAGCTGAGCAGCTGAGGAACCTATTGATATCCAAAGGAGTTGGCCTTTTACCTCCATTCAGGCAGGAATTAATGATGAGCTCACCACTGACACAGAAGAACTTGACCCAAATTCCCAGAGAACTGATTTTACAGAACCCAAGTTCCTGACTACTGGTCGGTAAAAACTAAAACAGATAATTTATACTCTGAATGGGTGTTTGCAAAATGAAAATGGATCTTTGAAGCATCTGACAAATCTGTACACAAGTACAAACACACAGATATTGCATTCATTATCATAACATTTTTTTTTTATTAATAACAAACTAAGCCAGAAAATTAAGCCAAGAACAAATCTTTTTTATCATTTTAATCAACATTTACCTCAGGAAATTAATTTGGCTGCTTTGAAGTGAGGGATAGATAGAAAGACTGTTTTTATTAAAGTGGATGTATTTTTGTGCTCCTGCAAATGTAGAGTAGCATTAACTATAATGCTCGTTTTCATGTTGTTTGTTTTTTTTTTATGCACATCTTCAACAAATTTTCAATCCCAGTTCTGCTCACAATTAATTGTTATCCTCACAAAAGTCATTACCAAGGAACTGTTTTTTCTATTAAATGTTCAAGAAAAAAAAATTACTGCATTTCATTCTTGGCATCAATGGAATTTCAGAGAAAGTAAGTTCATTTCTAGCCTTCTTTTTAAAAGTCCAAAATACAGGCAACATATAAATGGCTGAATTCTCTCTTCAGTAGCCCATCCACTTCATTTACACAGGAAAATACGATAGAGGTATTTTATGTAACAGTCTGTTCACACCGGGCAATCACTTTAGCATTGTCCAGAGCTAGCAATGCCATCATATTGCTAAACTCTGCCAATGCAATAAATTTCCCTGCACGAAAGCACTCAGGACAAGTTGAGAATGTTCACACCAAGAACTGGTACAAAGTTTTTACTGGACTGTAGAAGAGAGTAGCTAAGTTTGCAGCTGTGTTTATTTGGCTTGCTTTAAAAAGCTTTCCATATTTAGGGAAAACCCTAAACCCATTTGAAGGATAATATATATATAACACTATTGCAATTTCTCTGTTGTTTGAGGGGAAGGGAAATGTGCAAGAGACTGTTGCCCTGAAGAATCATGGCATTTAGTTTTGGAGCTTCCAATCACAAAACTAAAGTAGGCAAATGCACAATTTAATGTCAGAAGTTTTGAAATTTACAAATCAGTCCTATAAACCTAAACCACAGTTTCCCACACAGATGCCAAATAGCTGTTTACCTACAGTAACAGAGATTTCACTCACACCTGCACGATTTAAGCTCACCCAAAACCTCAGCTAAAGCAACTGGTAACATATCTCATGCTCCTTACACATAGAGCTATATTTGAAAATCATGTTCAAAGTAGTGAGTATAATTGTTGAAGTCTTCTTGGGCTGTGCCAAGTCTTCAAGAAATTTCTTGCAGAATGCAGTTCAGATGTTTTGCGTATCTCATATATGCTTACTTAGAGTAAGTCTGAAGGAAGCATGGAGGAAGAACAGGCATGTCTCACTTCCTTTTTTGTTACCTATTAAGGAAAGGATTAATACCCCATGTTGCATGTAGTGAATGGCATCTTCTTCCAACAGGAAAGAATGTTCACTAATGCTGAGTGCACTGGGTGATAGTAGGTGTCCAGGCGTTGACAGTGGGGTCTGCATGGGCAGCTTCTGTGCAAGATTTAGGGGCTGCCCTGAGATGGAAACAGCCAGCTCAAACAGATGCACTATGGGACACAGCTGAGTCGAGTCCCTCAGCCAAACTGGTGGTGTCTTTGGGAAGATGCATGAAGAAAGGGCAAAACAGTGAGGAATGCAGAAAAAAAGGCATGAGAAACAACCCCTCAAACACCAAGTTCATAGAAGAAGAATATGGAGGAAGTGCTCCAAAACCACGATGGAACAGGTATTTCCCTTCAGCCTGTGGAAGGGACCATATCAAAGCCTGTGAAGAATCCTACAGCAGGTTGGTATTTCCTAAAGGACTGCAATCCAGAAAAGATCCACACTGGAATAGGTGAAAAGCAGCAAGGAGAGGAGAAAGGAGCTGTTAGGGACTGAACACAACCCCTATTCCCCATCTGCCTGCACCATTAGGGCCAGAGCTGGAAGGAAGTAGAGGAGTCAGGAATGAAGGAGTGAACTTGAGCCAGGAAAAAAGGGGAAGTAGCAGGAAGGTGGTTTAGTTTTTTCTTATTGTCCAACTGTGTTTTAATAGGCAATAACTTAGATTGATTCTCCCCAAACTTAATCATTACTACCTATGACAGTAATTTGGAAGTGAGCCTCCCAGTATATGCAAAAACACTCCAGCTTTCTTGCCTTATTTTCTCCCCTGCCCTGTTGAAGAGGCAGAGAGCATGCCTTGGTAGGCATCTGGCAACCAGCCAAGGTAAACCTACCACAGCAAGAAAAGACAAAACACAGCTTGTTTTTCTCTTATGACAGAAGATGTTGTAATTACCTGTTTGTCCTAAAGAACTGTCCAGAATAAAAGCCATAAACTCAGTTTATGGTATAAACTGTCTTCCATTACTCTCCATCTTTCAGTATACTCTCTGTTCATCAATAAAAGAAATACAGTGAAAACTATCAATTGACAATATTATCACATCTGAGGTTTTGAAATCTAAGGAAAAGCAGTTTTTCTCTAATTTTTTACACAATATCTGCAATTGTTCTGCTGAATGTGGACATTAAGTCTGAAATGCAGAGCACAGATGCATCTACTTCACTTTCTTACACATACAATTTGTAATCAAAAAATGTATTTGTTCACAAAAAGATTTAACTAACATTGAAAATTTACCAGAACAGCTATTCTGGTATAACATCCCTTTAGAAAGGTTGCTTTGGAATAAGAACATCTTTTCCTCTTCTCAAGCATCCTTCCGAACTTCAAAAACACCTGTGCTCACAACCGTAACTTGTACTGGAATAATTACTACAGAATATATTACATAGGAATTACATACATATATTCATCTAGAGTGGTAAAGAAGCATGAAAGAAACAGATTTATTCTTGTAAAACTAAAGGATGAACTCAAGATCACTTAAAAATTGAAATGGCTTTTGAGCTATGACTTCACTGCATTGTATTTCAAAAATTTAGAACAGTACATCTGCTTTTTCAATTTAATATTTTAACCAGATAGGTTCCCAGACTAAGTTCATACCCTGACTGCCTAGAGACTTCCTGACAGCATAAAATAGAGATCAGCAAAGCAGTGAGACAAGCAGCCACCAGCAATAAGGCAAAAGAAGGCTGCTGTAGGAAGCTGCGCCAAGGGGACTGGTGGGGAAGGGCTTCTTTTTGCAGCAGCTATCCACAAGGTCATCCAGCTGTTTCATGGAGTTTCATCCTCAAATTTATCTGAACATTTTAAAAATTTCACTGTGAAATAAAAGATGTGCCTAATGGGATTAACATAAGGAGCAATGGTTACTATGGGAAGGAACAAAATCATTTCTTGACTGGAATTTATATTATGAAGGAGTTTGCACTCCAATTCTACAGCCTCTGAGCTCTAGTCAATCCCATATTTTAAAAATTCAACAAAGAGTAAATAAATACTAGAAAACAAAGCAACTGGGAAAAAAGCAATGCTGACAACGGAGCACTCTTAATCACCAGCTCATTCCACATACATTACCTTCAGGAATTTTCCGTCAGTGGGAACACAACCATTCCCTGTACACACACATGAAAAACAGAAACAAAACAAGCAAACAAAAAAGGAAAGAAAGAAAGAAGGCAAAAGAATAGAAAGAAAAGGAAGGCAGGAAGGCAGGCAGGTATGCAGACAGGCACATTGCAATACATCTAGGAGTCACAGTAAATTAGTAGGGGTATATAATCATCATATCTGCAGTTCAAAGGTAACACACATAGTTTTCTGGTAGAATTCATACTAAACTCCTCCAGACACTCAGAGAATGTGCACAGGCAAACAGTACAGAATTTTTTAATCAGTAAGTCATTTGAAAGAATCTCCTGAAGTGTGCCGAGGCATGCTTCTGGTGCTGTGCCAAATTACGTGCTTCTGTTTGTGGCTTTCAAATATAGGTTACACAGACGCACAAGCATGCACTATTTGGCAAGTAGTGACAATGGCCTACTCAGGATTCAGCAATTCAAGCCCTACTTTAGTTTTACTAGGTGAAAGAAAAACTTCATTACATATTGTTTTGGGTTCTGCCTTTATATCCTTTTGCCATCTTCCTGCTCACTTGCCAAAGCAAGAAGCCCCTGTAATTCTAGAAGGTCCTTGTTAGATAATTCTAGTACAAGAATTTCAAACAGAAGGTTCAAATGTCAAGTGCATTTAAAATGGAACTTGCATTTGCATTTGCTGTTGTTCTAAAACACCTCAAAAATTTCCACTGTGGAAATTTATAGTACTTCAACTGCTGGCCACAGACCCATTTGGAAATTAATTAAAGGCAAAATAATTTGGAATGACAAAGTCTTGTGCCTGGACTGTGCCATAAGCAAATACAGATTTTTGCACAATACATACCATGGGTTCACAGGCTTACTATAACACCCATAGATTTCTTCCTTCTCTTACTTACCACCACAAGATTGAATGCCATAACTAGGGCAATACTTCTTGATTCTCTATACTTCAGAGCTTGAAATACAGGAATTTCAAACAAAGCTTTATTCTAAATTCTGCAATCATTAGAATATTCTGCAAGTAACAGACTTTATTCTGAATTTACCAGAAATATAAATACAGGTGTCATTGTCTTCTATAAATCACATATGAAACATCATGCAAGGTCAATCCATTTACAGTCTGTCACTTTCCTCAGTTTATAGGTAAAAATAATAGTTGAGTTACAGATGGGAAAATGTACAGAAACCAGGAAACTTTTTACAAAATTAAATAGAAAGGATTAGATACTGACAGTGGCTCATTGTTAATTGAGTCCCATGTGTGAAAGCTGAAGAAAGATTAGTTTATACAGCTGCTGCTATTTGTCAAAACATTGCTAACAAGGTACACATGTTAAATCTGTGTGTCTTCTTTCTCTCCCTGAAAATGAATGACCATGCTAAATTCTATGACAAATATTAATTAAGAAAAATCACTGTTATTTCCTGGGGAATTGAACTATTTAAATTTATTCTTCATATTTTATTACAATAAGCATTTTTTAGACTATTTTCCATCAAATGAAAACAAAAGTGTTTGGAGAGTACAGAGGTAAGAAGAGAAAGAAAATGAAGATTTAATATTGGTAAATTCTCCTCTCTATCTTCAAATATAAGTTTTCAAGGACTGTTTTGAAACAAAAAAATGTTGCAGTCTTTGCCAATAGAAACCAAGACCTTTCAAATCAAAAGCATGCATAATTCAACAAAAATAAGATGTTGTGTTCTGGAAATAATGAGAACTTACATTTATTTGGCTTTTATTACAAATTTCCTCAAAAAGATCCAGAAGGATCACAAACTTAATTGAGGAAGCTCTACACCTAGCAAACACAGAGAACAAAGTATTCTAGAACAAGCCCATCCCTTCATCCAAACTGCAAATGGGCAACCAGGTCTTGCAAAAAGAGGAGATATTAGCTGGAGCCACCTCTGATGTGGCTGTGCTAGGTCATATTACAAGAGAGGGCTACATTGCTAAGTGGCAGCTGGGTACTTCAAAGGACACCTGCTGAAAGAACACAAGCTGCTTCTAAAAAGTAACACCACCCCCTCCACTGACACATGGCCTGCCTCATCCCTGTCACTTGAGCTGGAAAGGAGCTATTTGAGAGCTCAGTATTGACCACTCCTCTGTTCATATTGCTATTATAAGTACCGGTGAATTTACACAGTATTTTGTAGGCAGCCGTATGCAAGCCTTGACTGTGCTACAAGCCAGCAGAGAGAACTGTGTGCCTTCTTGCAGCTATGTGCTTGGCTGGCTCAGAGAGCAGAGAAAATTTGCTGGGTCTGCTAACAAAATGCTATTTGAATATATCCTTCAATTTTCTTAATGTAAATACTGTGTAATCCACTTTAGCACAAAATACTTTCCTGGAAGGTGAGCTCAGACTTTTACGTAAAAATCAGCCTGTGACAAAAAGCCCAGCTACAGCAGGCTTCACATCAGTGCCCAGAAACATCCATAAATTGTAATTGTGCTCTGCCTTCTAAAACCGGGCAGCAGGAAGACCAATGCACCAAACAAGACTAATGCAAAAGAGAGTCTGGTGGAGTCAGAGAATCAATGGGAAGTATACTTATAAATGTTGGCAGGAAAGCAGCCCTACCTTTCAGTAGTTGCAAATGCAGTAATAGAGCCCATTTGAGTGGGCAGAGGGATCAGACACAGGATGATTGAGCTTCCTTTTCAACTTGCTATTGATATTAATTTTTTTTTTTTGCCTAAGGAAAGATGCTTAATATCTTAATGGAAGAATCTTTTTATTTTCTACAGACCTCTTGCAGGCTGCCTGTCAGACTTTTCAGTAGGTTCAGTACAATTAGACATGTCTCTTGCATGTCTGCACAACTCACATTTGGCAGATTATTTTCTTTTCATAATATAAATTAGGAAAGATTTTCATCTTTTCATATGTTGAGTGTGGGGACATATTCAGGAAGTATTTCTGGTGTTGAATTCAAATCTGTCTTGGTGAGAAAATAATATTTCAATGATTGCATGATTTTGGCAAGGAGAAAGGGGCAGGGAAAGAAAAAAAAAAAAAAAAAAGGAACCACAACAAATAAACTGTATTCTATATACTCTAAGAACATTCAAATTTAACTACCAAATAACAAAAAATTATTATACCTGTAAATGCATCTGTGTAATGGAGTTGAATCTCTAAATGTTACAACTTCCATTGTTACAGAAACACTGTTGTATGTTAGTCTCAATTACACACACTTCAACCTTGCAGGCAGCTGCCTTGTTTAAATGCGTCTAACAAATGTTAGCGAGTAAGCCAGGTAGAAAACAGTGGCTACGACACTTCACAGTTGAACTTTGATGCACACGCTGTAACCTTGCTTACATATTTGCATCACTAGTGGTAAAAATTGCACTGGTTCCATGCAGCAAAAAATGCCAGGTTACTGTAGAAAGTTATTGTCTGTAATTTACAGGTTTGCTGAGACACAAGGAAGAAGTGGTAAACACATACAACAAAGAAAGTCACAAAACAAAATAAGTCCTCTTTATGTCGTCATATAAACACAACAGATAGTGGTAACTCCTCAAACCAAAATTTAAGTAACAATTATGATGAAACCAAAAGAACGTATAGCAATGTTTTTACCTTGCAATTATTATTGGATGTACTTTCTCAATAGTATACTTTAACTTCACTTTCCTAGTTTGCTGCTAAGCTAGGAATATGGATGTAAATATGGTTGTCTACTTCTAATTCTCTCTGTAAATCATGCAGAGATAAACTATTAATGAACATATATTCTACAAATAATCTGATTTGGGGAATATAGGTAAAGGAGACCAAAGAAATTTTTTAAATACCAAGAGGAAGCAAACCACAGGAAAAATAAAAGATCATACAAGAAAGCACACCAAGGTCATTTAAAGCTTATGCTGATTTGCAGCAGGCCAAGAGTTCATTTCAACCACATAAACAAATTCATTCATACCATAAAATCTGGACTTGCTTAGATGCCTCAGATTCATTACTTATCAATAAACACATGAAAACACTACCTGCCATGCATGTTCAAATATTTACTTCATGCAGCAAAGAAAAAGCATCTTCAACTCTTAAAATCTGTAAGACACTTTCATTTTGATACCATTACCTGCGGCAGTCATACTTTTGTAATTTCCAGGATGAGCCTCTGAATTGTTCTGATAGAAATATACTCTTGACTTGTATGATTTTCTTTCACTGCCTCTACAGAGGTTGAATTGCTTCCAAAAGAACTGCCCTTTTTATCTATGAACACAATATTAATAACCTTTACCATTTCTTACAACCCACCATGTACTTCTGTAATTAACTATTTAATTTTAAAAGCTGTTAAACACACTGTTCAGTATGATTCCATGGATGGACCGCAGATTATTTAAATGGGTCATTTATATACTACAGATACCTAAACACCCCTTTAGACATTTTTGCTTGTGATAGCTATGCATTTATGCATGTTGACAGTACAAAAACAAACCTCACAGCTGTTTCCAAAGTGTTATGAAATTCAAAAACAAAGAAAAAGCTGAAAATCTAAGCATTTGTATGCATAAGAGCTGTATTTCTTCACTGACTTTTCATTTTAGTGCCAAAGGTACAATACACAAATGCAGCTGCTGTAGTAAAGAATGTGACATAGAACATACCTATCTTTTTGTGCTCGTGAAAATATCTGTTCTTGTTCATACCAAAAGACCTCTTGAATGTATATTCAGAGCACATTATCACACATGAATGGACTCAATCAGTTTAATCTTTTTTTCTTTTCTTTTTTTTTTTATCTAGCAAATAAGAAACTCCTGAGAATCACAGCATCTGTAGCGTGCCAAGTAGTGCTTTAGCACAGACTCCACAGTAAGTGTTCAAACAAGCACTATACACCGCAGTCTCAACAAGGATGAAGATCCTGCTGTGCTTGGTGCTGAACTGAGGCACAGGACATCAATCTCAAAAAGCTGGATTCCTTCTCCTTTCAGACACAGAACTCCAAATCTGTGTGAAAGTATTTCTAGAAGCAACAAGTGGCATGTTTATATAAACAACTGATGTTTCCCTTAGGTAGTCAGGAGATATTTTTAGAGGCAAATAAAGTGAAATTCTTTTTCCATTCCAAAGGTGTTCACCTACAGCAAGAGCCCCAAAACACAGCAAAATGACAAGACATCCTGTTATCTTAATGACTTAAGGAAACATATTGGTTCTGATGAAGAATATTGCTTCTCCTGAGATGCAAGACTGCAACACAAAAAACTACAGAGAATGTGACAAGGGACTACTTGTTGCAACTAGTCTGCTGAAAAAAACAATGGACTATTCAACACTAATGAATTAGCTTCCCCCTTGCTTAGAAATCAGTTTCACTTTCTTCTCATCCTGTCATAATCTGCTGCAATGTTATATTTGCAAATCCTGGCAAGGATTGTTCCCAGGTATACAAAAAAAAAAAAAAAAAAAAAAAAAAAAAGCCTTAAGCAACCAACTAACAAAATAAAACAAAATGAAATCCAGTGAAATTTAAAAGTTCTACAAATGTTAGTCACAGTATTTGAATTTAACCTGACACAAACGGAAGATAAATTCAGACCCTAAAGACACTATTCCTTGGTGGTTGAGCCAGGGAAGGCAAGTGAAATAGTGTACACAATTTCATTTGAGCAAACTGGCCTTATACATTTGCTATTTAAAGAATATTTGTCCTCTGAAATTCAAGAAGAAAAAAAAAAGAAAAAAAAATCTGCTGACTGAATTATCTAATTGCTCCTAGGAAACTAAGTTTACAATATGTAAATACAGGAACTTAGCACAACGGTTCTCTTTTTCTAATATATATATATATTTATATATAAACTTCATAGAGATTTTGCATATCTTTTTTAAAAAATATTTCACATTAATGTTTATGAAAATAATGTGTAAATTATTTTGCCTTCATCTCACGTTCTGTTCCCTGGAGGTTAATATTTTGCAATTTAAATACTTGTCTTGATAATCCTCTTCATTCTTCTCTTTTAGGCATTGTATGGTTGATTTAAGTTGTGCATTTAGCATAGGTCTGATCTTCCATAGAGTTCAATATGAAAACTAGAAAACACACTAAAATGTATTGTCCACTTCACAAAGCAATTAATTCTAAGCAAAGGGGGAATCTCACTACAAATCACTAATATAATGCTGCATTACTTCAGATCTTACAACATAAGGGGAAATGTAGGCCTATTCATAAGGAAGCAGAAATTGAGATAGTTTTAGTGTGGAGATACAGCTGACATAAGAGAAAAATCTATAGGGAAACATTTTTCCATCATAATCAAATGCCTGATTAGTTGTGAATCTTGCACATTTAAGGAAACTTAACCTGTAATAAAAAAAGGTACTGAGAAGAAAGTTACAGCTTGTGGATAGAAGCACCACCCTTGAACACACTGCATTCTCAAACTGAACTTCCATTTATATTCCAGCTTTTGCATATCAGCCAAAATACAGGCTATTAGGCTTTGTCTACTAGGCTTTGAACATTACTTTACTAATTTCAGACAGGTGAGAGGGTAGTCATCCGAAATATTGAAAATCATCCGAAAAAAAATCAAGAATATGCTATAGTCTAGAGGAATAGTATGCCCATGTCCACCAACTCTGCAGCTTCTGACAGAAAGTTGGCACTGTCAGCATATCTGACATCTTGCCCCTTTTTATCTGTTGGTCTGACAACATAAATAGCACTAGGTTCTTGTCCATTTTATAGCTCACAGAAATCCCAGACCACTGTCCTTGTCATATGCAGGGAATCCAAAACTCGGAGGAGATGCTGTAACTATTGTACATGCACTGCATCATCAGTGCAGCCTCCCACTGCTTTTGGACTTCAGGGAAGTGTTCCCACAAACACAACCAAGACACCAAGCTTTTCCTCTTGTATCTTCTACAGCTGTTTAGTTATAACATCTGTTATAATAAAAGGAACAGTGAATAACATTTCCTTTCTATATTCAGCTGCACAGCCCAAAGCATACAGCACACATACACTTGACATTTTTAGCCTATGCATCAAACAAGTCCAGCACTACGACTCCACATGCTCCTGTTACAAAACCAGGTCCACAGGAACAGGGAGTCAACCAAGGTAACACAGCAGCCTATTGTCCCTTCCACACCAGACCTCAAAGTCACGTGGGATGTTATCCAGAGGGACCTCAACAAGCTGGAGGTGGGCCCAGGTGAACCTCATGAAGTTCAACAAGAACAAGTGCAAGGTTGTGCACCGGGACTGGAACAACCCTCACTATCGACACAGACTAGAGGACGAGGTGTTAGAAAGCAGCCCTGTGAAGATTTGGAGGTGCTGATGGATGAGAAGCTGAACATGAGCAGACAGTGTGAGCTTGCAGCCCAGAAGGCAAATTGCAGCCCAGAAGGCAAATTGCATCCTGGGCTGCATCAAAAGATGCATTGCCAGCAGATCCAGAGAGGTGATTCTGCCACTTTACTCTGCTCTGGTGAGACCTCACCTGGACTACTGTGTACAGCTCTGGAGCCCTCAATACAGGAAGGACATGGACCTGATGGAGAGGGTCCAGAGGAGGGCCATGAAAATGATCAGGGGTTGGAGCACCTCTGCTGAGGACAGGCTGAGGGATCTGGGGTTGTTCAGCCCGGAGAAGAGGAGGCTCCAGAGAGACCTAATAGCAGCCTTCCAGTACCTGAAGGAGGCCTACAGGAAGGATGGAGAGACACTGTTTATGAAGCCCTGCAGTGACAGGACAAGGAGCAATGGATTCAAACTAGAGAAGAGCAGATTTAGATTGGGTATCAGAAAGTTCTTTATTATGAGGGTGGTGGAACACTTGAAGAGGTTGCCCAGGGAGGTGGTTGAGGCCCCTTCCCTGGAGATATTCAGGGTAAGGCTCAACAAGGCCCTGGGCAGCCTGGTCTAGTTGAGGAGGTTCCTGCTGACTGCAGGGAGGTCAGACTAGATGACCTTTGGAGGCCCTTTCTGGCCTGGACCATTCTATCATTCTATGATTCCAAAAGATACTCAGCTCTAGATGCAAAAAATACTACCATAACTATGCAGGTGTTGTGTGTTGGTAGAGAGCAAAGAAAGTGGATTCTACTCTTCCCAACATGACCTTAAATCTTCCCAAATACCTTAAATTTTATTGGAGACAATTCTCTCCATTTACAAAAACTTCAAAAGCAAGGTATTGACAATCATTAACCTATATGCCAGAGGTCTCTTTTGGTATACAAAATTATCTCTGTAGTCTGCAACACAAACTTCATACAACACACATGAAGAATGGCAGTGACAGCACACAGCTACACAGAGAACTTTCTTGTAAGTAAATAAAAATATACAGGAAAGGAATAGCAAAGAGATATACAGACATTTGCTTTTGGTAACCATCTACTAGCAACAGACAACAGTGCTACTTTTCTGCTACTTTTCTTTTAGCCCAGATAAAATGTTTCTTCAGAGTTTTCTTTAACAGTCATGAGATTATCACAGTTGGTGCAACAGATGTTGGTCGCTGGGAAGAATGGCCTGATCCTGTAAAACCTGCTTTCTCATGTGCAGACCCTTTGAAATCAGTGGGATTTATGTAAATAGGGATTTGCAGGATTAGGTCTACAGACTAGAGTCTGCAGTACTTCAGTCCTATGTGTTCCAGTTTTGTTGCCTGGGAACGCAGTACACCAGAATAGCTCCTGAACAGGCCAGGCATCCTTTACAGAGCAGTAAGAATGTGAACACAGTTCTTGTAACATGAATTCTGCATTAGGATTTTATATTACTGTAAAACAATCCCTTCTGAGTCAAAGAGAACAGACCTGATCCATATTAACATACAAAATCCAAGAAGAATGCACCTTGCATTTACAAATCTGAAGAAAGGAGACAAAAGTAAATTAAGGTTCTTTTCTCCTTTTTTTTGTTTGTTTATGCTTCAGTTTGGGTTTTGTTTCTGTTTTGTTTTTCTAAATGGAACACAACACTGAATGCACATATTATCTTCTCCCCACATCAAAACTTGGAGCTGCTAATATTTTCTCTACAGCAACTTTGTGTTACCAGAGACAGAAAAAGAGAGGCAACTATTCAGATGTCAACAGACCTGTTTAGCCCAGGGAGTTCAAAACTGGTGTCATCGGCAATGGAGATTGCAATTGGATTTGCAGTGGAAACTCCGCTACCCTCTCCTTCCATCCACTCCTGGGTAGTGTCCAATGCACCCCCTGCCCACCCCTCTCTAGCCCCCCATGCGTTGTCTTCTCTCACTTCACTTGCTCCCCATTTCTCACTAGGTTCTGGCAGGAGCTGAGTTATTGCGGCAGTTTCCATTGGCAAGGAGGCACAAACAGCCCTTGGCCACCAAGCTGTGAAATGGTGATAAGACTCAACAAAAAAAAAAGCTGATGAATGGTAGCTGCCTCTGTGGAGACACTCTAGGAAGAGCGTGCAAATAATGTGCTCAGTTTTGGGCCCCTCACTACAAGAAAGACATTGATGTATGGAGCATGTCCAAAGAAGAGTGAAAACCTAGACTAGAGAACAAATCTTATGAAGAGTGGATGAGGGAACTGAGCTTGTTTATTCTGAAGAAGAGGAGGCTGAGGGGAGGTCTTATTGCTCTATACAGCACAAGTAACAGGACAAGAGAAAACAACCTGAAATTGCACTAGGGGAGGTCTAGGCTGGACACTAGGAAAAATTTCTTCACCAAAAGGGTTGTAAAGCATTAGAACAGGCTGCCCACAGAACAGATGGAGTCATCATCCCTGAAGGTACTTAAAAGATGTGTAGATGTGGTGCTGAGGGATATGGTTTAGTAGTGACCTGGCAGTACAGAAATCAGCCATGAGAACCAAAGTAAGAGATCCTTGTCAATACTACACATAAAATTCAGGATATCCACACAAACCAGAAACTACACATCAAGCACCACATCAATGGACACAATCAGACTCATATGCATATATTATTATTATCAGAAAATAAAACACCCAAGTCTACAGCCTGCCCAAGTCATGGACAGCTTTCTGGTGTGTCAGTCACTCCTCCCACTTCTATATCATCAGCAAACTTGCTGAGAGCACACTTCATCCAGGTTATTGATGAAGTTGTTGAACAAGACTGAGACTGCACACAGTACTGGCCCCTTGGGAACACTAACAGCTACAAGCCTCCAACTAGGCTCTGCACCACTGATCACAACCCTCTCAGCTCTGACAATCCACCTCACTGTCCATTCATCTAACCCACACTTACTAATCTTACCCATAAGGATGCTATGGGAGACTGTGCAAAGCCCTTCCAAAGTCAAGGCAGACAATATTCAGTGCTCTCCCTTCATCTACACAGCTGGTCACACCATCACAGAAGGCTATCATATCAGTCAAGCATGACTTTCCCTTCATGAATCCATGCTAACTGCTTCTGACAATCTTCTTTACTTCTGCATGCTCAGAGACGACCTCCAGAATGAGCTGTTCCATCACCTTTCCAGGGATTGATTATGGCTCATTCCCTGGGTTCTCCTTCTTGCCCTTTTTTGAGCATCTTTCTAGTTGGACACAATTAGTGATGTGTGAGTCATTCTAGCACTTGTTACAACTTCAGTCTAGGTCTTGGTTCAGACTACAGAACGATCAGTATCATTAGTTGACTCTGCAATGGTCCTAGTCCTAAACCTGAAATATGTCTTTGCACACATATATATGTTGGAGAACAAACAACAGATTAATTGCTGGCCCTAATGCTGTGTTTGTGAGTGCTAAGAAGTCATTCAACATGTTCCAAAAAGGATTAATGCAGTATAACAAGTCTATTTAATTACACAAAGACCAGTGATCCTCATTTCATATAAGCAGCTTTTCATTTATTTGGAGTCTGTAAACAGAACAGAAATCATTACAGGACAGTTATAACTTCTGTCTCAGAATACTCAAATTATAGCAGCAATATAGTGAAAAGAATATGTGAAAGGCCAGGGAGGACTATATACACACACTGCATTCGTGTATGACAATGGAAGATTAGGCACATGTTTTAAAATATAACAGCACTCCTCGCTACAGTTCAAATGCAGAAATAATTCTTATGCTCCATGTAAGAATGTGGTATGTTTCCTTAACTTAAAAAAAAAAAAAAAAAAAAAAAAAAAAAAAACCTAACAATTGAGGCAGTTAAAATATTTACATACAGTTTTTCAAAAAAACAACCAACCTTCCTCAGATTTAATAAAACCAAAGAAATCCACAGCTCCTACATGAGCCTTTACAGTGACTGTACAGCAGGCAGTGTACTCATGAACAAATGCATATAAGGTAAAACACAACTCAATATAGATTAAATTATTCATCTGCACCGAGAAGGCCCAAGAAAATTTCCAGTTTTCCTTTCTGCACAAGTTGGTTATTCTTTAGCCAGAAGACAAACAAGAGAATCACTTCTGATGTTAACCCTTTCTTGGCTGTAAACTGCACTGTTTCAGTAACACCTGGAGAATGTGCATGGACAGACTTCTTATTATTTTTATAAATTAGTGCCACTTCCCACTCTGAGAAGTAAACATGGTAATTTTTTAGGTGTTAATGTTATAGATAGCTCTTTACCAACCCTGAAAAATCATCATAAAGGAAGGAACAAGAAAAGCAATGACTTAACAAGTAAAAGTAGACAGCATACTGGGTCCAAAAAGCACAAGCTACTAATTAAGTCTTTAGGAAAGTTTTGGTATAATCAGCAGGGATGTCCAAATAAGATCTCTCCATGACAAAATCTCAGATTAACCCTTACAAACCAATGGCCTCCTCCTCAGCTGCCCCACAAACCAAACCTGCCCAAGGCTGGGAGATCACAGTATCACAGTATTGCCAAGGTTGGAAGAGACCTCAAAGATCATCGAGTCCAATCTGTCACCACAGACCCCATGACTAGACCATGGCACCAAGTGCCACGTCCAATCCCCTCTTGAACACCTCCAGTCACCCCACCACCTTCCTGGGCAGCCCATTCCAATGACGAATCACTCTCTCAGTGAAGAACTTCCTCCTCACCTCGAGCCTAAACTTCCCCTGGTGCAGCTTGAGACTGTGTCCTCTTGTTCTGGATGAAACAGGACAACCAGTATATTCCAGATATAAGCACCGAGCATGCTCCTCTCATACTGATGTGCTCTGGTCTGAGATACTGACTCCTCCTCCCTTCAGTGAAAAAAATGGGGTCAGCCCAGAGAGGGATAAGGAACCAGGGCCTCCCCTGCAGGTGCTGCAGATGCCTCCTCTGCGATGGGCCAGCCAATTTTGTTGTCTCTCCCTACTTGGGCAAGTTTCTTCTGTCTGGGCATGAGAAAACTGGGTAACACATTTCTTTACAGCAATTAAACAAACGCCATTTGGAGGCTGGGCACCAGTACATGGAATTTGCTTGCAGTAAAGTACAAAAGGGTTGTATTTTTCAGATGGTACATATCTCAGTGTTTCCCAGTCTTTGCTGAGGCCATACTGAAGCAAGCAGGTGCACTCTATCACTGAGGCTGGTAGCAGAGAGACACTACGCAACCTGCCTGCAATCACGAGGTAAACCATGGCAGGGCTGGCACCTGGGACAAGGATTTTGAAGTCCTTGCAACTAAACATTGAGTCAGACTTACACTGTCATCACAGTGATAGCATTCAGCTCTTTGCGTCAGCAGGCCCACCCTCTTCCTTTAGACGAACTATACAACTGTAATTAAAAAAATCACACCTGGATTGTGGAGTTTCACACTGAAATAAAAGGCTAGGTCACCTGCAAGTGCACAAGAACACTGTACGTATACATATGATCTGGCATTCTTTTCCTTTAAAAAAAAAGGAAAGAATGAGTTGACAGAGAAATCAAGTAGACTGCAGAAATACAGACCTAATCACACACTGTAGAAGTCAAGTGGATAGTGCTGTAAAAGAAAATATGTTTTAAAGAAAATCAGTTTGAACAAATAAATCTAGTCACATGAGCAAAATCTTAAAATTTTTAAATTTATACCAATTACCTAATGACCACTGGATTACTTATTTACATATTTTGTAACGGTATCAGTACCAGCACATAAGCCTTCTTAACCTAGCAAGACTGTATCATGCCATCCAGTCACCGATTTCAAAAAGCACCGCTACCTAAAACCCATTCAGCCGATGATTAGATTTAATACCCATCTCAACTAAATTGTCCTAACAATCAAATTGTAGGTAATTACGGGAAGTACAAAGCCTACATCAACAAGCTGACATTAGAAACAGGAATTTACTCTAGGCAGCCTGTCAGTTCTGCCCTCATTGAGAATAATTCCTGAGGACAAGTAGTCTCCCTTAGAAATAAAATGTTGTACAAACAAAACAAAACAAAACAAAACAAAAACTAAACCAAAAAAAAAAGGCATTAAGATAGTTCTTTCTCTCCCTTTGATAAGTTCAACTATTACATCAAGCAGTGGCTCTTTAAGAAAATGATGTTTTGGTACTAAAGAAATAAAGTAGCCACTTATGACACAGACATGAAATGCTCCTCCACTTCATGTCAAGAAATCATTTTGATCACTCTTCTCCTGAAACTTTAAATATAATATATGCATATATAACATTTTCATCACAAAACATTTTCAAAGCAGAACCTTATTCCCACCACATCCCACTCAACACTCACAGTGAAGCGGGCCCTACTAAGACTGATGGTATTTGCCATTGAAAAGTGTAGTAAACCCATGCACCCTAAATGCACTGCAGCCTAAGAGAGAATGAAGCCCATAGAAGTCCTCCCTCTTCCACTACAGATGGCTCTCTATTTGCTGTCCTCCTCACTTCCGGCAGACAAAAGGTGGTGACATCAGAAGCACATCCAAGGGAGGACACAGACAGTCTGGAGGAACATTGCAAAACTCACTGAGGTGTAAATTTGGGACTGAGGTTTTCTTGTCAGCTATTATCACAAAGAACCACAGGAAACGGCACGGCTGCTGAACAATGGAGGGATCAAGGAGTACACAGCCATTTCATGACCCATACAAGTTAAGGTCAAGAGATTCAGGTAGCAACTTGGCCTGGGCATGAGTTACAGCACAAATGAATTGTTTTAACAAATCGGCTTTGGTCAATTAAACCTAACAAGACATGCTGCATCAGATAGCAGGGTTCCTGACACCAAGGCCAGGAGCTGAGGCCAGTCTCGTAAAACATATCTTTTAATATGGCATAACAAATTTAAGGTAATCCGTCCAGGAACTGCAGATGTCAGAAAAATAAAACCCAACTTGTCTTGACTAAGAGATGTATTCACACTTAAATCAGGGACACTGGAGTGTAGCCATCCTTTCAAGACATCTGGCTTCATTTTCAATGGCATTAATCATACAATGGAAAACTGATGCAGCAGTAAATATACTTGCCATCTCTCAGACACAAGGCATTTCCATATTAATGTTCTAAGCAAATCCAGCACTTCCTTGTAAGTTACTTCATGAAAAAAAGGCAGAAAATGGCTAGGGATTTTTCACAAGCAAAAAAAAAAATAACTCACAAGCAAATATATATATATACTCTGTCAATATTTTGATTACATTTAATTTCTGAAGACAAGGAGTTTGTAAATACTGGATTCTAATATGTGCACATTTCATTGTTTCTATTCTAAAGGAAAATGTATCACATCTTCTTAGAAGAGAGCTTGTGAACTGACTAAAAATTAAACTAGATTTAAGACAAATAGTTCATACTTATTTTTCACTTGTTTAAACTCATCCTTTATGGAAATATGCAGAATGATTCAGGTCAGTATCCAGTGATGATTGGGAAGACAAATGCATTAATTGTATATTCAGAAGCTAGATGTTTAACCCTCTCAGTTGTTAAATAGCTCCAAAAATACAGAATATACTTACTTGTGCACAGCATTTGTGTGAAACCAATATTAAAAAAAAACCATCTTTTTTCCTAATTTCTCAATAAACATGCTGAGTTTCTCAAACACAGTTCATTATCTGTTAATTTTTGCATTTCCTGTTCACTGTTTAAGACAAAAACTAGGGAGCCATCCTGTTCTGTGTATACCTTTAGTGAAGGTGCCTTTATGGAAGAACACTGGAAAACACAGAAGTCTCCTTTCTGCTTTGGAGGTAGGCAGTTGCTACTAAAAAGTGCAAGGTTTCCCCAAGGAAAAAGATAACTTAATGGTTTCATGGGCTTCAGCTAACCTTTGGTACAGTGCCATATCATGGTAACTTCTCCTTATTTATGTTCTATTTATTAGACTAAAGAAGTTGAAACAGTCCCAAACACCATAAGCAGTTAGGAGGAAAACGTTGAAATGACTCTTCTGATGTCACTATAAGTCGCCTTTTGGACTTGAGTAGGGGCATGCAGGCAAGAGGAATGTAACACGAGTACTGTGTCCAGTTCTGGGCTCCTCAATTTAAGAAGGACATCGAGACACTTGAACGTGTCCAGAGAAGGGCAACAAGGCTGGTGAGAGGCCTTGAGCACAAGCCCTGTGAGGAGAGGCTGAGGGAGCTGGGGTTGTTTAGCCTGGAGAAGAGGAGGCTCAGGGGTGACCTCATTGCTCTCTACCACTACCTGAAAGGTGGTTGTAGCCAGGAAGGGGTTGGCCTCTTCTCCCTAGCAACCAGCACCAGAACAAGGGGACACAGTCTCAAGCTGCAACAGGGGAAGTTTAGGCTCGAGGTAAGGAGAAAGTTCTTCACCAAGAGAGTCATTGGAATGGGCTGCCCAGGGAGGTGGTTGAGTCACCATCCCTGGAGGCATTCAAGAGGGGACTGGATGTGGCACTTGGTGCCATGGTCTAGTTGTGAGGTTTGTGGTTACAGGTTGGACTCGATGATCTTCGAGGTCTCTTCCAACCTTGGTAATACTGTGATACTGTAACACAATGGAGTCACAGGGCATGTAGGCAAAAGCTCTGGTTCTCAGCCTGGCTAAAAACATCCAAAACACTATTACTGATAAGCACAAATAAACTATCAACTCTTCCTCAAACAGACTGAAGCACCCAACAATCTGAAGTGCCCAACTCCCACCAGCTGTGGAAAAAGTTAGGAAAAAGTCACATGTCAATAATAAGGTTCCATTGTGGTTTTAAACCACAATGTATTTCAGAAAATGAAAGAACCTCTCTGAAAGGATAATTTGGTGGGAGGAAAGTGTAAGAAAGTCATCATTTTTTAAATAGAAAGGTAGAGGGAAAAGATTAACAGCTAAGCTAAAAGAATGTTCCTAAATTTACACAAAACTGACTGCTCCCAGACAGTGTAATATACACACCCAAATCAACTACCTTTTCTTTTGAACAAAGCTAATAATCTGAGATTTAACTCCCCTCTAATAGCTCCTAAGCTTTTCAAACCTCTTTTACTCCAATCTTTGCTGCTCTGAGACAGGTTTTTAGCAACAATAGTTAGAAAAAAAATAATTAATACAAGAGTGACAGAGTAAAATTGTGAAACCTCTCTGTAATGAATGACACCTTGACATCTCTCAACCAAACTGGCTAATCAAAAAGACCTTCTTTCCTCTTGACATTCACTTAGCATCTGGAAAGTGCCTCCAGATAAGGAATTTCTTCTCCACAATGGAAGATACAACATTAAGTTACACAATTAACTTAATTTTGAGATCATCTTAAGCCAAGTGCTTACAGCAAAACAACATACCCTCTTGTAGCTGAGATTGGAACATTACACTTTAGGAAGCCCACTGAATTACTCTGCTTGGTACTATGGAATGCTGCTCCAAGTACCTAAGAGCTGCCAAACGGAGAGGGACCTGGGGGTGCTGGTTAACAGCCACCTAAACATGAGCCAGCAGTATGCCCATGTGGCCAAGAAGGCCAACAACATCCTGGCCTGCATTAGGAACAGCATGGCCAGCAGGAGCAGGGAGGTCATTGTGCCCCTGTACTCTGCATTGGTTAGGCCACACCTTGAGTACTGTGTCCAGTTCTGGGCCCCTCAGTTTAAGAAGGACATCGAGACACTTGAACGTGTCCAGAGAAGGGCAACAAGGCTGGTGAGAGGCCTTGAGCACAAGCCCTATGAGGAGAGGCTGAGGGAGTCAGGGTTGTTTAGCCTGGAGAAGAGGAGGCTCAGGGGTGACCTCATTGCTCTCTACAACTACCTGAAGGGTGGTTGTAGCCAGGAAGGGGTTGGCCTCTTCTCCCTAGCAACCAGCACCAGAACAAGGAGACACAGTCTCAAGCTGCGCCAGGGGAAGTTTAGGCTCGAGGTGAGGAGAAGGTTCTTCACCGAGAGAGTTGTTCACCATTGGAACGGGCTGCCCAGGGAGGTGGTGGAGTCACCGTCCCTGGAGGTGTTCAAGAGGGGATTGGACGTGACACTTGGTGCCATGGTCGAGTCATGGGGTCTGCGGTGACAGGTTGGACTCGATGATCTTCGAGGTCTCTTCCAACCTTAGTGACACTGTGATACTGTGATACTGTAAACTCCAGAGGGTCACTAGTCCTTGAGATGCCTACATTACAATACTAGCAACAGGAAGGAGAATGAGGAAAAGCAGGGAAGAATGGAAAGCTAGAAAAAGAAGCATACTTGACATTAATCTTGCACAATTAACTTGAAAATCCAACCTGTAATGGCATTTAGTGTTTAATTATTTTAATGAAGTTTTTCACAGTTTCAATGAATTCAATATGCATGAAAATTATGAAATTTAAAACATAAATCTATTCTGTTATTTCAAGTACTTCCTTTACAAATTAGTGGTCTTATTGATAGTTTAAGAGATTTTTTTGTTGCTGTTGTTCCCAGTATTGTTCTTCTGTCTGAACCTACCATGAATCTTCTGTTTTCTATTATCTTCTTTATAGCTTCTTGCTGCCAACCTAAATGTCATTCATAAATTAACACTAACCTCTAATTTTCAACTAGTTGCACAGAATTTATTTAACCATAAGCCTCTTCTGTCTTAGGCATAATTGGTGCAATTTAACACCGTAAAAATTATTCCCCTTGTTGTATCAGCTTAGAAAAAACAGAAGCTAAAAACTCCTTCCTTAAATTGATACCTATTTAATTCTTGACTACAAGTGGAAAATTAAATACGGAAAATTCCCATTCCTTCTACATGAACCTGTATCCCTATTTGAGAGAAACTAAAATTCCAAAGGAAAAAAGTATATTCTTAATTCTTTGCATTTGCTGTCAGTTCATACAAGTTCAGACAAATGAAAACTGATAGGTAATGTTTTCACATCCTACACCATCATAAACAAAGGATCTATAATCACCAACTGAAAATCATTATTATTCCCATATATACAATATATTAATCTCCATTCTCTGCTGGCAAATGCTTCTCCCACGGTAATTTTCAGAACAACGGAACTACTCAAAAGTAGTAATCCAAAATTTTACATTAGAAAACTAGAAAATTAATCAATACAGTATTTTTGTCAGATGACACAAAAGTCTTTTTAAATTACATTTTCACACATGCATGAATAGACTGTATTTGCTCAAGGTAATATAACCTTTTTTAAAGGTTTACTAGTCCCTATCAGATTCTTAAGCTACAAAAAGCTCTTCTCATATGAATGCAGACAAAATATAAAGTCATACTGTTTCTGTGTTGTCTTTCTGATTCAAAATCGAGATTTAGGGCAAGGGATGAACATGCCATTTCACATATATTGTGTAAGTAACAAGCTCCTACAGCACCTAGACGCGTACAAGTATAGGCAGTAATAAGCTCCATTTCCTGTTGCTCTGAGGGTAACCGAAAATTTGCTGTGTAAATTCCAACAAATCACCTCGTACCTTAACATAACCTTCTGCAAAACTGTGTGTTCCCAGATGTAGTATTCAGATGAAGGCAAGTCATCAAAGTTAACAGAAGAAGGAACAATCAGCAATTCAACAGATTGATTGATTTTTCTAAGCCCATTATTTTTTTTATTAATTGTAGGTGAAAGCATCAGTGAACACAAGAAATACAAACCTTAATCCAAAATCCCTCTGGGTGGTGTGACAGACATATAACCACTATATGACTCACATGGAAAGGAAACTGTTTCAGATATAATTCTCATGGTGATTTTAAGTAGAATTTCTTGTAGTTACAGCAAACTAACCAAAATAATTTTAATTATATTTTTAAAAGACAATCAGTATTATTGCACTACTGTATGAGCAATTTTCTATACTTACTAAATGAAAAATGAAGTATAAGATTAAAATTACTATATAAACCTATTTTTAAATGTAAACTCCCTGTAAAAACAGATTCACAAAGCACAATTAGCTTAATAAAAATATCAAGCCATTGATACATCAAGTTCAACCACTCGCTCCTGCAATACAGATAAGTAACATTTTAAAAAGAGCTGCCATTTCTTTTGCAAGGAGAATGCATTTTTTTTTCCAAAGACAGTGCATACACGTTGCCAGGACTTAAGCAAAACAGTGATATTCCTGTCCAGTTGGGGATTAGCAGTTTGCCGGAATTAAGCTGGGGTGAAACAATTTAGAGTCAATGCAGATGCAACACTCTGCACTCCAGCTGAGGTTATCCGAAAATGTGCTTCGTAACAGCATAAACACACTACCAAAAACAGGATAGACCCATGCCCCTGGCCTAAGTCACTGCCGCAAGGAGGCATGTGGCAGCCACCCCTGTCTGGGTACCTGGCAACCTGCCAGCAAGGAGGGTGCCACACAGGACATTCCCCCCTACCACGGCTGTACAAGCCTGCCATGCCCTCACTTTCCTTCTCCTGTCCTTTGTCTTCCCCTCTGGCTGCTTTTTTTTTTTTTTTTTCCGGTTTGTTTGTTTTTTGGGTTCTTTTCCCTACCCCTCAACCTCCACCCAAAGACAAGACACAGTCTGGCAGTTCAGGGACTCACGTAGGCCAGGCTTCCTTCTGTGCAGCCCTCTGAGTAAAGGTGCGAATCCTTCTTATTAATTAATTAATGAGATAATAGCAGTTAACCAGAAAGCAATATTTAATGTTAACTATCTAGGAAACTTCCAACAGAAATTATTTAGTCCTTTTCACGATTTCCTACTAGCAAAGTCATGCAGCTGGAACTGTAGCAGCATCTTTATGGTGTAAGAAGTTAAAAAAACAAAAGTGCTTAAACAGTACAGTACTAAAGACATCTGCATCTATTTTCTGCGCTCCTCCTTGGATAGTTTAAAAGATCATCTCTACCCTCATCTTCAGAGTTTATTAACAGCTGGAAATGCAGGCTCCCCCAATTATATCACTCTCACATTAGGACAAAGGAGAGTGTAAACAGTAGCATGACTGATTTGAGAAATAGACTCTTGAGAGGTAGATGCATTAACAAAACTCTGTTAGTGTTCACCATTTACAGGTGCCATTGCTTCAGACTGTTAAATTACCAAAGCATTTCTCAAGGTCTACTATGCGTCATTCAGCGTGCGCTGAAACACCTAACATCAGGTTTGTGTTTTACTTATGCTGTGAAAAACAGCAAAGGTGATGCAGAGATTAAGAATTCTGCAGAAGATGCACACTACTATAGACATTTTATGTTCTACAAAAAACAGCAATGTAATTTATATTTTTTTTATTAGCCATTGTAAGAATACATAAAGCATCTATGAGAAGAGATTTATATTATCTGAGTTCTGTTGCAGAAAACAAGTACTGCAGCTTTCATTCACTCATTGTCAAAAACTTTCCAATGTGCCCACTGCAATGCGGATGCCAACCAACGAATCAAAGGCATTCAGTAACTAGACAAAGAGGATCTGATGCCAACCTCGGTGCCACTGGCAACCATTATTGGCATCAAGCACATTGTCTGCCTTTTTTCCTCCCTCTTCTGGCACTTGATAAACAAAATGGCGGTTCTTGTAGCAACGGGGACACAGCATAAGCACTGCACTGAATCAAATACCATCAGATGATTTTATGGACTGAAATGTGTTTCATACCAAATGAGAGACACTCTGATGCCTGACAGGGGAAAAACACAACAACAACAATAACAAAACCACAGTTCTGTCAAGAGAAACAACATTCATGACATTTTCAAGGTTTGGGCTTTTTTTAAAACTCAGGGCGGGGGGTATGGGGGTGGACCTGACACACACAACAAGCAGAGCCCCATAGTAGCGCATTACAAATAAGAAATCATTCTTATGTTTGATCACAATATGTATTTTCCATTTTCTTCCTCCATTTCAGTCAAAGGAGCAGCACTGCAACCTATGTCAAGTGACAATTTTTTCTTTTCTCTTTTTTTTAAGATCCTAAAGCACAAAAAGATGCTGAATTCTGAGGAAGATAAGTGAAAAGTAGAACCAGATGAAGTCAGTGACAGAAATTCTCAGTCAGTCCTTATTACTTCTTTCAAGGCAAGCATGGAAGCAGAAGCTTGTTTTATTAAGAACTGAAAGGATTATTGACACTTCTAGATCTGGAAATTGTCAATATATTGTAACATTACCCTGCACTGCAATGCGGATGCCAACCAACAAATCACAAGCATTCTAGGCTAAACAAAGGAGGTCTGATGCCAACCCTGGTACCACTGGCAACCATCACTGGCACTGGAACTATCCTTCCTCCTCTTATTCTTTTCCCCTTATTTTTTTTTAAACAACAACAAAAAAAATCAAACCTCTTGGCCTCTTTATTCACTTAATGTGATAATCCCTTCCTCATATTTTGTTCAAGAATTTAATAATTTCTATGTCTCCACTTAGTTTTTAAATTATACTAGTAGGCAGGTTTATATATTCCGAACGAGAAATAAAAAGCTAAGCAGTATATATACAATGAAGCATTTTTGTTTACTTCCTGTTGTCTTTTGCAAAGCTTGGTGTTCTTAATCAAGCGCACTACAAAGTGCCACAATTCACCTGCCTCAGCGAGTACAAAGAATCAAAGTTTGACATAATGAAGAAATGGTACTAAGACAACTTAATGTGCCTTCTTCAAGAAGGGAGACGACAGAACGGACAATTTACTGTGAAGCAGCAAGACAGATATTTTTTTAAAAAAAAAAAAAAAAAAAAGGAGTATACTAAGGGTGACTTGGTACATTGAAATTAGCCAGCTTCATCTTCTAGTACATTCTCAAAGTAGCATTGTGTAACTTTCAAACTTAAAACATTACAGCATGCTTGTATTACTCATTTTTGATTAGACGAGTTTTTAAATAAACTCATCTTCTCAGTCCATCAGAATCAATAAAAGCAGCTACACCCTGCAATTTCTTCTCCAATTTCAAATTACTGGCTTCCAACAACTGAAAAGTTGAAAGTGCCTGAGTACTCTGACTCTAGCTTCTTCAGCTGGAGAACTTATTTAACTGTTTTGCCTCCTTTGTTTTACTTTTAGAAACAGGTAAATCCGTCACAATTAATCAGTAAACTATATCTTGCTGTTTATGCATTCAAACTATCATTTGAAATTCCCTTGACAAAAGGAGTTTAAACATACAAACTACTTGTAGTTAAGCTATTTTGTTTAATGCTATCAAAGATCTTTTTAGGTTTAGATGTTATTAAGGATCAGACTTACCCAACTCTGCAACTACTTAAAGTCACTACAAAATATGTAAGTGTTGTCTACTATTGTGGAAAGCAAAATACAACTACGGGGCAGGGGGAACAAAACAAAAAACACCATAGCAATACATTTTTTCATGAGAATAATAAAAAAAAATGAGTGCTTTTTATTCATTCAGGCAAACATAGTACTCCACTTGAATAAGCAACTACTAAAAGATAAATTCACTGAATACAAGAAGGTTGTGTCTGTATCCATTCTTGTAAAGACTGAGTACCTACTAAATGAAGATGTGCAATTTTACTTTTTTGCTACTAACAAAATCTATTCCATTTGGTTTTCGGTTAAATCCCACATTTACGTATTGGCCATCAGGTAACTGCCATCTGCCCTTCTGCAGGCCATTTCTGCTTGCTACCAGGCCAAGTTATGAAATAGCCCACCACCTGCAGCCAGTCAAACTTTCCCTAGTTACGATCTGCAGCTGAAAACCAAATGCATTATAGCTGCTGATCAGTCAGCAATACAAAGACATCTAGAGGATAGTACAACCACTGGAGAGAACCAAAATGACCCTCACAGCGAAAAAACATTTCAGAAGGCTTAGTATCAGAGAAAAAAAAAAAACACTATCTCCTTACAGTCATTACAATTTCAGGGAACTTGTCTATGAGCATTGTTATCCGGATGCACAACATGATTTTTTTCCTGATACATGATCGTCAGAAGCCGGTTTTATTTTCATAAAGTTTAAAAAGTGTTTCAATAGTATTCCTGATATTTTCCACATTTCAGTAATTGGCCAAATGAAAGTAAGTATGCAAGTGTGACTATAAAAATATACCTTTCAGGGAAATACACCTTTTCAGGGAAAATTCTCCCCAAAAAATTACAACCTGGACCTTTGTTTTAAAACAACGGTAAGTAAGGTGAGCTAATGATGTAAACCACAGATAAAACAGTAACTACTGTACACTGTAATTATGATTACAAATAGTATTTACAAAGCAGTACTTCTGTGCTAAAGTTTTGTCATGTTCCATTTTATAGATGAGAGCAAGTCTAAAATTGCTCTTCAAAATGATAGTAGGTTTATCAGTTTAAGGATGACTTCTTCATTACTTGTAACTACAACAACGATAACAAATATTCATAGTATTTATTGTGACTGCGCACTTGCATATACCTGCAGCTGTTACCAACAGTACCAGAACTTAAGAAAAAGGCTGGAACATTAAAAAAAAACCCAACACAGGCAATCCAACTTGAATAACAAGAAGCATATTTTCTTAAGTCATGACTTGAAAAAATACACAATATATTGGCCATTTTTGATACACACTAAAACTTAAAGGCAACTCCAGCGGAACTGAAGTACTAAATGTACTCCCTTGGTATGACCCTCTTTGTCTTGAAAATGAACAAGGTACATGCGTCAAACACAGGTGTCACGTACACAGGTCTCTAGGAATATGTATGCAAATATCTATGTATACGCTCTGATTTACATATGGGGATGCACCCATGTTACATCTATAGACCATACAATAACGTTTCACTGGAAGTCAGCCCATAGGGGAAACAGGGCAACTTGTAATCAGTGTGACACGCTAACACAGAAACACAACAGTCTGCTTCCTACCTTGCTCCTGCACGTAGTATGCCAAAAACAAATCAAGCTCCTTGACTGATACTGTTATGTGATGTGGCTGGACACAAAGTGCTGGATTTGTGCAATGTGGGGATTTCATGAGCCGCTCTCCATCCGTACTTTCCAAAGGGATGCCTTTGAACAGGATCACCATGACTAGATCCAGACGCCAGACTTTGTCAGCCTGTCGCAGGCAGTCGATTCTCCTAATCTTACCCTTCTGGTCAGGATTGGACAATACACAGCATGGGTGCTTCTTCCCAGTCACTGTGAGCACAAAATCCTCCCGGAACTCTTGGCGAATATCTTTGCGCAGCTTGGCCAGGAGCCTGGATGCCCACTTCTGTTTTATTTCAGGCTTTTCACTAAGTAGCTCATCCTTGACTGCTCTTTCCTCATCCTTTGACATTCTTTTCTCATGTTTTTTAAAGTACTTGCGTTTTCGAGCCTGAAGGTTGAACCAAGTATAGGCAATTGCACGGACATGTGGAAGAAGTGCCTCAATAAATGGGTGAAATTCATCCTGTGGAAAGAAGTAGAAGGGAGAGGGGGACAAAAATGAAAAAAAAAAAAAAAAAAAAGAGAAGAAAACTCAAAGTCAGTAAGTTCTCATAATTAAAGCAGCATCAAGAAATGTCCTGAAAATCTTAAAAGTGAAATCAAGGATGAAGAAAATAAACACTTAAAATTTATACAAATTTCTGCACAACACCTTTTAGGCAACTACTACCACTGTCAGGCAGCAGACAAAACATACACAGAGAACTGCATTTCCCCCACATTTCACTCCTACAAAGAACTACATGAAAATTTTATTTTGTATGCCTTCCCTCACTCCATCCCATTTAGAAGAGATGCTAGCAAGGTGTTTTGTTTCTAACATTCAAAAGTCTCACTGAATGGCTAACATCAAGACAAATACCATTGTACAAAGAGGACGCTATACGGTTTTAAAAAATCTGAGCAGAAACGTTCAGAAGGCTGAGGCGAATGCCACAGTTCATTTCTCTCCTCTGTGGCACAGAAACACAAAGCATATACATGCTCAGTGTAATGCCACACAGTTCCCGCTTTTGGAGCATGCTCTCAGCAAGAGACTGCTGGTGGCACAAAGAGCATGCGCCATTAAACTTGATCCATTTTCTTATCAAACATCCAACATTCCTGAACTGAAACAGCACCATTCCAGTGGTGGTAACTAGAGAAACCAGTACAGAGCAAGGCAAAGCAGGCAAAAGACACAGTATGTTGTACATAAATCATGAACAGAAGCTTCTGTACTTCCAGCTCTTTGGGCTTCCCTCCCATCACCCCCAAATTCTGTAAAATTAAAGTTTTATTAAGTTGAGAAGAAAAATTACATTTATATTCTTCCGGTAGCTCCATTGTAGGTTCTGTAGCCCCACAGAGTCAGTGAATTTGTTAACTGATCACATGAGCGTGGCAATTATTCTAAACCCTTTAAAAATCAATCTGAGGTATACAATGAAAATGGCAACTTGGCACAAACTTTGCATTCTTTCTGTTTCTACATGCTGTGGCAGTGACATTACGAGTGCACTGCTGGTCAAATGTTGCTTTTGCGTACGCAATTTATTTAGTTCCAAAATAGCCTTTTCTGTCATCTTGCTTCACCTGTAAGATCTTCTGCCTAGCAGTGATACGGATTGCATTAAGGAAGTAGTGCTTAGTTGTCATCTACGAGTACGTCCTATACCAATTAAATGAACTCATTTTGTCTGCTTAAAGTACCATCCTATCCATCCATGGCAATATCTAGATAGGCCTTTCCTGGAAACTAATGTCTCTTTTCCATGAGCAAATCCACCATTTACAACAGCACAATCTGTTTGCCAAATGTTAACGTATTTTGGTTTGGAAGGGAGACCTTAGGGGAGGTATCTTTCTTCTTGTGTACAGGCATATTTAGGTTTAACTACCATGCAGATCGTGCACCATAGTGTGTCATGCTGCAATCAGACTAAAACCGAACCTTTATTATACAATTATATTCAAGAATACAATTAACAAACTAATATTTTAGCTATGCTGCTAGACAAGGAATGAATTATGTTTAATCAATAGGCTCATTAACTCCATTAGGTAAAAATGATGAAAGTATAATTAACGGTTTCAATTATACAGAGTACAGACTGCCACTGTGGACACTTCAGGATATGGGTTTAGTATATAAATCTTCACATTTCGAACAAACATCAAAATTTCTTGAATAACAGAAGCACTCCATATACAGCTTTTTTCATTAGCCATTCTCAAATCAAACAGAAAATAACAGAAAAGTTGTGAGCAGCTTACCTACAACCAAGTTACCTTCACAGATAAATAAATAAACAAACAAATGAGTGTCAATACAGTAAGATAACTCAGAACATAAATGATTGCATTACAGTATTATGCTTAACAAAGAGCCACAAAAGCAATAATTAAACTGATTGGTAGTTTCCAGCAGAGATTTGAACAATTCCAATACTATACTGGCACATAAAACTAGGCCATGGAAAGAGTTAAACCACAATCTGTTCTTTGTGTGGGAAGGCAATACTACTCTAAGTAACCACAGCCCATGATAAGACTTCCCTATCTTCATATGCTTTCTGATGCCATGGGTTTTTTCCTCTGAATTATAACTACTAAAGAAAGTTTATCTCCTGCAGAAGTCATCTTAATTGAAGTATTCAAATAAAAACCTAAAATAATAGCAGTTTAACATATGCGTCAAACTGCATGGTGTTAAGTCCTCACAATGCATTTTCAACTGAATAAACCAGATTTACTGCAGATTTTGAACATTTTAACAGCTAAGGCAAAAGACAGGGCAAAGAGAGGTCTAAAGAGCTTCAGCAGAAATTTAGCCACAATACAATGATTCATTAACTTCAAAATTTATAACTTAATTTTATAATTTTAATTAATAAATTTTTATTAATTTATAATTCTGTGCTACTAGTTCTCATTAAGAAGTGCACCAGAAACTATTTTGAAATGACCAATTAATAATTTATAGCATTTTGCATTTATGAAAATGTTATAGACCAAGGTCCAACTTTTTAAAATTCCAATCTGTAGTGGTTGCATGTTTCCTTTCCAAAGTATGAAAAAAACCCAGCCTTTTTAAAACTGTACTCAGGCTTTTCTTTCATAGTATCATTAAGTCCTAAAGATACAAATATATATGAAAAAAAGCGTGAAGGAGAACACCAGCAAAGAACATCCTGTTCTAAAGCAATATTATCAGGTATCTTTGATTCATCGTGCATCTGGAGTCCTTTCAAATGAAACATTACTTGACAAGAAGTGCCTATAAAAATGATCCTAAATGGAGATTTGCAATTAATCACACATGTTCTCCACTAAACCTAAAAAGCCATCTACAGAATTTGATTCCACCTCCCTCCCCCCTCAATATTCATACAGGCTATACTGAATTTTTTTTTTTTTTTTATGTGGCACTTACCAATGTGCCACAGTTGCTCTTGCAATAGAGTGATTTATGGAAACAGATTTTTCAAATGTCATGTCAAATGGATCAGGTGAACCACTGTGCCCTGACAATTTAAAATAAAATGGAAGTTACTATATAATATCTGTGTAGCTTGTAAATTAAGGAAAAACTACCAGCTACCTAATTACGATATGCCAGGTTTTATTTTTGGAGAAGGTAAAAGTGAAATGCAGCACCCTTCTCCTGTCTTCCACTTTTATAAACATGTATCAGTTCATGGAAGTTTGAACTCAGGATTGTGCAACAAATATACCTGGCAGAAGCCTACAGATTTTGTAAAGAAAGCCTCATGTGCTCAGTTTCCCAGCATGGATCTTATCTGTACCTAACAAAACATACTCTTGGAGGAAAAGAAAATGGAAACATATTCTAAGCTTCCTGGACCACCGTAACATAAAAATAAACCACAGCAAAAATATCACAAGAGACCAAGTACTTAGAGGCATGTGGTAACTGCATCCTATCATGCCTCAGTAAGTGAGATAAACGCAGTTTACACTCATTCCAAAACAAGGGGAAAGAAGCATATGGGAAGGACAGGAAAGGCCATTAAAAAAAAAATATCTTCATTCTTCCTGGGAGTTAATTTTTACACTCACTAATATTTTATTGAAAGAGCAATGGATAACATTTGAATTGTCAAGGCTGTCTAACAGCCATACTTTGGATTTTAGACTTGTTTCTAAAAGGTCATTCAGCACTGTCTCAGCACAAACTGAACTACTGCTTTTGCAAAGGAGCTTGGTCAAACAGGTGCTCTGTGCTTAGAACTTTTACCAAAATATTTCAGTTTTAGCACATGCCACCACAAGGCAACGTGCACTGCAAGAGTCCTAGAAACAGAGAACAAAACAGAAAAATTTGACAGTACTTTAACTCAGTGGGAACTCAAAATAAGATTACTCAGTCTTTGTATTACTTATTTCTTTAAAGCAAAAGTATAAATTATCATTCCCAGTGCAATCTTAACTTTTAATTTCGGGAGATAAAAGATTATTTGTAAAATGCCTTTATGATTCCAAACAGGTATAGAAATTAAAATCAATTTGCTGCATCTGTGTTCCATGTAGATACTAATAAATGGGAACTGCCTCTGTATAGCACATGATACAATGTGACTGTAAATTATTATGGAGAAGCTATCAACGCATGAATGCCAGGAATTGCTTTCTTGTATTTGTGGCTGTACAAGAACAAAGTTGCAATTTTGTCTACACCTGAGTGCAAGGCTTTAAGACAGATTCGTAAAGAAATATGGAGCTATTACATCTGTGAGCCCAACAACCAAATGTAAAGAGTAAAAAAAATAAATCCTTACAGTAGGAAACAACAAAATGAACTACCCACTGTAACAGAAGCTATAGTGAAAATTTGACTGTTTTCAGGGTAAAAATGCTTTCTTAAATTGTACTCTCAGGCTTATACTCTGGTGAAGAGGTCTTATTGCCTGTCAGTAATTTCTCTGGATGGACACCCCATGCAGAATTAATTTTTACTAACTGCAGATTCCACCATAAGTAAGTAATTAATTCTACGTTTGTATATTAGATCAAATGCTTCCTACATTAATTCATTTCTTTACTGAAAAGCCAGTATATCAGCAGTACTCTTATCCAGCTTTTGCTCCACGCAGCTCACGTTTACTTGCTGAAAATATCCATATCTAAGTCAATCACACTTAGATGCCAAACAAAATATAAACAATACAAAATGTGTCAGCCAAAAAGCTACAGGACTGTATCCAATCACTGAATAAGCCTTATCATTGTTTCCATCTTCATTCACAATTTATGAATATTTCAGTTCTTTTGAATTACAATGCTTTCTAATTGTGGGATAACCGAAATCACGTTTATTCACCGTGCACCTCTATGTGCATCGCTAGCCGCTTAATAACCGTACTGCTGGAGACGTTAGTTTCGCAGATTTTCTGCTTTTTTACCTATTTGCTGTACCAATGTGGAAGCAAGCAGTTATCGCTTCATCAGTTTACATCACATCCTCCTAAGACAGACTTTCACAAAAGCTTCTGAAAACTACCCCCTGGCTTTACAGATCGAGTTTGCTCTCCGGACCTGACTTCAGTGCCCCGGCGCTCGCTCCGCGTTACCGTACCGTACGCCCTGCAAGGACGTTCCTGCAGCACCCGGGGAATTTCCCAAGCCTATACCCTAAACCCCTCACATCTCACAATTTGCTCGTTGCCGACTGCCCTCAGAGCCGCCCCCGCACTCCACTCCGCTCGCCGCTTCGCTCCGCGCCCTCCCGCCACCCCAAGTGACAGCCACGTCCGGGCTCTGAAAGCAGCCACAAGTGCGGCTGTAAAAAACGGCCGGAGCTTTCCCCTTGCCGGTGAGGATGCGCCTCGGCGGCGAGTCCGCAGTTGGGGGGAATGCCGTGCCCCTGCACCACCGAAAACGCTGCGCAGCGTGCTCAGCCCCGCTCGCATCGCCCTCACTGTTGGCAGCTTACGTATTATCAATTAAGCATAAGATGGGATTACTTCGCATCGGCGAGCGCTCGTTTTTTGTCAAAATTAACACTTTTCCTTTCAAGCCTTTTCATTAGACTCTCCGTAAACTGGCGAGCTGAAACAAGAGCAAACCGTTTGATTCCTATCAAATCAATACTTCTTGAACCTGCCTTTTACAGTAATTATGCTCATTTTCATTTTGTTAACCTCTGACTTCTTATGCACCAACAATGAGTATTTGTCTACAAGTGACACTGACTGGAACTCCCCAAAACAATGGCCTGGTACAGTTTATTCTCCACTATTCCCTCCTGAGAGAAGAGTTTGGACCTGACAAGCAGTTACAATTGTGCTTCAACCCATTACAACAACTAGTAGCAACGACTCATTAACAACTTACACAAATGCTTAAAAAAAAAAAAAAAAAGTGAAAACAAAAACTAAATAAGCAGATAAATTAAATAAAAAGCGTCTATACCTGAGTGAGACAGATTGGAGAATACATCATGACTTCGCTTTGAGAACACGATGCCCGGAGAGCCCCTAAGAAAAGCCTCAAAAAGGAATAATTTCATCTATTCATTTTACAGTCATCTGAGACTCAAGGAAGATGAAATCAATCAATCCAGGCTCTGCCCTGGATCACCACAACTTCACAACAAACCCCAGTCCTCCTTAAATAGCCAAAGATTCAAGTTCACTCCGTGTGCTAGATTTCCCGGGGTGAAATCCAATCCACTCTTTTAACCCTCTTGTAGTCGGCGGCGCAGGAGTTTTGCTTCTGCTGCTGCTGCGGCTGCTGCTGCTAGTTGTTTTGCAGATGAGGGGGAAGGACTTGGGGGCGGGGGGGGAAGATGGGGGGCGGGAGGATTTTTTTGTTTGGGGTTGGGTTTTTTCGTCTCCCTCCCTTCCCCTACCCTACGCCTCCGCCTTTTTTTTTTTTTTTTTTTTTTTTTTTTTTTTAAGAAGTTGTCGGGTTATTACAGCACTGTCGCCACGCTCTCGAAAGTTCAAGGTTACGGCCCGGAGCGGCGCGATGGCAGGACAAGCTTTGCAGGGCGGGCAGCCCGCGGCCTGCAGGCTCCCCCGCGGTCCCAGCCCGCTCCCCACACATCCCCTTCTCTGCGGGCGGAGGGGGAGGCGACCTTCCAAACGCCCACTGTAATAAAAATGATCTCCTGAAAATTCAAACCATCAATCTCTGCCTGGCGCTCCCTCCCTATTTGCTCCCGCCGTGTTCGTGACCGCGTCCGTCCTCCGCCTCCCCCTTCTCCTCCCTCCCCCCTCCCCCCCGCAAAAGTTGGAAGTCGAAAAATTTCACCAGTTACACCCGCTGGACCCCGTTCCAGCTCTCGCCCCAGATGAGACTTAAGTAGTTTTTTTAAAATTATTTAATTACACAATCACCGTTTACATTGCTCCTCCTCCTGCAAACACATTCCTTCTTTACCAGATCCCCCTCCTCTGCCCTCCCTCTTAATCACCGCAGAGCGCTGCAGAGGAACTAGCACATTTTGCAAACATCCCTCATTTTCCCTTTCTTCTGGTGAGAGAAAGTTGAGGGGGGGGGGTGTGGGAGGGCTGTCATCCCCTGGAGGTTTCTTTTTCCTCTTCTCTTTCAGGGGTGCGATTCTGTCTCGGCGGCAGGGCTCAAGCGCCCCCCCCGCTCACCCCACTCGCCGGCCGTCGGGGAAGCGCATACCAAAGGGAAGGGGGCCTAAGCCGGCACCACCGGTAACTGTTGTCCTCGCCGCGCTCGCAGGCAGCTGCCGGGCGGCGGGTGGGGGAGGGCGTCCCGGTTGCCGGTCCGCAACAAGGTGCGGAGTCTGGTTTCTTTCTCCCAAGGCAGCTTTCACCAGCGGAGCTGGAGAAGACGGAGAGAGTAGTGAACGAAAACTTATTTCCGCTCCTGTGAGGAGAGCTGCGATGAACGGCGCTTCCCTGCGCCCCCAGCACTGCCGCTGCTGAGCGACATCGGTGCTGCCTCTCAGCGCCGGTGCGCAACTTACGGCGGCGTCTCGAGAGGCTGGTGGCCGCCTCCCTCCCCAAAGTGAAAGTTTATTCTCGTCAGGCATTTCACAACGACACATCAAGGAAAGTAGGCAGGTTCAAGTCAACCATGAAATGGTCACTTTTTAACCCCGTCCTGTCCTCATTAGGAAAATGCTCAAACACAGCCCGTTTTCAAAGCGAGCTCTTAATGAGGGGAGCTTGCCAAGTCTACCAGCTGCAATTCCCATAAATTTACAAAGCAAAAGAAGCAGAGGGATGGGCTGGGGAATGAGAGGGCCCAGACAAGACAGGTAAAGTCAAAAGGCAAAGAGCCGCCAACACATTAAAGCTTGCAGAATCCATGTTGCATCCCCACAGCTCAGTTTCTGGCTGCACTTGCCTGTTTCTCCCAGATTTTCAGGGTTCAAGCAACAGCCATGGCTTTTCCCTTCTGCACACCACATCGATAAGTTCAGAGCATATGTTTAGGCAAGAAGGGCTGAGGCAAACTTGGGGTTAACCACAATAAGAAAAAAATATTTTCCTATCTGGTGTAAAATACCCACACACACACAAATAAAAAAATCCTATCATCTTTACCCAGACACTGCAAAACGCTGATAACGCCAGCTTTAAATACTGGAGTTTCCCTTTGAATAAATATTCGATTTAACTGGAGTTAATTTACCATAACAGACATTCACGTTGGCACAAATGCACTGTCCTTGAACATACCTCTTGCAGTGCTTGAACTCCTACACAACAAGCAGACCTTATTTAAAACCCTAATAACTCCCCTCCATGCCCTTCCACCTTGCACACCTCTGGAATGATCAAGGCAAACCCCCAATACCACATCAGCAAGGCGATCCCCATGAGATGGACAGATGTAAGAAGCCTCCCCTTTCTCAGGCAAGGCTTACAGAAGCTCCCACTCCATCCCAGATCCTGGCAGTCAAGGGACCACCCTGTCCTAAAGACCTGTGTACCATAAGCAAGAACTGTCTGGTAAGGTCCTAAGAATGAGGAGATACAAGCAGGAAAAAGCAACTGGAGCAAGGTAAGAACAGATACCAAGCTGGATGCCTTCTGCAGCCGTCACTACTGCAAAGGTCAGTTTGGGTTTCTAACCCTACAGAAACCAGGTGAGGACAGATTTGCATCCCTACCAAGAGCAGACACGGGGGGCTGAGCCCAACCAGCCCTGCAGCATCTGCGAGTACTCCCCAGAACACCACCGCTGCAGACCACAGCAAAGCCACACCCTCCCCAGAGACAGCATATTGGCCAGGATTGAGCAGACCTTTCATGTGAAGGAGTCTTGGGGCAAAGAGATTTGCCTGACCAGCATGGTTCAAGCAGTATCTGGTCTTCTGCATGACCTAGAAGGCAAGACAGATACGGTGCAGGTTTCCATGGGTTTGCCTTCAGTTTCATATGTATGCTTACAGTGCTTCAATGAAACAGGCTGAATTGCACATCCTAAAAGGCATGTCTCGGCTCTCTTCCTTCTGGTTAATCCCAGTGCCAATCTGTAGATGAGGGAGGCTTTGTCCTGAGAAAACTTTACACAAACATGCACACACACATGTACACATGCCTACACACATACATCACACACATACACCCATTCCACCCCTACCAGGCCTCCTTTATCAGGAAAACAAGATAAAGATTCTTCTCAGAATGGGGAAAGAAACTCCATTAAAATAATAAGAATAATAATAAAGAGCAACTCTCCACCACTTCCTTGCAGAGGTACATAAATAGGTATGTGGGAACAGAGTTAGCCTGGAGAAACATGGCATTAATGCAGCAACAGCAGCCACAGTAGCTGGGCCCTGGCATGCAGGGAGACTTTGTGGGAAAATGGTTCAATTGCTTTCAAGTCCTGGCTTGCTTTAACTCTCCATCCCCTGTAAAAGCCTTCCTCTCCCACCTAAAACTAGTAACTTCCCTGCCACTGCTGTAAGTTCTGTACCCTTGAAACTCCAGGCTGAGGCAGAGTTGCTTTTTGTCTGCACTAACAGAATTATGCCAGCCTTTCACACTTTATCTGGAAGTTCAGGTATTGTTTCAATTTAAGCAGTTAACAAAATAAAAGACACCATCTGACCTTCCTGGTGAGAGACACCAGGAGCTGTTTTCAGCTCACACACTAGAAAACTTCATGCAACAAAAATGCACATTCAGGACAAAAAGGAACCCTGTAAGTGGCAATTAGCTTGTGAGACTCGCCCTCCCTGAGATCTGCACCTTACAGGCAGAGGGCTGCCCCCATATCCCCTACCATGATGTCAGTGGTGCAGATCCTGCTATGCCAAGCTTACACTTCAAGTCTGTTTTTCCCCTCTCCTTCACAGGCAATTCTCACAAACTTTACCAAATGGTGCAAAGAGGCAATGCTTTTGGACTTCAGATACAGTAACATTAGAAAGTGGAAAGGCCAGTTAGGCCACCTATATTCTTCCCAAAGCCAAATTTCAGTTGATGCCTTTTGGCCGGACAACTGCTCAACTGTCAGGTCTTGGACTTGCAAGATCATTATTATGCAACAAAAATTAAAAAGAAAGGTATTGCTAATGCTGAAGCATGCAGCCTAAAATACTCTCAGAATACAAAGCAGGAAGTTTGCCCAACTATCTAAACATACATATATTGAACTTATAAGAAATAAAATTTTCATGAAAATTCCAGTAGTCTCTATGTGAAAACCAGAAATAATTGCTTCTGGCATATGGCATTTCATGTAAAAGATTTCAGTATCTGAGAAACGGTTCCAAAAGATTTACTTAAGAGGTCTCTGTGGTCCAAAATATAAGCTTTACTGTGTTTTTGTATCTAGTTTTATAACAACTATCCTGTTAAATTTTTTACCCTTTGTTAAAAAAAAGCCATTCACTCAATGCCTATTACTTATGCACATGCATATATACTGAGGAAAACAGATATAGTATAACTTATCTCAAACACAAGTAATAAACAACCTAAACCATATCATGTTATCATAGTATTATCTAACGATGATTCTATTGGTGTGACTAGTCTTTATGCCTTGCAAGATGTCTTGTGCCATCATATTAAACTACGAAGTGTAACATCTTTGGCATGATCAAAGCATTGGCCAGTTTTCCTACATATAGGAGTATGGTGTGCACATACAGACATATATAACAATGTATGTATATGAATAGGAAGTTGGGTAGAAAACATTCAGGAAACAAATGCAACTCATTACGTAAGCAAACATAATGCATTGTTTTATGGGGTCTCGATACATTTCATACACAGCTGAATTGTAAAGTATTTATGACTTTCAATGCAAACAACAATCAGTAAAACTTCTAAGTCAGTGTAGTACATCTATCAATATATGTATCATATTTGCTAGCACCTCTGTTTGGGTGATCAGAACAAACACATGCTGTACATAAACTATGTATATGTGTATGATCAGATAGAAAGTCTGCACATACACAATCAAAAGTAAAGAAACACATTACTGACTGTGCACAGACACACGTACCTATGAAGGGGGGTGTACTTGACCCCTGTCTACATATGGTTTGATGTGGACTGTAATAATTGATCTTTCCACCGCTCCCAAACCGGCAAATGATAACATCAAACCTCAAGTGTAAATCTGTAAACCACAACGTTTTGGGTTACACAACTGTGGAGTTTTTGTCCTCACTGAGGGTCACATTCTCAGCCTTAAAGAAGGCATGAAATCCTCTTACCCCAATAGAGTAAATTCTTTTAAAAATTCACATTTGCTGACATTAAATGCCCTAAACAGCAGCAAACCCCACAACAATAAAATTTCAGTAAAATTTCTGACAGTTTGTATCACTTGCTATATTTTGACAGGGTGGTGTCTACAACCTGGAATTAAATGTATGCTCAAATTAGAATGATAAAAGCAGTTTATTTTTTCTGTGATTCTAAGTTAAAATTATAAACGTTGCAGCTCAAAACTGCTTCAGAGAACATTACGAATTCATCTTGCATGTTTTGGCACCTTTTCACTGCCAGCTAATGTAGTCCAGAAAAAAAGACTTTAAAAAAAAAAAAAAAGTTGTGAGATCTTGTCTGTCCCAAGTTCAATGGCAGTGCTTTCCAGCCGCGGCAGAAGATGGCCATGTTCGCAGCCCTAATATTAATTCAGATCACGCCACATCGGCATCTTGTGTCAGAGTCGAAACTGGCTTCCCGCCCCCTTCAACCTGAAAGCTGCCAAGTCCTCACACACTCCGCATTCAACCACAACTTAATGGATGGGATATTGTGCATTAAAATGTGGCCCAGACACACAGGCAAAGAGATGACAAGAGGGAAAGCAGACAGACACACACACACAGACATGGATAAGAAAGGAACGAATTCAAATACACACACAGGTCCCACAACAAAACGGGGGGTGGGGGTGAAGTAACAAATAAACCGAAACAAGACAAACAAAAACAACCTCTAAAGTGACTTGGGAGAGGGGAGGGGGAAGGCCAGAAACGCCACCCGAACACTGCATCCTGCAATACATCACGAAAGAGATGAGCATAGCATAAACCTCTAGACAATTTATTGAGCAGACCATACACATCAGCAATGCCATTTCCTCAACATTATTCACTAACACAGCAGTCCATTAACTACAAAAAAAATCCACCAAAAAGCCAGAGAAAAAAATACTATATTAAAACGTGAGTAAAGAAACAATATCTACAGCAACAAGAAAGAGAGAAAAAATAACTGTCTGCAAGGTACAAATACAGCAGCATTTGCATTAATCCTTTCCAGCACTTAACTGATAGTTGCCTGCCAGAGAAGAGGGGGAGGGGGGAAAGCTGAAGCAGGAAATGTGCCAAGTTCAGCACTTTTCAATGCAAACTTCCATCAACTGATTCCTGGCATAAAAGTATGACCCATACACAAAAGCTACCAAAAAAAAAAAAAAAAAAAAAAAAAAAAAAAAAAGGGCAAAATATAAACAATTTACCACCTTTATCTCATTTTGTAAAGCAGAAGTGATACTACCATTTACAAAGAGGGTATAACATCCACTTAGGAACCAGAGTCACAGTCTTATCCTGAGGAATTACAAAACAGCAGTCAAGAAAGTGTAAAACAATATTATATACATATATGTATATATAAAGAGAGAGAAATCATTTTAAGCACCACATACCATTGCAGTATATTGCACTACATAAGTGAGATCTTGAAATCAGTAAAGCGCACCACCACACCGTTGGCTTCACGTTTTTCCAGGAAACAAATCAATTCTTTTCTCAAGGACTCGGTATGTTGGGATCTTTTTGTTGTTTTGGGTTTGTTGGTTGTTGATTTTTGGTTTGGGTTTGGTTTTTTGGGTTTTGTTTTTGGTGGGTTTTGTTGGTTTGTTTTCCTTTTGTGTTTGGTCTCGGTTTATTATTTATTTCCAGTAGCAGCCTTCTGCCTTTTGTTTCAGGATGGGGTGACTTGTTTTGGTTTGGTTCTTGTTTGGGGGTGGAAATGTTATTATTATTTGCTCAGGCTGGCTGTTGGCTTTATTTTGACTTTGTTTTTGCTGCCGGCTTTTCGCTCGACACAGAACGTGATGAAAATTCTTGGCCGGAGCGAGGCAAAAGGCGGCAAAGTCACAGCCTGCGGGCAGCGGCTGCCCACACCCCTCCCCTCTCTTCCAAGTCTTCCTTTCTCTTTTGAGCTGCCAGGCTGCAGAGCACGTTTCGGGGGCGGCTGACTTGGACGCGGTCCAACAAACTTAATTTTTTTTTTTTAACTCTTTATATTTAACAAGCAGATACAGCTACACACGCACGCAGATGTGCCGCCATGGCCGGACTGCCTCTGCGCTTCGGCTGCATGCGTTCCTCCGGCTTCCCGCACGGAGCTGCCGCGGGGCTGGGTGCGGCGATTGGGCCTCCTCCTGGCAGCCGTGGCGACGTGTTCCACCGCCGACTGCGGCGAGGCGCGGCGAGGCGCGGCGCGGCCCGACCCGGCCCGGCCCGGCCCGCCGCGGGCCTGCCTAGCTCCCCAGCTGCCCAGCTCCCGGCGCGGGAAGCGCGGCTCTCCGCTTCCGTTTCGCGGTAGCCGCACGTAGCGAGCCACCGCGCTCATTTCCATACTAGTGGAGAGACAGCCAATGGGGAGCGCGGGGCGGGGCAGGCAAGCACGGTGCTCGTGGCGGCCAGGGTGGGGGCAACGTTCCTGGTCGGAGGGCCCTAGTGGTGCTGTTGCTGTTCGCTAAAGTGCAGCGTGGGACGTATTACCCCGGGCCAGCGGGAAGGCGGCTGCGGCGGACGCGGGTGGGCGCACGGGCAGCAGTAGAGCTTCCAGTTGCTCTGTTTCAATCTCGAGCTGCCTCCGTGTGTGTCAAATCGCCCGGTCCGCCCGCGGGGAGTAAGGGTGTAACGTTAGTCCTACCCGCAGAGGCAAGCACCGTGCCCGGAACAGGATGATGAACCCGGTCTGGAACAGTGGAAGCAGAATTAAATGACTTGCAATTACATTTTAATATTTAAACACCTAAATATTCCAGTTTAGGCGTAACAGACCAGGCTTGCCGAGTGCTTCACCCGTATGTTTACCCAAGGCTTCTGCAGACCGCTTATGTACTCCTGTGGCTTCTCATGCCTTTTGTAAACTGTCACATAACTGTTCCCTCCCTGCAGGACTAACTTCGCATCTCGGGAACTGCTCTCCAGCCAAACCGAAGGCGCCTCGCAGAGGAAGGATTTCACATCTAATACTTCCTACAGAATTAAGGCACTTAGAATGAAATAAACAAAACTGAATGAGGCAAAAGTGTGTGAAGAGTTTTAATCAGTCACATACGAAATACATTCCTTCCTGTTAAAAACTTTGCTGAGTACGAATTCTAGTCTTCACAACAGCTTGGGGACCATTGCTGTGAACCTGGGGGCCTCTCAGGAAGGCAATTTTCTTTTGTTTCATTCAAGAAAAACACTGTAAGCTGCTAAAATTACATTCTGCTTCCAAAACGAAGCATGATTTGCAGTGAAGTAAGAAAAAGATAAGAGGCATAACCTTTCAGACTTAAGAACAATTAATGTGGGTTTTTTTTCTTCATTTTTCTGATTCTTTCATGAAAATGTCAAACCCAGAAAAAAAAATTACCAATTTGCCTGTCCAGTGAATGGGGGAAACAATTGTTCATGCTAAGAGTGGCACAGATTTTCTAAACTTCTGACAGCCAGTCAGTCAAGTAGAGAGCAAGACCTTTCTCTGTGATAGAATCTGTGGGCGTTGTTTTTTAATTTTTTTCTTACAGAATTCAAGCTCTGAGTCAAAGAATCACAGAGTGATTTGTATTGGTCATCAACACTTAATGGCATTTACTGCAAGAACTTTTGGCAGGTATTTTTTTGCTCCCTACATTTAATTTTGCTGCTGCTGCTGCTGTGATTGCTGACAAAGACTGACGTGGTAGTAGACAGGCCCATTACTCTGCAGCTTTCTCATTTTTGTTGAGCCTCTGTAGTTAGTAAGCCTAACTCTGCAAGTGGTTTAGCAAACAATGAAGAACTTTTTCTATTTAGACAAATAAGAAAAATAGTGACATCAGTGAAAGCAATGGATATTGTAGTCTTTTAGAAAGAAAAGCTTTTACCAAGGCTGTCATAGCTAGTTTAGTTTAAGCCTAGATTTTCATAGTCAATTTTCTTGAACATGCTTTTTAAGATTCAAATAATACCTTATTTATCATTTCCATTGCCTTATTAAAACCTCAGTATTGTCAAAGCTTCCTCAGCAATCAATGGGACAAGAAAATGAATGAAAGAGGATCAAAACATAGTGATGGTTCAACACTGAAGTCTAGGAGTAGTGCAGGCACAGAATAAACTGATTAAGTAAGAATCACAGTAAGTTGAATCTCAGTATGGTTTCACTGTGTGCCTGAGGGGTACAGCTGTTCTCATGCATAGCAGGACAACTGAGAAAACCAGGTAGCTGTGGCTAAATGTACCGTTTTGCACATGTGAAAAACTGCTCTTGTCCTACCATCTTTCAAATAGGAGCTTCACATTTTTCAGGGAAATGCTGCAGTAGCTAGAAAAGTGCCATTTACTAATCCTATAAAAACCCTTTTAGGTACACCTGAGCAATGCACAATTGCAAATCCATAATTTGTACATGTGCACAACACTTACTCATTATTACTTTTGCCATGCTGCTCATTTTAGGCTCCCAGCCCTGTGAAACCTCCTGCAGAGTTTCCTAGCAACTAGGCAGAATTATAACTGAGCTTGGCACGGCAAAATAGATTCTTCTGCTGCTTCCCCCAGGCAAGTCCTTCGTGGTCTAGGGTAAAGCACACTGAGCAAAGAGCCAGGGAGTGCTGGTCAGCAGGTTTATAGAGACTGGTATTAGTAATCACTGTCCTGCCAAGGAAATCCTGGAGTTCCCCTTTGCTGTGGCAAAGCCAAGTGCCATTTGTTCCCAGCCCTGCTGTGGCATATGGGATAAGGGAGAATTCAATATTGCCTTATTTTTTTCTAAAATTCTGAGGTCTCAGCAAGCAGAAGCAAAGTACAGCAGACCACTTTGGGTAACAAGCAACACAAGAGAAGAAATACAGTATACACAATTTTAGTCAGCAGCAAATGTCCTTCTCCTTGTCCAGGAAAGCAGCTGTAGAATTCTGATGCACAATGTCTATTTCTTCCTGATTAATAGTCTCATACTATGTATTTTATTCCTTTAATCTTGGTGTTCTATTGAAGTATGTTGGAAGCACTATCACAACATCAACACACAACCATGCCATCACCAGAACAAACTAAGAGAAGATTAGGAGATTACAAATTGAAACATTAAAAAGGGTAGAAAATTTTCTATCAGGACTACCTTCAGTTCTTCAGATATCCTTAATAATATAACAGAGTATAATTTCTTCTCTCCAGACCCTTGCATCTCTTGATACACAGGATTGCTGAGGAACTGTAACATCATTGTTTTTAATAGGGAACAAAAAAATTAATTTGAGGCTTAATGGTACCATTTAAATGACATACAGAGCCTTATGTGTTCACACATTCATTAAGGTGAACAGGAAGGGAAGGCGTGCACATCTTTTTTGTTACTTTTGCCTTGCAGCATTTTCAGCCAAGCTATGTGAACAGACCAGCAGAGCATTTGACTTCTGTAGCAACTGTATTTTTGCAGCAGATTTTTATTGTTATTGGTTTTGTGGAGTTTCTTTCTCTCTTTTTTTTTTTTCTTTCTCTTTCTCTTTCTCTTTCTCTTTCTCTTTCTCTTTCTCTTTCTCTTTCTCTTTCTCTTTCTCTTTCTCTTTCTCTTTCTTTCTTTCTTTCTTTCTTTCTTTCTTTCTTTCTTTCTTTCTTTCTCTCTTTCTTTCTTTCTTTCTTTCTCTCTTTCTTTCTTTCTTTCTTTCTTTTTCTTTCTTTCTCTTTTTTTTCTTTCTTTCTTTCTTTCTTTCTTTCTTTCTTTCTTTCTTTCTTTCTTTCTTTCTTTCTTTCTTTCTTTCTTTCTTTCTTTCTTTCTTTCTTTCTTTCTTTCTTTCCTTCTTTCTTTCTTTCTTTCCTTCTTTCCTTCTTTCCCTCCTTTGATTTGGTCCTAGGATAGGTTTGGCTGTCAGACTTCTCAGCATTTTTGTCCCAAGTTTTTTATTATTCATCAGCTTGAGATCATGTTTCAGAATGATAAAGATCTTCTCCCTCTGTCCCAAGCTCACACGAAAAAGTGCTTTTACCCTGCTAACCCAGCAGCATTATCTCACTTTCATTTCTGTCCTGTCCTATTACATCAGCCTGGACCTAGATCAGCCACGCATGAATGCGGTTTTAGCATTTTTGTAGCAGGATGTAGGTGACATTTGGGCAGGCAGCAAAGGTTGTTTTAGTGTCAACATCTCACTTTTACACTGGGATCTCCAGGCGGGGGTGTGGAATGAGGAGAGCTTATTTCTGCTTGTAAGTACTGATTTGGCAGTCTGGCAGACACCTATTGCACACCACAGTCCCTATAGTCTCTCTGTAGGCACACACCATTTTGACAACTTGTGCAAATAAAAACTATCCTCTCAGCATGTAATTTTGGGGCATTAAGCATTTCCGAGTGAAAAGAAGTACACCTGACCACCAAGTTTTTCTGCCCCTCCAGTCTCCAGGGTCTGCCCTTAATGGCAAACATTTTTGTCCACAGTGGATGATTTTGCCACCTGGTGGTTTTTCATCTGCACTTCCAGAGATCTGTGTCATTATTGCATCAGCAAGACAGCTGAAGATCTTATTGTAGCAAAGATTTTTTTATATGATCTCGCTCCTGGTGCCACTATGCTTGAAATAATGGCTAAAGTTTAAGATTATGGCTTCATAAACTGCTCTGCAAACAGTGCGCTTTACTGATCACAGAGAAAATCTGTCTATCTCAGCCTGAACGATAACACAGGTTCTGTCACAGAGTGGAGATGACCAGCATGATGATGTGCCAGAGATATTTACCAGTTTGAACAGCAGAAGACCTTCATTCTTCCCAAGAGTATGGATGGAGTTTCATTTTAAGAAATGCCTCTTGCTGTCTTCATGCTGATATCGATGCAACCCACAGAAGACTGTCATCTGGAGGACAGTGGCAATGTGTGAACTCAGCAGGCTAAGAAAAGGACAGTCCTCCTTATGAAATCACTTCTGGATAAAACTGTGGCCAGTGCCATTTCAGCTCCTACCTTCTGCAGTATTGTGGTGGGTAGAAATTACACCCACCCCCACCCCCAATTAATTTGGAGAATTACCCCCAAAGTAAAATTGTCAGACTGGTTCAGTTTGGGATGGAAGCAGATGAAGCTATATTTACAAACTAAAATCTAGAAATGAGAAGTTCAATGAATATGTACAAAATATACAATGTGTACACATATTAACAGTTTACAAATAACTCTAGGACCCCCCTGAACAAAATCAGGGGGTTACCAATAGCTTCCCCCTCTCCGCCTCCTCCCCCCTGTACAAGGGAAAAGACAAAAGAGAAGAACAAAAGGCAGACAGTAGTTTGTTAATTACTTAGCCACCACAAGAACGAAGCCAAGGTCAGCAACAGCTGAGCAAAAGCCACCAGCTAGAGCAAAGAGCCAAGAAAGAGACAGAAATACACAACTAACTTTATGTTAGTTATCAGACCAATGGGATTATTTAGACCTTATTATTGTTTTCCCTTTACATCCAATGGTAATTTATTTACATCCTACCACTTTTTACTCAAGATCTGTGGAAAGTTTCCTAGGCATCATCCTAAAACTGCCACAAGTATTCTTCACAATACCTCCAAGGAAAATGACCCCAAAGAATCCAGGACCCTACCAGTTTTCAAGGCACAGGAGACCTGAGACAAGCATGCTCTCCATCAGTTGGGCAGTGCTCAGTAAATGGGGAAAGAACTTAAGGAAAGCACTATATGCACTCACCCTTATATTGCTTGTAACGTGCAAGAGAAAATATTATGCTATAGAAGTAAAATGGGACACAACACAGTCCTTCAGCACCCATTGATAGAGTTTCCATTGTTTTTGTGACAAGTGAGAAAGTGAGTATGTTAGAATCTTCTTGACTTCTTTCTGGGCATTGATATGCCTGAGGATGCCTGTGAAGATTGTCTAGTTACTTTATTTAACAATTTCAAAATTATTAATTAAAAAAAAAAATTCAAGCATTTTTAGAACTGTTATAGGTATTTAATCTACTTATAGTAACATTTGTTAAAGATCCAGATTTTCTATGCCAGTAAGTGCTCGTGGTACAGTCATACTGGTAGCTGTGAAGAACTTTTGAAGGTTACTATTTCCCTTTGACCAGACACCAACAATGCTCTGTGTGGGAACAAAGTGAATGGGGAGCAGTACCTATTTCCAGCCCTGAAATAACTGAAAATCTTGTACTCTCTGGAGACTGCACTTCCTTCAAGAGAAGACAGTATGTAGGAGAGGGCACCACTAAAATAGTGGAGGTAGTTGTGCTTCAGGAGTGGAAGCCCTTGCCTTGGAAACCATGGTAGTGACCAACCACTTAGCTCCCTTCTCACTTCTGCCCTGCTGCAAGCTCTTCCAGTTCTGGTCAGAGAGTGGTCATTCAGCTTTTTTAAAGAAGGGTCAATTTACCTTCCTCATTTTCCATAACCTGTTGGTTTTTTGGTTGGTTGTTTTTTTTATGCTTGCTTGGTTGTTTGGTTTTTTGTTTGGTTGGTTGGTTTTTGGTTTGGTGTGGTAGTCATTACTCTTCCTCACTTCATTGACTGAAATATTTATCCAACTTTGTCCCCAAGTTGATGTGTACTTCATGCATATATTAACCCTTTTATTTCTGTTTTGCTTCTAGAAACAAAGTAATTTGTCCTTTTTATTCTATGATATGACAAGACCCCAGAACGGCAAAAGTGAAAACTAATGGCTTAAATCCCTCTCTGAAATGCTTATATACCAATGCACAGACTATGGGGAGTAAGCAGGAGGAATTAGAAACTACTATACAACAGGGGAACCATGATATTATTGCCATTGTGGAAATGTGGTGGGATGACTTGCATGGTTAGAATGCTGCAATGGATAACTACAGGCTCTTTATAAGGGATAGGCAAGAAAAGAGAGGTGGAGGGGTAGCATTACATGTTAAGGAGAGCATTGACTGCCTCACACTCAATGTTAGACACACCAAGGTGAAATGTCTGTGGATAAGGGAACATAAACAGCATCAAGTTTCCCTGGCTTTGCTGCAGTCACATTTTTGGGCTTGTGTAAAACCCCAGAATTGCAGAATGTTAGGGGTTGGAAGGCACCTTGAGGTCTCATACAGTCCAGCCCCCTGCCAGAGCAGGAGCACCTAGGGCAGATTGTGCAGGAATGTATCCAGGTGGATTTTGAGTGTCTCCAGGGAGGGAGACTCTGCAGCCCCCTGGGCAGCCTATTCTGGTGTTCCCTCACATTCACAGGGAAATAATTCTTCCTTCTGTTTCCATGGAACTTCCTATGCCTCAGCTTCCACCACTGCCCCTTGTGTTGTCATTGAGCATCACCTGGCAGAGCCTGGCTCCATCCTCTTGGCACTCACCCTGCACATCTTTGTCAACATGAGTGAGGTCACCTCTCAGTCTCCTCCTCTCCAGGCTACAGAGCCCTCGGCTCCCTTGGTCTCTCCTCATAGGGAAGATGTTCCACTCCCTTCATGATTTTTGTGGCCCTGTGCTGGACACTTTCAGGCAGTTCCCTGAGGTCCTTCTTGAACTGGGGGGCCCAGAACTGAACACGATGTTCCAGGTGTGGCCTCACCAGGGCAGAGGGGGAGGAGAACCTCTTTGACCTACTAACTACAGCCCTTCTAATACAAAATAATTGTATGGTTACATGGACTGAAAGAATGTTTAATTCTTACTCCATGTGGGCACTGACAATCATGGGAGACAGTGCTGCTCCCCAGCTGGTTGAACCTTCTCCTCTTCTAGAGACGATGTCTCTTTCCCATCTATCTCAGCAAAGAGGAATATGTGCTCATGTCATGGTCTCTCTTAGTTGAGTAAGAGTTTAACCTGCCAGAATGACATGCTCACTGAGTTTAACCTGCCCACTGAGACATGGGCAATAATCCCTCTGGCATACCGTGCTGCAAGGGCAGTCAGTTCTGCTGAGAAAATGCCAACACTAGAGGGAAGTGACTGCTTGAGCTGGAGCAACTTTCTCTCTTTTTCCTCCCTTCCTTCCTCCCTTCCTCCCTCCCTTCCTTCCTCCCTTCCTTCCTCCCTCCCTTCCTCCCTCCCTTCCTCCCTTCCTCCCTCCCTTCCTCCCTTCCTCCCTCCCTTCCTCCCTCCCTTCCTTCCTTCCTTCCTTCCTTCCTTCCTTCCTTCCTTCCTTCCTTCCTTCCTTCCTTCCTTCCTTCCTTCCTTCCTTCCTTCCTTCCTTCCTTCCTTCCTTCCTTCCTTCCTTCCTTCCTTCCTTCCTTCCTCCCTCCTTCCTTCCTCCCTCCTTTCTTTCTTTCTTTCTTTCTTTCTTTCTTTCTTTCTTTCTTTCTTTCTTTCTTTCTTTCTTTCTTTCTTTCTTTCTTTCTTTCTTTCTTTCTTTCTTTCTTTCTCTCTTTCCTTCTTTCTTTCTTTCTTTCTTTCTTTCTTTCTTTCTTTCTTTCTTTCTTTCTTTCTTTCTTTCTTTCTTTCTTTCTTTCTTTCTTTCTTTCTTTCTCTCTTTCTTTCTTTCTTTCTTTCTTTCTTTCTTTTTCTTTCTCTCTTTCCTTCTTTCTTTCTTTCTTTCTTTCTTTCTTTCTTTCTTTCTTTCTTTCTTTCTTTCTTTCTTTCTTTCTTTTTCTTTCTCTCTTTCTTTCTTTCTTTCTTTCTTTCTTTCTTTCTTTCTTTCTTTCTTTCTTTCTTTCTTTCTTTCTTTCTTTCTTTCTTTCTTTCTTTTCTTTCTTTCTTTCTTTCTTTCTTTCCTTTCTTTCTTTCTTTCTTTCTTTCTTTCTTTCTTTCTTTCTTTCTTTCTTTCTTTCTTTCTTTCTTTCTTTCTTTCTTTCTTTCTTTCTTTCTTTCTTTCTTTCTTTCTTTCTTTCTTTCTTTCTTTCTTTCTTTCTTTCTTTCTTTCTTTCTTTCTTTCTTTCTTTCTTTCTTTCTTTCTTTCTTTCTTTCTTTCTTTCTTTCTACCAGAGCTGCTTGATCAAAGCTGTAATAACAAGAGCAAAGAATTCCTGCTAATAAGCAAAGGACCATCAGGATCAGAACTCTGGAACTGTGTAGGGAGGAAAGCTTTGAAAGGTGGGTTGGTGGGCTGAGACCAATGAGATGAGATTCAACAAGGCCAATGCAGGGTCCTGCACCTTGGCCACAATAACCCCATGCAGGCTACAGATGGGGAATGAGTGGCTGGAGAGCAGCCTGGCAGAGAGGGACCTGGCAGTGCTGGGTGACAACAGCTGAACATGAGCCAGCAGTGTGCCCAGGGGGCACAGAAGGCCAATGGCATCTTGGCTTGGATTAGGAATAGTGTGGCCAGCAGGACTAGGGATGGAATTCCGCCCTTGTACTCAGCACTGGTGAGGCCTCACCTCAAGTACTGTGTGCAGCCCTGGGCCCCTCACTGTGAGAGAGATCTTGAGGTGCTGGAGCAGGTCCAGGGGAGGGCAATGAGGCTGGGGAAGTGACTGGAGGGAAAGTGATGAGGGGAGGCTGAGGGAGCTCGGTGTGTTCAGCCTGGGGAGAAGGAGACTCAGGAGGGACCTTATCACACTCTGCAACTACCTGAAGGGAGATTGTAGTAAGGTGGGCCTTGGGCTCTTCTCCCAGGCAACTTGTGACAAGGGGAGAGGGCATGGCCTGGAGCTGTGCTGGAGGGGAGGTGGCAGTGGTGTTAGGATGTTGGGAAGCACTTTCTGATGGAAAGGGGAATTGGACTGGGCTGCCCAGGGAGGTGGTGGAGTTGCCATCCCTGGAGGTCTTTGAGAAGAGATTGGATGTGACATTTGGTGGCATGGTTTGGCTGATGTGGTGGTGTTGGGTCATGGGCTGGACTTGATGATCTCAAGAGGTATTTTCCAGCCTCAATAATTCTGTGAATCTGCAAGGATAAAGGGGCTGATATCGAGGTGGAAGTCTGCTACAGACCACCCAACCAAGATAAAGACACTGATGAGTCATTCTTTCAATAACTTGGAGATGTTGGCCTTGTTCTTGTGGAGGACTTCAAGTTACCAGATATCTGCTGGAAGTACCACACAGCAGAAAGGGGGCAGTCAAGGAGATATCTGGAATGTGTGGATGACAACTTTCTATTGCAGCTGGTGAGCAAGCCTACCAGGAGTAGTGCATCACCTGACTTACAGTTTACAAACAGGGAAGGGCTGGTGGAAGATGTGGTGGTTGGAATTCATCTGGGGCACGATGACTGTGATACAATAGAATTGTCAATATATGGTGAAGTTAGGAGGGCTGTCAGCAAAGACTCTACCTTGGCCTTCTGGAGAGCTGACTTTGATCTGTTCAGGATGCTGGTTTGGAGAGTCCCTTGGGAAGCAGTCCTCCAAAACAAAGGGTTCTGAGGAGGCTGGGCTTACTTTAAGGATTAAATTACAAAGACGCATGAGCAGGCTCTCTCTGTGTGCTGATAAATGAGCTGGTGGGAAGAAGACCAGCCTGGTTGAGCAAGGAGTTTTTCATAGTACCGTAGAATCATAGACTCAATAGGGTTGGAAAAGACCTCAGAGATCAAGTCCAACCTGTCACCCAACACCTCATGACTAACTAAACCATAGCTTCAAGTGCCACATCCAATCCCCTGTTGAACATCTCCAGGGACTCCACCACCTCCCTGAACAGCGCATTCCAATGACCAACTACTCTTTCTGTGAAGAACTTTCTCCTCACCTCCAAAGTGTATCAACTTTGGAAAAGGGGCAGGTGAACCAGGAAGCATTTAAGGATATTGTGAGGTCATGTAGAAAGAGAATTAGAGATTTGAATGCTCAGTTAGAACTTAATCTGGCCAATTTTGTTAAGGATAATAGAAAGTGTTTTTATAAAAGCATTAATAACAAAAGGAGGGCCAGGGAAAATCTCCACTACATATTGGATGAAGTGGGGGGAACATGGTAATGAAAACTGATGAAAAGGCTGAGGTCTTTAACAAAAAGACTGTATATCCTCAGGGCAATTGGGCTTCTGAGTTGGTAGACAGGGATAGAGAGCAGAATATCCCTCCTGTAATCCAGGAGGAAGTAGTGGCCTGGTGTGACACTTAGATCCTAACTAGTCAATGGGTCCAGGTGGGATTCATCCTAGGATGCTGTGGTTTTAGACTATGCCTTTAAAATTTAGTTACAGATTTTGAGCAGAAAAGTAGAAAAATATAAATAAATCACTATTGGGTGTAAAAAGGGAAACAAAAGCACAGAGAGTGGTTATGAGTAGTGCCGCATCCAGTTGGTGTCCAGTGACCAGTGGTGTCCCCCAGGGGTCAATACTGGGCCCAGTTCTATTCAACATCTTTATTGATTACTTGGATGAGGGGATCAAGTCTACCGTTAGCAAATTCATGGATTACACAAGATGGGGGGGGAGTGTGGATCTGCTGGAAGGTAGAAAGGCACTTCATAGAGACCTGGACAGGCTGGGTCAATGAGCTGAGTCCAGTGGGATGAGGTTTAACAAGGTCAAGTGCAGGGTCCTACGCTTTGGCCACAACAACCCCATGCAACACTACAGACTGGGGGATGAGTGGCTGGAGGGCAGCGTGCCTGAGAGAGACCTGGGAGTGCTGGGTGACAGCAGCTGAACATGAGCCAGCAGTGTGCTCAGGTGACAAGGAAGGCCAATGGCATCTTGGATTGTATTGTGGTGGGTTTAGGCTATGCCTTTAAAATATAGTTACATATTTTGATCAGAAAAGTAGAAAAAAAGGTGTCACTATTGGGTGTAAAAAGGAAAACAAAAGATTATTCTAAACAAATTAATTGTATAAATGTCTGGAATAAGATGAGCTGTACCATAACAGTTCTTCCCTTGTTTCTCTTCTTTTCCAATCTTGGCTGTTTTGCTTCACTCAGGAGAGATAACTGCTTATTGGCTGGCTTTGGCTAAGTCTAACCCATTGCTTTTCTCTTTTCTCTCCACTCCTCTCTCTCTCTGGGACAGTGGGGGGGGGGGGCAGTGGAATGGCTTCCCTCGTCTCTTGACCAGGGGCATTTTCATGTTGTTTGTTAAATGTAAATATCTGTATAATATATACATAATATATAATTGTAAATACTGCATATTTTGTACATATTCATTGCATTCCATTGTAGAGTGTAGTTATTGCTTGTAAACACAGCTTCATTTGCTTCTAACTGAGATGGTCAGGCAAAGTTAATGTTGGGGGAAACTTCAACCCACCACATAGGAATAGTGTGGCCAGCAGGACTAGGGATGTAATTCTGCCCCTGTACTTGGTACTGGTGAGGCCTCACCTCAAGTGCTCTGTGCAGCTCTGGACCCCTCACTTCTGGAAGGATACTGAGGTGCTGGAGCAGGTCCAGAGGAAAGCAACAAGACTGGTGAAGGGACTGGAGGGAAAGTCTTATGAGGAGAGGCTGAGGGAGCTGGGATTGCTTAGCCTGGAGAAGAAGAGAATCAAGGGGAACCTTATCAGACTCTACAACTACCTCAAGGGAAGTTGTAGTAAGGTGTGGGTTAGGCTCTTCTCCCAGGCAACTTGTGACAAGAGGACACAGCCTGAAGCACTTCCACTTCCTCATGGAAAGGATAATTAGACAATGGAATGGACTGTCCAGGAAGGTGGTGGAGTCCCTGTCCCTGGAGATGTTTAAGGAAAGATTGGATGTGGCACTTAGTGACAGGATCTAGTCAGTGTGGTGGTGTTAGGTCATAGGCTGGACTTGATGATCTCAGAGATCTATTCCAGCCTCAGTAATTCCCTAATTCAGAGCTCTTCCTTTATCCCTTCATTTTGGCCTATGTGTTGTCTACTGGCGAACTGGTTCTCATCTCATGAGTGCATTATGGGAGGGATTTTAGATTAGTCACTTAACTGACTGGAGAGAGAACTTGGGGAAATTTTTAAATTAGGTATTTTATATTAGATATTTATTAGATAGAAATTCTTTACAGTAAGGATGATGAGACACTGGAACAGGTTGTCCAGAGAGGTCATGTGTGCACCCTCCCTGGAGGTGTTCAAGGCCAAGTTTGGTGAGGCCTTAAGAAATGTGGTCTAATGGAAGGTATCTCTGTCAGTGCCAGGGGGATTTGAGACAGATGATCTTTAAGGCCCTTTCCAGCACAAACCATTCTCTGAACCTACAAATCTATGAAAATGGACTGAGGGGGTCTTCTCAGGATGTTAGTAAGGATTGATTACTGGAGAGAAGACAAGTAACTTTCTCAAGTGTGAAAAACTACCTGTCACTTGAATAAGTGAAGAAGCATACCATGGTAAAGAGAGAGCTGGTGAGCCACAGGAAGTTTATTCTGGCCAAGAAGCTTACTGAGTGTTGATCTTTTAAATTTTAAATGCTAAAGGCAAATATTAGCATCCCAAGTGGGGGATTGAGACAATTCAAGCAGCCATTGATGGAAGATAAAGTTTTGCAGAGACTGTCATATTTACTCTCTTCTTTCCGAGGGTATGAGGACAACATCAAGGAAGTCAAATTCCAGACTTCAGTGGAGATTCTTACTATATGCAGACATTGATGATCTACAGTCTAGACTTGAAGACAGTGTTTTAGGATTATCAGTCTATGCTAATGTACTAACTGGAGGAACAAGAAGCCACAGTGGCTAAATCAAATATCAGAATTTTCTTTAAAGAAATAAAATCTTTAGAGAAAACTGATATTTAAGGCAGTCATAGGGATCCAGCAAGCTCACCATAGTCAATGGCTGTACAGATGCACAGCAAGATGTTTTGCTGTCACATTTTGCTGCAACTGCAGGTTTTCACTGGATTTATAATGGCACACCTGGAAATCACTGCAGGCTTTTTTGTTTCTGTCTTTGAATGTGCCTTACTGTCAGTGTTGATCTTCCATTCACCTACCATAATTAAATTGTAAACCATGATCACATCAGGGGATAACCAAACCCTTCAACAAGTCTGGTGTTGTCAGGAGCTGGTTAACCTCAGCAGCATGTCCAGGGTGAGGCAAGCATGTAAAAATAGAATGAGCTGTGTGACAGAGGAGTTACATGTATATAAGCCACAAGTGACCACAGGTAATTTGCGTTGTGTGGAAGTAAGCCACAAGAAGGAAGACATGTGGAATAGTACAGGCCCAGGGAACTGCAGTACCACATTGTTGAGCTACCAAAATACAAACTTGTGAGTAACCACTCCACATAATAAACCTATCAGAGCCCATTTTAAAATGAAATCTGTATCCTGCCTCTACCAGCAGCTATATGAGCAACTCTGTTTCTCAAGGACATGTTCAGACTGAAAATTTTTATTTGGAAGCATTTAAGCCAAAATGGAAGTCCTGCTTCATACTTCAGAACATATAGTGAATTTTCTGAAAGGGTGGGGTTTGTGTTCAGAGGAAGACTTCCTGGCATGTGAAATGTTTTTAATGGACACGGGAAATTTGAATTCCAAAGGTGACATTTCCAGAATGCTTCAAACATATAGAAAACAAAGTTATAATGGAACTCTGAACACAGAGACACATGCGCTTACATTAATAAGCTAAGACTATTAATCTTTCTGTTAACCACCTAAACTGATAAACAGAGTAATATATTGTGCAGTACAATACGCATTAAAGCAAGCTAGTGACAGAACAGGTCAGCTCACATCTCTGGGGCAGCAGAAGTTGTGACTGCCAGCAGCAGGGGGTCAGTCTAGGCTAAAAGCAGCTCTGTCTGACTAGGTTGAGAGAACGAGAGCTTTGTCACAAGAGTGGTACTGATTAGCTAAGGCTAAACAAAAGCAAAGTTTCATTTCTTTCTTTTTCTTCCTATCCCCCACCTCCATCATCTCTATCATTAGCCCTTCCTGTCTTCCCTCTGCTTCTTGCTGCCAAAGAAAGCAAAATATGCTGAAGGAGGAGCTGAAGCAGCAGGAAGGTATGTAAATAGCATGGGGAAAGCATTATCAGACTTTACACTGTGTGAAGGAAAGTAATACCTCAGCCTTTGCAAAGAAGGTGGCAAAATTAGCTTACAGCCTGAAATAGAAATGCTATACATTTTTCAATAAATAATCTATTTTTCTAATTTTTCAATAAATAATCTTCCTTCCTTCCTTCTTTCCTTCCTTCCTTCCTTCCTTCCTTCCTTCCTTCCTTCCTTCCTTCCTTCCTTCCTTCCTTCCTTCCTTCCTTCCTTCCTTCCTTCCTTCCTTCCTTCCTTCCTTCCTTCCTTCCTTCCTTCCTTCCTTCCTTCCTTCCTTCCTTCCTTCCTTCCTTCCTTCCTTCCTTCCTTCCTTCCTTCCTTCCTTCCTTCCTTCCTTCCTTCCTTCCTTCCTTTCCTTCCTTCCTTCCTTCCTTCCTTCCTTCCTTCCTTCCTTCTTTCCTTCCTTCCTCCCTCCTTCTTTCCTTCCTCCCTTCCTCCCTCCCTTCCTCCCTCCCTTCCTCCCTTCCTTCCTCCCTTCCTTCCTCCCTTCCTTCCTTCCTTCCTGATTCCTTCCTTCCTAATCCCTTCTTTCCTTTATTTTTCTTCCTTTATTGCCTTTCTTTTTCTGTTTGTTTTATTTTTATTGTATTTCCTATGCTGTGGGAAAGAGTGGTGGCCAAAAATAATGTTGCCAAGCCAAGGGGATTGGCACACGCTGCACAGAGTCTGCAGCAACAGCAGAGGCTTTAAATAGCCTGAACCCTGGCTGCAAGCTGCTCTTAAAGGGCTGGGAGCCTTGCCTCAATAAGGGCCAACGCTGTCTGCAGATGCAGGATGAGATGCACTTCAGTGTCCTATGCCCATGTCCATGGAGTGTTTGATCCATATGTAGCTCCTTGGCTGCCCCTAGCTCAGCACCAGGGTCGGCTGATGCATTTCAATATCTGGCAATGCAATGTTTCCCTGGGAAATAAATGCAGTTACTACAAATCTGTCACCAATAAAGCTGTGGTGGCTTGGTAGCAGCACATGTGCATGTGGGGGAAGCCTGCCCAACTGTTACACATGTGAAACATCAAGTGTGGCAAGAGCTAGCCGGGGAAGGTGTTACTGGAGATGACTCCATAGCCTTGATGCCACAAAAACTGCTCAGTGCTGTTATTTCATCAGCTGCTGACCACAATTTTTCCAAGATAAAGCAGATAATTTAAATTCTCTCTCTTCATTCTTTACCCAGCCCATAAATATTCCCTGCGGACAACTCTCACCACCCCTAAGTAAATATAAACCTCGATGCTTGGCAAGCTGAATCAACCCTGTAGTCTAGCTTCAGCAAGTCCTTCAACAGTGTCCCTCACAGCAAACTCCTGGCCAAGCTGGCAGCCCATGGCTTGAACAGCAGCACTCAGTGCTGGGTTAGGAACTGGCTGGAGGGCTGAACCCAGAGAGTGGTGGTGAATGGTGCCACATCCATCTGGCAGTCAGTCACTGGTGGCATCCCCGGGGATCAGTGCTGGGCCCAATCCTATTCAATATCTATACTGATGATCTGGATGAGGGGATTGAGTCCACCATCCATGGGACAAGATGAGATCCATCCTAGGGTGCTGAGAGAGCTGGCAGATGAGCTGGCCAAGCCAATCTCCATCATTTTTCAGCAGTCCTGGCTCAGCAGAGAGGTCCCAGAAGACTGGAAGCTGGCCAATATGGTGCCCATCAACAGGAAGGGATGGTTGGATGAGCCAGGGAATTATAGGCCTGTCAGCCTGACCTCAGTGCCAGGCAAGATTATGGAACAGGTCATCTTGAGTGCAATCACACAGCATCAGGCCCAGCCAGCATGGATTTAGGAAGGGCAGGTCCTGCCTGACCAACCTGATCTCCTTCTGTGATCAGGTGACTGCCTGGTGGATGTGGAGAGGCTTGTGGATGTAGTCTACCTGGACCTCAGCAAGGCCTTTGACACCGTCCCCCACAGCAAATTCCTGGCCAAGCTATCAGCCCATGCCATGGCTTGGACAGGAGCACACTGTGTTGGGTTAGGAACTGGCTGGAGGGCCGAGCCCAGAGAGTGGTGGTGAATGGTGCCACATCCAGCTGGTGGCCAGTCACTAGTGGTGTGCCCCAAGGATCAGTGCTGGGCCCCACGCTCTTTAACATCTTTATTGATGGTCTGGATGAGGGCATTGAGTCCATCATCAGTAAATTTGCAGATGACACCAAGCTGGGGGCAGGAGTTGGTCTGCTGGAGGGTAGAGAGGCTTTGCAGAGGGACCTCGACAGGCTGGACAGATGGGCAGAATCCAATGGCATGAGATTGAATGCATCCAAGTGTCGGGTTCTGCACATTGGCCACAACAATTCCATGCAGTGCTACAGGCTGGGGTCAGGGTGGCTGGAGAGCAGCCAGGCAGAGAGGGACCTGGGGCTGCTGGTCGATAGTAGGTTGAACATGAGCCTGCAGTGTGTCCAGGCAGCCAAGAGACCCAATGGCATCCTGGCGTGCATCAGGAACAGTGTGGCCAGCAGGAGCAGGGAGGTCATTCTGCCCCTGTACACTGCACTGGTTAGGCCACACCTTGAGTCCTGTGTCCAGTTCTGGGCCCCCCAGTTTAGGAAAGATGTTGACTTGCTGGAGCATGTCCAGAGAAAGGCAACGAAGTTGGTGAGAGGTTTGGAACACAAGCCCTACGAGGAGAGGCTGAGGGAGCTGGGGTTGCTTACCCTGGAGGAGGGTCAGGGGTGACCTTATTGCTCTCTACAACTACCTGAAGGGAGGTTGTAGACAGGCGGAGACTGGTCTCTTCTCCCAGGCAACCAGTACCAGAACAACAGGACACAGTCTCAGGCTGCACCAGGGGAGGTTTAGGCTGGAGGTTAGGAAGAAATTCTACATGGAGAGAGTGATTGCCCATTGGAATGGGCTGCCCAGGGTGGTGGTGGAGTCACCATCATTGGAGGTATTTAGGAGGAGACTTGATAGGGTGCTTGACTGCATGGTTTAGTTGATTAGGTGGGTTGGATGATAGATTGGATGCAATGATCTCTAAGGTCTCATCCAACCTATTCTATTCTATTCTATTCTATTCTATTCTATTCTATTCTATTCTATTCTATTCATAAGTTTGCAGACAACACCAAGTTGAGAGCAGGTGTTGATCTGTGAGAGGGCAGAAAGGCTCTCCAGAGGGACCTTGACAGGCTGGACAGGATGGCATGCATCAAGTCCAAGTGCCCGGTGCTGCACTTTGGTCACAACAACCCCATGCAGCGCTATAGGCTGGGGTCAGAGTAGCTGGAGAACAGCCAGGCAGAAAGGGGCATGGGGGTACTGGTTGACAGCCAGCTCAACATGAGCCTGCAGTGTGCACAGGTGGCCAAAAAGGCCAGTGGCATCCTGGCCTGCATCAGAAATAGTGTGGCCAGCAGAAGCAGGGAAGTCATTGTGCCCCTGTACTCAGCACTTGTTAGGCCACACCTTGAGTCCTGTGTCCAGTTCTGGGCCCTTCAATTTGAGAAGGATATTGATACACTTGAACGTGTCCAGAGAAGGGCAACGAGGCTGGTGAGAGGCCTTGAGCACAAGCCCTATGAGGAGAGGTTGAGAGAACTGGGGTTGTTTAGCCTGGAGAGTAGGAGGCTCAGGGAAGACCTTGTTGCTCTCTACAACTACCTGAAGGGAGGTTGTGGACAGGTGGGGGTTGGTCTCTTCTCCCAGGCAACCAGCACCAGAACAAGAGGACACAGTCTCAATACAATACAATACAATACAATACAATACAATACAATACAATACACCAGGTTGAAAGAGACCTTCAAGATCATCACATCCAACCCATCAAACAGTCCAACCCACCCAACAACTAGACCATACAGCCAAGCACCCCATCAAGTCTTCTCCTGAACACCACCAGTGAAGGTGACTCCACCACCTCCACGGGTAGCCAATTCCAATGGGCAATCACTCTCTCCGTGTAGAACTTCTTCCTAACATCCAGCCTAAACCTGCCCTGGCGCAGCCTGAGACTGTGTCCTCTTGTTCTGGTGCTGGCTGCCTGGGAGAAGAGGCCAACCTCTGCCTGGCTACAACCTCCCTTCAGGTAGTTGTAGAGAGCAATAAGGTCACCCCTCAGTCTCCTCTTCTCCAAGCTAAGCAACCCCAGCTCCCTCAGCCTTTCCTCATAGGGCTTGTGTTCCAAACCCCTCACCAACTTTGTTGCCCTTCTCTGCACCAGGGGAAGTTTAGGCTCGAGGTGAGGAGAAGGTTCTTCACAGAAAGAGTCATTGGCCATTGAAATGGGATGCCCAGGGAGGTAGTGGAGTCACAGTCCCTGGAGGTGTTCAAAAAAGGATTGGATGTGGCACTTGAAGCCATGGTTTAGTTAGTCATGAAGTGTTGGTTGATAGGTTAGACCTGACACGGTCTTTTCCAACCTTGTTGATTCTATGATTCTATGAGCCCTTCCTTCTGGGGTGACTGTCATGAGATGAGCAAGAACCTCAAGACCCTCAATGTAGCGATGCATGAAAACTGCTTCCTGCAACTGTGTGTGATGTTGGAGGGTCCCAAACCCTGCTCTGATCTCTCAGCCTTGCAGAACTCTTCAGCAGGGAGTATTTCTGTGCTTGGCATGTAAAGCAAGCATTAACTCCTGCAAAGCTTCGGCGCTGAGCTACTGTCATTAGTTTCTTTTGGTTAACTCCTTCTCCTTCTGCTTTTTTTAGCTGTTTTACAGCAGCCTACGACTCTTTCGCTCTCTCAGGGAATGAGGGCCCCTCCCCCTCCTCCGGCCGCGGTGGGACGGTGGAGGTACGGCATCAAGACGCTGCCGGCAGCATCTTTCCGCACAATGCTTGCGGCCTCTCACAACTGCCGCTTGGCAGCCTCTCAGAGCACTTCGGCTTACCCCTTCCTGGGCTTGAACAGGCTGACTGTACACTGCAGGTCACTTTCTCTGCTCGCTAGCTGCATTTCCTAACTCCTGATCTTCTTCCTCCCCGCAACCACAAACTCCCTAATACATGACCTCCAGAAACAGGTTGGTTTCTCTGTTTCACCTTGTGTGTACACATTTTCTTGACTCTTTTGCTGTTCTTGTAGCTGAAGTTATTCAAAGCACAGGAAAACTGGGTATCGCGTGGTCCTAAGAAACTGCAGTACTTCCAGTCTGATACTAATTGCTTAGATAGCATGAAAAAGAAAACCCATACAATGAATATATACTTGGGATGCAGGAAACGTGTGTTCGCCATTTCCTCTCTGACATGTCTCTCTGCGCTACTTACGCAGCCTCCATTACGAGTATCTCAACAGATATATTCCTTCGGACACAATGGCACAGAACAGGTAGGGGAGCCTCTGCCTCCCCTTGACGACTGCTTTTTCTGTTTTTCACCAGTGGATGCCCAAACGATGAAGGTATTAAGGAAAAGTACAGCCTTTTAGCTGTGGGTTTTACCAGCTTGGGAAAAAAAAAAAAAAAAAAAAAACACAAACAAACAAAAAAAAATCCACAAGATAAAAAAAAAAACCAAACACAAAACAAACAAACAAACAAACAAATCCAAAACCACCCCAAACCAACCAACCAAACCCCTCCATTCAGTCGCTTTGGGAAAGGTTCCACTCGTAAAAGCAGATGCAAAGTTGGCTGAACTACCGAACGGTGTTTTTCGCTAAAATTCACGTATTTAAGCCCGAAATGATGAGTGCGCCAAACAGACCACCCAAACAAACGGCGAAAGAGCTCAGTCCATCGCCGCGAAGCGTGAGCCGAGCCAGCGCACCGGCAGCCGCGAAGCGGCCCTCAGCTTTTGTCTCCGCACAGTTTCTTCCTTTCCCTCCTTCCAAACTTTTGGGCGCTCACTCTGCGCTGTATTTATAGACCTGGAGTCTAGGGATGTATTTTTCCTTGTGCCTCCTTTGGTTTGGGCTTAAGTCACTGGCAGAGAAAATAAAGAGGAGGCAGGCAGATGGGCAGCAAAATTGGAGGACAGGACGAGAAAACAGGGAGTACAGGAGCGGGGCTGGGGTGGGTGGCCGAATATATAGGACCCGTCCTGCTTCTGGTGGGCGCGAAAGAAAGGTAACAGGGGAAGATCCGTCCCGACTCGCTTGGTGGGGAAGGAAAGCCTTCTGCTCCGGGGCAGGGGCAGCCTGAGAGAGTCGCTTCATCCCGGTGCGGGGGTCGAGAACGGCACAGCTTGAGTTTGTGTCAGGGGCAGGAGGGGTGGGGAGGACGGTACGGTGTCTACCAGGACACCGTAGGACCGGGCGAAAACAGTGTACGAGGGGCACACGGGTTGCCGCCCGGCCCCACTCGGGAGGCCGGGATGTGGCGGGTGGCAGTCCGGGGCCCGGCCCCCCCAGGGGTCTGCGCCGTCCCCAGGAGCCCGCGGGGAGGACCTGGGGGCGGCCGGGGTGCTTGAGAGCGGCAGCGTCTGCGGCCACTGTGGGGCTCGGCAGGGCTGCGCTGCTGTCCGTGGCGGCGTGAGACTGCGCGGGGCTGCAGTGGACGGTACTGCTCATCTGGGCTGCAGCCCTGCGTTTCTTCTTCCACCACATCTCTGCTGCGCTTTCAACAACTAAAACGAAACCCAAACCCCACGCCACTCACTCAGGGAAGCAGTGGCTATCTGGAAATTGGGAAAGCTTTCCCTACCCACAGAAAAAGTGATTTGGGGGGGGGGGGGGAGAAGGCGGGGGTGAGGGCTTGCGATTTGGGGGTTCGCCGCTGTTCTTTTGTTTTCTGGTTTTGATTCCCCTTGCGGTCTGACAGTAAGCTCTCTTCTTCCGCAGTGTGGATAGGTGAAGGTCTATAACCAAATAGCTCAGTAACGTGAGTGGTGTAATTGCCGTGTTGTTTAAACGCTTTCTTTTTGACGTGCACCACATCTAGCCTCTTGTAGTGGCTCCATAATGGATGTCAAAGCAGTTTCTGACATCTTTAGATCTGCCTATCTCGCACGTGCGTAAAAAATGCAAAGCTGCGGAAGAAGCTTGCTTTGAGGCTGAACATGAGATTTTTCAGGTTTGTCTCCGAGTGGCAAAATGTTTGGCGCAGCAGGATTATGTTTGGCTGCGTAATTTGGCATTATTAAGACCTTGTTCAAACGCATTCTGATGTGCCATAAGGAAGGTATAAAATTAGATTAAAGCTCACAACAACTCATCAAATCCCGTTCAGACACCCAGCTCTGGACTCGGGCTTGTTTAAATCACTGGCACTTTGGAACAAAATCCTTTCACCCTTCATCTCTCCGGGAAGACTTTGGTTTGCTTTTGGTTTTGTTCCGTTACATTCAGAATTTTATTTCTATTTCCTACTGGCCCTTCCAAGTGGGTAAATCGACCCTTTTTCAACTAGGGTGCAGGCTGTTATTTTTAGCCTGTTAGCTGGAATCAAATGTTCGAACACTCCCTTCTTTGAATCTCATTGCGGTCTGAATACTTTTTGATATTTAAGACCGTCGGTTTTCCTACGGTTATATCCTAGAACTACCTGTTATAGAGAAGAGCTCATTTAGCTTGGCAAATTACTCTTAACAAAGTAGACAGAGCATTTGCCGAAGTAAAGAAAAGTTTCTGAAATGTTGCAGCGAAATACCTGGTATATCTACTGTAGGTGCTATCCTTAGGATGACCCGAATGATGTGTCCAGCTATCAAAACAAGTAAGAACTTGTTTATTGCCCTGCCTTCTTGTCCTCCCATTTTGTCGGTACTTACTGAACAGCTCGGGAGAATTCCACGTACTCTTCATAAACAGCGTTAAACATGAGGGTCTGAGTCAACTATCGTTTAAATGGCCCTGGACCCCCTTCCCAGCTGCAGTTCTGCAGCTACTGTTTCGGCAAGAGAGGACTTTAAAGTACGTTTAAATATTCTGTATGCCCCACGCCGCCATTGCGTTGCCGGAGAGCTTCCAGCTGACACAACAACCGTGTGCCTTCTAAAAGAGTGTCTCTGTGTGTTTAGCCGCAAGCTGTCGAAAGATAAAAGCAAATAGCACTATGAAGGGACACAACAAAGTAGGTGGGAAGGGAAAAGGAAAAGTCGACTTCTGTCAAATGATGCCTCCTAAAGAGTTAATCAGTGTAATTCAGACTGTAAAAACTGGCGCCTATGAGATTATAAAGCCATATGCATTTCCGTGTGCTCACTGGTAAAGTCTGAGGTGCAGAAATTATAACAGGAGTTCTAAACTTCATGGCAGTAGGTTTGGGAAGTTCGCTTACCACTTGAGTTTGAGCACCCTCATGCATTAGTAAAAACAGGGCATTGAAGTAAAAGCCTGATGGCTGCGATCTTCACAGGATTTTCTGTTAATGCCGAGACAACTCTTACATTCGATGCCCTCCGTAGAGGTGGGCCAGCTACTGAACGAAGTCAAATGACTAGAATAAACGCAAACTAGTTTTCTTTGCACAGAGATCGAAATGCGTGTAAAGGAAGCATCTAGAAGTTATTAAAATCTGCGTTTTCCACCTCCAAATCACTACATTCTCATCAACAGAACCCTCATAACAGGGGCGAAATCCTGGTCATGTGGTGATTTTTGTTACGACAAGGAGCAATAGCCTCTTTATTATAAAAATAGCGCTTGTTAGGAAGAAACTGAGTGAGCAGCCATGCAGACAAATATTCCCTGCGAGCAACAAGCCTCCTATCTTCGAGATTTTTGTGTCCCGCTAGCCTCCCTGTCCTTTTCAGTCATTATTTCGGGGGCAGTGTGCGTGTGTGCTGGTAATTGTCCACATTGTTTCCAACACTTACCTAATTTCAGCGCTAAGGCTCCGAAATAACATAAAGAAATAAATGAATGTTTATTTTGCTCCCTGTACGTGTGTATCGATAAATTCAGCACCTATTCTTACTGTGCAGTAACCTTTTTGCATAATCTTACCGAGCCCACTCAAACCTCTGAGCCTCTAATTCCTCTAATTTGTAGTGCATCTTAGCTGTTTTTTTCCTGATTGTTGAAGAATGGTAATGAGCTCTCTCTGACAGTTAGGGAAACCTACAAAACTGGAGTACAATACTGACATCGTTCTTCAAGTTATGCGCTTTTCTTCTTACTGCTATATATCTCTGTTGCAAGGTCCAGCCGGACCGGTGATACCTAAGACAGGCAGGCTCCTGTCCTGTACACGAACAGCGTCACAAGCACCGGGCTCCTCCGCGGACACCGGCAACGCGGGGTCTGCATCTCCGCTTCTCTCCCCAACCCCTTCCAAGCCAGCACTCCCCAAAAAGTGTGCCAAAAACGCAGGCAGCGAGCAGCACTGGGTTCCTCGCAAATGCGTTTCCAGCCTCAGACAATAACGAAGCCGCAATAAAGAAATTACATATGAAATAAAGAAGCCCATAGTCACAAGGCCAGGTGTAGTTCGGTGGTGGTGGGGATCGGGGGCGACGTGCGGCTTCTGTTAGCCACGGTTTGCATTCGGGAGGCTTCGTTTCAGCCTCCCGTCGTGTTTCTTGCCGGATTACCAGGGCCAGGCTTCGCCGAGGTGCCGTAGCCCCTCTCATCTATTTGTCCCTCGCACGCGGCATACACCCTTCCGCCCTAGACCTCACCGACTACCTCCCTCAGAATTAGGCCGGAGGGATTTCTGCGGTTACCATGACCGAACTGTCCCGCCGCCCCGCACCTGCCCCGGCGATGCTTTCCTCCTTCCCGCCGGCCGGGTCCCGCTCGTCCCCGGGCAGCACGGGTCGGCGCTCTCCCCCGGCGGCTCTCGCCGGGCACCGGCGCAGCCCTCACTGTCTGTCCTTTATTGACCATTTCTTCACTTACATTCATTTATTCTTAAACGCAGCCGGATTTAAAAACCCCGCTGAGGGAACCAGGATAAGAGCTGCAGCGATTTTCTAGAGAGGCCGGGAGCAGGCGATCCCTCTGTCGGGGCGAGGGCGCCGGCTACCCTGCGAATCCTCAGGGCATGCCTCCTCGTCCCCACCCTAGAATCCAGCTGCCGCCTTCCTCTTCCCGGCACAGCTTTGTGAGGGTTGGGATCATTTTTAGGGTGCTTGAATTTTTCACCCTTTTCTGGGGAAGGCAGCCCAGTTTGGTCAGTGCCTCTCTGTGCCATTCGGCAGTGGACGGCTCCTACCCTTGTGACAGGGCAAGACTTTCCCTGGGCCACCGCCGCCACCTTTGGCCACAACACGCGGGCAAGCGAGGGACGGAGCCACTGTCCCTGAGCTCCGGGCGCAGGGGCGGTGGCCAGACGGCGAGTTTCCTGCCGCCCAACTGCGCGCCACCGCCCACTAACGGAGTGGGGCTCCGCTCGTGGCAGTGAGGGTCGACCCCAACAGCTGCGGCGGAGCTCGGGCCCCCTCCCCTGGGTGTCGCCCTGCCTTTCTTCCCTCCTCCCCTGCAGGTCAGTATCCGGCCTTCTGGATGTGGGGCCTGGGGTCCCCACGACCTGGAGCTCCAGGACACTGCACCTTCTTAAGTTACCCTCCAGTCCCCATCCTAGTTTTCCTTGATCACTAGGGAAGGACCAGAACACCCATCTATGCCTCCATCTTGCTTCATGCATGGGCCAATAGTGATAAACATTTGGCCTTACTCCCACTGTCAACATCTCACTGCACCATCCCTCAGATGCTGGCTCTCCTGGCTCTGGCCTGAGAGACCTGTCCTCTGCCCAAGTTCTTTGACAGGGCACATCCTCCTCATCAGAGTACTGTGCAAGGACATTACAAACATGCCACTGTTTACTTGCACACAAATTCTTAGGAAGTGAAGGGACCATAACCCTCATGTTACAGAAAGAAGAAAAGGTAAAGAATACCAATTAAGTCTATCTGCCTTGCTTAAAATAATTAAAGTCTTGTTCTAGTTTAGGTCTTCTAAGTACTGCACAAAAATGCTTATGGGCACAAGTCTGTATTAACTTTTCAGATTCCACCTTAAATTAAGAGGTGTGGTGAGTGCTTGAAACTGTTTACTGATACCAATGCCTATTTCTTCATTAAGCAAGCTGAAAAAAAAAAAAAAAAAAAAAAAAAAAAAATTCCATCCTGGCAGGTTTACCAGTAATTTTGATCCCTGCAGAGGTGTCAGTTTCTTGCAGTCTAAGCTTTATGCCATGTGCTCATGAACTCTATCTTTTTTATAATGAGATAGGATTGTTTGCTAAGGACTTTTTACTCCCCTTGTCCCGCTTCCTCTACCCCACAATTTAGAATCATAGAATCATAGAATCAATAAGGTTGGAAGAGACCTCAAAGATCATCAAGTCCAACCTGTCACCCAAGACCTCATGACTACTAAACCATGGCACCAAGTGCCACGTCCAATGCCCTCTTGAACACTTAACTTCTTAACCAGCTCAAATCTAACGTCAGCTGGCTGCTTGTAAGTCATCACTGTTACTATCTACCTCAGCTATGCAACCAAATCTTCAAAGGAGATCAGGCTGGTAGCGTCATCCCATCTTATGAAGCAGAGAAGCTGACACCAGGATGCCATGCCCTCCACAGGGAACAGCATGAGCAACTCCTGATCTCTACTTGGCTTTAAGCAGATGAGCTTGGCAGAGCTATGCAACCAACCAAATGAGAAACATCACCTCCTACCATAGTCATGAAATGAAATACAGTTCTCCACTTACTAGAGAAAAGCAGAATTTAGACAGTTGTCAACAGTATTTCATATATATAAATGATCAAAATAAAGAGCCATCTTCAAGAATAAGAGAAAATGAAACCAAACAGGGATGAAACACCTAGGTTTATTCTGTCTTGAAAGGAAAGTTCAGGGGAGCCGTGATAGAGTTCGAGAGCAGATTTAATGTTAGTGGGCAGAGGAAGAGACTTTTTTTCTTTGGAATTTGAATATGTCCACCCCTAATGTTTCCAGACAGAGTATCTGTCTGGGAATTTGCCCTACACCGCTGGGAATTGAAGCACATATGGCATGTTTAGAAACAACAGATAGGTAGGGAGGGCAAAGGTGTCTCTTAGGATGCCTGCTGTTAGAGAAGCCAGATTAGATTTTGGTGTAATTTGTCAGAGCTGGAGGTCATTCCATGTTACAGTAGCTCTTCTAGTGCTACTTATGGTTACAGCAAGCCTTATATTTTTGTGTGTTAATTTCCTTTGTTTCATGATCCACACATGAATGATGGTGCATCTAGTCCAATGATGACCATTGAGTATCGAAGAAGCAACATCAAGGGTGAATTAAGATATCACCCAGAGACTCCAGCAAGCCTAAGTCACAGGCTACCACCTCTTCACAAGGACAAATTCCTCAGAAGAGTACATAGCAGCAAGGAGGGTCATGAGAAGAGAAAGATTTTCAAATGGTTACTCAAGTTTTATTCCTATGCACAAAGGCTCCACCAAGTCTGGTAATGGGGGGATGTTCAGTACATATTTCTAGGCTTAACTCAGTGTCTTAACATCACCCCTGGGATGAAATATACCTTCTTTTATGAGCTCAGGAGTAGTAAAATAAGAACTTTGTTGAAGTATGCAGTGGTCATCCTAATTCATGAAAATGGAACTGGTTCACTCCAAGAATTATTTGCCTTGGTTTGTTACCAACTTTTTTGAAGGACATTGTTTTCTGTACTTAATCTTTTATGGGGCTTTTATGATTTTGCTAAATAGGAGTTAATTTATAGGGAATATTCTCCTGTTTCCTTCCCTGGTCAAGGTCCTAATATACAAAGTCAAATTACATTTTATATTTGCCTTTTCAAAAAGCTTTTAGACTGTGAAGGAAAAGAAGCTCTCCTACAATTGTAATACTGGGACCAATGGGTAGGAAAACAGCAATATAGCTTGCTTTTATGTTTAGGAGACTCCTTGTGAAGGTTATGTGAGCCCTGAAGAGCTCTGACACTCTATTCTCACCTTTTTTTTTTTTTTTTTTATTTTTTTTAAAATTTGTTTAAATACACTTCATGTCTACACTTCATGACACTGATTTATGAGTAAAATGATGTGATGGTGTGGCTTTCAGGACTGGTTATCTCAGTAAACTGACTCAGGTTCACTACTTCACTCTGCACCCTCAGCAGAGCAGAAAGAGGCTACCTACATTCTTTTTCAAGTGGTCTGATCTGCTGCTGCTAATCAAATAAGTGAACCCCTCATGCCTGAAAGTGAGAGAGGAAGAATTCATAGGGGACATAGTGATGAACTCTACCATACCTTTGTAAAAATCATTCCAGTGGTATAACTGGCCTGTAGTAAAGTCTAAGAGCAAGGAACCACAGCAAGGTCTGTTGGTGGTGAGTTGAATCTGTGTTTTTTAGATGACCCCCAGAACAAAGAAGATACCATCATTATTAAAAAATTCTCTTTATCATTTCCTAAAAGGCAGCCAGAGTTAGGAGGTAACCAGTCCTTTAATTCTGAGACAAGCTCTGCTGAACAGCTGATGCTGAGCAGGGGGTGGGGGTGGGAATCCTTCAAACATCTGTCTTTGTAGTGGAGCTGGAAGCTTCTGAGATGATTCCCCATAACAACAGTTAAAAAGTAAAATGAACAGGCTGATTTTAGAGTGAGAATGCTTTTGAAAAAAATGTTTTCATTGTCTGTTAATTCTATTCCACAAGATTTTTTTCCCCTAAAACCCAGAGCCTATGCTGTCAGGCATTTCTTTTTCATGTCATTTCATCAATTAACTATATCAGTATTAAAAGTGCTACTCTTTTTTTTTTTTTTTTTCTCCTTCAGTAAAAAGGTACAAAATGGATGTGTGGATGTGCCACCCTTCTTTCCATTACAGGGAGGAAGTGAGCAACGAATATAGACTAAGGACATTCATGGTAACTTGCTGTCATTTTTGCACAATTGCCGAAGTGTATGTAAAACAGAAAGTAGAGGCCAATAAAAGCAATTTTCCAAGTCCCATGAGCTGCCAAGTGGAATCACAATACATGGTTAGCTGGGAATCTGCATGATTTCACACCTAATTCTACTGGACTTAAAATTTAATTTACCATCAGAACAAAACCTCTAATTGCAAGCAGAAGCAGCTTATTACATCTTTTATGTGACTCTGACTCATACATTGACCAAACTGTAAGGAAAGAATTTTCCCTTGCATACAGATGATGATTCTGTTTGGATGGTCTGTACCTAGGAATTCTTCATGATTTACTAATAGGAAACAGAGAATGAGAGGAAATTATCTTCATCTGTTTCTCTCACCCATAAAGCTCAAAATAGAAAATGTGTTACAGCAATTGTACACCCTTGCACCTTCTTCAGTTTACTCCTCTTTCATAGTCCTCAACTAGCAATCTATTAAAGAATACAAATATGTGAGGAAAGGAATTTTTCTCTCTCAGGTATCAGTGAAAGGCTTGTAGTGAATACAGGAGAGAAACATAGGAAGCAGTAGAATTAGGCGTTAGAAGAGTACAGGGGAAAAAGAGGGAAAGGGTGCCTTTTCTCTCCAGACACTCATGATCAAAGCCCACCACTGCCATTAGGCAATCAATCTGTAGTTGCATACATAAAACTTTGGCAGTGTATAGTCTCCACTGCTTTCAACAGAGGCTTTAGACATCTTAAACCGGGCACTCTCCCAAAATTTACATCCAATTGCACCATACATTCCAGAAAAGACGACACCAAATCAGAGGCCCTCTTTTACCCTTGTTATTTTCAAGCTGCAGTGTATGAAAAGTTGTGCTTCAACCCCCAAATTTCACCTCTTGGGTTGCTATGTTTGTGTCCTCCAGCTTCATCAAATGGCACACATTACCAGTAGGCAATTACTGCCTAAATGAGTCATTGTTTTAGGAGACATTACTGAAAATGTGTCCCTCTCCTTCTGGAAGAATTCCTTCCAGGATCATTGAGTCATCTACAGACTTTTTAATTGTGTATATAGAAATCTACACTAACATAACATTTTGTAAGTGTAATGCAACTTGTTCCATAAGATGAATGACTCTGAATCTCCGATTTGTCTTACTTTTCAGCTTTTAAACTTCCATGTCCTTTGTGCTGAGACATTCTCCTGCTCTTGATTTAAAACTGGTTCTAGCAGCCAGTCAAAGTTTTAGCAGTTTCATATTCTTGCTCACTCCACAATCAGACTTTTTTCAAGCAGCTACACTGGATTTCCTTGCAGGGAGATGAATTAAAAGAAAATTCGTAGTCACAATTGAAGCACTGTGGGCAGCCTCAGTTATTTAAGACTTCAGTTATTTAAGCCTAATCTGTTTACCACTATTTCTAGATATTTCTGCCTTCTTCTGATTAAATCACTCTTTAAGTTAATCTCAGTGTATCTGAGGAACACTGAGGCTGTCTTACATTTAGTAGATTTTACAGTTCCAGAATGCTCAGTTTCTTAATACTCTGTCTATGTATCTTTCATTCCAAGACAAACAAACAAACAAATGCAGGAGCTACGGTCTTACACATCAACATAAATGCCCTGTGAAATGTTCAGCTTCCTGAGAATTTTTGCAGGAGAGAACCTTCTACAAGAAAAAGTCAGAGACCAAACACCACTTAATAGGATAGACAAAGAAGTATGGTGAGATTCAGAGCATACCCATGAAATCATTTGTGTATTTATGATAAGAAGCTCACTCCCTCTTGGATAACCTCACGACTGCTTTTGTTAAACCACTTGCAGCTTAAAAGGCATCTTGCTTTCCAGTGCCCAGGCCTTCTTCCTCTCTCTTCTCTTCTCTCTTCCCCTTACAAGGGCCCCCTCTCTTCACTCAACTCCCACTCTCCCTCTCAAATGACATTCTTTCTGTATTTGTCTGCACAATCGCTCAAGGCCCAGGCCATGATTCTAAAAGTCAGGAATAACATTCTAGTCTCTCTGAATTATTAATCCACAGAGAATACTGTGCCCTGGCTCAAGGGGTTCTCAAAGACATGCATGTTAAGATACTTGCTGATTTGCTTTTTACTTTCATTAATTTAAAAAGAAGAATTTGGTGAATGTTCCTTGACTATACGGTCTTTCTTCTTGTTGCTGTTCAGAAGCTCAAGCCCAGGATTTCAAGGCAGATCCAGACAAGGAATTACAGGGAGATGTATGCTACACAACGGTCTATATTTAATATTTAAAAGCATTAAGGCTTGCAGAAAATACTTTGCTTGAACATATCTATAAGGTAAGTCTTTGGTTCAGGCAGTGCTCCCTGTTCTAACTAAACACACACATAATCTCACTTTAACTAGTGTATCTAGAGAGTTCCTTTCGTAAACTGTTGGCCTCCTCTGCCAAGGCCAGATATTATACGAATACCTTCAGTGTATGGCCAAAGACTAGAATATAGCTCAGGATGTGGATTCTTGCCCATCTTTGGTGAGTCAAGACACACTGCTTCACCTTATGCCTGAGCCTGCACCTGAGGCATGAAAACATCTGTTACAAGATGAAGTATTAGGAGGTTTCAGCTCTACTGTGATCTTAAGAACCTAGAGCAATTTGTCCTTTAATGATATAGGGGATGTTCCTGTTTCCATCAAGTCAGCAGCAGAATTCTCATTAATTTCAGCATTACATCAAAATATGTATTGACCATCTATTGGGGGAACAGATAGGGTAAAAGCTTGAGAAGTGTAAATGTTGACACTGAAAAGCTTGATCCAAATGTCCCAAGGCACTGGCAGTTCAGATTTGGTTCCAAGCTGTGCAGCTTGGGAAAAGCTTTATTGATAACCCTGTAAGAAATTAACTGCTGCTTTTCTCCAGTTAAGATTTTTGTAGAAGAAAAGCTTAATCTTTAGGACACTCATGGTTTTCCAAATTGCCAGAAAAAAAAGGCCAATGGCATCCTGGCCTGTATCAGGAATAGTGTGGCCAGGTGAAGCATGGAAGTCATTCTGTCCCTGTACTCAGCACTGGTTAGGCCACACTTTGAATGCTGTGTCCAGTTCTGGGCCCCTCAGTTTAAGAAAGATGTTGAGATGCAGGAATGTGTCCAGAAAAGGGCACAAAGCTGATGAGGGGTCTGGAACACAGGCCCTGTGAGGACTGGCTGAGGGAGCTGAGGCTGTTTAGCCTGGAGAAGAGGAGGTTCAGGGGAGACCTTGTTGCTCTTTACAACTACCTGAAAGGAGGTTGTAGACAGGTGGGGGTTGGTCTCTTCTTCCAGGCAACTTGTGACAGCGCAAGAGGACACAATTTCAAGCTGCACTAGGGGAGGTTTAGGCTGAATGTTAGAAAGAAATTCTTCACAGAAAAAGTAATTGGCTATTGGAATGGGCTGCCCAGGGAGGTGGTGGAATCACCATCACTGGAGGTGTTTAAAAAGAGACTGGATAAGGCACTCAGTGTCATGGTTTAGTTGATTAGATGGTGTTGGCTGATGAATAGAATAGAATAGAATAGAATAGAATAGAATAGAATAGAATAGAATAGAATAGAATAGACCAGACCAGGTTGGAACAGACCTTAGAGATCATTGTGTCCAACCCATCATCCAACTCCATCTAATCAGCTAAACCATGGCACCAAGCACCCCATCAAGTCTCCTCCTAAACACCTCCAGTGATGGTGACTCCACCATCTCCCCACGCAGCATATTCCCATGGGCAATCACTCTCTCTATGAAGAATTTCTTCCTAACATCCAGTCTAAACCTCCCCCGGTGCAGCTTGAGACTGTGTCCTCTTGTTCTGGTGCTGGTTGCCTGAGAGAAGAGACCTGCCCCTGCCTGTCTACAACCTCCCTTCAGGTAGCTGTAGAGAGCAATGAGGTCTTCCTGAGTTGGACTTGATGATCTTGAAGGTATTTTCTAACCTAATTTTTTATTCTAACTATCAGAGCAGAGTTGACTTTCAGTCAAAAACTATACTGGGCAAACTGGAATTTGTAAGAAAATAAGGTAAGTACCACATTAATTTATATAATTAAACAATTTAGTTAATTTACACTTTCTAATTATATGCAGCTATATGTTACTTTTCTGTAATTCTGAGTCTTATGACCAGAATGAGAACTGAAATATCTCTGTAAAGCTGATAAAGGTTTGCCAAGTTTCAGCTGAACGTTGCCATCTACTGTTAGAATAATAATAATAAAACCATAAATGGGTGAAACTGGAAATTGTGGAAGAACTTAGCGGGTATTTGCATCCTATTGTGCTGATGCACAAGGGATTTTTCTTTCAATTCACAGGCATTGAAATACATCTGTAAACCCTTCTGTATTTCAGAGGGAGAATAGATTTCATTGTTCACAAGATTTCATTATTTTTACTTTTAAGCTTTTAAAAATGTTGTAATAATTTTCAGATCCAGCATTCATAATATTCTGTATGTTGAGAGAAAATGGGCTTCACTGAAAATCTTTTTCTAGAAGTTCCTTATCTATGGTGGGGGTTTTGCGTGTGTGTTGGGGTTTTTTTGTTGTTGTTATTGGGTTTTTTTTTTTAATTTGGGTGTTGTTGTTTTTGGGTTTGTTTTGGTTTGTTTTGTTTTCCACCAGTGAGCACATAAAAACACACTATTAAAGTGTGCAACAGATTTCTGAACATCTTGCTTCTTCAGTACTGAAAGTTAAAAACGCCAACACCCTTTCACTGACAACTGTATAAGGAGTAGTTTTATATCAAAATCAGGTGTGAACATCTGGGTAAAGACATAAAACCCTATTCACTACAGAGCACTTCTGTTCTGAGCTGACAATAGAAAACATGTCAGCCTCTTACTTTGTGTGCAGGAGAAACAAAATTTGGAAAGAGTTAACAATCTCAAAGAGAAGAGTATCCCTGAAGCTCAAAAAGTGGAGATAATGTGCATATTTCCATATGTGATACTGGAGCAAGACACAGATTTCAAGCAGTTACAGGCTTTCTGGATTCCTGCTACATGCCTTTGCTGGCATACTACTATTATTTCTCCATGTCTCATATTTGTTTGTTGAAAGTAACCCTACATCATGTTTTGGTGGAAAAATATAGTAAAATCCATTTGGCTAACAAGGCATAGTATGTTTTAAACAGAACTTCCCATAACTTTGAAAAATCCTTTGGTCATGTGTTGCTTTATTACTTTCCCAAACAAATATCTTCAGCTGCCTGTCACAGGCAGTGCTTGTGAAAAGGTTGGAAACTATCCATATTGTCTAGAAAGGAGGAGAATCTCAACCCCGAAAAAGCAGACATACATCATGTCATGGAATGCCACCTACAGCTGGAACTGTGAATTGTAAGTGGGTTTTCGGTAAGGTCGTAGAGACTTGAAGTTGTAGAATAGCCTTTACTCTGGTGTGTAGCACAGAAGATAAGGTCAAGGTAACATTAGTCATATTTATTGTTTCAGAGTTTCTTTGAGTTCTTTGAGATTTTCTCTGAGATACAGGAATATGAATTTTTATTATGTAAGTTTTGATTCAGCAGGCAAGAGGTGAGGTGAAATGTATGATTGGTTGAGAGACATTGAGCAGTAGTGCTGGACCCTTGAACTGTATATTCAATAGTTTGTTTCACTTTTGTGCATTACCAGCACGAACAGAGGAATGGGTCAGCCAAAAGCAGCAGACAGGTCTGCTTATTAGGGGCTATGCCATACAGGCCAAAGCTCTAAGAACTTTTTGATATATGAAAGGAATGGAGGTAGAAAAGCTCAACTTAGTGGAAGCTGAAATTATCATGAGACATGAAGGGCAGGAATAAGGGCTTCTATGTAAAACACTAACAAAGTGACTTCTCTGCTTTGATTTTTCCCAGTTGTGTTTGTCTTCAGGTCTCCTAGGTCCCTAGGGCATAGAAGACAGTCTTGGCGAATGAAGCATTACCCAGGGAGAATTGAGTTATGAGTATGTATGCAGGTTGGGGATACACAAATTCATGGAACTAGGCAGAATGCATGCCAGGGTGTTGTGGGAGCTGACTGATGTCCCGGTGAGACACTCTGTACCATTTCTAGAGTGTCATGGTGTTTCTGAGTGATTTCTGATCACTTGAAAAAGGTACACGACACATGGTAGATCTAGGGAACAACAGCCTGGTCAGCCTCACCTCTGTCCATGGTAAGATTATGAAGTGAATCCTCCTGGAAGCCATATCCAGATGACTGATGGAGAATAACATGATTTGGAGCATGGATTTACCTAGGACAAATCATACCTGGCCAGCTATATTGCTTTCTGTAACATCCCATATAGACAGGAGGACAGCACTGAATACTGTTCACCTCATCTTACTGAGGCCTTCAGAGATACCTTCTGTAATATACTTATAGCCAGATTGATGAGATAGAGACAGAACAGATGACCTACATAGTAGATGGAAAATTTCCTGGACTGCCAGACTTGTGAGGTAGTGATCAATATTATGAAATATACTGTGGATACTTGTGACATTGTGCAGGAACCAGCCTGGGGCTAGAAGTGCTTATAAGCAATATTTTGCTAGCAATTAAAAAAAGTATTATTATGAATGTTTTGTGAATAAAAGGCAAATCTCTAAATAAAAGAATAAAAGGGAATCTTTAGGTTCCAGACTCTTACGTAACTGAATTGAAAGCTATGCTGAAATTTGTAACTTTATTTGCTTCCCTAAAATGTTATTCCTCTATTTGACTCTGCTTTTTGGGCTAGAATTGTGAATCTGTCAGGAGAAAGGCTGGTCATAGCAATCTAATGCTAGATGTGATAAAGTTGATAGATTAGATGTGATGATCTTAAAGGTCTCTTCCAACCTGGTGTATTGTATTGTATTGTATTGTATTGTATTGTATTGTATTGTATTGTATTGAAAGAAAGCATATCACTACAGATTATTATTTTCATTTTCAACAGACTATAATTTCATCATCCTTTATTTCATCTATCCTCACCCCAAGCTGTTCTGGGAGGTGTTTTACATTAGCTCCAAATCCTTTTCAGTGATGGCAGTGAGTATTGCTCTTAAAACTATCTCTGATTTACCTAATTCTGGTAACCCATTGCCTGGTGGATATCAGAGAAAAACTCCCATAGCAGACATGGCAGGCATGGCAATGTTTTTATTAATATTTCTCCCACCTAGAGCTGTCAGTGAAATATTTCTCAAAAAAAAAACCAAAAACCAAAACAACAAAAAAAACACTCCAAAACCAAAACCCAATCAAACAAAACCCTAAATCAAAACAAAAAACCAAACCAAAACCAAAACCAAAACAACAAACTAAACCAAACAAACCACCAAAAACCAAACCAACAAACCAACCAAAACAAAACAAGCCAAAAAAACCAAACCAAACAACACCCTCCACCCCCAACCAAGCAAACCCCAAACCTCCCACAAAACACCTCAGTGGAAATATCTGTGTTCAGCATGTGTTGCTGCTCTGACACATAAAAAGACATGTTGTAGTTGTAGATGAGCAGTGCTCCTTCTGTGCATGAGCAAACACATCTAGGGATAGTGCCCTCTAAACTGAAGCAGAGAGAAAGCACAAAGAAGTGTTGCTAGTCTGGTCTCATCCATGCAGGACAAGGGTTCGGTAGGGATCTTATCAATGTGTTAGGTGTTTGAACACCTAAAAAGAGGATGTAAAGACAACAGAGCTGGGCTCTTTCCAGTGGTGCCCAGAGACAGCCCCAGAGGCAATGAATGTGAATGGAAACACAAAAGAGTACCTCTTACCGTCAGGGAACACCTTTTCACTGTGAGGGTGAGTGAGCACTAGCACAGGCTGCCCAGAGAGGTGGCAGAGTGTCTGTCCTTGGAGATATTCTATCTGTCTGGACATCACCCTGGGCATTTGGCTCTAGATGTCACTGACTGAGCAAGGTTGGACCAGATGACTTGCAAAAGTCCCTTCTGACATCAACCATTCTGTGATTCTCTGACACTGAGCTTTTTTTTTTTTTTTTTAATAGGAAAATTCCATCTTGTTTAAGGATACTTAGCAGTGTGTGTTTAGACATGAAGAAGCTGCAGATAGCATGCAGATCTAAATGTGTACCTATGCTGAAACACATAATCCTCTTACAACCATGTAACAAAGCAGAGTTCCCACAGCTATGCAGAAAGACAATTTCATTTTCCCCCTTAACTTTCAGTTTTGTTCCTTTTTCAACATCTGTGTATTATGGGTAAACATTTAAGCCACATGACTAAAACCCCCAAAGGTCTAGGTATGTAATAATCAATATTAGTCTGCTGCAAGAGGTGGAGGAATGATATGCAGTGGTCTTTATGAGAACCAGTTCTCACAGAGACTTAAATTAGAAGTGCAAAATAATATGGTTTAATAGGGAATATGCTTTCTCTCTGCTTTGGAGAAAAGCTGATCTGTCCAAGAGAGATTTCCAGGCTTAATTGTTACAAGCACCTATGAAACTTTGCAATTTGGAAGAAAAACATGTCACACATTTTAGAAGCTCATTGGTTCATACACAGCAGTCAGCATGCACTGAATCCATGGAGCGAAATGATCGAAAGGCCAAAGAGTACTTAAGAGGGGAACATTTGCTTAGAGTGTATTTTTGTTTCATACCGAACTTTGAAAAATGAGGACACTGTTGCAGACTTTGTGAGTTGTAGTGCTGTTGTATGTCATTATTTCTGTTTTTTCATGACATTTGGTGGTTTTCCTTAAGGAGCTCTTGGAGACTGATGATTATATACCAATAATCATATAATTATCATAAATAAATCATATACAAATAAAATAGTTACATAATTCTTTTTCATTAATAACAGAACATTCAAAAAAATAGTTATGTGCTGTGTTTATTCTCCTGTTCTGTACAGCCACTCCAAATATATGATCTCTCCATGTCTTAATGGTGTAATATCAAATCTAATGATTTTTAAACTGGTCTCATGCTTTTGAAAGAAAGGGCTGTGCAATTTTTCTGCTGTCATGATAAAGACAGATGTGAGGTATATAGCAAAAAGTGAATGGAAATCTATAGGATTGGAAAAGCATAATAAAGTTTTATTTAGTACTCAAAATCTTAGTTTCTTTTCACAGAAAGTGGTCATTTTCTAATGACTGGCAAAACCTACCAGTATCAGCAAAGGCCTCTTTGTTCCTTTGAAGCTAGTAGTCTCAATGAGTGGTTCAGCATTCCTTTGGATAAAGCTTTGACTCCTTCTCCTTTAAGTGGTACTTTTAGCAAACAACATCAATAAGAAAACCCACTTTCCTAAAACAAATGGCAAAGCCCCAATCAATGCCCATCCTTTAGCCATAGGACCTAGGCAGATCCATACTCTTTTCTGCAGATCCAGCAGAGGGAGCTCATTTTACCCAGCAAAAATATACAGCAAAATACTGTTTAAGATACCAGATGTAGTGTGTCAAACCTACATGAAACAAGCTATTAATTCTTAAAAGATAAATGACTTGCAATGGTTTTCATGGAGCATAACTAAGTGTAGGCACATTTGTGTAATCTAGCAATACAAGAAAAAGCCCTATGCTCTGTGTTTTTCAGTGATATTAACGTCATTGTGTTAGTCAAAGTGAAGTCTAAAATAAGGACCAGTTCTGTCACTTGAGTCATTGCAAACATTTATGCCATGACAGGCACAGTGGTTACCTCCTTCTTCTTCAACTTATTATTTGGATACAGCAATAATGTCTAAAAAAAAAAAAAAAAAAAAAAAAAGGGAAGGGAAGGGAAGGTTTGGGAAGGTTTGGGGGAAGGTTTGGGAAGGGAAGGTTTGGGAAGGGAAGGTTTGGGAAGGGAAGATTTGGGAAGGGAAGGTTTGGGAAGGTTTGGGAAGGGAAGGGAAGGTTTGGGAAGGTTTGGGAAGGGAAGGGAAGGTTTGGGAAGGGAAGGGAAGGTTTGGGAAGGTTTGGGAAGGTTTGGGAAGGTTTGGGAAGGGAAGGGAAGGTTTGGGAAGGGAAGGGAAGGGAAGGTTTGGGAAGGGAAGGGAAGGGAAGGTTTGGGAAGGGAAGGAAGGGAAGGTTTGGGAAGGGAAGGGAAGGGAAGGTTTGGGAAGGTTTGGGAAGGTTTGGGAAGGGAAGGGAAGGTTTGGGAAGGTTTGGGAAGGTTTGGGAAGGGAAGGGAAGGTTTGGGAAGGTTTGGGAAGGTTTGGGAAGGGAAGGGAAGGGAAGGGAAGGGAAGGAAGGGAAGGGAAGGGAAGGGAAGGGAAGGGAAGGGAAGGGGGAAGGGAAGGGAAGGGAAGGGGAAGGGGGAAGGGAAGGTTTGGGGGAAGGGAAGGGAAGGGAAGGTTTGGGAAGGTTTGGGAAGGTTTGGGAAGGGAAGGGAAGGTTTGGGAAGGTTTGGGAAGGTTTGGGAAGGGAAGGTTTGGGAAGGGAAGGGAAGGTTTGGGGAAGGTTTGGGAAGGTTTGGGAAGGTTTGGGAAGGGAAGGGAAGGTTTGGGAAGGGAAGGGAAGGGGAAAGGTTTGGGAAGGGAAGGGAAGGTTTGGGAAGGGAAGGTTTGGGAAGGGAAGGTTTGGGAAGGGAAGGGAAGGGAAGGTTTGGGAAGGGAAGGGAAGGTTTGGGAAGGGAAGGAAGGAAGGTTTGGGAAGGGAAGGGAAGGTTTGGGGAAGGGAAGGGAAGGGGAAGGGAAGGGAAGGAAGGGGGAAGGGAAGGGAAGGGAAGGGAAGGGAAGGGAAGGGAAGGGAAGGGAAGGGAAGGGAAGGGAAGGGAAGGGAAGGGAAGGGAAGGGAAGGAAGGGAAGGGAAGGGAAGGGAAGGGAAGGGAAGGGAAGGGAAGGGAAGGGAAGGGAAGGGAAGGGAAGGGAAGGGACTTCATTGATGAGTATTTTTTAAGGTTCTAAATACTTCCAACCAATTATCATTGTTGAGGCTACTGTTAAGCACTTGAGTTGGAGCCACATTTAGGTCAGTGTTATACATGCCAGAGTTAAAATTACACACATATTATGGGTAACCTTCTGTCATGTATTTCATCCATGATTTGCAAAGCATTTTTCTATCAGCGATGATTATTTCACTTTGCTGTCTGAATTTTACAGATATGAAAAATAAGGAGTTACAGGTAATGCCTTGCTGAGGAATAGGAGAAAACAGAAGTCAGGTTTTCAGGCTTTCAGTGCTTTGCTCTCATCACAACACCACAACAATGAATGCACTGTAAACTGAGGACACTGTGCCAGTGAACTGCAAAATGAGGGAAGACAAAATCATGTTTGATAAATGTTTCATGGTGCTGGTCACTGCAGAAGAAATTAATTGCCTCTGAGTTACTTTAGCCTTTTTAGGCTATGTTAATTTAAGACAGCTGATGTAATAATTTGTTTGTTAATTACTTGAATGCATAAATACTTTGATTCTAAATCAGTAGTTACTAGTAATGCATCCTAGACAGACTTTTCAAAATAATGCTTATGAATATATCTGATTTTGAAAAGACACTGACATATCATTTATATAATTAATCTAACATCTAGACCACATAGACTGAGTACTATCTCTTCTGAGAAACAGATTTCCCCAAAATAACAAATTACATTTTCACAATACCTTTGAGAGATATTTTACAGGTGGAAAACCTAATTAAATGTAAATTCAGTGACATGCCTACTGTTACCAACTTAAGCAAGCCTATGGCAAATTTTTCCTCTTCCTTTCATATTAGAGACAGGTAATGTATACAGCCAAGATGCTGTAGCACAACAGAGATGGTTGATATTACTGTTCCTGGTCACCATCCACCAAAATAATGAGTTTTTATGTGATTATGTCATAACCAGCCTTTCCTGCCATAAAGGATGTTTAGCAAACATGCATCAACCTGTGAGCCCCTTTAGACGGTGAACTTAGATGGTGAACACATGGCTGGTTATGCTGGTAGATGTGAACTGATTATAACCTCTGGTGAATGTAGCAGTCATTAACAGATGAGAGGTGGCAGCTGTAAACCTGGTTCAATGACAAACAGAACAACATGTGGAACTGCAACGTCATTATGACTATGAACGTTATAAAAGCTCTTTCCCTCAACACATGTTTAATATGGTTCTGATGCATATCAAAAAGGGAAAGACATCGAGAAACTCAATGAGGAAAAATTTGATCAGCAGCATTCCTGTGTACAGAGAATACCTTGTCACTTTTCTTTTTGCCCCAATATAAATAACTTTGCCCAAATTGCACCTGTGATGAGCAGATTCTCAGTGAAATGAGTCAGATCATATCAATGAACAATCTGAATCCTTCAAGTATTCATAATGTACACATAACTGGTAAAATCACTACCAAATAATAGTGCTCCATTTACACAATTGTGTAACAGGCACTGATTAATTTCAACAGGGTGAGTCAATATCTGAGATCAGACAGTGCCAATAAATCTCTTAATTTCATTCTGAGGTTTATCTTATTATGCTATCCAGATCCTGGATTGATTTTTAACCTCATAATTGCTCAACATTTTGTTATTTCAAACAATTGGTTCAACTGACCTGTTATTTGACCTTTTGAAAAAGTAGGTGTTCTCTAAAAATATTTATTCAGCATAAGGAAATATTTTTCAGATCAACTGAATGAAGAGTGAGGGGTTCACAGATTAGATTTCTCAAGAAAGCTGCAATTTGACACTATTGTGTCTGTTCCTTAAGAACTCCTGCCAGGTAAATCTGAATTGACATGCAAATCTAAGTAAAACAATTTTAATGTGGAATTTTCCAATGTAATAAAACATTATTAGTATGAGATCTTAACCACTTTTAGCTGCATGTTGAAAATTAAAGAAGATAATTGGGGAATTCTTTAATATGGTCAAACAAAGGGGGCATGGTGAGTCATCTGGTTGTGTTGCAGAAGCTTGCACATTTAGTCATATAGGCAGGAACAGCCATGGTTGCAACCTGGACAAAAGCTGTTGGCAAAAGAAATGGGGTGACCCAGACAGTGGTCCTGTGTAAACAGGCAGGTGTCTAGGTCCCTGGCTGCAAGGAGTGCCAGTCTTTCTCTTACAATGGTGAACTGCAGAGACAACACCCATTTGCTATGGGCAGGTAAACGATCTGCTCAGTCTGGTGGCTGAACTGAAAGAGGAAGTCGAAAAGCTGAGGACTATAAGGGAGTGTGAGAGGAAAATGGACTGGTGGAGCCAGGCTCTGCCCTCCCTGCAACAGAATGGGAGCACCATCCAGGTAGCCCCCAGGATCAAGGGGCCCCTGTATCATGCCCTCATCATGTGGAAGACAGAAGGCTAAACGAAAAGGGTGTGTAGAGGAGAATTCATGGCTGTAGCACCCTCCTTGGCTACCTCACCTTCCCATGTGCCTCTGAGAAGCAGAAAGGAGGTCTTGCTGGAAGGTCACTAGTCTAATGGGGATGTTGATGATAGGCAATCTATACCAGAGGTCTTACCACAGTATGATAGGTCTTCCAGCCATATACCAGTCTTTTCCACAAGGAAGAATACAAGTTGTAGTTGTTGGGACAGTTGGTGAAAGAGGCTGGGGCACAAGTTATTTTCAATTACTTCCTTCTAGTTGTGGGTGATGACATGGGATGAAATAAAAGGATCCAGTCTAAAAATACCGGCCTCCAGGTCTCTGCTACAGGCAGGGCTTTGGGTTCTTGGATCATGGCTGGGTTTATAAGACACCAGACATGATGGTAATATGTGATAAAGGCTTATCTAGCTGGTGGAAATAGGTTCTAGGACAAGAATTAGCAGGGCTCATTCACAGAGCTTAAATTAGAAACAAAGGGGGGTGGGGCTATACCTGCATTTACACCAGTGGGGCAATGTCCTAGCAGTAATGAAGACCTGAAGGCCTCCTATCCTGCTAGGGTGGAATCAGTGCACTCAGCTTGCTCCCTGAAATGCCTGCACACCAATGCATGCAGCATGGGGAATAAACAGGAGGAGATAGAAATCTGTGTGTGGTCAAGGAGTTATGATCTGGTGGCAATTACAGAGATGTGATGCAACAGCTCACAGGGCTGGAATGTGGCTAAAGATGGATATGTGAGTGAGGATCAGGTTTGTGACCACCTGAAGAACCTGAAGGTGTTCAAGTCCATGGGACCCCATGGGATACACCCACAGGTGCTGAGGGAACTGGCAGATGAGGTTGCTAAACCCCACTCTATCATATTCCAAAAGTCATGGCAGTCCAGGGAGGTCCCCACAGGCTGGAAAAGGGGAAACATAACTCCCGTTTTCAAGAAGAGAAAGAGGGATGACCCAGGGAACTACAGGCCAGTCAGTCTCACCTCTGTGCCTGGTAAGATCATGGAGCAGATCCTCCTGGAGGCAATGCTGAGGCAGAAGAATAACAAAGAGGTGATTTGGTACAATCAGCACAGCTTCACCAAGGGCAAACCCTGCCTGACAAACCTGGTGGCCTTCTATGACAAGGTCACAACATTAATGGATGAAGGCCAAGCAACTGACATCATTTACCTGGACCTGAGCAAAGCCTTCCACACTGTCCTGCACCACATCCTGGGCTCCAGGCTGGTGCAGTATGGGTTTGATGGATGGACCATTCAGTGGATAAAGAACTGGCTTGAGGGCCACACACAAAGGCTGGCTATCAATGGGGCCACATCCATGTGCAGGCCAGTGACAAGTGGAGTCCCTCAGGGATCAGTCCTGGGACCAGACTTGTTCAACATGGACAGTGGCATTGAGTGCACCCTCAGCAAGTTTGCTGATGACACCAAGCTGTGTGGTGCAGCAGACATGCTGGAGTGAAGGGCTGGCATCCAGAGGGACCTTGACAGGCTGGGGTGGTGGGGCCATGACAACCTCATGAGGTTCAACAAGACCAAATGCAAGGTCCTGCCTCTGGGTCAGGGCAATCCCAAGCAGCGATATAGGCTGGGCAGCAAGTAGCTTGAGAGCAGCCCTGAAGAAAAGGCCTTGTGGGTCCTGGTGGATGAGAAGCTCAACATGAACCACCAGTGTGCACTTGCAGTCCAGAAAGCCAATCACATCCTGGGCTGCATCAAGAGAAGCATAGCCAGCAGGTTGAGGGAGGTGATTCTGCCCCTCTACTTGGCTCTGGTGAGACCCCACCTGGATTGCTGCATCCAGTTCTGGAGCCCCTGGATGTGCTGGAGTGTGTCCAGAGAAGGGCCACAAGGATGATTAGAGGGCTGGAGCACCTCTCCTATGAGGACTGTGGTGAAGGTACATTATGCCCAGAATTATGCCCAGATATTGAAACTTGTCCTAGCATGTGGACAAGTTCCCCCTCCTTTCATAAGGGAAACAAAGGCCTAGGCATTAGCCAGGCCGGCAGGGACCACTGCAAGCACCCATCACACGGGATGCTGGTGCTAATATGAAGTATGGGCATAAGTCTAGCTTCATGCCTCCTAGTGGCTGAAGCCAGTTGTTTACAAGAGTTCCCATTGGCCAAATCTAGCCTCAAGGAACATAAAAGTATTACCCCAATTTGTAAATACATTGCCCTCTTTTACTTTGTCCTCTCTCCTTCCTCGAGCAAGGAGAGCTCGTTTCCTATGGCCATACCACCCTGAGAGTATTTCCAGAGGAGAGATCTTGCTGAAGCTGAGGGCGTTGTACTGCCAGTCTCACCAGTCAGAAGAGCCCGCCGTGTCTTTAGGAGGACTGGACCCCACCGGGGTAAGATGTGCCCAGTTGCCGGCGAAGGGACTTAGCCGAGTCCAGCAGTCCACATGTCTGCTTTAAGCAGCAGACTCACTAACTGTACAACCCTGTGTGTGTCAGCTCGGAGAGCAGGACGTTGTTCGCCACATGTCTGCATAACCCCGCCATCGTGGGAGAGGAGTCGCTACTTCGGCCGTTCCATGCCCTGTGAACCTCAGGGAAACTTACAGCACTCTCCGTGCCTGTGCTCCAAAGCCAGGACCGCTCTGAGAGGGTCCCACCACTCCTTTGAGCCAAGTAAAGGGGAAGCCGCCGCTCCGCCCCGAAGCCCGTTGCTGTAGGGCCGAACCCTGCCGGGTCCAGCCCCGTATGCTACCACGACGGATCGGAAACCTCCGAACCCGTCTACCGGGAACCGTCGCCCCGCCCCCGCCGTGGGGGCTGGCTCTGTGAGGGCCAGCCCCGTTCCGGGACCAGCCCTACCGGCCGTGCCAGGCCCACCCTGTAGGACTGCTCCCTGTTGTCCGAAGGGAACCTGCCTAACAGCTAGCCTATGGTCCATTTTCTCTCCGCTGCCGCGGAAGGGAGAAGTTTGCCGCCCACTGTCGCCGACAGGACCACCTAGGAATCAGCCTGGCTACAGCGGTCTGCTGGAACCTAACCTTACCACAAACAAAGGACACAGTGTATCTTCCACGGGCTTTCCACTCACTAACATTCCGTTCAAAGCACCCATGATCTTTCCAGTCCAGTCCTCTGATATACATTGTAATTCCTCTGTATATAGTTAAGCAATTCCGCCAGCGTCCTGTCGAGTCGCCATCTGGTGGACAAGCGGTGGAATTGCACCCTCTGTTACAGTAACAGAAATTAATTCTGTGAATATTCCATCTGAGCCCTAATCATAAATGCTAAACCACTTATGGGATGTATTTAACAATCGTGCACTAGAGTATATAAAACAGTGATTAATCGGTGGTTAATAATTTTAATAATAAAATTAAATATTTACATAATTCATATTTCATATTCCTAAATTAATAACCTCTTCATCACAGAACAGACTGAGGGAGCTGGGGCTGTTCAGCCTGGAGAAGAGAAGGCTCTGAAGAGACCTTATTGTGGCCTTCCAGTATCTGAAGGGGGCCTATAAGAAAGCTGGGGAGGGACTTTTTATGGTGTCAGGTAATGACAGGACTATGGGAATGGAATAAAAATAGAAATGGGTAGATTCAGATTGGATGTTAGGAAGAAGTTCCTCCCCATGAGGGTGGTGAGACACTGGAACAGGGTGCCCAGGGAGGTGGTAGAAGTCCCATCCCTGGAAGTTTTTAAGGCCAGGCTGAATTTGTCTCCGAGCAATCTGATCTAGTGTGAGGTGTCCCAGCCCATGGCAGGGGGATTTGAACTAGATGATTCTTGAGGTCCCTTCCAACGCTAACAATTCTATGTCCTGTTTAGCAAATAGGTTAACAAGGTGAGGTGGTGGAGTTGCTCTTTATGTAAGAGAGCAACTAGAATGTATTGAGTTCTGTCCAGGGCCTGAATGAGGAGCTAGTCCAGAGTCTGTGGGTAAGAATTAAGTTAAAAACCCCAAACAAGTCCTGGCATGTCCAAGCATGATCCACCTCTCCCATCATACAGGGGTCCAGGGAACATGGGAAAGAGACAAAGAAGCCAGGCATCAGAAAGTCCAGTAAACAGGGATATGTCCTCCCTTTGTGGTAAACAGGCACATGTGCTGCCCATGCTTCAGCTAGACTATGCTTATGTCTTTACCTACTATGGTCATGGCATAGGGAAATCCTATTCTGTTGGTTGCCAATTGGCCAAACTGAACCTCTGGCAAATGATAAAAGTAAAGCCAAATTGTAAACATGGTGCCTTGCCTAAGATCCAGGAAAAGACACCATGAGCCTTGCCTTGTAATCTTTGTCATGCTTCAGTTTACCCAGAAAGACACAAGCCCCTTTGTGTAAGTTGCACCAAAATCATAGTCAGCCTCTTCACATCCTAAAGCCCCATGAGCAGACAAGTGTCCTGCCGGGCAGAAGGGACAAAGCCTGAGTGAGCCAAGACTTGGAGAATGGTTGCTCTGCAGCAGTAAGTCGCTTCCAGCTTAAGTGTCCACTTCTCAAACCCAGACCTCAAGGCAAAGCTACCCAAGAGAAACAGGCTGTTGTCCAAGAACTTGAAACTCAGGACAGTCTGTGAATCCTGGGAAGCTTTGAGAGCCACCTGCTGTCATGCAGTGGCCAGCCAAGCCACTGGGACAGTGAGACAACTCTGCCAGCAACCAGCCCCCAGAGAGCACTCCAAAAGCTGTTACTGGCTAATATACAGTAGTAGCACCCCTCCATGTGGGTGGAACTCCTATTGCTCTGCATAACCTGGACTGCATTGGATCTCTGGAGATAATTCCAGGGAAATAATATTGTCAGTAATTGGATATCTCTATAAAGTCTCTTTGCAAAAGGTTCCATCTGTCTTATCTGTTGCCATTTTGGCAAGGGTCCCGTCAACCCTTCACCTAGTGGACAAACGGGTTAACAGCACCGCAGGTTCTCTCCCAGTGTTGCTTTCCTAGTTTGCTTAATACTGTTTAAATTGTTAGTATTGCCTATATACTATACATATCTATTGTAAATATACTACAGATGTACACTGGATCTATTAGGAAGTTTTTGGCATTTTTTCATATTGATAATAATATTTTTATTAATATCATATTTGCCTTATTAGTAAATTGTAGTTCTTCATAACAGGCTAGTGTGGATGATAAAGTTGTGGGCCTGTTACAGGCCACTTGATCAGGACTATGAAATACATGACACCTTCTACAGCAGCCTCACAATTACAGGCCCTGGTTCTCATGAGGGTTTTTAGCTAGGCAGGTATTTGCTGGAAGGCCTACTCAGCCAGCCATCCACGGCCCAGGAGGTTCCTCCAGTGTATTAATGATAACATCTTGGTGCGAATAGTGATTGAACCATGTAGCAGAGGAGTGTTGTTGGATCTTACACTCACTGACAAGTGGGGTATGGTTGAAGCAGTGAAGGCTGGAGATAGGGAAATTCAGGATCTTGGGATGTAGGAACAGAATACCAAGCAGGATCATAACTCTGGACTTCAGCAGGACAAACTTCGACCTTTTCAAGCAATTGCTAGGGGAACTCCCATGGGACAGGGTACTAGAAGGTAAAGGGGCCCAAGATAGTTGGTTAATATGGAAAGACAACTTCTTTCAAGCTCAAGGTCAGAGCAGCACAACAGGCAGGAAATCAGGAAAGGGGCTAAGGACACCTGCATGTTTAACTAACCTCATAACCTTCTATGAGGACATAATCTGGTGGATAGATGATGGTAGCATAGTGGATGTGCTTTATCTTGATTTCAGGAAAGCATTTTACACTGTCTCTCACAGCATCCTCATAGCTAAACTGAAGAAGTATGGTCTGGATGGCTGTGTAGTGAGGTGGGCTGTGAACTGCTTGAAGGAAAGAATTCAGAGGGTTGTGGTCAATGGACAGAGTCTAGCTGGAGGCCTGTATCTAGTGGAGTTCCAAGGGCTGGTACAGGGACCAGTACTATTAAATATGTTCACCAACCTGGATGAAGGAACAGAGTGCACTGTCAGCAAGTTTGCTGATGACACAAAAATGGGAGGAATGGCTGCCACACCTGAAGGCTGTGCTACCATTTGGACAGATGGACAGGTTGGAGAGTTGGGTAGAGAGGAATGTAATGAAATTCAGTGAGGACAAGTACACCTGGGAAAGAACAACCCCATGTATAAGTACAGGTTGAGGACTGACCTTTTGGAGAGCAGCATAGTAAAAAGGGACCTGGGGGTCCTGGTGGACAGAAGGATGACCATGAGCTAGCAATGTGCCTTGTGACCAAGAATGTCAATAGCACCCTGGGGTGTTTTAGAAGGGGTGCAGTTAGTAGGTCAAGAAGGGTACACCTTCCATTCTACTCTGCCCTGCTGCTTTGTTACCAAGAGTAGAATATGTGTTTATGTAAGACTTAACAGCACAGGTTGCTGAGCTTAAGGAGCTCTCAGTACAACCACTTACAGGGTCACAACTGAACTGACAAATGCTATCCCCTGAGTCATTGGTACATAAAATACTTCCCCAAATTTTTAGTATCATAAAATTATTTTGATTCAAAAAGATCTTTAAGATCGTAAAGCTCAAGTTGTGTCCAAAGTGCAGGACCCAGCTTTTGGCCTTGTCAAATCTCGTACTTTTTACCTCAGTCCATCCTTCCAGCCTGCCCAGGTCACTCTGCAGAGCCTTCCTACCATCAAGCAGATCAAGACTCCTTCCCATCTTACTGTCATCTGGAAACTTACTGAGGGTGCACTGAATCACCTAATTCAGATCACTGATAAAGACATTAAACAAGCCTGCCCCCTTGAACTGAGTCCTGGAGAACACCACTCGTGTCCATCTGCCAGATGGATTTAATTCCATTCACCTCAGCTCTGTGGGCCCAGCCATCCAGACATTTTTTTGCCTAGTGAAGTGTCTATCCATCCAAGCCATTGGCAGTTTCTCCACAACTCAATGTCAATGGTTTTACAGGAGTCCAGGTAAGTGACATGCACAGCTTTTCCTTCAGACAGAAGTGCTAATTTCCACCTGACTGTTGTCAGGCACTCCTGTGGTTAGTAACCCATCAAAACCCTTGGCATATTTGGTGTTGTGTGGGTTTCCATTCCCTGCTTCCACTGATAGAGCAGAGTGACAGACCTCACTAGCACACCGTCCTTCAAATATGGATGTGGGAAGAGAGGCTTTGCAGAGGGACCTCAACAGGCTGGACAGATGGGCAGAATCCAACGGCATGAGATTGAACGCATCCAAGTGCCGGGTTCTGCACATTGGCCACAACAACCCCAGGCAGTGCTACAGGCTGGGGTCAGAGTGGCTGGAGAGCAGCCAGGCAGAGAGGGACCTGGGGCTGCTGGTTGATGGGAGGCTGAACATGAGCCTGCAGTGTGCCCAGGCAGCCAAGAGGGCCAATGGCATCCTGGCCTGCATCAGGTACAGTGTGGCCAGCAGGAGCAGGGAGGTCATTCTGCCCCGGTACACTGCACTGGTTAGGGCACACCTTGAGTACTGTGTCCAATTCTGGGCCCCTCAGTTTAGGAAGGATGTTGACTTGCTGGAAAGTGTCCACAGAAGGGCAACAAGGTTGGTGAGGGGTTTGGAACACAAGCCCTATGAGGAGAGACTGAGGGAGCTGGGGTTGCTTAGCCTGGAGAAGAGGAGACTGATTATTGCTATCTACAACTACCTGAAGGGAGGTTGTAAGCCAGGCAGAGGTTGTTCTCTTCTCCCAGGCAGCCAGCACCAGAACAAGAGGACACAGTCTCAAGCTGCACCAGGGCAGGTTTAGGCTGGATGTTAGGAAGAAGTTCTATACAGAGAGAGTGGTTGCCCATTGGAATGGGCTGCCTGGGGAGGCGGTGGAGTCACCGTCATTGGAGGTGTTCAGGAGGAGACTTGATGGGGTGCTCGGTGACATGATCTAGTTGATGGGTTGGACGCGATGATCTTGAAGGTCTCTTCCAACCTGGTTTATTGTATTGTATGTGATGCCCTTGGGCTTATTTCTTGCAGGCCTGGGTTTGTACCCTTCTCCTTTCCAATCTAATGTAAAGCTATTTCAGTGAGCTCTGCTAGCTCTTGGGCTAGGGTCCTTTTCCCCATTTTAGACAGGTGTATTCCATTTGTTGCTAGCAGACCTGTTCTCCTGTAAATCAACTCATGGCTAAAGAATCCAAAGTCCTGCTGGTGTCAGAGCTAGACATTGATCTTCTGGCTCTTTTTGTTAATTTATTGTGTACTAGTAGTAAGGTTTGAGCCTGCATGCCTTTAAGAACCATACAGAAATCTTCCAGGAGGACTAGAGAGGTCCAGGGGTGGACTAAAAAGTGTAATCTTCTGTTATTCCATTACCACAATGCCCATGTCTCCCCTTGATGTCTTCCCCCATGTCTTCCCCCTTTTTTCCTTCACTCTCTCCCTTCCTGGCAGGCTTCCTTATCTTTGCTTTATGTGAGAGTGGGGCCTGGAGCTGGCAAGCTACATTTTAAGCTGAATCACTCAGGTTTGGTATGGGGGAGGACGGGGTAGAGGGACGAGGGTAGCATTTAAGGCCTGAATTTTTGGCCTGGTTTGGAGGGAGGTTGTGTGAAGCTTTGGCCTAAGGAGGTTCTTAGAGAACTATAGACAAGGTGGACTATGGATTTTTGTGTATTTTGTATGCTTTGCACTGTAGTATGCAGTTAAGAACAGCATTTCCATTAAACTTTAAAATTCTTTCCAATGCAGTCTGGAGCATTTTTCTTTAAGACTTTGAGAAGGGTCAAAGAGCTCTTTCTCAATTATCACAGTATCACAGTATCGCCAAGGTTGGAAGAGACCTCAAAGATCATCGAGTCCAACCTGTCACCACAGACCTCGTGTGGCACCACCAAGTGCCACGTCCAGTCCCCTCTTGAACACCTCCAGGGACGGTGGCTCCACCACCTCCCTGGGCAGCCCATTCCAGTGACAAATGACTCTCTCAGTGAAGAACTTAGACGCAAGACAGCTGCGAGCCCAGCACTGGACACACCACCCAGATGTATCTCACTGGTGTCAAACACAGAGAAAAATATCATCTCCCTTGCCCTTCTGTAATGCTCTGCCTGATACAGCCAAGAAGGCTGTTGATCCCCTTTGTCACACGCTGGTTCAGTGTCAACTTGGTACTCCCAGGGACTTCTCCGACAAATAGCTTTCCTGTTGGTGAGCCCCCAGGATGCCCTGGTGCAAGGGGTTCATCTCTCAAGGTACAGAATTGACCACTTCTGAGTTTCATGGAGTTATTGTCAGCCCATTTTTCTAGCCTGATGAGGTCCCTCTGAACAGCAGCAAAGCCATCTGGTGTACCTACCAATTCCTTCCACTTTCAAAACAACAAAATTATTAATATTCTTGATGTTATCATTGTCAGACAGAAATAAAAAATGAGACTAAATGGCAGATATGAGATCCTTAATAAAGACAATTATTAGAATAATTGCAATGAACACCTGTGTTTTGAAACATCAACTCTGAAGCCTTAATACAAGTCCTTTTTTGATGACTCAGTGCTGTCAATAATTGATATTTTACTAAAAAATTAACTTTCTGCTCTTCCAGTTAATTCTGTCACTGCTTGCCCTCACCTGTGCTGGTTTTCTGTAATAGTCCAGTGGTTGGTACTATGTGCTCTGGTTATGGCCACCCTGTGCCAAATGTGATTTGTGGCAGTAGTGGAACCTGTGTTTTGATGCTTCCTTTTCGATAGCTTTTGAAACAGTTATGCAATTTTGAATGCCGTTTCACCAGGTTTTCCTCCATCACTACGCACAGTTTTGAAAACAATTTGTAGACCATAATTAGGGTATGTTTGAAGACAAATGTTGGCTGAACAGAACACCACAGAACATTTTCTCATCAGACAGCAACTGCCAAAAGGAACAGTAATTTTTTCTGCCACCATAACATTTGTGCCTGACTTCTGCACGTACTTTTCTGTTGGCATCATCATTTTTGGTTGGAGGATGTTGGGGTGTGCTGCAATAGTAGTGGTCGCCCTGGGGAGAGAAGCAGTGCCTGCAGCATTATAGCTGGTCCAGACAAGGTGGCAATGCTTGCACAACTCTGCTAGAGAGGACAGAAAATGTGAGTCACAGGACACCTACTTTGTAGCTTGCTGTGATTGTACAGTGGTTAGAACTCTGTGATGTGGCCACAGCAACTTTGGTTCAAATCCAAGTCACAGCACAGAGGAGCAGGAACTGGTTTATTCCACACTTTTGAAAGCTTGATGCTGGACACATACCAATGGGTACATGACATCCACTCAAGCCCTCTGTTTGCAGTAACTATTGAACAGGCCTCAATACCTGAAGCACAGAGAACACAGATGAGAAGTAGTAGCTGCACACGCGCACACACACACAAAAATAATGTAGCTCATTGCTACATGTTAAGGTTATGGACACGCTTTGCACCATAGATTTTTTGTCTCCTTTTGTGTGATTTCAAGCTGTTCACACACAGTTGTCTGGAACAAGGTTTTCACTGATTTGACTCTCTCAGTTTTTTAACACATCACCTGTCCCTCTCCCAATGAAGCCTGATTTCTTTCGATGATCTATTCCAACAGATGAGTAACTGCAGAAGAAAATTCTAGATTTTTTTCAGGAAAGAACATCTAAGGAAACATGGGAATTACATGCAATTGATTTTTTTACTGTGAGGCTTTATAACATCTTTGTTGCAAGAATTATACACTTATGAAGCTAAAAATCAGTAGTGGCAAATAGAGATGCCATGTAAAAGTCTGAAATTTGATTGAAGAGAAGCAAGACACTTCTGGAAATGCAGTGTCACTGTTTTTTTTTAGCCAGGGGATGACATGACAACTGGGAGGATTCTGACAAGATTGGGGAAAATGGTTTGTCATGATTCTCTGTTTATCTAATCACTATTCACTTGTTTTGCCTATGCTGCCTGCTGGGTGTGGCTGTTCATGGGGGTAGAGTATTAAGGACCAGTGGTTTGCCAGTACAGGATGTTGAGGTAAAGAAGTCAGCCAAAAGGCACAAGGAAAGACATTTTTCCAGAAACACTCTCCAAGGTCTACAGATAGTAACTTTCTATACTCATTAGGCCATACAGTAACACACTTTCACTTCTAATTTATTATGAATAGAAGATGATAAAAAATGTATTTGTGAGCTTCAGATCAAGTAATCAGCTCTAATTTCATCATTAGATAGATATCCATGTTTCTACGAATCGAAAGAAGCAGCAAAAAGTGGGGGAAAAAAGAAGGCACAAAATATTCTCTTGTAGGAAATGACTGTGTGTTTCTAACAGCTAGGACCAGAATTTCAAAAGGTTTCCTTACTGAAAACAGTGCATGTCCTTCTGAGGTCAAACACTATTCAGACATCCACACACAGGCTTCCCAGCCTCAGTAAGGAAGCAATACTAGCTTGAAACTACTAAGATGAAAAGGGTTTGTTTTTCAAACAGGATTCATAACTATGAAGGTCAGCAGGGAATATTTAGTTCCATTAAACGTATCTCTCAGAAAACAAGAAATAGCAAGGGCAATACAGTGAAACGTAGCAGTTAAACAATCAGATTGTGGATCAGCCTTAAATTTCATTCAAGAATTTACACTTTTGTCTCTCTGGAAGACTCTGTGTTTCTTATATCAGGTCTTCTAGAATTCATTTGCAATTATGTCTCAGTCCAGTTCAGTTCTTATGCAAAAAAGAATAATTAAGATAAGTCACATACTTTTTCTGAGGAGAATTGTCCATGATACGCTAGTTTGCTTACAGTTTCTTTAGTTAAATGATCCAGACTTTTCTTCCTCAATGTAACAGTGAAACACTAATTTACTCCATGTGGTTTTTCCTCTGTGCCAGCCAGAACAAAGGTCAGTACACCTTGCCTTCAGCCACATGGTGAATAATAGCAATAGTGCAGGTTCCAGAACAAGCATATTCTACAATGACAGATTTTCCTATGACATATTGTCCAAAAGAATTTAGACAGACCTGCCCTCTTCAACTGCTACCCCTCCTAACCCCTGTGGTGGAGTAGGAAGGTTCCCCCACCACACAAAAGAATTCCACAGCTAACTCAGCCGGAGAAGCAGATGAAAGCTGTATTTTACAAGCAGATATGGAATGCAATGAATATGTACAAAAACATACAGTATTTACAATATATACAGAAGTATACAGCAATGTATGTAATACAGGAAACCTTTCCCCAATCCCCCCCCTTCGGCCAGGGGGTTCGGCCTGTTCCCCCTTCTCCCTCCCTACCTCCCCTTTTTCCTAAAAGGGTTAGAGAGAGAGAGAAAGGAAGGTAATTAAAAGGGGAAAACTTTGTTAAAGCTCAAAGCGAATGCAAAAAGTTAGTTTTCTTATCTGGTTAGAAGGAATCGTAGAGAGAAACGAGCCAGCTCACAGCACAGGGGGAAGAAGAAGACGACTGCTGACTACCTCCCCCGACTGAAAGACTAAACAAAAAAACTACAACCGGGTCCCACCAATGAAATTGAATTAGCATATCATTGTTTTCATTCTAATATCAAAACATTCGCCCAGAGTGTTCAGAAAGTGTCCCTTTCTTAAAGGCACAGCCTAAACCGGTCACACCCCCTACCCCAAATTACTGATACAGTTCTTAAGTGCAAAATAACAGGTTTACTGCTCACATCAGAAGACAACAGCAACAAATTATTGCTATAGGAGTCTGGAAGCACAAGATCTAAAAAGGTGTGAGATAACTGTCTAGTTTACCAAGGGACAGGGATGTAAATTAATTTAGTGAGCTTCAGGACCAGGCCTGAAATGGAGAACGACTCAGGAAATTACAGGCCTGTCAGCCTGACCTTGGTGCCAGGCCTGCCAGCCTGACCTTGAGTGACACCATGCATCATGCAAGGGACAAGATGATTTGTCCCAGTCAACAAGGGCAAGTTTTGCTTGACCTGTCTGATTTCCTTTGTTGACAGGTGGATGAGAGAATGGCTGCCGATGTTATCTACCTTGACACATTTTTCCTAAGCATCCTCTTGGAGGAACAGTCTGCTCGTGGCTCGGGTGTGTGCATGCTTTTATTTGGTGAAAAACTGATAGAATGGCCAGGCCCAAAGAGTGGTGATGAACAGAGTTAAAGAAATTGGCATCCAGTTATAAAGTGGTGTTCCCCAGGACTCCGTATTTGGGCCAGTACTGTTTAACATCTTTATCAGTGGCTTGGGTGAGAGGCTCCAGTGCATCCTCAGTACGTTTGAGGATGACACTAAGTTGGATGGGTGTGTCAACCTGGTGATGGGCAGGGATGGTCTGAAGAGATATCTAGACAGGCTGGATAGATGGGCTGAGGCTAGCAGTGTGAGATCCAACAAGGTCAAATATTGAGCACTATACTTGGGCTACAGCAACCCCATGCAATATTGCAGATTTGGGAAATAGTGGTTGGAGAACTGCTTGGGGGACAAGGACCTGGCAGTGTTGTTTGACAGTCATCTGAATGTGAGCTCAGGTGGCCATCTTGGCTTGCTTCAGGAATAGTGCAGCCAGCAGGTCAAGTGATGTGATTGTCCCTCTCTGCTTGGCACTGGTGTGGCCACACCTTGAGTACTGTGTTCAGTTTTGGGCCCCTCATGGCCCTTTTGGAATACATCCAAAGAAGATCAACTAAGCTAGTGAAGGACCTTGAACAAAAGTCTGATGAGGAACAGCCGAGGGAACTGGGGTTGTTTAGTCTGGAGAAGAGGAGGTTCAAAGAAGGCTGAAGTAAGTTGGGGTTCAGTCTCCTATCATATGCAACAAGTCAACAGGTCAAGTGGAAATGGCCTCAAGTTGTGCCAGGGGAGGCTCATGTTGGATATTAGGAATAATTTCTTCACTGAAAGGGTGATAAGGTATTTGAATGGGTTGCCTGGGGAGGTGGTGGAGTCACCATTCCTGGAGATATCTAAGATGTGTGGATGTGGTGCTTAGTGGTAGTGGTTTAGCAGTAGTTGTGGGATTGCAAAGTCCACAGAACCAGTTGGACTTGATGATCTCAAAAGTCTCTTCCAACCTCAGCTGTTTATCTTAACTCTGGAAATGAAGATCTGTGAAGCTGGCCTGCAAATGGCTGAAAGAGGGAGACTTCTGAAGACCCAGTTTAGTTTTGTGATGGTCCTGTTTGGGTTAAAACAAAGGAAGTAAGGCTAAAACAACAACTTGCAGTTTCAAAACAAAATTTTGAAGGCTATAGTGCCTGAGTGAAGATGTTTGTCATATTAATTGCAATTTTAATACTGAAGTTAACATCTTTCAGTATGATAATGACCAGAACAGAGTACATGCTAAACACATACAACGAAGTTACTCAAATACTCAGAGATGTCATTCTCCCACTCTACTCAGTGCTGGTCAGGCTACCCCTTGAGTACTGTGTACAGTTTTGGTCCCCCTATACAAGAAGGATGTGAACAGGCTGGAAAGGGTCCAGAAAAGGGCCACAAAAATGATGGGAAGACTGGAATACCTGTCATGAGAAGGAAGGCTGAGAGAACTGGGATTGTTCAGCCTTGGGAGACAAGGCTTAGGGAAGACCTCATAAGCAAGTAGAAGTACATAAAGGGTGGCTATCATGAAGAAGGAGACTCCCTTTTTACAAAGAGTCACAGGGTAAAGACAGGGGGCAAAGGGTACAAGTTGCTACTGGGGAGATTTGGACTGGATGCCTGAAAATTTTTTTCACCATTTGAACTGTTAGATATTGAAATAAAATCCCAAGGGAAGTGGTGGATTCACCAACAGTATACAGTTTCAAGGCCCAGATTGACAGGGCCCTAAGCCATCTTAATTAAAGGTTGATCTTACCCTGAAAGGTTGGACTAAATGATGCTTGAGGTCACTTCCAATCTGGTATCCTATGAATCCATAAACTGAATTCCCTTCTGTGAAATTCTAAATCAAGAGGACCCATGAATAAAGTTTTAGGAAACAAACAAACAAACCCCCATTATTTAGATATTTTTAGAATAGAATAGAATAGAATAGAATAGAATAGAATAGAAAAGAATAGAATAGAATAGAATAGAATAGAATAGAATAGAATAGAATAGAATAGAATAGAATAAACCAGGTTGGAAAAGACCTTCAAGATCATCGTGTCCAACCTATCATCCAACATCATACTGATGTCGTTTACCTGGACTTGAGCAAAGCCTTCAACACTGTCCCGCACCACCTCCTGGTCTCCAAGCTGGTGACACATGGGTTTGATGGATGGACCACTAGATGGATAAAGAACTGGCTTGATGGCCGCACCCAAAGAGTGGCTGTCAAAGGGTCCATGTCCCAATGGAGGCCAGGGACAAGTGGAGTCCCTCAGGGATCAGTCCTGGGACCTGTCTTGTTCAACATCTTTGTGGGTGACGTGGACAGTGGCATTGAGTGCACCCTCAGCAAGTTTGCTGATGACACCAAGCTGTGTGGTGCAGTGGACACGCTGGAGGGAAGGGATGCCATCCAGAGGGACCTGGACAGGCTGGAGAGGTGGGCACAAGCCAACCTCATGAGCTTCAACACGACCAAGTGCAGGGTCCTGCATCTGGGTCGAGGCAATCCCAGGCACAAATACAGGCTGGGCAGGGACTGGGTGGAGAGCAGCCCTGAGGAGAGAGACTTGGGGGTGCTGGTGGACGAGACGCTCAACAGGAGCTCTCAATGTGCGCTTGCAGCCCGGAAAGCCAATCAGATCCTGGGCTGCATCAGGAGAAGTGTGGCCAGCAGGTCAAGGGAGGTGCTTCTCCCCCTCTACTCAGCTCTGGTGAGACCCCACCTGGAGTACTGCGTCCAGTTCTGGAGCCCCTATTACAGGAGGGATGTGGATGTGATGGAAGGTGTCCAGAGAAGGGCCATGAGGATGATCAGAGGGCTGGAGCACCTCTCTTATGAGGACAGACTGAAGGAGTTGGGGCTGTTCAGTCTGGAGAAGAGAAGGCTCTGAGGTGACCTCATCGTGGCCTTCCAGTATCTGAAGGGGGCCTACAGGAAGGCTGGGGAGGGACTTCTCAGGATGTCGGGCAGTGATAGGACTAGGGGGAATGGAATGAAGCTGCAAATGGGGAGATTCAGACTGGATGTGAGGAAGAAGTTCTTCACCATGAAGGTGGTGAAGCCCTGGAATGGGTTATCCAGGGAGGTGGTTGAGGCCCCATCCCTGGAGGTGTTTAAGACCAGGCTGGACGAGGCTCTGGCCAGCCTGATCTAGTGTAGGGTGTCCCTGCCCATGGCAGGGGTTGGAACTAGATGATCCTTGTGGTCCCTTCCAACCCTGACTGATTCTATGATTCTATGATTCTATGATCACCTCATCAACTAAACCATGCAACCAAGCACCCCATCAAGTCTCCTCCTGAACACCTCCAGTCATGGCGACTCCACTACCTCGCCGGGCAGCCCATTCCAATGGTCAATCACTCTCTCTGTGTAGAACTTCTTCCTAACCTCCAGCCTAAGCCTGCCCTGGTGCAGCCTAAGACTGTGTCCTCTTCTTCTGGTGCTGGTTGCCTGGGAGAAGAAATTTGGTAGCTTTGGGTGTATGATGTAAGAAGTGACAGTAACCCCTGCTCAGTAATTTCAATTGTAGCACAGAAAGTTGTAGGATTCAAACCTGAGCCAAAGTGTTAAGTGGTACAAGTGGTACAAGTCAAAAGCTTCAGAAACTGTCACCAGTCTTCACCTGTGCTTCACTTCAGCTCTCTCTGGTGCTTTGAGTTACTGCTGGAGCTTTACAAATAAGAAGCCACACAGTCTTACTTAAAGAGTAGCAGATGCTTTCTGTTAAGAAACACCAAAGACAGATTATGAAAAAGGCCACAGAACTGCAGTATCAGACATTGTTTACAAAGTTATGTTTACGTATCAGGCTCAAGAACCTCCCTGTCTGTCAGATTTCCACCAGTGACTATTCATCCTTCAATACTCTGTAAAGTCAGATACAAATTTCCAGAGGTAAAATCATCCCACCTGTGAAAAAAATTACTAGCATTCCTTGCTAAAGCACAATCAGCTATTTAAGCTTTCAGGAGCCTTTTGAAAGGATTTCAGAGGGGGCCTATAAAAGTTTTAATACGAGCTGCACTCCTGTGAAGAGTATAAGAAACAGAATTAATTTGATTTGATGATTTCAGATTCAAGACAGCCACTGCTTTCTATTCAGTTCAATGTCTGATCCTGCACTTAATGCACTGGAAAATGAAGTAGAACAGAAATCTGTACCAGGATTGATTAATATTTCAAAAAACTTTCAGGGCTTTCTCTTTGGTGTTGCCTTCTTAAGAATTATGTGTCTTTCTCCATAGCTGTTCTGGTTTTGCTGGGACAGAATCACAGGAAAGCCATGGGTTGCAGTAGTTCTGAGTCAGCCAGAACAGATGACTTGAGTTGGCTCACAGGTGTACCCCATACCATGAACATCACATTCAATACAAAAGATGAAGGTTGCTGTGGCGAGGATAATTTCCTGTTAGGGCTTCATGTTTGGGATCCTCCTTGCCCTGTGAATTTGTCAAGCATCCTGTCAAAACTATTCAAAATAATCAATATTACTGCAACTAGAAGTAAGGTATTGCAAGGTTTCTATATTTCAGCTGCAGATGAGCAATGAATATAGGAATTCACTGCCAGGCGGTTTGAACTCAAGTAGGGGTGAGCCTTGAGTGTTTTGGCAGCCTCAGGATGATGCATGAGTAAAGCAGGATTTCTGCTATTGCAGTTTTTAGATCTCTTTTCTAGGACTTCATTCAGTAGGATGCTTTAAAGATTTTATGCACCTGTGATGAGTTAATCTGCTTTTCTGGAGTTGATAAAATCTAACACAGCAGATGACATTTCTAAGAGGCTACAGCAGGGACAGTGTATGAAAGATCATCCTGGTCTATTTTATGCTTGTGCATGCTCATGAATTGCTTTCTTCTGGGAAATCAGTCACATCTGTCTCATTAATTAAAACAAGAAGTCAAGATCTAATAACTCTGATATGCTCCTAAAAGGCTCAGTGATATTTAGACAGGAAATCTGAGGGAAGTCAGAAGAAAACCCTAAAATAATCAAAACATAACAGAACTGTCATGAACTTGAGGAAGGTGATAAGATGCCAGGGTCCCTAGCCTGCTACATTGGCACTGCGACAGGCTCCTAAACGTACAGCCTCCAGAGCTGAAGTGCCCTCCTGACAAGGGTGCCCATTTTTATTTCACTTCCTTAGTGGCTAGGAGAGCAAGGAAAGTTTCTGTTGCTTTGCAGAGAGAAAGGCACCTGTCATTCGTACACTTTAAGATCTTGGCCTGCTGCATGAATCTGTTCAGGTCTGGTGAAGCCATCATTCCTTGTGCGGGACTGATGTTATTTCAGGTGCAACAATGAGAGAAAACCCAGCCCTTGCTCTTAAAGTAATGCCTTATCAGATAAAAGAACTGTTACTGGTAATGCCTCTTTTTGAAATTTTTATTTCTCATTTATTTTGCCAACTGCTATTACTTACTGTAACTAATTTACAGCCCCCCACATGATCATTTTAGAAGTCTTCATTCTGAGAATCTGAGCCCATATTACTCAGTGAGGCAGGACAGTGAAGTTACACACCCTTCTAATCACAAAACCAAAGAGGTTCACTGACCAGTAGTGGTTTCTCTTGGCTGTCACCAGCAAAGATTTTCTGCTAGAAGCAGTTCATTCATAGGTAAGTGGGATTTTCACAATTACCACTGTAATGTTTCCAACCAGTTCGAGATGATTGCTTTATTAGGATGACAAAATAGAAAATATGAAAACCAGATCTTAAGTAGATACAATAGATAAATATTACATGCTCACCGACATTTGATTATCACAATATCCACAAACATTTAAATAATTAAACCCCCTCACTTAGCAATAAGATTACTTGTGACAAGCAGTCTTTTAGCAAAATATTCTTGTAAAGATCACAGAGCCTCTAATAACTTTTGCCTCTTAGACATCACTAAGAAATTTTTCTTATGCAGTTTATAATTGTATCTCTTCAAAATATGCATCTTTCCATGCCGTGACTCGGATTTGAACCGAGGTTGCTGCGGCCACAACGCAGAGTACTAACCACTATACGATCACGGCAAGCTATCTGAATACTCGAAATTGAAGTCACAAATTTTTCTTCTGAGTGTTGTCCAAAATTTTGTACAAATGGTGCCACCTACAGTTTACACTGAGTTGTAGCATCAGGTGGTTCTAAATAGTTTTGCCAGGTAATTGCATATTAATATTTCTCACAATTGCTTCTAGACTTTTAATAATACAGGCTTATCAAGATTATCTAAAATCAGTCTGTGGGGAGTTAGAATAACCCTTCTCCTGTCCATTAGATCTTTTCAGAAAGAATATTTTCCCCCTGTTTTATCATAGATCAGAAAGCCAAAGTCATGACAGCACAAAAGTCTGTCAGTGTGCCATAGAGACATTCATCCAAATGAACAAAACCTACATAATTGAAAGCACATTTGCTGAGTTGAATATGATTCCTTCTAATGTAAGAGCTTGTACTGATGTATGTCCTCTTCCTTACCTCTGCAATAAGCACAAACCACAAACACCTATTCCACAAATCACATTATTTGCTGTGGAAGGAGATACTGCAGAGGGTATCTGAGTTCCCTCTCACGTAGCTTCCACCAACTAAGACCATCAATTAGTATGATATTGAAGGAACTACTGAGAAGCACTTGCCCTTTGCTGGGCATTCAGGCACAAAAAGACTGTAAATAGCATTCAGATAGGCACAACATTAAAAAAAAAATTGTTATTTCAAATAAGAATTCCAGTAAAAATCAAGCTGTGCAACATAAAGATTATTACAGAGAAAGAGAACAATGGAGCAAGCTCTGGGATGCTCAAACTCTGCTCAGAGAATGCAGCCCATTTCCCTCATGTTATTTAGTTAAAAAAATGTTGCTTGATTTGAGAGCCTTGAAAACTGTAGAAACACCAACACTGCAGTGGTACACTGCCATATTATGTCTCTGAAGACAGAAAAAGACACATAGAGACTTTCCAGGTTGTCATGCATAATACCACTAAAATGTCTTCATCATGTCTTCAGATGTGGGTTTGCTCCAGATGAAGTTCTAGATAGTAAGTAGGACTGATTAATAAGTAGACTGGAACCTTAGAAACAAACTTACCAAACAGACTGCTCTGCCTCAGTGATGAACTGCGCTGCTTCTGCCACAGAGCAATGCACAAACACCACCCATAGGTGTAAAGGATAAAGTACCTCTCTTTCTGTTGGTTGGGAGGGGGTCAGGGGACGGGACATGGACGTGGAGCAAAATAGTGTTCTAACGCTGCTTCAGACTGCTGTACTTCAGCCTATGGCCTTGCCCAATGGCTTGGTGTGACCAGAAAAGCAATTTACTCAGAGGTCAGTGTATCCTTCCATAGAAGAGAGGGGTTGCTGCTTCCCTGATCTCAAATCCTGTTAGGCACAGACTAACCCTGTGTGAAAAAACTGCATTGCTGTTGCAATCTTGAAACGAGGAGCAGTAAACATCTGATTTAAACCAAACCCTCAACTTAGGTTTGCTGTTGCCTTATAAAGCCACAACACTTAGCTGAAATTAAGCATAACCGTGTAAATAAGCAATAACAGAAAAATAAGAACTCTCGCTATCTTCCCATCCTTGTCTTTCAGTTCTTGTGTCACAGATGTCTGGAAAGCAGATGTCAGCAGAACAAGGTGCTGCAAGAAAAAATATTCTGGGAAAAGCAATCCCCTCTAGCACAGCTTGTGCATTGCAGCTGGATTGACATCAAAACCTCTTACTCCAGCACCTCAATGCCTTTCTTGTAATGAGGAGCCTAAAACTGAACACAGTACTCAAGGTGCCTCATGAATGCTAAATACAGGGGGACAATCACTTCCCTGGTCCTGGTTCCCTGTCATACTATCCCTGATACAGGCCAAGATGCTGTTGGCCTTCTTGGCTAGCTGAGCATACTGCTGTCTCATGTTCAGATGGCTGTTTAACCTCCACACGTTTAAGCTGTAAGCAACCAGTTTCTCCAGGAGGATACTGTGAGAGACAGTGTCAAATACTTTACCAAAGTGCATAGGCTTTCCCTCATCCACTAAGCAGGTCTTCCTGTTACAGAAAGATTTCAGGTTTGTGAAGGTGGACAGGCCCTCCATGAACCCATGCTGACTGGGATCACCTGCTTGTCCTGCACATGCTGCATAATGACACTCAAGAAGGTATGCTCCATGACCTTCCTTATCACTAGGGTCTGACTGAAAGGTCTTCAGTTCCCCAGATTCTCCTTCAGGCCCTTCTTGTAGATGGGCATTGATTTGCCAATATCCGGACAGCTGGGACCTTCCATTAGCCAGTACTTCTGGCAAATGTTGGATAGTGTGTTGGTGAGCATTTCTGCCAATTCTTTCAGTACACAAGTCTACCCTATAGACTTGTGTATGTCTAAGTGGTGCAGCAGCTCACTAACCATCTCCTCTTGGATTACAGGAGCTTTATTCTGCTCTTCTTCCCTATCTCTGAGCTTAGAGGGCTGTGTATCCAGTGAACAACTGGTTCTATTACTAAAGACTGAAGCAAAGAAGGTATTGAGTACCTCAGTCTTTTCCTCATCTTTGACCACTGTGTCCCCCCTGAATCCAGCTGGGGACAAAGAATCTCCTTAGTCCTCCTTTTATTGGTAATATACTTGTAGAAGCATTTCATGTTGTCTTTAACTGCTGAAGGCAGATTAATTTCTACTTGGGCTTTGGCCCAGGAAACAGATAAGTCAGCCTTGCCTCCATCCCTGGAAAGGTGCTGGGTGTCATCTATAAGCACATGAAAGAAAATAAAGTTATTTGGAGTAGTCAGCATGGATTTACCATGGGGAAATCATGTTTGACTAATCTGACAGCTTCTATCATGGTGTGACTGGATGTATAGATAGATACAGGGTGAGCAGTGGATACTGTCTACCTTTACGTTAGCAAGGCTGTTGACACTGTCTCCCATAACATCCTTGTAGGCAAGCTCAGGAAGTCTAGAAGAGTGGATGGTGAGATTGAGAACTGGATAAACTACAGAGCTCAGTGGGTTTTAATCAACAGCGTAGACTCCACTTGGAGACCTGTATCTAGTGGTGTTCCCCAGCTGTCAGCATGGGGTCCAGTCTTATTCAACATCTTCATCAACAACCTGGACAATGAGATAGAGTGTACCCTCAGCAAGTTTGCTGATGATACAAAACTGGGAGGCTTGGCTGATACACTATATTGAGATCTGGACAGACTGGGGAGCCAGCAAAGAGGAACCCAATGAGCTTTAGTGGAATAAGTGTAGAGGCCTGCAGGGACAAACACCACCACGCATAAGTACAGATTAGGGTTTGACTTGTTGGAAAACAGCTCTGTGGAGAAGGACTTTAGATTCCTAGTGGACAGTAAGTTATTCATGGGACAGCAACGTGCCCTTATGGCCAAGAAGGCCAATAGTATCCTGCGATGCATGAAAAATTGTGTTGCCAACAGGTCAAGGGAGGTTCTATTCCCCCTCCACTCTGCCTTGGTGAGACCCCATCTGCAATGTTGTATCCAGTTCTGGGCTTCCCAGTTTAAGAGGGACATGGATATACTACAGTGTCCAACAGAGGACTATGAGGATGATTAAGGGACCAGAGCATCTGTCTTATGAGGAAAGACTGAGAGACCTGGGGCTGTTTAGTCTGGAAAAGTGAGGACTGAGAGGAGATCTTCTCAGTGTTTAAAAATACCTGAAAGGTGGGTGTCAAGAAGGCTCTTTTCAATGGTGTCCTGTGCTAGGACAAGGGACAATGGGCACAAACAGGAAAACAGAAAGCTCCATCTCAATATGAAGAAAAACTTCTTTATTCTAAGGGTGACAGCACTGGAACAGGCTGCCCAGAAAGGTTGTGGAGCCTCCTTCTCTAGAGACTTTCAAGACCTGCCATAGGTGATCCTGCTTTGGCAAGGGTGCTGGACTCAAGGGTCTCTAGAGGTCCCTAGACCTACCCCTACCCTTCTATGATTGGCCCTTACTTTTTCTCCCTGTGCATCCTCACAGAAACATTGTAGTCATTTTGAGTGTGCCTGCTCCTTCTTCCAAAGACCATAAACTCTCCTATTTTTCCCTGAGTTGCAACTGAATCTCTTTATTCAGCCAGATCAGACTTCTTCCCCTCCAACCTGTCTTTTGGCACATGCAGTGGCAGCTTCCACCCAAGTCCAGCTCTCACCTCTGAGTGAAGAGTGAATATTAGCACCACCAAAAGGTGTACAGAGAGGGTGAGGAAGTGTTATACATAGCTCCAGGAAAGGGTGAACCTACTCTTCTTGCTGTTTAAAGGGCTGTCATTTTACTGAGCCTTGTAAGAAAGGCAGAATACACTGAGGCATCCTAGACTTCCACTACAGAAGAATTTTAGAGAAATCAGAGATTTTTCTATGGGGTACGTGTGTTCACCATTTGGCTGTAGTACCTTTCTCCTGCACTTCATTTCACATGATATCTATACGCTGAACTCTATGTACAGATGTAAAATACAGTTAATGGCCATTAGAAGTGAATCCTGGGCTGGAATCACACCTTAGCAATTCTTTAGACAGTTCTGCCAGCAGCAAGCAGTTATTGTCTCTTCTTCTGCTTATATTATTTTTATTACTATTGTAATGACTCTTATTCTCAGTGTGGTCTCCTACACAAAGATTCATAGTCCACAAAGGTCATCTCAAGCTTCCTATTTTTCTTTGAATTCCAGTGCTTCCACGTTATAATATTTTTCTTTTATTATGTACACCCCCAAAATCAGTCACAAATGACAAAACAAAAATAGAATAATAAATTGTTAGGGTTGGAAGGGACCTCAAGAATCATCTAGTTCAAATCCCTCTGCCATGGGCTGGGACACCTCACACTAGATCAGATTGCTTGGAGACAAATCCATCCTGGCCTCAAAAACTTCCAGGGATGGGACTTCTACCACCTCCCTGGGCACCCTGTTCCAGTGTCTCACCACCCTCATGGTGAAGAATTTCTTCCTAATATCTAATCTGAATCTACCCAATTCTATTTTTATTCCATTCCCCCTGGGCCTATCAACAACATAAAATGTCCCTCCCCAGCTTTCTTGTAGGCCCCCTTCAGATACTGGAAGGCCACAATAAGGTCTCTTAAAAGCCTTCTGTTCTCCAGAATGAACAGCCCCAACTCCCTCAGTCTGTCCTCACAGGACAGGTGCTCCAGCCCTCTAATCATCCTTGTGGCCCTTCTCTGGACACGCTCCAGCACATCCAGATCCTTCCTGTAATAGGGGCTCCAGAACTGGATGCAGCAATCCAGGTGGGGTCTCACCAGAGCCAAGTAGAGGGGCAGAATCACCTCCCTCAACCTGCTGGCTATGCTTCTCTTGATGCAGCCCAGGATGTGATTGGCTTTCTGGGCTGCAAGTGCACACTGGTGGTTCATGTTGAGCTTCTCATCCACCAGGACCCACAAGGCCTTTTCTTCAGGGCTGCTCTCAAGCTACTTGCTGCCCAGCCTATATCGCTGCTTGGGATTGCCCTGACCCAGAGGCAGGACCTTGCATTTGGTCTTGTTGAACCTCATGAGGTTGTCATGGCCCCACCACCCCAGCCTGTCAAGGTCCCTCTGGATGCCAGCCCTTCACTCCAGCATGTCTGCTGCACCACACAGCTTGGTGTCATCAGCAAACTTGCTGAGGGTGCACTCAATGCCACTGTCCATGTTGAACAAGTCTGGTCCCAGGACTGATCCCTGAGGGACTCCACTTGTCACTGGCCTGCACATGGATGTGGCCCCATTGATAGCCAGCCTTTGTGTGTGGCCCTCAAGCCAGTTCTTTATCCACTGAATGGTCCATCCATCAAACCCATACTGCACCAGCCTGGAGCCCAGGATGTGGTGCAGGACAGTGTGGAAGGCTTTGCTCAGGTCCAGGTAAATGATGTCAGTTGCTTGGCCTTCATCCATTAATGTTGTGACCTTGTCATAGAAGGCCACCAGGTTTGTCAGGCAGGGTTTGCCCTTGGTGAAGCTGTGCTGATTGTACCAAATCACCTCTTTGTTATTCTTCTGCCTCAGCATTGCCTCCAGGAGGATCTGCTCCATGATCTTACCAGGCACAGAGGTGAGACTGACTGGCCTGTAGTTCCCTGGGTCATCCCTCTTTCTCTTCTTGAAAACGGGAGTTATGTTTCCCCTTTTCCAGCCTGTGGGGACCTCCCTGGACTGCCATGACTTTTGGAATATGATAGAGTGGGGTTTAGCAACCTCATCTGCCAGTTCCCTCAGCACCTGTGGGTGTATCCCATGGGGTCCTGATCCTGAACTTCACTCACAATGAGCAGTTCCTTCTTCAGTCCCTGACATTATCTTCCATTATTCCAGGAGTGTGTCTGGAGCCCTTGCCAGTGACGACTGAGGTAAAGAAGTCATTGAGAACCTAAGTCTTCTCCATGTCACTTGTCATCAGTTCACCTGTTTCCCCTCTGAGGGGCCCCACACCTTCCCTAGTCTTCTGTTTACCATTAATACACCTACAGAAATTTTTACTGTTCTGCTTTCTTTCCCTGGCTAGATTTAATTCTAACTGAGCTTCAGCTTTTCTAACCAGGTCTCTTGCTCCTCAGGCAGCTTCCTTATATGCCCCCCTTTCCAGCTGTCCTTTTTTCCACTCCTATAGTTTATTATCATCCCTTATCCACTATCATGTAAGTTTTCTTCATGGATAAATTTCTCCCTGTCATGGGGATTTTGTTCTTTTCTATTGCTCTTTTCCCTTCTTGCATCTTTCAAGTTTCTTTCTGGTAGACAGAGGTCTACAGTGAATAAATGACAGAACTCTCTGTCTTCTTACCAGTAAAAGCAAAATCTCAGATCTAGCATGGCCACACCTGCAACCATGTATATTTAAATATAGACATCTATGGCATGTGACATAGCTAAAATCTTCAAGGTATTACTTGTATCCCATCATGGTTGTGTAGTAGGTGTTACAACAGAACTCCTGTGTCAATGAAGAGAAAATAGTAGTCAGCTGGCATTCATTCCACTTTGCATAAGCTTCAGCCAGCAGAGCACAGAATTCCAAGTAAATGCATAACTACTCCCAAACAGCAAAACTCCAAAGCCCATATAATAAATGTAATTTCCTACCCTGTTAACTGATGCTTCTAATATGCCACTCAAACCTGAACTGGCATTTTGTTCTGCCAGCCTGTGGTACAAGTGAAAGTGTCACCTCTTGTTCCTTTATTCTGCAACTTTTATCCTCTTGTAAAATTCTGTGTCTCGCTGAACATTTGTGCAGATTTCCTACAGCTGAAGAAGCTTATAGGAGGAATTATTTTCTTGTTTGTTGGTTGGGTTTTTTCATATTTTTGGTTTGGTTTTGTGTATTATTCAGTTAAAACACAGAAATCAGACTGGATAATCAAGATGAGCATTGTGGCTTACCTGAAGTAGAGCATGAACTAGTACTGATCTCTCATTAACTTAGTCCCTGAATCTTTAAACTCTCCTCAAGGTTGCTAACATTGCAGGACAGAAAAGTTTCTCTGTGCCTCCAAAAACAGACTGAGAATAGGAAGGGTCTTAGGATGTTCTGTTCCTGACAAACACATGTTCTTCTTACTATAAACATCACTTAAGCACAACTTCCCATTTAATATTCTGCTGTTAGTGAATTAGTTGAGTTGTCCCCCAGATAAGGATTTTGTATACATAACATTCTTAATGTTATTTATTTTACTTAATTTTATTTTTTTGTGTTGTGACAAACCAATACACTTTCACCTAAAGCCAGCAGACTGTCATGTGTATCCAAACAGTTGCAAGCCGCATGACTGGGAGGACGGCTGTTGGTCAGTTCTGTCATTTATTCAGCACCACGCTCTCTATGCTGATGAAGAAAAAGAGGGAATACCTTTTCAAAAGTCCTTTCCACTATGTTGCATTTTAACTTGATCTTGGTATTTACTCCATCTTTCTGTTTGGCAGTATTTTCTGTGCACTTACTGTTGCACGGTAGGCAAGACTGCAGAAAATACCCTTTTGCAGAGAGATAATTGGGGATGTTGCTAGGTCTTGTAGGAAGAAAATTAGGGAGGCAAAAGCACATTTGGAGCTCAGACTGGCCTCTGCTGTGAAGGACAACAAAAAGTCCTTCTATAAATATATTAATAGCAAGAGGAAGGGCAAGGAGAAGCTCCACTCCTTGGTGGGCATGGAGGGGAATATTGTAACAAAGGATGAGGAAAAGGAAGAGGTGCTTAACACCTTCTTTACCTCAATTTTTGCTAGCAGGACAGAACGGCTTCCAGACAGCTGGCCTGCAGAGCTGGCAGAAGGAGCCAGGGAGCAGCATAGTTTTCCCCTGTTCCAGGATGGGAGAGTTAGAGATCTTCTGAGCTGCTTGGACCCCCACAAGTCCATGGGACCGGATGGGATCCATCCTAGGGTGCTGAGGGAGCTGGCAGATGAGCTGTCCAGGCCGCTCTCCATCATTTTTCAGCAGTCCTGGCTCACTGGAGAGGTCCCAGAAGACTGGAAGCTGGCCAACGTGGTGCCCATCCATAAGAAGGGCCAGTTGGAAGAGCCAGGGAATTATAGGCCTGTCAGCCTGAACTGAGTGCCAGGCAAGATTATGGAACAGGTCATCTCGAGTGCAATCACACAGCACTTACAGGATGGCCAGGGGCTCAGGCCTAGCCAGCATGGATTTAGGAAGGGCAGGTCCTGCCTCACCAACCTGATCTCCTTCTATGATCAGGTGACCTGCCTGGTGGATGTGGGGAGGCCTGTGGATGTAGTCTACCTGGACCTCAGCAAGGCCTTTGACACCGTCCCCACAGCAAACTCCTGGCCAAGCTGGCAGCCCATGGCTTGGACAGGAGCACACTGCGTTGGGTTAGGAACTGGCTGGAGGGCCGAGCCCAGAGAGTGGTGGTGAATGGTGCCACATCCAGCTGGCGGCCTGTCACTAGTGGTGTGCCCCAGGGATCAGTACTGGGCCCCATGCTCTTCAACATCTTTATTGATGATCTGGATGAGGGCATTGAGTCCATCATCAGTAAATTTGCAGATGACACCAAGCTGGGGGCAGGAGTTGATCTGCTGGAGGGCAGAGAGGCTTTGCAGAGGGACCTCGACAGGCTGGACAGATGGGCAGAGTCCAACGGCATGAGATTGAACACATCCAAGTGCCGGGTTCTGCACATTGGCCACAACAACCCCAGGCAGTGCTACAGGCTGGGGTCAGAGTGGCTGGAGAGTGGCCAGGCAGAGAGGGACCTGGGGGTGCTGGTTGATGGGAAACTGAACATGAGCCTGCAGTGTGCCCAGGCAGCCAAGAAGGCCAATGGCATCCTGGCCTGCATTAGGAATAGTATGGCCAGCAGGAGCAGGGAGGTCATTGTGCCCCTGTACTCTGCTTTGGTTAGGCCGCACCTTGAGTACTGTGTCCAGTTCTGGGCCCCTCAGTTTAAGAAGGACATTGAGACACTTGAACGTGTCCAGAGAAGGGCAACAAGGCTGGGGAGAGGCCTTGAGCACAAGCCCTGTGAGGAGAGGCTGAGGGAGCTGGGGCTGTTTAGCCTGGAGAAGAGGAGGCTCAGGGGCGACCTCATTGCTCTCTACAACTACCTGAAGGGTGGTTGTAGCCAGGAAGGGGTTGGCCTCTTCTCCCTATCAACCAGCACCAGAACAAGGGGACACAGTCTCAAGCTGCACCAGGGGAAGTTTAGGCTGGAGGTGAGGAGAAAGTTCTTCACCGAGAGAGTGATTCGTCATTGGAATGCGCTGCCCGGGGAGGTGGTTGAGTCTCCGTCCCTGGAGGCGTTCAGGAGGGGACTGGATGTGGCACTTGGTGCCATGGTCTAGTTGTTAGGTTGTGGTTACAGGTTGGACTCGATGATCTTCAAGGTCTCTTCCAACCTTGGTAATTCTATTCTATTCTATTCTATTCTATTCTATTCTATTCTATTCTATTCTATTCTATTCTATTCTATTCTATAAACCACATGTCACATTTAGCTCAGTGACATGTAAATATTGAAGGAAAACCAAAGCTCCTTACTAGTAGATAATAATGAGCAAGACTGTCAAACTAACAAAATTCAGCTAGGGTCTGACAATGTTTTAACATGAGAACTGTTGTTAGACCAAGCTTGTCTTGACAACAGTTTTTATCTACAAATTCATTAGCAAAAGAGGGATTTTACCAGCCTGTGTTTATTGTGAGAGCTCTCTAGAAGCACTGAAAAGGAGATAAAACATGAGCCTTGATGTACTCCTATGAGAGCAGAAGTGACACAGCTCATACTCTCCTGTCAGTCTGGGAGGTCATGCTTTTGGCTCTAAATCCCAGGTGCTATTCCAGGGAGAAGCTTCACAAGCTTTGAGATGTGCTGATCATTATAGCTCTTATCTCCTTCCTCTCCATAAAAGGAAGGTGAGCATTATCCCCCATACAGCTTTCTGGTGGAGCAGTTTGCCCCACATTTCCACAAGTGCAAGGTGCGGAGCCTTACTTTTATGTAGTTTCATCTATAAGCACTTCTACGTCAGAGCATCAACAGTGCTGAGGATCAATGCATGGTGGCCTTGTGGTGGACTTGAGGGTTTATCCATCCCATACAACTTTTTGTTATTAATAGCAAAACTGATTTGTGTTTCTTTCATTGTAAGCTGTGAAGAAATCTATTTATGCCTTTTGTGAGATGGGTAGGATATTGTGGTCCACAGGATAGCATTGAAGTAAATAATCTTGCAATCTGTATGGGATTATTTCAAGCCTGTATTCACAGGCTTGGTTGTATTTTAGCTTATAGTGTTACACAATCCAACTACCCCAGACTGAAAACAGCCCTTACTGGGAGCAAGCAGGTGTTGTCTGGAAGGCAAGGCAGAGCTGGGAAGCAGCACCTGCAGCTCCAGTCACATGGCCAGGAAATAGGAGCTACTGATTCTGCTGTGAGTCTTTATGATGGTAAACATGATAATCTTGTAACAGGAGACGAAGAACCAGAATTGAAGGCTGACTAAGGGAAGAGGACCAAAGAGTCATCAAGGGGAAATTCAGATAAGTTGCTAGAAATTAAAGCTTAAAAAGCTTTAAGCCTCAAGATACTGGTATGTAGTGGAACCTTCTTTTTTTCCTTCAGTGACATCAGAACACTTTTCAGATACTTCCCTTTGGTTTGTGAATCATTATAATTCCTGCACATTGCCATGGACACATTCACCTCAAACTACAGAAATAAGCATTTTTCTGAAGTTATGAAAATAGTTAATTCCTAAAGCTCAACTTCATTGAAGAAAATCAGCTCCTGTTGATGTCAAGGAGTAGGGAACAGTTGTCCTGATTCCTTTGCCTTTTCCAGGCCTCAGGGAATGTGAAATCGTGCATTGCTACTTGCGCTCTAGTCTTCCCTCTCCACATTACTCTCTCTTTCCTCATTAGCTTAGTTATTAAATGCACTTACTTCATCCTGCAACCCAGTATATATTCAGGGCACTATTCAAAACAAGGCAGTCTGTAAGGAAGCATGTTCACACTGTTGTATCATTTTACTTCATCACTGCAGCACATTTTGACAGACTTCATTTACTCATGCATGTGTATTCAAATGGAACAGATGAATGTAGGATTTATGCAGGTGTTTGTTGTGACACAGCTGAGGAGCCTGATATTAGCCTAGGTCCTGTACCAAACGCTAGCAATCATGCAAAAAAAAAAAATAAAAAATGCTGAAAACAGTATTAAAAATTTGACTCTCATTTGTTATTTTTTTTGCTTTTCACTTGTGCTTTTTTCTTTGTTGTTTTGGTTTGGTTGGTTTGTTGTTGTTGAAACCTTGATCAATTATTGTGTGAATTTCTAGGGTGGATGGATGGAAGAGTTCTTGGTTTCACTTAGATCAACTTGTCTAAATATCAGGTCATGTGTCCCTGATATGCAGTTGTGTAATCCTTATGACTGGATGAACACAATGAACGTAGTCTGCAAAGTGTCTGTGAATGCACCCAGACTGTTCAAATTAGCCCCAAACCACAGATGCCTGACTTCAGTATGATGGATCAGTATTTGTCTCCTACAGCCAACAGAAACAAGCTGATGCCTCAACTTTGCGTTGCCTGCAGCGTTTAACTTGAGAATTTGATGTCCAGGGTGAATCCTGAGCCGAATTGCTTGGGATGCATGATCAAGTGGGATGCAGGAACATTGCTGAGTGACCCAGCAGCACACAGGTGCAGGTCTGTATCTTCTGAACTGTCAGTTGACAGTGGTATAGTGGTCTGTGTAGCATGGCACTGCCAAGGACAGGGACAGTGACAGCTCTTTCTGACTGCCCTCATCTTGTAGCAACTAAGCAACCTAACAGAAATAGGGTTAAAAGACTGGAGAAAAAGTTCTCAAGCACTCTAACAGCATAGATGTCTTTGATCTTGTTTTCCCTTACTGAAATATGAAAAAACATGTTGGTTTTAGCTACAGCAGAGGTACTTAACTGACTCCTACTTAATAAATTAGAACTTCAGAGAAGAGCAAAGCAAACTGTTCATTCACCAGGAAGGCTGTACCTCTCCAACAGAGCTGATTTCTAAAGTTGTTGGAAGTTGCTGCATTTTTCACATGTACTCATGTCCCAAATGTCTTCACAGTATCACAGTATCACTAAGGTTGGAAGAGACCTCGAAGATCATCGAGTCCAACCTGTCATCACAGACCCCATGACTAGACAATGGCACCAAGTGCCACGTCCAATCCCCTCTGGAACACCTCCAGGGACAGTGACTCCATCACTTCCCCGGGCAGCCCATTCCAATGGCGAATGACTCTCTCAGTGAAGAACTTTCTCCTCACCTCAAGCTGAGGTGTACTATTCTTTGTACTATGCCCTGCAAGGATATTTCCTATTCTCCCTTTTCCACTACAGCAGTGTGTATGAAAGCAATGAGTCCACCACCTTTTCCAGAGTTCTGAATACTATTTTCCTAGCAAGTATTGAGGACAAGTCAGCATCATGGAAACTCCTAAAGAGCCATCCACAAGTGAGCAGTATCAAGACAAACACAAAGCAAGTCATTGCACTTTCTTCTTTTTTCCAGATTCTATTTATTTTTCACTCTAAGTGATACCCTCTAAAAGATGCCTGCATGTGTATAAAAGTAATCCATCATGAAGGTGCTCAATTTCATTTTAGACAACTATATTGAAGGTCTCTTTCAACCTGGTGTATTGTATTGTATTGTATTGTATTGTATAATGCAGAGTCATCGTTTTTAAAATGCATATTGCATTCCTGGAGGGAACGTGACTACTAGCAAAGTGTGAGCACTCACATAGTTATTCATGCCATCATTACTCCTTGAAAACCTTATCGTATTACCCTTTCTGGAAAAGCAGCCAAAGCCAGGCATTCAAAAAAGTCACCAAAAGTCGCCAAATTATATCCCCAAAATCATAGGATTGGTTCTGAAATTCAGATATTATTTTCTTATTTGTATTAAATATTTTATAGTTCAGTATTTAAGTGAGATTTCAAGGTTACTTGTATATTAATTTCCTCCTTCTATTCCTGTTGTAACGCTGAAGTCAAAAGACATAATTTGGAAAAATAAATTTACGGAGGCCAATGTCACTTATGGAATAAATTGTGCCATAAATCATTCACCCCAAACTGCAGTTTTTACTTTCAATGTTTGATTTTTACTCACTGATAGATCAGACAATTGTTATTTTTTCCACTTAACACAAGGATTGGACTTCTTTTGCTCACTGCAAAATTTGCACTGGTCTGCAAATGAAAAAATAAAATAAAATACACACATTGCAGTTTTATTAAAAAGGCTAAGTCCCATGCCAAGGGGTGACTGAACAATGTTCTTTGGAGCTGCTTGTTATTCTTGACATATTTTATTAACTAAAGTAGAAACCACACTTCTCAGTTGTAAAAGTTTCTGTGTACTCTTTAAAATATGTTATTTCTGTTCAGTATCAGCTTCTCATATCTGAGCTTCCCTATTTCTCAAAAACCTATCAAAATTAATTTTCATATAATGTATCCTGGAGGTTTACTTACATGATGCTCAACTTTGAACATTTCAGATAGTTTTTAATGTTGTTTGAAGATCAAACAAAGTTTTACCAACAAGTACTACATATAGGGGATTTATCTGCAACCACACTATGCTCTTTCTTTTAATACCTTTCAGCAACATAAGTGCTTACATCCCTAATAGGTTTTTAGCTTAAGATCTAATCATCCACTCTTGAATTAAGATGCTTGAATGAAGCCAACTCATTTGGAACTAAGCACTTTAATGCCAACAGAGACATATGGTATTGAGACTGAATTACAAAGGATCTCTTCTGAGCCATCTATTACAGAAGCAAGACTAAGACCCCACCATTATTATTAGTTTACTCATTTATTTGCTAGCAAATAATTGAGAGTAAGATCTTCTTAATCAAGTGGAAATGGTCTAATAGTTGCAGTCTGGTGGTATAGTACATTCCCGTGTTCACTGATTAAATCTCCCCCATCCATACTTTATGGCTCTGTGCTCATCTGTAAAATCCCTTTCTGAAATGGGAATAAACAAACAAATGATGCAGAGCAACATCTCTAATACAGTGATTAAAATTCTAACTTATCAGCATTAATGTCAAGTCCTCCAACATTTTTAAGAACTCTAGACATTTTCTTGCCCTGCATTATTCAAGTCTTATTCTCTGACAAAATATTAATTTTAAGATGCTTGTGGCAAAATGTATGGCAATAAATAACACTGTGAATCAAACAATAAGCTTTCTTTTGTTCTGAAACTATTCCACACTCTAGTCTCAGTGAACTACTGAGAAAATTCACAGAATCACAGAATGTTAGGGGCTGGAAGGGATGTCAAAATATATCTAGTCAAACCGCCCTGCCAGAGCAGGATCACCTATGTATACATGTATAAATTATACTACTGCAGTATCAATAGGAAAATCTGAACAGGGTATCCTTCCATATTTTTTGTTTCTGGAACAGAAAGAGCATAACCAAACCCATGCAATATAAAGTGAAGCAGAAAGTAGATTTTCTGAGACAGTAATTTTACAAAAGGTGTGTCATTTTACGCAGATAGAAATTAAACCCATTAGATTTTAAATCTTTATGACCATGTGAGTTTATTGCTTCAAAGAAGTAGTGTTTAAATATCATTGTGTGATGGAGGTAAAACACAGGTTTTTATTACAATGCTATCAACAGCTTCTGCTTACAGTTGTAGGACAGATATAATTAGACAACAAGGTTTCATTATCTGTTAGAAGGGTTTCACACAGTGGTTGTCTCCCTGAAGTAGTTGCTGTCACATGGATGCGTTCCTACTTTGGGCTCAGTAAAGCCGTAATGTGGGCTGTCTACAGACCAAGTGCTTTCCTTCTTCAAAGGCACATACGATCCAAACTGCTGTGTTCTTGGTACCACTGGAAATAAATGCCTGGCAAATATGATTACAGAGGTAAAAAGATGCAGTCCAGTCCCAACAATTATGATCCTCTGAAGAGCTGGATGTGATTTTCCTTTCTCCCAGCAGACTGTACAGAAGAACCATGAAAACTGAATACCCTGATAAAGGATTGGATTAATTTTAAAAAAACCTTTTCCACTCTGCAAATTTAAAGGCCTCCAGACTTTCTAATTATAGACAAATTCCTGTAAAAAACCTTCTTGACAGATTTGCTTTACATGTGGTTTATTTTTGCCAAATATTACATAAAAACCTGTGGTTTTGCTAATACATACCGCACTCAATTTTTGCTGTTGAAATCTGTGTTATCAACCACTTGGGAAGCAGAAAAGGCAGTTCAAAAATTAAGCAACTCCCAAAAGCTCTGCAGAGCAGACTTACCTATTAAAAATTACTGCAAAGCAAGAAGTTATATGATATTGTGAAAATTCAGCCATTATAAAAGCCACTTGAAAAAACGTCCTCATTGTAGTCCAGCACGGATTAGTAAAGCCCACCAGGAAAACTCCCTTTCCACTTCTCACTATGCACATACACTTCTGGTTTTGTTTTGGCTTAGTTGTTTTACTTTTTATCATTTCAAAGCATGTATTTAAGGTGGATCATGAGCTGTCAGCTTAGTCTCTCTGAGGTCACAGCAGGGGTCTGGCAACAATTAGATGCTGTACAAACCAGACCACAAAGTCGGGTCCAGTTCTCAGTGTGTATTCAGTGCAAGTAGCACATAGACACACATCCCTTTGGCATGGTGTCAATTTGGTAAAGTTGATTCTTTAGCCAAGAGAGGTGCAAGCAATGCAGCATGCAATGAGAGGTGTGGGAGCTTGCTTTCCTGAATCAGTCTTTCACAAAGAATTGGAGGAATTTTGAGCAGCTTCACGCAGAAGAGCTTATTTTTTTATTTGTGTATTTTATTTATTTGTTTGTTTATTTATATCTCTGTCTTGTGTAGGTGAATTACAACACTGACATGTATGTGACTCGCATACCTGAAATTTTTAAATGAACCATGGAGATAGCCAACATTGACAGTGACAACATCTGTAATTTTTGTAAGTTTTTTTTGCAAGGACTGGTAACAAAATGTTTAGTGATAAAATAAGTATAAACAACATGTTTGTATCAATTCTGATTCATCGCTATTCTGTTGCTGAATTCATGCATAGAGGCAGTGTGGTATACACAAAAAGGAAAGGCATTTATAAGGATAGAGGAGAAATCTATGTTTGTGATTCTCTCTTTAAAGAGACAGCATAATTTTTGTATAATAATTATTTGGGGGGTTAAGGAAGAGCTTAATGCTAAAATAAGGAGGAAGGAAAGAACAGACTAGAGTGGGCAAAGAGCAGAAATCTAACAGACAATAATTTCAAAAGTCCTTAAATATCCAGATCTTAATCTGAAACCCTCTCTGGTGTAGAAAGGCATGTGACAGAAAGGCATGGGTTTTGGAGTCACCAAGTAGTCTTTTTTCAGTAGTGCATAGCCATGGCTGCTTGAAAGCACACGCTGGTGGCATCAGCTTTCAGCTCTAAGGAAGGTAATGGCACATGGTGGTAGTAAACCAACATGAATGAACTGAAGGCACAGCAAAACAAAAATGCACAATTCCTTCGACCGGTTTCTCACCAAGATCCACCTGCTAGCTTTTGTGCAAGAAAATACTACTGTGTACCAGTAGTAGAGCAACCAGTGGTATCTTTAAGAGGTACCAGGCACTAGTAAAAATACAAAAGAACAGTTTCTGGGTATAGTTAAATTTTTAAAAATTCTTCTTTTAGTCCATGACTTACTGAGAGAAATACCACAAAGGTTTAGAAAATTAACTTCTCATTAAGAGTAAAGCTTGTGTGACAATACACACAAATTAGTTGTTACATTTAAAGGAAGAGGAACATATGCTCTCTTTTCAATTTTTCCTGAAGCACAATATAATTATAAAGATAAACCCATGTACTTCTCTTTAACGTTTTGGAGCACAATATGCTACCACAAGTAAACAAAACCAGGCCCTTAGCTTTGGGATCAGGAAACAGCATCCAAAGGTGGAACAAATAGCTTCACACCGTAAAAGTCGCACTATGATGATATTTAGAAGAACCAGAAAATGCATTCCATAGTCAACAACCACGATTTTAAATTATCCGGTTTTCTGGTCAGTTCTCACACTCAAAATACTTTGTTTCTTGCAAAAACTTGTACTCCTTTCCTAGCTGGTTTTATATTTTGCTGCAATTCTCATGAGGCACCACTTGAGGGACTCTATTGTCTTGTAATTCCAGATCTGTGCTCAAACCGATTGCTTACGATAAAGCTTAGGAAAGTATGTATGTACTTGTTATAAATAAGAAATGCTGCTAACATTCATGGGAGGTCTTGTGCAATATAAACCATCTGCTTATATTGTGAGAAGGTGTAACTAAAATTTGGTAAAAAAGAAATAAAATTACAAAATGAGAATTATAAAAAATAAAATAAAATATTTGCAGTGATAAAACCCACCATTCTTCTGCCTGGCTCAGGCAGAGGAAAATTTCATTCTATTAATTTATTATGTGCACAGTATGCTTCTATAGCATAGATTTAATTTGTTCCAAGCACAGAACTGCCATGGATAACAAGAGATATAAAGGACAAATATCTGTATCACCAGTGGTAGGGGACAGTTTTACCTGGGTTTTTTGCTGGTTTGTGATCAAATGCAGTTATACTTGGCGGTGCTTGACCCCTAATCCCAGGTGGTGCTTCAGACAGAGCTTTGGAAAAGTCATGATTTTTCTACATGGCACCCCTGCAAATCAGCCTGAGGAATTTCAACACGTGCCAGGTGTAATCACATGAACCCTTCCGTCAGAGTGCAGCTAGAGACAACTCCAAACTCATGTAGGAATACTACCTTTAGCTTCAAAAGCAGAATAGCCATGCTAGAAAGCCACAATGCCTTACTGATGAGGTAACTGCTTCCTGGTTCAGTGCAAGCTGAGGCATTCCTGCACTACATTACATTAGTAGGAAATCTTCTTTAGTTCCAAGTATGTATTAGGACAATTAATTTTAGTTTTGCTTTCTTGTGTTTGTGTCCCCACTTCCCCCCTACTCCTCCCCACACCCAAACAAAACCCAACCAAACAACAACGAAACAGAATTTAAAAAGCTGAGATTTGTTTATACATCTACAGATATTATGGAAAACCCCTCTGTTTTCCTTCAGTCTCTGGCTCATTCACGGTATTCCTTTTTTTCTTCAGTTCATCCTTTGCCCTTAAGACCACACTTTGATCACCCTCAAGATCATACTTAGAGACTTATAGTACAGGTGTATTGCTCCAAGGGCAATCAGAGAGAAAGAATGAGTGCTCAGAAGGAAATGTTCAAAGGAACAACCTCCAGATTAATTAAACAAAATTTTGAAGGAAGGGAATATCTCAGAAATGGCAGGCAAAATCAAAAGATTAAAAAAAAGGATATTAATATTCAAATACCTCTGAACCTGCCTGTCATGTTTGTAAGCTGATGCCTAGGAAAATTCCAGAGAAAAATAAATAATTCCATTGGCTTGCTAATTGGAATAAAAGTTAGTTGCATAAACTATTCTGGCTTTTTCCTGCTTCTACACTTTAGCTGCTACTAGCTGGTGTCTTCTGCTTGGCTTTGATGACCTTGTCTGTATTTCTTGTTGTGGCTGAGTTAGAACATCAGCCTGTTCTAACTGCTTCTCTCTCTGTTCCTTGCCAAGTGTGGAGGGAAGGGGAGCTATTTGTTACCCCTGGCTTTGTCCAAAGGGGTCCTTGTGTTGCTTATAAATTGTAAATATGTATATTTTGTTACATATTCATTGCATTTCATATTTCCAGATTTTAGTTTGCTGCTAAATATAGCTTCATTTGCTTCCAAAAGCTTCTGAGCTAGTCCGATGATTTATATTGGGGGTTATTCTCCAACTTCATGTTGGGGAGTTATTTCCAAACCCACCACACTGCCTAAAGTTTCCATACTTATTAAACTACAGAACTAATGTTTGTGCATTAAGTCAGTCCTGCAAGACTTCTGCTTCTCTGATTGCTCCATATCAATTATTTTGTGCTTTTAGATGGGCAAGATTTGAGGATACACTAACAAACATATACATGGGGGGAAAAAAAGATGATAGAGGAAGAGAAACAACATAACACACTTTTGCTCACTAAACATTTTGTTCAAAGAGTATGCGAGTTCAACACAACATAGACAAAGTCATGGTTTCAGTCTATTATCTGTCTGGTTTGGGCCACACAACAAGGGAAGGACACCCACAAACCAGCAGGAGGCCACCAAGATGGTAGGGCTGAAACTCGTGTCCTGAGAGGAAAGGCTGTGGGATACGAGTTATTTCAACGGGGAAAAGGGATGGCTTTGCAGGCACTCAACAGCATCCACAGCACCAATACAGCCAGGTGGATGGAGACACAGCCAGGCTCTTCACAACACTGCATGGTGAGAAGGTTAGAGCAGCACAAGCTTAAACAGGAGGCTCAGGCTGGAGATAAGAAGAAGCCTTTTCCTCATGGGGACCACCCATTAGTGGAACTGGGGCCCAGAGAGGCTGAGCCTTCTCTTGTACTGAATGGTTTTCACACCCTGACTGAGGCCCAGAGCAGCTCAGAGTGACTTCATGACTGAGCTTGCCTTGATGAACACGTGGTCACTTTCAGCCTCCCTGAGCCTGCCATTCTCTTTGTAAAACACAGGTGGAGGGACCTGTATCTCTCCAGTCCCATGTTCCTTCCCATCTCCTCATCCTTTCACACAAGTACTGAAAGCAAAAACTGGATGAAAAAAAACCAAACAAACAACAAACAAACAAACAAAAAAAACCCAACTAAAAACAAACAAACAAACAAACAAACAAACAAACCCACAAAAAACAACACCAACAAACCCAGGAGGTTGCAATTAGTTATTCTTTCCTTAATGAGACAGATGGCAAGAAACAAATTATTACAACTCATGTAAGCAAATGTACAGTAATTATACTAGGCAGCAAACATGGAAGAATACTTAACCATCATCCTCCCAAGGATCTCACTTAGTAAACAGAACTTTCACAAGTTGTGTGGTATGGATCAGAAGTCTCCATTTCATGGCATGTAAAAAGCTCTGAGCAGCTGACTACAGCAAGCAATAGACACGGAAATGTTTTGCCAAGCAGGGTATGACATACAAAAGCAAGCTCTGTTTCTTCATTTATGCTGTGCTGTACAACTTTATGAAAAGAACTTCAAGGATCAGCACAGGCATTGCACATCTAGTCACAAATTAATTATGTTAGAAATACGATTTCTTACTCTCTGTCATGTGTAGACACATAAACACACACACACACATATATGTATATATACATGTATGTATGTGTATATCTATATCTATATATATGCACACACCTGCATGTGTACACATACATAGTCTCTAGGGAGACCTAATAGCAGCCTTCCAGTACCTGAAGGGGACCTACAATGAGGATGGGGAGAGACTTGTTTTCAAAGGCCTGCAATGAGAGGATGAGGATCAATGCTTTCAAGCTAAAGAAGTGTAGATTTAGATTGAATGTGAGGAATAAGTTCTTTACCATGGGGGTGGTGGAACACTGCAACAGGTTGCAAAGGCAGGTGATTGACGACCCATCCCTGAAGATATTCAAGGTGATGCTTGACAGGGCTCTGGACAACCTTATCTAGTTGAGGATGTCCCTGCTTACTGCAGAGGAGGTTTGACTAGAGGTTTGACCTTTAGAGGTCCCTTCCAACCCAGACCATTCTATAATTCTGTGATTCTATGATGCATCTATATAAATATACATACACACAGAGACATACATATACATACTTTTCTTTCTAAAGAGAGAGATGATATGTCTCTGTAAAGACTCTTCTTTGATAATCCAGATGTTCAAATGTTCACTCTGATCTCGGCTCAGATCTGCAGAGTAGCTGCTGTGTCCCAGGAGAGTGAAAATGAACTTTTACGTATTTATTTTTGAATACATCAATGCCTGTGGTTTCATAGGACAAACTGGGAGCTCAGAGTTGCAGGGCAGAGCAATATTCTTCTGCTGTATCTTCGGAAAACCCTTCGTTGTTGAGGATTCAGAAAGAGCTGTAGGATATGTATGGCACATCCATCCTGAATCACAGGGCATTTTTTCTGAATTCTCCAGCAGAGTTAAGCCAGTAATGCTATTGCTGTGCCCTTTCTAATTGAGTGTGTTCCCAAGGCATGTATATGGTTAACTAAAACTGCTTCAGAGATGAAGAAACTAAAATTCACAAATGTGAAGAGGCTTGCATTGCACATGTAGTAACTTATTTACTCAGAGAACATCAGTTTTCTGCAGATTTTTTGTTCATCTTAGAGGTATCGTCTTGTGATGTGGATGAAACATAAACTGATAACACCTTTCCCTCACACTTATTTCGCTGTATATCACAAAAAGTGTTGTGGCTGAGACTAGCTTATGCCACTACCCCTTCATGCAGGACAAGGGGTTCTAAGAATAGCTGATATAAAGCAGAACTGCCTTAAGCCTGCCACATATAAAATTAGAAACCTAACTACCACCTAAATGGATTGCCTTGTGGCCTGAAGTGTCTTAAGTCCATTCTGGCATCCTTCCTTTCTGAAATGGCTGAAGAGTATTTTGTTACAGTTTAAGATTTTACAGTGCTACAAAGCCTCCAAAGAGAACTGTTCCCTTTGAATTTACAGAACATTACTAATGAAAGAGGCAGAGTGAAATCTATGTTAGGTCTCAAAATGCATTAGGTGGATATCATGTATAGAGATGTACCTGGTACTATCCAGTCCTACCCTAAAAGAATGGAGAAAATTCCCTAAACCCATAGCTCTTGAATATAATTTTATGCATAGCTGCATACAGATATTTTTTTTCATCATTCTCTTTTTCCATTTTTTTTTCCAGAGTGCTGATTGTTAGCCATTTCATTCACAGGGTTGCTAGCCTGCTCATATGTGTGGTGGGAACCTCTGAGTGTTTATATGCACACATATACGTATGTATAAACTTAGCCAGCCTAGAATGGTCTTAGCTGCATTTAAAACTACATGCTAGCTCACAATCTGCAGGGTCGCAAGCCCTTGTAAGCATTGCATTGCAAAATGAAGAAGGGCTTGTTGCATCCCCAGGTGTGTGTGCCTCTCTTTGCAACAGCCTGTCCATTCCCTGCAGAGGCCTTGGCTGTGCACCAGCTCTGGGAACAACAACCTGTTACAGCAACAATCCAGAAACATCTGAACATTGGCAGTATTTCTTCTAGCCTCTTTACTACACTGGATGTAAGAAAGATGTGGATTGTTAGTTTAATCTACTGATATACAGAGATTGTACGAATGAGGCAGACTGACAACTTGATGGGAAGTGTCCACAGCATCACTGAAATTATAAGGATAGGGGATGGAAAGAAACAACCAGGTATAAATTCACACAGCACACAGATGGACGGTGAGGTCAAGGTCTGCTTACAGTGACAGGTAAGAAGGCATTACATGATACAGAACATGGTCCAAACACCAGAGCTGCAGTTACGCAGGTGCACTAAACCAGCATGCTTTAGGAAAACCTCCCGTAATGTGGTTTTTTACTTTGGAGTCTTTCTTGCAGTTTTGATGGAACAGAGTGCACTGTCAGCAAGTTTGCTGATGACACAAAACTGTCATCAACTGGAGTGGCTGACACAGTGGAGGGCTGTGCTGCCATTCAGCAAGGCTTAGACAGGCTGGAGAGCTGGGCAGGGAGAAATTTAATGAAATTCAATAAAGGTGTGACCGGTTTAGGCTGTGCCTTTAAGAAATGGACACTTTCTGAACACTCTGGCTGAATGTTTTTGATATTTGAATGAAAACAAAGATATGCTAAACCAATTTCATTGGTAGAATTCAGCTGTAACTTTTAGCTTAGTCTGTCAGTCTGGGCAGTCTTTTCTTCTTCTCCCTGTCTGATGTGCGGGCCCATTTCTCTCTCTGAAGGAACAGCTTGCATGGCAGGAATGACCTTGGATTAACAGAGCTAACCAGATAAGAAAACTAACTCTTGCATTCGCTTTGAGCTTAACAGAATTTTACCCTTTTAATTACCTCCCTTTCTCTTTCTCTCTAACCCTTTTGGGAAAAAGGGGAGGTAGGGAGGGAGAAGGGAAGGGATAGGCCGAACCCCCTGGCCGCAGGGGGGTTGGGGAAAGGTCTCCTGTATTACATACATTGCTGTATATTTCTGTATATATTGTATATTTTTGTACATATTCATTGCATTCCATTTCTGCTTGTAAATACAGCTTTCATCTGCTTTTCTGGCTGAGTCAGCTGTGGATTCTTTTGTGTGTTGGGGGAACCTTCCTACCCCACCACAAAAGGCCAAGTGTTGAGTCTTGCACCTGGGAAAGAACAACCCCAAGTATGAGTATAGGTGGAGGACTGACCTGTTGGAAAACAGTGAAGGGGCAAAGATCTTGGGGGTCCTAGTGGATGGAAAGTTGACCATGAACCAGAAATGTGCTCTTGTGGCCAAGAAGGCTAATGTCGTTCTGGGGTGTATCAGAAGGGGTGTGGTTAATAGGTTGAGAGAGGTTCTCCTCTCCCTCTACTCTGCCCTGGTGAGGCTGCATCTGGAACATTGTGTCCAGTTCTGGGCCCTTCAGTTCAAGGAGGACAGGGAACTGCTTGAAGAAGTCCAGCACAGAGCCACACAAATTATTAAGGGAACAAAACTTCTTCCTTACGAGGAGAGACTGCGGGATCTGGATCTCTTTAGTTTGAAGAGGAGAAGACTAAGTGGTGACCTCATTAATACGTAGAGTGTGAGTGCCAAGAGGATGGAGTCAAGCTCTTCTCGGTGATGCCCAATGACAGGACAAGGGGCAATGGGTGGAAGATGAGGCATAGGAAGTTCTGTGTAAACATAAAGAAACATTTTTTCACTGTGAGGGTGACAGAACACTGGAGCAGGATGCCCAGGGGAGTTGTAGAGTCTCCCTTTCTGGAGATATTCAAAACCTGCCTGGATACTTTGCTGTGTGATCTGTTATAGGTGATCCTGCTCTGGTAGAGGGGCTAGATCAGATGATCTTCCAACCCCTGGCATTCTGTGATTCTGTGTAATTTTTCAGAAGTCAGCACTGCATATTTATCATAGGCCCTGAGGCTAGAGCATCTCTCTGGCAATTACCTAACTCAGATGGAGGGTACTGTCTCTGTGTACATCATTATGATTGAATCTAATTACTAATTACAATACACAGTTCCTGGTTTGCCTTTCACAAAAATGGATTGAAAACATAGTCATGAAGGACAGTATTGCAACCAGCCATCAGCTTGCAATTTTAAAGGATAACTCTGTCCTTTAGAGGCACTGTGCCTCTAATGCTATACTTTGGAGGCAAGTGTGCTGGTAGCACATTTTGGTGTGTGAGGGCAATGAATGAGGGCGGAACTTCCTAGCTTTGCTAGATGCAAGTGCTAGGTTACTTATTGTGCTGTCAACTTTGCCAGAATAAACTACAAATCATGAGATCTACAATATTCCTTGAGGTTGCTACTGCCTTGAAAAAAAAAAAAAAAGTTTAAAATTTGTTAACAACCCTGTAACTATTTGAATTAAATTCAGTCAAAGATATTGTCTCAGTCACATCCTGGGAGATGTGGTGATGAAGTCTTCTAGAAGAGTGGTAACAAGTCCTCCCTTCCTTCCTTGCCCCTTTGGGTCAGAAAATATCATCCAAGTGCAATTAAATCTTAAGATTATCAATGCTAAAATGGGGTTGTTTCAACACACAAATTTTTTTCTAACTTGACATCCAGTCTGAAGGTAGAGTTTTTGGAAGCACACAGTTCTGTAAATCCTCTTTCTAGAAATACAAGACAACAGTTCACATTTCATGGAGATTAAAAAAAAAAAAAACTTTTCTGTTTACCAGCTAGAACTGGTGGTTATACAGCAACACTTAGTTCTTACTACTAGATGAGGACTTCATTTTATTTTATCCACAGCAAATAAACAATCCTGCTGTTAAACAGAGTATACTGATCCCTTCTTGGGTCAGGGTAGATTACTGAGCATAATCTCATCAAAAGGTGAGAAACAAATGCCTGTTACCCTGGATCTCTGGGCAGCACTCTTTGAACATCCATTCACTTCTGTTAAAAAGGGAGTTAGTTGTAAAAAGATTAGTAGGGAAACAGGACTAAGAGATTTCCTGGGTCATTGAACACAGCTTCCTCCTGTTACGGATCTTCTTTCATGCTCAAGCCATAATTACTTCTCTTACATCATTATAAACATTGCAGCAGGTTTTTCTCCACCTTACCCTGGAGGAATAGCTTCCTTTGTCTATGGAAAATCTGACAGTTTTCTTTATGTGCAGCAGAGTTGAGTGGCTTTTACGTACCTTTTCTGAATGCTGATGCTCCAGGTCGTAATGGCTTCAGAGGCATGGTAAGGTGGGGGCAAATAACTTCGGTGCTCAGATGCACAAAGATGTTTGAAATGAATGAATAGGAAGCAACTATATGCTGCTTTCACTGACAGTTATTGTTTGTTTAGAGTACACTGTGCAGGCTTGCTACAAGTCTTAGCATAATGGTGCTACATCAGAAACTGATTGGCAGCTCTACTTAAGTATTGAACTGTGAGATTACACTTTCTGAATCATTCTGTTCTCTGGAAGATCAGAGATGAGAATTTTTGACAAAATGCCACGTTCATGCTCCCATGACTGTTACCTAACCCACATCTCCTCTATAGATACCATACCTACACATGACATAAGCTGTGCAAGTGTATGTTTTTCCTTAATCAGAGGTGCTGTTGCCATTAGTTTGTAAGAGCCTATTGTGTTTCATAGTCATGTTATGAAAACTGTCTTATGTCCTCTACTTTATTTAATAAAATGAATGCCTGAAGCAAGGCATGTGTTTTGTTCACCTGTGAATGCTTTAATCTCTCCCTTTCCTATTAGCTCAGCAAAAAGACACACGTGGAGTCATTCCTAGTATTTAAGAACACAATGTGCAGTTTGTTCTTATGTAATTGAACAGTAACAGTATGCTTGTGCTGTTGTGCAGAGAAAAAGGACAGGACAATGGCATCCTGTATAGCATGATGATAAAAAAACATTAGTCAAGAAACAAGATAATGTCTCTGATAAAATCAGAAGAACCATAGAATAAGTCATCTGATACCTGAACTGAGGACACTTGATACATCTGAGTCAATACTGTCTTTGTTGCTTTCAGCTTTCTTTTTGCTACCTATATGAATAGAAACCTTTTTTTTTTTCCTAGGGGGGTAGTGATGACTATAGTAGTTGAATTCTCTGAAATATCTGTTTGTGTTTAATCAAGGGATTCCTTTATGATTTTGATTCTTGAGGAAAGCACACAAGTTATAAAACCATAATTTCTCTGCAAATATCAAGCCTTTCCTTTAAGAGAAGAATAAAAATACTTCTTTTTTTCTTTTTTTCCTTTCTTTTTTCCCCACAGGTGATTGGGCACTACAATACTAGAGCCCTTATGAATTGTCTGGATTAGATAAGAAGTTGTCTCTTCTCCCAGGCAGCCAGTACCAGAACAAGAGGACACAGTCTCAAGCTGCGCCAGGGGAGGTTTAGAGTGGATGTTAGGAAGAAGTTCTATACAGAGAGAGTGATTGCCCATTGGAATGGACTGCCTGGGGAGGTGGTGGAGTCACCTTCATTGGAGGTGCTCAGGAGGAGACTTGATGGGGTGCTTGGTGCCATGGTTTAGTTGTTTAGGTGGGTTGGATTGGTTAATGGGTTGGATGCGATGATCTTGAAGGTCTCTTTCAACTTGGTGTATTGTGGAAATACAGAACTCTTCAATATAACCAGTCCTGCTGCTGACCTGCCAAAGTACATCACTGCCGATGCCACATACACTGAGCAGCTGGTGGTATACCACAGCCCAGACTAATTCTGGTTTCAGCCCAAGGGCAGCATTCTGAAATAGTGCCTCACATACACCTTTTGTGGTATTGAGACCAAAACATACTGTTGTATCAAACTTTACTGGGAAGGGATATCTGCCGTTCCACTGAAGGCACACATGCTACATGCACAGCAAAGCAACACAGTCCAAGACTCTGTTCTTCATGAAATAGTAAGAAACTATATGGTGCCACTGACAATGTGTCTGGACTGTTCTTTTCTACTTGCTGAAAGGATGGTTGCATCAACACTTTTGAGAATGGAAATAACATCCAGAAGTAAGTTAATTTTTATTCATAGTACTAGGCTCACAGATAAGAGAATAAAATAGAAGAAAGCTGGGTTTTCTTCCCTTCAGGTGACCATGCATTGTCAGCACCCTATTTTTTGTAGTTTCATAGTTTCATTGTTCTACTTCTTGAGCCCTTTCCAATCACCACTGTATCTAGCAACACAATCCACCTATCCTTCCACAAAAATGGCAAATTCAAATTTTATACTTAAATAAAACAAGATAGTGACATACTAAAATGTTTTGTAACAAAAAACATTTGCAGCAAACCAGAGTGTGATACTTTGGGCTCCTAGATCCCATTCTTCTCCTTCAGACCTACAGGACCATTTTTTTCCTCAGGGCACTGCACCTTGAAACTCAACACCTCTGAAATACCCATTTGTGCAGTATGTTTCTTATAATAGTAGAAGCTGAGTTTAGTTCTATTTAAGACATTGTCACTGATAAAATGGTACCCATTTAATCAATTTTACTTCTGAATAATGTCACTAAAAGATGAACATTTCACCATCTTTGACTTAGGATGTAGTTTACATTTAATTAGCTGCAATATTAAATCCTTCTTTTTATCCAAGCTCTAATGTAAATTTTTCATAACTGCCCTAATTTTCAAATTTTTAATTATTTTTGTTTGTTTTGCTAAGTTGGTTTTTTTTTTCCTTATGTATTTAGGCTTCAGAAAGTATCTTCCCCCTCTCTGGCATTCACTGCTTGAAAGGTGAGACAAGTGTTAGTGTAAATTTACAGAGCAAAAGATTTAATATCACCACTTGTTAACCACAGAGCAAAATTTAGAGTTAAAGAGCGGAACAGCAAAATAATGGGATAAACATCATATCCATTTGAAAGAGGAACCTCTTGCTGCCTATAAACGTAGTTTTACAGAATTGCAATGTACCTAAACTCTGTGATAATAATACAAAGAAACTCTTTGGAATTGAAGACTTGCTGCTCATTCTCTAGTTACTGCTCATTTCATTACCAAACCCAGCAAGATCAGTAAGATGTGAATAATGGTCAAATAGTATCCTTTAACAATGGGTTCCATCAGTTAATTGCATAGCATGTCAAACACTATTTGTGTGTGTCTCTCATGAATGCATCCCATCTCACTGAGTGCCACTTTAGTTCTGTCTAGTTCTGAAGTCAGTTGCCTTCTTTACAACTTGTCATGTTTGTATTTCTGTTACTCTTTCACCCATCTGCCTGCCAACCCAAGTAATCTTAGTTTTTTTTAATCTTTTCTTTTAACTGATACAGTCTCCTGTGACTGTGAAATTTGTGCTACCGGCACAAAGGGAGAGCAGTAGCCAGTGCTGCTCTGAGCAAAGCAGGTCTTGCCTTCCTCCCTGCAGGCTTAAACACCTAGGGAGTTAGACACCAAAAAGGAAGAAGAAAAAAAAAAAAGAGAGAGAGAAAGGAAATCAATCATTCTTAGTTCCAGATGATTATGAACAGCCCTGGCTGTGAGTGAGTGCTAAGGATAACCAGAGATAATACCAACAGGACTGATAAGGACTTTTAGTGCACGGAACACCAAAGCAACAATAATTTTTAAAGAGCCATGATAAGTCACCAATTTGAAAGTGATTCTCAGAAAACGGCCACTTATCTGGGAGAGCTTGTATGTTTGTATGAGTTCAACTGCCCATCCACACCAGGATCTAATTTTATTCTAAGCATAAATAAGTAAACAGGCTTCATTTCCAAGCTTTTGAAGCAGGGATAAAGCTTGTTTAATATGATTAGCAACTTGTTTGACTAGAATTTTATTTTTGGTAAACCCAGTATGAATAAATGGTAATTAAGGTCAGTCAGATAATTTTATTGTGTCTTTAAAAAGCAGTCACATAACCAATGTGTATTATGCTAACTTTGGTCACTGCAGACTGAAGGAACCATCGGAAGCAACCACAGAACACACCAGCCACAATTTCCTTTTGTATTTTTTTAAAAGAAATGTTTTAACAGAGTTTCTGCTCTGAGAGAGGCACAAAGAACTATCCTTAAAAGTGTAAGGATATTGTGTGACTATACCAAAAGGCATACGAGTTCAGGCCAAAAATGGCAGAAACCATGCAAATCAAATTAATATCACATTTTAATTAGCTTTTCCGCACTTAAGCAATCATTATTATACTATTTACACAGATAGTAACACATTTGACTTTCAGGCAGATGCTGTAGGGGATGATAAGGCAGATACAAATGTGTCTGTTTCTAAGGAACAACTCAAAGTACTTTCTCACCTTAAAGTTACTCTACTATTGCCACAGAGTAGGAAGCCAGCTCATCTCAAAATTTTAATCTTACAGTTTTACCTAAGCAGGCAGCACCACCAACAAAACTAGTTATCAAATCTGTGTCTAGTAAACACCATATACTAGAGAGCTTCTTCAGACTATCATTTTCAGTTCAAATTCCTTTGTACTTTTTTTAACACCTTTTGCATTGAAATGCAAAAAGGTTTGAATCAGAAACGGTTAATCTTTGATTCCTGCAGGAAGTTACAGCTCATGAGACACCATTTGGCTGGTCACTACCTCTAATGCTGCAGAAATAATTTCTCAGATGTTATCCTCCTGTTTTCCAGAAAGACTGCTTAATTGAACATTGAACAGTTCCCTCAGAAACATTCTTATTTGAGATGTCCACAGGATGCTGAATTTACTGTGAACTTAATTATTTTGTTTAAGATATTTTAAAGAAGCAGAGACGTGGAGCCTATATCTTAGCACTTTCCCCCGTTCTGTGACAGCCATAACATAACAGAAAAAATAAAATAAATCAAAAGTGTTCCGAATGTCTTCTTCACAGCAACTACTGCGTATTATGTTTTGTTCTGCTTTATTTGGGGCTCTGTCTGAATATTCCCCAACTGCTCTCAAACCTCCAGCAATCCATAAAAGTCCATGGAATATTTGTTCCTTTATCTCTTAATCTTCATTAGCTACATGTATGACTTAAATTGACTTTGTATGTCATTTCCTGACATTTGAGTAATATGTAATCTTTTAAGAGTACATTAAATCTTTATTTTATCTTATTCTGTCTTAGACATTAAAGACTTGGTCCTAGATTTTCACTCAATATAAATGATTTTTAATTTCAATGGATTTTGCCTCCATGGGACTAACTGGCAGATGAGATTCACAGACAATAGAAGAAGAAACTCTGTAATATTAAGTGCTATTTAAAACCCTATAACTCTTATTTTTCATTACTTCTGGTGACCTATGCATGGGCTGAAAACAGAGAGCAAATAACAATCCCTTTTGAAGCATATGCTGCTTCTCACCTGGTTGTTAGTTCAAGTTTCAGATTAATTAAAGAAAGTTTCTGAAGTACTCCTGAAAAGTAGCCTTCCCTACAGGAAGTCTTTCAGACCCTGTTTGGTGCGGGCAAAATAGCTAGTAGCCAGTTCAAATTGTTGTAGCATATTAAGTTTCTTTCAAAGCTGAATTCCTGAAGTCTGGTGTGTAATGCACTAATAAAATACTCTTTCTCACACATACCACAGCTCTTTACAACATGAAATATTGTAAGAAAGTACAACACAGGCAGTGAAATAGCTGCAGTATACAAAGGAAGTTAATTTAAAAGATCATTCGGAATGATAGATATGTAGAAATATGGGTATTAATGAATATGTAATAAAATAATACAAAGACTACCTTGTTCTCTTGCCCAACCATTCCTGAAGACAAAAACATTTACTTTCTGTAAAAAATGTTCCTCAGTGCAGTGTCTATATAAATTACTCAGCAGGTCAGTTTCTGAAGAGTATATAAATAGCCAGAAAACCAGTCACATTAATCTAAAGAAACTCAAACATTTCTGAGGAAGTTTTACCAAAGTTACTACACAACTCCTTTCAACAAAAATTGTATGAAATGGAACACAATTATGCTAGTTTGACTGAGCAAAAGGGCACTACTTAACTACTTGTACAGCAGGTGAGAGAATGCCTGTTCAGCTAGCTTGCTTCAGTTGCCTGATGAAGAGAGAAGTCCCTCTGTAAACTTCGCTGATAAGCAGCTTTTAACTATACAGGAAGTCTACAGCCACTTGCTTGGATGTGGATATCTTCACCATCAGAAGGTCCTTGCACGAGTTAAATCCCTTCCTGTGAGTAGTGACATACATTCAACTTGGGTGAACCAGTCAAAGCAACACTGTGGCACAGCTTTGTGTCTGACTTGTCTCCAACAAAAATCATCAGGTAAAGTTGTAGGAGCTGCTATAGTGATTGCTATTATCAGGTTATCACTGTGGGATTCACCTGGCATGTTGATTTATAGACATGGATTATTCTCAATTATATCTGGAGAATAAAAACCTGAGATCTCCTGGAAGGTAAAGTCATAAATACTACCCCTTTCTCAAAATGTTCCTTTGCCACAGTTGTTTCAAACAAGGCTTACTGTTTCAAGAAGTTTTTATACTTAACTTACATTTGGAGAGAGAGAAGACCGTTAGCTTTCAAAACAGGACTAGTCTGCTATGCACAGTGAATTAAGTCCCAGTTCAAGACATTGTGTATTACAATAATACTTGTTTAACTGGTTTAATTTTGTTAGCAATATCATAGACATATTCATAGCTTTATTTCAGCATGAAATAAACCTAATCTGGAAAAAAATCCTTATATGGTCTCTACCGTGTACTGTATTAGTCACCCTATCCTTTACAGATTAAGCTTTCTGTCATTATAGGAGAAATCATCTGCCACATATTGGCATCAGGCAAAAGCAGATTCATAAACTCTGCCCTTAATCTCTCTTTCAGTTTTCTTCCAATTAGAAACAATCTTTTGCTGATACTCTAATTAATACTTACACATTAAAATATTAGGCATTATAGCAGAAATCATCCGTTATATTCTTGCATAAAGCAAAACTAGGTTTGTAAGCCCTTGCCCTTAATCTTTCTTTCAATTTTCTTCCATTTAAAAACAATCTTTCCCCAATACTCTAATTAATGCAAATGATATTCATGATTAGTTAGTATTATGCTAATCCAAGCCCCAAATTTACGTAAATCTACATGGTGTTGTCTGAGTAGCAGATTGCTTTGGGTTTCTAAGTAAAATTACATTAGCCTGCCAGCTGTACAAAACACCATGATAGAGTAGAAATCCAAGCAAATCAAGATTACATTAGTTTTGTTTCTTAATGAACAACTGTTTGCATTAGGGATTACAGACAAATTATGGTTTTCCTCTCTGTACGCAGGCAGCCAGGCATCTGTTGAGATGTTTCTTTTTTTTTTTTCTCTGACTATCCCTACATACATTGAGGAGAGCTAGGGCAGAGAGACAGGTCTATTTCATGTAATTGAGTATTTTCCATTACAAAGCAGGGAGTGCCCTGTGGCTCACTGCTAACCTTGAATTTCTTTCTTTCACTGCTGCCTGGAATGTGTGAGAAACCTGACTAGTTTCCATAAAGTCACCCAGGTTCTCCTCCTTTCTGCTCCTGCTCGTCATTACACTTCAAGCCATTTTCCTGTTATTCTGATCTAAAGAGTGTGCTCTCTAAAAGTATCATGTATGGAAATCAGAGATTGATGTTTTGTAGTCTGCATTAACAGCACATACAAGGACCCCAAGCTATCCAAAACTGAGGGGTAATGAACATGGCACTACCAGGAGGGCTAATCTTTAAAGTGTAACAACAAAGCACAGTTTTGTGTGCATACACAATTCAGCAGCCTGCTCACGTTCATCCCTGTTTCATGTCAAACTGCTGTAACACACGTTATGATGTTCTGCTTGATTAAATTATGCTCCTGGTGTACAGGTTTATTCATTCTTCCATGCACTAATCTCAGCTCCAGAACTCACCCTGTGACATCTCATTATTGTTGTAAAAAATGTAGGCCACTGATAGGAAAAGAAAGGCTCTGATATACTCATCACTGTGTACCAAGATCTTCTGATAGCAAGATACAAGTAAAGAGTTAATTATGGATCAATCTGTAGAGTGCAGGACACTAAAAGCTGAATAAAACCCCAACCATGTCTTGAATGACAACAGTATGGAGAAGGAAAATTGTTCTGGACAATTTCTTTCCTTGTGTCAAACCCTGTGCTAATGTTACAACTCTCTTTTGGCCTATGCAGAGCAGCTGATGTGTACCAATGTGCAGTGAAAGGCACTGCTGCTGTTGTGGAATTAATTCAGAAATTCTACCTGTATATCCTCTGGAAGACAATCTCCCTTTCAATTCCTTCAAATCGTCAGTTGAAATAGCTTTAATTAATTTTAGCAGCAACATATGAAACTTCTTTGTTTTCCTTTCCTTTTTTTTTTTTTTTTTCTTTTCTCTTGACAATATACACAGAATTAAAATTAGTTAAGGAGAAGACAAACTTCACATTACATTCCAGGGAACTTCTAATTACACTTCAGTATCATCTGAGATACAGAGATTTACAAATATTGTATCCAACATACCTGGAATTATGCCATGTGAATGAAACTATTCACTCCAAGAATAAATAAGATATTTCAGAGTCTTAGACCAGTTTCTGCTGTGGTAAAAGCCATTGATAAAGCAATTAGGTGGACTGAAAATCTGAACTGTTATGTTACTCAGTGTAGACATTCTGTCACTTAATGATACATCAGTTTACTTAATGACTTCTGAGAGAACACTAGCAATTTATTATAATCTGCTCTATCAATTGTCAGTGAGATTCCATGAGATAATTCTAGTATCACAATGGAAAAACACATCTGGATTAAGTGGTCTGAAGATCACTGCACTATATTTACTTTGGGTAAGAGTTCTCAGCAATTCTGAAATAATGTGTCACTGTCATTAACACATTTACTTTGTTCTAATATAAGTTCTTGCATCAGTTAATTGGGCAGCAGTATTAACCACAATTTACTTCAGCAAGAATTCAAGGGCTCCCTCTCCTTTCTCTCACTAACAAATATTCCTTTTCTCTCACTAACAAATATTCCTTATCTAGGGCACTCTGGAATAATGTTCAAGTTTATAACTAGTTTGCCTGAAAAGATCAGATTTTTATGACAAGTCATAACAAGAAATTTGAGTCAGATCCATCACTGATAGGATTAAAATTAAAACTCCCCTGGTATGCTGCTGCTCATGGGAATCAACTAAGAAGGCTACTGAATACTTTAATAATAATTTAAATTAAGAAAATGTCTAATAGAGTTCAGATTCTGTTTCATGAGTCCTCACCTGCCACTTGAACCTGTTCAATATCTTTATTGATGATCTGGGTAAGGGCATTGAGTCAGTCATCAACAAATTTGCAGATGACTCCAAGTTGGGAGCAGATGTTGATTGGTTAGAGCGTAGGAGGGCTCTGCAGAGGGAACTTGACAGGCTGGACAGATGGGCAGCGTCCAACGTAATGACATTCAACAAGTCCAAGTGCCAGGTGCTGCACTTGGGCCACAACAACCCCATGCAGTGCTACAGGCTGGGGTCAGAATGGTTGAAGAACAGCCAAACAGAAAGGGACCTGGGGGTACTGATTGACAGCTGGCTGAACACGAGCCAGTAGTGTGCCCAGGTGGCCGAGAAAGCCAATGGCATCCTGGCCTGTATCAGAAATAGTGTGGCCAGCAGGAGCAGGGAAGTCATTCTGCCCCCGGACTCAGCACTGGTTAGGGTACACCTGTGTCCAGTTCTGGGCCCCTCAGTTTGGGAAAGATGTTGAATTTCTGGAACATGTCCAGAGAAGGGCAACGAGGCTGGTGAGGGGTTTGGAGCACAAGCCCTGTGAGGAGAGGCTGAGGGAGTTGGGGTTGCTTAGCCTGGAGAAGAGGAGGCTCATGGGAGACCTTATTGCTGTCTACAACTACCTGAAGGGTGGTTGTAGCCAGGTGGGGGTTGGTCCCTTGGCAGTCAGCCCCAGAACAAGAGGACACAGTCTCAAGCTGCACCAGGGGAAGTTTAAGCTCAAGGTGAGGAGGAAGTTCTTCACTGTGAGAGTCATTCACCGTTGCAATGGGCTGCCCAGGGAGGTGGTGGAGTCACCGTCCCTGGAGGTGTTCAAGAGGGGATTGGATGTGGCACTTGGTGCCATGGTTTAGTAGTCACGAGGTCTTGGGTGACAGGTTGGACTTGATGATCCTTGAGCTCTCTTCCATCCTTATTGATTCTAGGATTCTATGATTCTAGTACCAAGGTCAGAAAACTCATGGGCTTTAGGACCACACTACACCCCTGTAGGGCTAGAGTTCAAACCCAGGTCTAAAGTGGAAGCCAGTGCTGCTGCTGTTACATCTGCCATGGGTGTTGGGTAGATGGAGAGATGTCAGACTTCAGGTCAGATGCTTTTAATGCCTTATTCTAATGTTGAACCCATCAGTACGCCCTCAGAAACAAATTTGATTCAAATAATGTGACACTATCTTTATGCAGAATTGTGTAGAATCAGTTTTCCTTTCTTATTGTGACAATGCCTTAGACTGATGTGAAAATCATGGAGAAGCTTGTTCCATGAGAGCAATGGCTGATGAAATAGGAAGGTAAAGCATCATGGTAGGCAGCAGACAGAAACATAACCAACCAACCAACACCACCATCTTCCCAGCATCCTCAGAGATGCAACTGTGAAATTCTTGATTTGCAAACACACATATGCAGGAATAAAATGGTTTCCGTGAAGCTCAGGCAGTAAGTTCTGCTTAAGATATGTCTTCAGAGGCATGAAAAACTTAGCTGCCTTCCAGGGTGGTTCACTAATCCCAGTGGCTTCTGGAGCTATGTTAACTTTCATTTTGAGGTAGCACTGTGATTCCTTCATACAGCGAATCAGCAGTTATTTCAGGGAAACACTCCTGTAGAATATCCTCTTGTAGCTAGCTATCAGGTAATTTTAAAAGTGCTATAAAAGGTCCTGAAAACCTGAAAAAGCTAATTTGAATAAAAAACCCGAATCTGAAAGAGCAAATGGAATATGACTGGTTAAATAGAACAGTTGTCAGTGTCACAGTATGAAGACAAAGCATTTAAATCATTAAACTGGTTTAGTTTAAAAGCCTAGCGTTAAAGTAGACAGTTTGATCATGTATTAATTTTTAAGGGGAACGTATCTGCTATATTATATCCACAGCTAATAGGCTTTGGTAACACCCTTCTTTTGCAGAGTGCCTGCCTTAAATGGAAGATCCCATAACTTTATTGGATCAAATTTATTACAGGGAATAAATCAAAAGTCTTTATTATATGGAAGAAGAAATAACCGCATGTCACACTTCTTGAGCATTGGGGAAATATACATCCAGTCTAACCTCTCTGTGCACGGTCTTTCCTTGATTTTCAAGGAATTCAGTTCACTCCTAATATTATTTGATACTCCTTGAGAAGCGAATCATTATTTAAAATGATGCTACACAAAAAAATCTCCATCAGTGTTTAATTTCCTTGAGAAATTGACACTTCACAGTAACAATCTGAGATTTGGCATTTGCCATTGAACTTCTGCTTAACAAAACAGTTATATTAGTGCACATGCATGATAGTACAAGGACAAAAAACAGATATGGCAGGGTGTAAGATCTGTTAAAATGTTTGATTATGTGTTCCTGTTCAGTTCTGAACATCTGTGGCACAAATTTCAAGACAGTTCACGGTACCAGTACATAACCAGACAGCATGGTAAAATTGTAAGTAGCAGCTGATAAAGAATCTTATTTGGTTTACAGTTATAACAAAGCTGGGTTTATTCACTCTCAATGCAGTTTTTACTTCTTTAAAGTGTCATATGACACTGTAATCTGACACACACTGTGTTGATCATAGCTACCTCTTATTTCTAGCAATTACTAAGGTGACATTCTCAAGTATTTTTTCTTTCTCTAGTGAATGTATTTCTTATTTAAATTGCAAAAAAAAGTCGTAGAAACCTTTGTCTATTTGTATTAATTTTAGGACTTCCATTTCTTTAACAGAAGTTGCTTTGCTCAAGATTGTAACTTTAATGTCTTACAGTAAGAGCCTGAAAATATGAAAAGTAAATATGCTTCCAATTTTGATAATTTTTCAGTTTATTGGTGTCAAAGTGTAGAAAACTCAACTTCATTTCCTCAGAATTTTCATTCAACAATCATCAAACATCAGAGACCACTTATCATAGATTCCAGATAGAAAATGAGCTTCCATAATAAATATTAATAATAAATAATATTTAATACTAGTTAATAATAACAACAGTGAAATACTGTGAAGAAAGCAGGTAAGTGAAAGAAGAAACTGCTAATCTCAGAAAAGAAAACGTAATTTTATTATGAGTTGCACAAAATTTCTTTTGATTCTACAGAAGTCTCAGTTACAGCAAGGTGCCACAATTTGCTTGGAAGGTACATTTCTTCAGTCATAGCACATGTTCAGATGAGTCACAAAGGAAAACTGTTATTGAATAGGCATATGAAACACTAATGCTAATTACATCCTGAATACTAAGGTTATATGGATTACAGACATGTATAATGTACGACTGCATTTTCTATGCCGTGAAAGCATAGAATTAAATAGTTGCTTTCTCCTGATTGTTTATATTGTTTATGTACACTTTCTTCTTAAGAAAACTGCTAACATTGCCAGAATAAGTGTACAAAAGGAGGGACTGTCAGACCCTCACTGTGAAGCTCTTGCTGAATTCAAGTATGAAGCACAAGTAGGGAAGCTTGTTTCACTCACAAAGCTCTGCAGTTGCTAACAACTCACAGTAGCAAATCTAGCTCGAAATAGATAGTTAGCATGCAACTGACTAAAAAGGAAAAGACACAGGGAAGTGAAAAAATATGTGCTTGTGAATAAGCACAAATATCTTTTCCTTGGTTAAAAGGGCACACACACAAAAAAAAATCAGCAATGAAGAAGAATTAAACATGAACAACATCACCTTCATTCTACACTTGTGTATACTGTTAGCATTTAAATTCTCTGCTACTTCAGCATTTTTAATGATGAAGGATTACTTCCCAGTTCCATAACAAAAAACATAAAATATTAGAAATGAACATTCATTCAAGCTTTACAGTTGTCCAGAAAAGTCTTTCTGATTTTAAACAACCTAATTCTGAGATACAGTAAGTATACTTTTATATATATATAGTAAGTATACCTGAACCAGATATTTGTTGTAGATTGAAATGCAACTCTGCTAAACAAAAACTAAACCCAAATTACTTATAGTTTCTCATAAGCATATACAGCATGTCTTAAAAATCCCCAGTCTTTGGCTAATCATTCAGAATAACTGTTACATACTTAATAATAGACTTGTGGTAAGCTATGTGTAAGTAAGGAAAACTGAACAATATTTACGAATACAACCTTAAGCTAATACTTCCTTTCACTCCATTTCTCTCTCTGAAAGTATAGAATTAAGGTATTGTGTTCTAGCACTGTGAATAAGCACTGCATGTTCAATATGTCTACAGTTATACTGACATTTGTTTTAGAAGCATTTAATTAAAAAGTCATTATTAAGAACAATGGGTTCCTTAACAAGCTGTACATATGAACAACTGATGGAGTTGTGTCATGAATACCACTTTAATTCAAATTAGAAACCTGCACTGATGTGCTGCTGCAAAATATTGACATACTGCAACTCCCTTGGAATGTGATTAACATTTGCTTAAACTAAAAAGCACATTAAAATCTGGTTTTAGTAATAAATTTAGGATTGGAATAATTCTTTTAACACCGAAATATAACATCTAAACTGTTACTACTTTTGCCTCCATTTGGGATTATATGCCCTATTAATACTGCCTTAATACTATGTAAAACCTCTCCTTTTAAAAATATTTATTTATGAAAATATAGAGTAGAATAGAAAAGTTATATACTTCATAATGACAAACCTTTTGTTCTGCAATTTTGTTGTTATGTTTTTGATCACAAGATCAAGCCATTAAGCAAAAGGAAATGTGCAATATTTGCCATAAATCAGAATTTCATACATGTCTCTGGCTTGTTTGTAACACAAACCTGCGATTTCAATACTTCTTTTCCCAAGAGTTTTGAGTAGAATGAATAGTTTTCATTCTCTATCTCTATTACACATGCATGTATATATATATATATGCACAAATAGAGTTCTGAGATTAGGAAGCAAAAGTTTTTAGAATATCTCTACAGATAACCACAAAATAACTATCCAAATATGTGTGCAAGTGATCTGACTACATACATTCAGACTTCGGCACAGATTTAACAAAATAGCTGAGATGTAAATACGTGCAAACCTTTCTCACATGAAAAAAAACAAACAAACACAACAAAATATCCACCAAACCACAACTAAATAAAAGAACTAGTTGAGTTTGAGTTTGTAAATCTATAAAGTCAATCACAAAACACCATATAACTAATTCCAAACTAGCTCTTTGTCATTATTGAAGATACAGGGCAAAATATCTAATATTTCTGTATGTATCTTCCTTTCAATCGACCTCATCATAATTCCTTCTCACTTTATAAATGTAGATTTTCCAGTTAAAAAAACTGTGAAGTATTTTCTGGCTGTACTGAACAGTAATTGATATATAGATTTTTGTCTTCAGTGAGTATGTTCTTGTCTTCACCACAAAGTCAAATGCAAAAACAATACAATGATGTGCAAGAAAGATGATCACAAGAGCCACCAAAAGGCTGAGATTAGAAATTAAAAATTCTCTGCATATTTACTGTTTTTTAGTATCTTAAAAGCTTACTTTTGTTGGACTTTGGTTGTTTATTGTATCCTCAGTAGAAGTTTTTAACTCATGTTTTAGTTAATACATCCATATACAAGAGGACACATATGGAGGGTGTGTAATTTCTGCTTGTCTGTTTATCCCTTATCAAATGAATTCCTTATTATTGTAGTTAAATAAGAGAATATGAATGAAACAAGCAGATAGGAAAAATCAGAAGTTGTACTAAAATACTACAGTGGATAAACCAGACTTTACTCACTAAACATTCATTCCACTTAATTTGAAGAGAAAGATAGAAGGTTTGTTTGTTTGTTTTCCAAAAAAATCGTTTCAATGTAATAATTTTGGAAGGAAAAAAAAAAAAGGAAGAAGAAGCAGCTATTTATTTTAGGAATATTCAAACTAAATCTGATGTTGAACATACATGCTGAAAAGTATTTGAAGAGTAGATTGCTTACCTATAATGATAAAGCACCAAGTTTTGTAATGATGCCTGTCATCATACCTCTTGTTGATGAACTTCTTTATAAATGTAACCATCTTAACACACTCTTTACTGGTCCTCACAAGACATTTGCAATTCAATGCTTACAATTCAGAAGAAGCCAAAACAAGTCTGCCTGTTTTTTTTTTTTCACTCAGAAGTCTTAAAGTTTTACTTATACTACATGTTCCTGATAGGAATTTACTATAAATAACTATAGAATAAACTCTGTAGTAATTATTTTGTACACTAAGGCACTGAAGCATATGATGCTTCTCTTTCTCTGAGAAAAAAAAATCACATTGCATATGAGTTTATCTTTGATTTTACAACTGCAAATTTATAAATTAGAAGGATTCAAAATAGAATGCACAGGTAAACTATAATTTGATTTTCACCCATACTTAATAAGCTAATGTTTTAAAACTCCCTTTCCAAACTGTGCATGAAATACACACTTATGATGGTGAATATTTACAATACCTGCATTTTACATATTACCTTTCAGGATAATATACTGCACGGAGTGAAAGTATTGATTTTCTTTTTCCTTTGGAAGCCGTGCCAGCTTACTGAAAGCTATCCTTAGAGAAACCTTCATTAAACTTAGGATAGTCTGTGCAATCTTATGGAAATATGCCATGCAAAAATTTCACAGTACCTATGTCTAAACACCTGTGCATCTCTTTCAATGAAGTATACACTTGCAATTCTTAAGTTTGATTAAAGATCTATACATGAACCTAAACATAATATTATACAATATAACTCCCAGAGTAAAAGCAGATTCACAAAACAGCTTTTATCACTTACTTTCCTCCTCTATTCTTCCTAAAGCTGCATGAACATTCCTACTTCAGTAGTTCAACAAGGAGTAAAGACACAAAACCCCTCCCTCCCTGTATTCAAAAACTACAGAAACAATCACAAGTAGCAAACATAATTTAAATTAAATACTCCCTTCAGGTATGATTCCCTCACTGAAGGTATGTATCAGCATCCACCTTTGGAAAGATAATGAAGTCCTTGCAAAGATGCGTAGGAAGGCAGTTATAATCAGAAAGCTTCTGTCCAGGCACTGGGACGTGCTATCCACTGGTGCTCCCAGAACCACCGCTCAAGAATAAAGTGCCTATTGTTTCAGCAGTGTACTAATTGTGAAAAATCAGCCCATTCAGTAAGCACAATAATTATCCAGACAAACAAGCAAAGGCAATCAATGAAGGAATGAAAAGAGTGAAAATACATGACCAGACAAAGCAGCCAAAGAATGAAATTAATATTCATAATGGAATGCTAGCCAGCAGAAGGTCCCTTTCAAGGCATGGCTATTGCATACAAGAGACCATTGTCCACATGCAATAAAAGCAGTATATGGAGAAAACATCTGCTCGGGAGAAAAGATTTTCATTCCTAAAACACTTGCTCTTCGCCCCACTGTTTTGATTAAATAAAGTATTGGGCTCCAGCCTCCTTAAAGTTGTCTCTCCTGGTCCACCCTTCTCTGAGCTCTGTAAGATTTTTTTTTCCACCTCCCTGCTTTTATTTGCAGCTGTATAAATATGAACAAAAAAGCTGTGCTTGTCCAAACAAAGAAAAAAATGGACTGAATATGTATATCCTCATTAACTAAATTTAATTATGACAAGCAGCATATTAATCAGTAGTTGCTCCAGTTACTGCATTCACTAGAAGGGAGGAGGACTTCAAATTAAGGCAAAGCGTGGGGGACAATTGAATACTGATTAGGAGGCTGCTCACAACATGATACAATACACTTTCTAAATAAGTATTCAGAAGAAACAGAATAAAGAGGCAGATTGATCTATTTTTAAGACCAACTCAGGAACAATTAGCCAAGAGCATGACGACAAGGCTGCTTTCTTTTTTCCCGTGACTGCCTCCATTTCCACATTCTCACACAAACTAGCTTGGCCAACTCTGCACTATTTTCATTTTACAGGGTAAATTAAAAAAGATTAAAAAAAAAAAAGAGAGAGAGAGACAGAGAAAGGAAGAGAGAGAAGGAGAACAAGGAAAATGACAAAGAAAAATCCTTTGCAGTCTTTGGTACTGTTTTAGGCCCATACTAGTACAACACCAAAGAAACACTATCTAGCAGACTGTGATGTTTAGAAGCTCAGCAGAATCAGTGAGCTGGCACTAGAAACTTTGAACACTCTGAACTTTGCAGCACATGCATTGCAACAGTGAAGGAGGAGTTCAGAAAGGAAAAAAATCCCAGGGAGGGGAAAAAAAATTATCACACCAACTTACCATCCACCAGGTCCTGGCTGACATGTCATAACATAGCTGCCATTTTATGGAACTGTCCGATGTTTTGCCTGCCATTATGCTGTCAGCAACCTTCATCAGATGCAGCTCAATGGAAGATAAGACACCTAATCAAGAAAACATCAGCAGTGGCTTGCTGGGCTACATGTAGGCCAATCCTTATCACACTGCATCATGGGAAAAACTCCTTTATTAGCAAGAACTCCAACCTCACTGATATAAAGACAGGCAAGGATCAGGGTTTTTTCCAGTTTGGTTTTGGTTTGGTGGTTGTTTTGTTGGGTTGTTTTTTTCCCTTTTCATCTGAGGGGATTGGTGAAGCTAGCCAGCATTCTTTGTGTATCATGTGTACAACAGTTTAGTATCTCATAAGTGGGCAGCTAGCTGCATTGCTGGAGTATGCAGACATATTAATTTGCATTTTTCTCAGTTGTACACTGTTTGACATGGTTCGTGGTCAGGTCCCTGCATAAGAAAAGAGGGGAAAGAAAGAAAATGCTCTGAATAAGTACGTCTCCCAACAAGGACAGACCAGTTTTGCTGACACAGTGGGAACCTGGTTCAGACGTCAGGAGCAGATGTGCATGTGTACAAGCACCTGCACACTTCCACAGGTTCACACATGCATGCACTGGTGGGCACCCAGGGAAACTCACAGGTAGCAGCTGCAGCTGGATGCAGCAGGGTTTGCCAACAGCTACAAACTCTGTTCTTGCACTGGACATATGGAAGCAATTTAACTTGCAATCAGCCTTTCACAAAGAAAAGGAAGACTGGTAAGTTGGAGCAGGGAGGGGATGTGGTTAGTATTTCACTGCTGTAGACTTTTCCTTCCTCCCTCCCTTCCCATGGATGCTCATGATCTCCTGCGCTTTGGATGATCTAGCTGGGAAGGGGGAGATGAGGGGGTGGGGAACTGTTTCAGTCACTGTTCCCTCCTGCTCTACATCTTTGGGTCATCTGCCTGTTGTATCTACTGCCAGCAGGGAGAGAAGGCATTCTTCCTGCAAGGTTTTCCATCAAAGGCTTTTTCCCTAATGAGAAATTTGCAGTTCCCTGAAGAAATGCCGATCTTAGAAGAACAAATAATTCTGACTTTATTTTAAGCTGTTAAAAAGCAAAAGTAGGTTCATAAGCACACAGAGGAAATCAATAAAACCTGGCTCAGGTTAAAGGGGATATACAGAATGAACAATATTTGGCAGTCCTGACAAGCAATATACATCAGTTTTGCCACTGCGCTGCAGTTTCTATATGTGCTTTAGCTACAAGTACCTCCTTAGGAAAAAACAATACCCACAATTCAGAAGCTGTTTCTTTAAAATTATCACATTAAAGTAGTAACAGTAAACAAGCAAGCATTTGACATGCTTTGCACCTCTCTGCTGATGGTATTTTCTTCCATGTTTTGCTCTCTCTTTTATTCTTGAAAAGTTTTGGCAATCAATATGCTCCTTATACCTATTTGCCATGAGCCAGAAGTAAGAATCCAGGATCACAGGTACAAGGGAGGTACCATGCTCTGGTACACACAGCCCCCACCAAGACTCTTCATTGCTGCATCTCTTCTTTCCAATGTGTTTGCCTATATTTCTATTCTTTCCAGTCTTCTTCCATTTCATGAAGATTACTGCCACAGTTAATCACTCATGCAGCTGAGCATCCACTTTAGCTACTGCCGCAGTGGTGCAACATCCCCTCTGATTAATGGGGGCACTCATACACTCACCCCATTGCTGAGGGATGGCCAGTAGGTTTGTCCAGCACAGACCTACTGTCTTCAGCTAACTGTCAGAGCTGGCATTCATGGCTCATTTAATTAAATCCTGAAACAATGACAGCACCTCAAGAAATTACTCTCTGTGCAAGTCCAGGCAACAGAAGTGCTCTGTAGTGACACCAGGTGCATCAAAAGATGAAAACTATTTTCCATTCTCCCTGTGTGCCACTAAGGTCACCTTGTTACCTCAGCTTCTTGTTTTAAATACACAAATGAGGACAGCATCAAAACAAACAAACATATAAAGGACAAAGAATTAACAGACACTGTGGTCATCCCAATGCCCTACGTTTATATAACTCTCGTTCTAGAAGACCTCTGTGAAATAGATGAGGATGGCTCCCTCTTTTTCAATTCATCTAGGATACGATAAACAGGAACCTGATAAAATTTTGGATTGTTGGAAGATCTGCCTATGGCTAAATTAGATGATCCTTGTGGTCCCTTCCAACCATGACTGATACTATGATAAATGCTGTGGGATGGCTGAGCACCCTTGCAGTGCACAGGAGACTTTAACTTACACTGTCCCAGTCCCTAAATCATGGTCAAACAGCTCAGCCTTGTGAAAAACATTATAAGGTATGGAGAGCACCAGCAGCAGAGTTTTATCCAGTTGTTGGTAGGTGATGTATAATCACATGCCCTAAATGGTCCCAGCCTGGATCTCTCCTGTGATCTTCACTAACAAGCTTATCACAGTGGGACTGCACACAACAATCAATTGTGAGTGTGAGATAAACCTCAGACAAGATGAAAGATGCTATCATTTGCTTTCACACTAACCCCAAACCATACCTAACAAACATTCTTCCTAGAGCAAGGAAACCTGGGATTAATGTAAAGAAGTGGATGAAGTCTGATCACAGGTAAAGAGACCAACTGCTTCCATCACTAATCTGCCTTTCTAGGGCAACTGACAAATCCCTAACAGCACTGTGATGGCTGTGAGTGAGAGCCCACACTTTAGGTAATTATGAGTGAGTTCACTGCTTAAAAGAGGATAAAAGTTTTATTGCACTATCTCTAGCTAAGAGATGTTAGGCTGCTCTTGATGCCCAGCTCACAGGAGATCCAGTTTTCCAGACTCTCTTCTAGCCAGCCCCTTGTGACCACTGGTGAGTATGCACCCCAAAGAATAACAGCTCCTGAAGCTTCAGGAAAACTACTCATATCCTGTAATACTGCATGGTGCCTTTGTGCAGTCAGGAAAGACAAAGTTAATAATCATGCTCCTTTTTATTGTTGCCTGTTGTCCTCTTGCATTGGTTGAGGGCAGAAAGGGGGTTTCTGACATTTAGTCCTATACACGTGGTGCTCCTATGCCATCTGCCTGCTGAGAGGTCTGCCTTTCTACAAGCCATGTCTGGTTTGCACATGGGATTTTTTAAATGCTGTGATGTAGGGAGCAATCTCATTTCCTATGCTGCTTGAAGACAGTCATATACAACACAGGCAGAAATTTCTCAGATTATCTTTTATTCCTTTCAGGAAAAGTCAGATTTACGAGGAAACCCATGTGGTACTTATTACATAATAGCAATACATTTGACAGTTATTCTAAATTCCACTTTGGTAGAAAGGTGGGCATTTTAAAACTTGGAATAGCTTAAATTGTCAAGAGAGATGGATTTTTTAAATTAATTTGACTTTTTTTTTTTTTTTTGCTAAGCAGCTTTTACTACATTTTCAAAGAAATAAAAAGATTTAAAAGTGTAAAATTTGGTAAACAAAAATGTAGTTCTTATTCAAGTAAGATGCAAGCAAGTTCATCTATCTCTAGATACCTGTCTTCCTAACACATGAAATAAATACTTGCCAATTGCCTAGAGCAGCATTGTTTTAATTAGTAGACCGAGACAGCCTAGTGTCCCAAGGCTACCCACTGCATGCAGAGACCCTTCCAGTGCTGACAAATCCTTTCCACAACAGCCAATAGGTGACTGGGCCAAGAAAGATCAGAGATCATATTTCCTAGGAAACATTTTATTAACCCAGCTGTTGGAGCCAAACTGTTGAGATCAGCAGCAGACAGATAACCACAGATCACGTTCATGTACCACCTCTCATAGTTTGCACAAATGCCCATGCATATTGGCACATACTCATTGCTTCCAGGCTGAAGCTGAGAGACCAGCCTCCACTCAGACATGGGATATTACACTGGCACACCAAATACTTTTAGGTAGTTTTCTGGAAAGCTCCTCTGGTGCTCCTTGTTTCACCACTTTCACATACAGACCTGCCTCAGCTCTTTGTGGGAACCCCAAAGGACTGCTGGTCTTCAGAGTCTAACAGATCTTGTGAGACTTTCCCACATTACTCCTCAGCATGTACTTTTCCTATTTTCCCTGTTGTTTTTTGATAATTCTTTTTCCACCCATCATCAATGGCACCTACAGAGCCCATTCAAATAAACTAACAAAGACAGGGCCTTTCTGGTAACAGGATTTTTCATTTCTATTAAGGGTTCTACAGAAGCCTGACAATCCACTTCTTGTAGAGGACATAGAGTTATGTCCTCTACAAAATACATATCTGTTGGGGCGAATAATTGCTATTAATTTGCTTAGCCTTTCTATTTTTCCCCCACGTGGCATTAGTTAAGAGAAAGGGCAAATAAGGCTTAAAAAAAACCACAAACAAACAAACAAAAAAACCCCAAACTCAAACAAAAAAACCGAACATTCCAAACCAAAACAAACAAGAAACCAAAACAATACCAAACCAGCCAACCACAAAAAGTAAAAATAATGAAACCATGCAGCATTTTCCATTTTGCTGAAAGCTGGCATTCTTACCAAGCATTTTATAATTACAAACAATTTATAAACAGACCATTCCACCTTAGCACTTCCTCTCTTACTGTGTGCCAGGGAGACTAAGAATTGGTAAGGTATGTCTGTAAAAGGTGGTAAACTCCATCATTAACTCACAAGCAGTCTGGGATAAGAGGAGCCAGCAGCTGCTGTGATGGTTTCACTGAAAGTAAAAAGGCTGATGTGAAGACTGATTGTGTCTTTCCAATATTTCTCCTTTTGCTCCCAATGCAAGTGCCTGCTAGACTTCCAGGCAGAGCACAGCACTTTTGGGGAGATGCAGAAATGTTGCAGTTTGGGCTGGGTGCCCTCTGCTACATGAGGTGCTTCCTGTGTCCAGAGGTCCATCCCAGTGGGTGGACACAAGAAACTAGGTATTTCTACCATAATTCTCTGCACCACTATAAGATCCAGTGCAAGGTCTAGCACCTCCTCTTTCTTCCTCGCTGTCACCCGGTAACTGGGGAGATGTCTCCTGGCCATGGGCCTGGCTAGGCCCAAGGCCACGGGGGATGGGCACTCTCAAATCTGGCCAGCTGAGACTAGCCTAGCAGTGGGAAGGGCGGAAGAAGGAGCCCTGGGGGTCTTGGATGTAGCCCCAGGTGGGGATGGGATGTTCCTGGGTCTGTTTTGGGATTTCTTTTGTCACTGCGCTTCCGGCTCTCTGTAAACATTCACTGCCTTCGTTTAAACTTTCCATCACTTTTGCAATCCATTTATCTGAGTTGTTACTTTTGCCCGTGGTGGGGAGGGGGTCTGCCTCAACCCGTCACAAGAAAACGCTACATAGCAGGTGCCACCTTGGGATAAACAAGCTGGCTTCCAAAAGGTGGGAGACCCAGTTCCTAGGCTGCTGACATTTAGGAAAGGAAACTATGTTAAACTATTGTTTGCAAGTAACATATTAAAATAATGACTCCTGAGTGTTGACTAGCAAAGCAGATATGGCAAAACAAGTAAGTGAAAACTACTGGTTTTAGAAGTACACATCAGTCACACTCGAAGGCATATGTGATGGGTTAACTTGAAAAACTAATTCTGCTATAATTTCAATAGGTCCACAGAACAGCGGCAGCATGCGTATACACTTGTGTGCTACAATAACTTTCAACTTGTGCAGTAGTGGTGCAGTGGTGTAGACATGCCCAAAGCTGGAAGGCTCAACTGTACATTCTAAACCAGCCCCAGAAAATGCTTCACTTGCATTATTTCCATTGAAATAATTAATGAACAGTAAAGGAGCCAATGCACAATAAATCAAAATGCTAAAATTCTGGCATTCTTGTATGTTATTTTATCTTTGAAGTTTATGAACTTAAGTACGTGTCTTTTTTAATTTCTACAAAAACTTCCTCCAAAGGAAAACTATTATTCAGAGATGGGGGTGGAGTTAGAGTTGCCATTTTCAAGAAAAACATTATATTTAAGACCTGTGTGCCTCACACAAGTGCTCATTATTCACTAAGTGCCCTATTTCATGGGGAGGGTGGCTGTTAATGTTCAGTACAAGATAATACACCATCCATCTCATTTGTGGATTGGATTTCATCCCTGTGAGCCATGTGAGAATCATAGAAATATGAATTGTATCCCCTGAGTTTCATTGCCAAGAAGCCCAGTAATGAATGGGAGTCATTATGCTGCTTCTTCAAGGTCTCCTTAGAAAAAAGTGATAGATTCTTTTCACCTTCTCTTTGAAAGAGAGACATACAGAGAGGCTTCATCAAATGCACTGCACTTTGGTAACTGGATGTGGAGCAAGCACTTTGCTTACAGCAGGTCTCCATTTCAGTGGCTGCTGAAAGAGCATAATCTGCCAGGCCAAAGAACCATTCTTGGTGCTCATTGCGAGATGGCACAAACAGTACAATGCAGAGCCCTCCAGGGAAATCAGTTCCCTTCCCCTAGATTTCGATGCAAATCTGGCCGAAAGCAAAAAAAACCAACAAACCCACCACCACCACAACAAACGAAACAAACAAACAAGACAAAACAACAAACCCACCACAAACAAACAAACAAAACCAAAACCAAAAGCTAATTGCTCCTCTTTCCTAAGGCACTGTATGGAATCCTTATTCAGGCGAAAGTGCCCCTTAGCAGCAACTCCTTGCTATTTTTCTTCACAGCTGTTTCACAGCTGTCTCTAAAGACAGCAGCGTCATACTGTGCCCTTACAGCCATAACAAGTACACTAAAAGTAGGCAGGGGTGATGAGGATGCTGTTGGCCCAGCACCCACCTCTGGAGCAAACATGCCACTTGTCTTACTCAGAAACAATATATGCCATGCACATGCCAGTTCCCAGATGGACAACTGCAGCTGCTCTCTTGACCAGCTCAAGCCCATTTTTTGCATATCTCACAATTTTTAACCAGTTTTTGACATCTCCATCATAACTCAGCTTATTACTGGACACATTAAATGCAATAGCAAAGTCAGTTTTTTTCTTTTAAATCATATGTCTCAGAAATACATTATCTTGGGGGGGGAAAGAAGGTTGAGAGATTTTCTCCTTATTGCATTTTAGTTCCATTTTGCATTGATTTTCACAGCTTTAATTGCTCATGCGATATCTTTCTACATTTAGCATAAGTGGTGGCTTGGCATGAGGGGAAGCTAGCTGCATTTCTTCCCTTTTAACACAGGTGTCCCCTATGGATGTACCCAGTCAGAGGAAGAAATCCTTTGCAGTTTGGTAGACTTAAGATCTTTGCTACTGATTTTGCAATTCTCTATGGGATCTTTTGAGGCCACTCTCCCTAAAGCAAGCACGTCAGACCCTGAATCCATAGACACAACATGTGTTGAGCAGGCAGCTTTTCTCCTGTCAGCTGGTTGGATGTGAGGACTATGTATTCTAGGGTAAGGAGATGTGGGAGCTGGTTCATGACTAGAAATCATTGCTCCTTAGCTAGAGAATGTCTGGGTAACCTCTTGGTATATCCAGATGAATGTGATGGTGTAGCAGTTTGGGCTGGGTGCCCTCTGCTGTGGTTACTTCCTGTGTCCAGAAGTCCAGTCCAGAGAGGGTGGACACAGGAAATTAGTATTTCGTACCACAATTCTCTGCACCACTATAAGATCCAGTGCAGGGTCTGACACTTCCTCTTTCTTCCTCGCCGTCACCCGGTAACTGGGGGAGATGTCTCCTGGCCATGGGCCTGGCTAGGCCCAAGGCCACGGGGGATGGGCACTCTCAGATCTGGCCAGCTGAGACTAGCCTAGCAGTGCAGGGGGAAGAAGGAGCCCTGGGGGTCTAGGATGTACCCCCAGGTGGGTTTGGGATGCTTCTGGGTCTGTTTTGGGATCTCTTTTGTCACTGTGCTTCTGGCTCTCTGCAAACATTCACTGCTTTCCATTTAAACTTTCCATCACTTTTGCAATCCATTTGTCCGAGTCATTATTTCTGCCCGTGGTGGGGAGGGGGTTTGCCCTAACCCACTACAGATGGGCAACTGGCTGAGGGATGGGAATATTCCCATGTGGCTGACAGCAAATGTACAGTGCTCCCAGGGCAGAAGGACTGGACATGGAGGGTGTCTTGGTTTGAGTTCTGACAACTGGAAGACAGGGATGGGGACCAGAAAGCACCCCCACAATCCAGAAGAAAATGATGAATGACCTGTTGTGCTACTTAGGTGTGCACACGCCTATGGGACTGGATGAAATCCACCCAAGGGTACTTAAGGAGCTGGCAGATGTGCTCACCAAGCCACTCACCATCAAGCCTTTGACACCATCCCCCACAGCAAACTCCTGGCCAAGTTGGCAGCCCATGGCTTGGACAGGAGCACTCTGTGGTGGGTTAGGAACTGGCTGGAGGGCTGAGCCCAAGGAATGATGGTGAATGCCCATGGAATGATGGTGAAGCCATGGAATGATGCCCATGGGATGATGGTGAAGCCATGGAATGGGTTGCCCAGGGAGGTGGTTGAGGCCCCATCCCTGGAGGTGTTTACGACCAGGCTGGACGAGGCTCTGGCCAGCCTGATCTAGTGTAGGGTGTCCCTGCCCATGGCAGGGGTTGGAACTAGATGATCCTTGTGGTCCCTTCCAACCCTGACTGATTCTATGATTCTATGATTCTATGAATGGTGCCACATCCAGCTGGCAGACAGTCACTAGTGGTGTGCCCCAAGGATCAGTGCTGGGCCCCATGCTCTTTAATATCTTTATTGATGATCTGGATGAGGGCATTGAGTCCATCATCAGTAAGTTTGCAGATGACACCAAGCTGGGGGCAGGAGTTGATCTGCTGGAGGGTAGGAGAGCTGTGCAGAGGGACCTTGACAGGCTGGACAGATGGGCAGAATCCAACGGCATGAGATTGAACACATCCAAGTGCCGGGTTCTGCACATTGGCCACAACAACCCCAGGCAGTGCTACAGGCTGGAGTCAGAGTGGATGGAGAGTGGCCAGGCAGAGAGGGACCTAGGGGTACTGGTTGATTGTAGGCTGAACATGAATCAGCAGTGTGCCCAGGTGGCCAAAAAAGCCAATGACATCCTGGCCTATATCGGGAACAGTGTGGCCAGCAGGAGCAGGGAGGTCATTCTGCCCCGGTACACTGCACTGGTTAGGGCACACCTTGAGTCCTGGGTCCAATTCTGGGCCTCTCAGTTTAGGAAAGATGTTGACTTGCTGGAACATGTCCAGAGAAGGGCAACAAAGCTGGTGAGGGGTTTGGAACACAAGCCCTATGAGGAGAGGCTGAGGGAGGTGGGGTTGCTTAGCCTGGAGAAGAGGAGACTGAGGGGTGACCTTATTGCTCTCTACAACTACCTGAAGGGAGGTTGTAGCCAGGCAGAGGCTGGCCTCTTCTCCCAGGCAACCAGTACCAGAACAAGAGGACACAGAATCTGGGCTTGGGTAAATGCACTCTGCACTGGATAAAGACCTGGCTGGATGGCCAGGCCCAAAAAGTGGTGGTGAGTGGAGTTAAATCTGGCTGGGGCCCGGTCACTAGAGGTGTCCCCCAGGGTTCAGTACTGGGACCTGTCCTGTTTAATATCTTTATCAATGATCTGGATGAGGGGATTCAATGCACCCTCAGTGAGTTTGCAGATGACACCAAGCTTGGCAGCTGTGTTGAGAAGCTTTACAATGGGGATCTGGACAGATTGTACTGAGGGGCCATGGCTAATTGCATGAAGTTCAACAAGGCCAAGTACCAGATCCTGCACTTGGGTCACAACAATGCCATGGTGAGCTACAGCGTGGGGATGTGTGGTTGGAAAGTTGCAACTTGGAGAGGGACCTGTGGGTATTGGTTGATAGTCAACTGAGTATGAATCTGCAGTGTGCCCAGGTGGCCAAGAAAGCCAGTGGTACCCTGGCTTGTATTAGAAACACAGTGGCCAGCAGAAAAAGGGAGGTGATTGTTCCTCTGTACACAGCACTGTTGAGGCCACACCTTGGTTATCGTGTTCAGTTCACTACAAGACGGACATTGAGGTGATGGAGTGTCCACAGAAGGGCAAAAAGGGCTTCTGAAGTGCCTGGAGCACACACCAACGAGGAGCATCTGAGAGAGCTGGAGTTGTTCAGTCTGGAGAAGAGGAGACTGAGGAGAGACCTCGTGCTCTCTAAAACTATCCGAAGGGAGGTTGGAACAAGGAGGGGGCCAGACTGTTCTTGATGATGGGGATTATGGCCTCAGATGCTCTGTCACAGACTGTGGCAGCACACAGAGCAGCTCCAGCACCTTCAGCATGCAGCTGCACCCAGCTCTTACTGTAGGCACCCAGGTGTCTTCATCAAGACCACCAGAGCTCACACAGAAAAATGAAGGCAGATCTGAGTGCTAGAGTTGTGATCTAACCCATTAAAGAGTGAATTATGGCATTATCTGCACCCACATTGCTTGGAAAAAAGAGAAGCCTATCAACCAAATGACAGCCAACAGACTGTGGAAGCAGGGATTTTGGCCACAGCTACACTAAAATCCTGATTTCGTGGAATAAAAAAAAATGACAGTGTGAAGTATGTTCTTAACAGTAAGATCACGCTAAATTTGGGAATAAATTATTACTTAGGCTTGAAAGAGTTGTTATTCCTCAGCAGCATCTATCCAGCTCATTTTACGTTCAGGTGTGTGCCACTGAAATACAGCTTTTTGGCTTACTGCATATGAAGCATTTTTCTGCATGTGTCAGATCTTTTTCTGGAACACACACAGAACACAGAATTTGACAGGCCAGGTTTATGTAGTTGTGGAAGGATCAGTATGGAAGTGATTTTCGATCAGGTTATTACCAGAATCCAGTTCTTGGGTTGAAACAGAAGTCCTGTGCTACATATGGTCATCATGTAGTTTGTGCTTATACATGAAATGCCACAATTAATCTCCTTTAATATTTTCCGTTGGCTTTCTCCTTTGGTTCACTATTCTTGCAGTGCATCTTCCTGTGTGTGTCTGGAATCTTCCTTTTAGTTCTTCTGCAGCTGAGACCATGGTTCATATCATGCTCAGCAGCTTCTATTTTATTCCTGTCTGCTTCTTTTTTCAGTGGCCATTCATACTTCTCTCCACATGCCTAAATCAGCACTCATTTTGAAGAGATGTGTGTGAATTACCTCTATATTGAAACCTGATATAAATTCAGATGTGTATAAAACAGAAGAGTTGCTGGTTCAGATCCACTAAATTCTCAAAAAGCATCCCAAGAATAATTCTGAATGACCTGATACACTGTATAAAAATACACAAGACAAAAACCTAAAAATAAAACACCCTCTAATTTTTTGCAGTTTGAAGAATGGCCATTTATATCACTTTTATTTTACACCTACATCAGAGACCACTACTCTGGTAGGGATTAGGAAGACCTGCGAATTCTTGGCATAAATATGCCAGAAGTGTTAGGGTCTCCTGAGCCTGTACTCATGATTAGTGTGATTTAGACACTTGATTGTTTTACCATACAAAAAAAGAGCAGGATGCCAAGAAAAAAAAAGGAAAAAGGGGGGAGAAAAGAGTGTGGGGTGCGTGTGTGTATGAAAAGAGGATCAGTATAGCTACATACACAAAATTTAATTATTTAAGCAAGAAATTTAACCAATACTGTAGCAAATGTTCTTAGATAAACCAGAGAAAGATTTCAAAGCTTTCACCTACACCCAGCTGTTCTCTTAAAAACAAACATCTAAGCTCAGATAAGTACCTCACTAAACATTCAGTGATTTTTCAGTTAAGTTTTCCAAAACAATTGAGATTATAGTTTAACCTCAACATCCACACATATAAAACAGTCAACATGAAAATGAGATGCCCAACACACTATGTAGCAGTAACAATGGTAATTATATTTTTTTAGAATAAAATAGAATTTACCAGGTTGGAAAAGACCTTTGAGATCATCGAGTCCAACCTATCATCCAACACCATCTAATCAACTAAACCATGGCACCAAGCACCCCATCCAATCTCTTCCTAAACACCTCCAGTGATGGCAACTCCACCATCTTCCTGGGCAGCCCATTCCAATGGCCAATCACTCTTTCTATCATAGTGTCATAGAATCAGTCAGGGTTGGAAGGGACCACAAGGATCATCTAGTTCCAACCCCTGCCATGGGCAGGAACACCCCACACTAGATCAGGCTGGACAGAGCTTCATCCAGCCTGGTCTTAAACACCTCCAGGGATGGGGCCCCAACCACCTCCCTGGACAACCCATTCCAGGGCTTCGCCACTTTCTATGTAAACAGCATACCAAGTAGGAATTTGTCACATTTCATCTGTTTGAAGTAATTTTAAACAGTACTAAAATCACCCTTTGTAATGCCTGTGTATTTTCAACCAAGTACATTCACTTAATGTGACAGATTTGCAATAATGTCTACAAGTTTTTCTAGCATGGTATTTTACATGTATCATTTCCTAATGACTGCAAAGCAAAAGACAGCTCCTACAGTTCAATTTGCATATCAATAGCATTACCTGTTTTATTCTGAACATGATAACATGAATGTGAATCCTGAATTGTCCTTAATATGAATGACTGCTTGGTGTGTGTCATTTACTATGTGTTTATTAAGTAATGAGCAAAATGAGCAAAGTGATTAAGTAATGAGCAAAACTTATTAAGTAATGAGCAAAAATTAATTACCAGGACTATCTGAAGAACAGCTTAGAACATGTATTGCCAAATAGTTATGTCTGCTAATAATGACTGACCTGCAGGAGAGTAGATTTATTCTTAAAATTGCAGGTATGTGAGAATTCAAGTCCCACAACTGGAACAATTACAAAAAATGTTATCTTTTGACACACAAGTCATGGATCTCCAGCTGCTAAATGTACCTGTGACAGTATTGGCTTAGGTCAGGTGATACTGACTCAAGCAACAACAAAGTGAAAACATCTCAAACTATATACAAATAATGCCTGAGGTTACAAATAGCACCAGCTGTGCTTTATTATACAAAAAAGGGCAACACTTGTTCAAAACCCATAAAGAGCTGTGACAACACCTTTCTACACATTACAGTGTACAGTTGATTGCTTGCTCTCAACCAAATATGGGAATTTGCATATCAAAAATGCTTTTGTGCACTCAGTGAGAAGACAGGAAAAGAGCCATCAGAGTTGAAGGTGAGAAGAGGAATGAACAGAAACCACTCCAGACAGTAGCTTTGCTATAGTAAAGAATTCATGACAACACAAGTGATTTTGTCCGGGTAAGACTTGGGCACAGCCACCAAATGTGTGATCTCTTACATAAGTTTCAATGGCAATTCCTCACAAGAATTTCCTCCTAGGTCAAGGAAATACTTCTTGAAAACAGTCTCATTTGCACTCTGTACTGACCCTTATAGAATGGTTTGGGTTGGAAAGCACATTAAAGATCATATGGTTCCAGTTTCCATGCCTCGAGCAAGTCTCCCCAGCCTCTCCACTTTCCCCCAGACCAAATTGCTCAAAGCCTCATCTGACCTGGCCCTGTATTCTTGCAGGGAGGAGTCATCCACAACTTCTCTGGGCAACCTGTCATTCAAAGACTAACGCTTAGTGCCTGCTAAAAGTGAAGATTCTCCAAATTCTCCCATCTCTCTTCCACACCCAGAAATGAGATTAAAAAGTAACCACCTTACTCCTGTCACACGTTGCTCTTAATGAATGGGAGATGGAAAAAATATTCAAAAAATCCAACATGAAAACATAAGAGAAACTGTGAATCAGAAATTTGCATTTTCCTTTGAGAATCAAGAAAGATTGTAATGTACATCATTTACTTAAATGTATGCTTGATGTTCTAGCGCCAAAGTTCTCCTTTTGGCCATTTAAGTGAGATTTTTGACTGCTTGAAACGAATGCCAGATAGCTCTGCAGACGCTGTTGGCACTGCTGGCAGGCTGCGGCTCCCACAGCGGCAGGACAGAGGCCGGGCCCGCTCACCCCCGCCAGGCGCCAGGTCACACCGCTTGGCAGGCTTGCGCGCCCCACACCGCTGCCCCGCGGGCTGCGGTCAGCCCTCATTACGACGGAGCGTCCGAAGTGGAGCGGCGCGCGGCCACGTGCGGGGCAGGCAGCGCTGCAGGCCCCGCCCTGTTCTCGGCCACACAGCAGCCAAGGCCGGCTGCGCTCTCACCAGCGCCCTCCTCTGTTTCTCCAGGGCAATGCTGTGGGACACGCGTCAAATGCTTTGCTAAAGTCCAGGTAAACATCATCCACATCCTCATGCACTAAGAGGGTCACCTTGTCACAGAAGGAGCTCAGGTTCATCAAGCAGGACCTGCCCTTCATGAACCCACGCTGACTGGGTCTGGTTACTTGGGTGCCCTGCATATGTTGCATAGCGGCACTCAAGAGGATTTTCTCCCTTTGAGCGGAAGTTTACAAAAGGGATTTTTTAGATGCACCTTTTAGTTCAATGGATTGTCAAAATCTGTTAATTCAATGAAGAGACACACAACATTGGCAGTGACTGTGTAATGAATACCGCTCCTGACAAATCTAGCACTTCTTTTTGAATGTACGGTTTACAAACAAACACGCTCTCCAACTTTTCACAGTATCACGCACGGTACACTAGAGGTTGGAAGAGAACTCAAAAGATCCTGTTGTATGGCTGTCATTTAAGGTGGCTCCTAGCCCTGTTAGATTAGATAACAAGCACAGTAAGCAGCACAACTGAAAACACTGATGCTGTGTATTTCTCCTGAAAAGTCACAGAACTTTTAAAAATGATCTCATGCTGATATTTGTATATCATGTGTGCATATGTATGTACATATACATATACACACATACACACAGAGAGGGCTATAACAAATTACATATTTTTTTCAGATACAACTAAGCTGAGCTTCTACTTTAAGATTTGTTGTCTGTTTATCAGTTGCAAAATTAAGGATGCTTGCTTTGGTGAACTACTTCCATGCTTCAAGTGCCCACAAGCTACTATGCATCAACATAGTACTCCCTTAAATCAGTCAATACACTTCACTATACATGATAGTAGTAAATATCTGTATTTATATATAAATATTTTCAAATATTTTCACATCTATTTCCAATATACAAACACTTAGATCAATTACAGCAAATCATGACAAAATTTATAACTTTATTGACAATATACTCTTCTTTAGGGTACTTTATGCTGACTAACTAAATCTACATTTTAAAAGAAGTAATTGTTCTAGTATTTGCACCACACAATTTTGTTGAATTATTGCAGAGAAATCCTTGGGATATAGGGAATACACGCTTCTTATGTGCATATTTTACCCTGAAATATTTAATCGCTTTTGTTGACGGAAAGACATGAATTTTCTCATTAAAATCATATCTATGAAGAAAGATAACTGTGAAATGTTACATTTTTTCTATATAAATACATATATTTATCTGTATTTATAAAAACTCTGAGAAAGATTCAAGAAAATGTCGCAGTTTTAAATGTTATCTTTTATACTGTGATGCTGCAAGATTACTACTGCATATCATAAATGAATAGCAGTGAATTTTAAACATACATACCATAAAAAAGGCATGAATATTTTCTAGACAGACCTACTGATAAAAACACTAAAAAAGTTCAAGGCAGAATAAGACACTTAGTGGGAAAGCTAACTATCAATGTAAACTTCAGTGTTCCCTACCAAATGTCCAAACAAACAAATCAAAAGAGACAATATCAAACAAATAGATTAAGACTGCATTCCAGTCATTTGCTTTGGTATTAATCTCAAGGATGAAATAAATCCCTTTGAGAAACTAATCTGAAACAGTTGTACTCAATGATCTTAAAGGAGTCTTCCAACCTTAATGATTTTCTGAGTCTATGCAATTTTTATTAACCTCTGTACAGAATTGTGATCATTATTTAAATAAAGCACACTGTGATGCCTACAATTGGTGGATGTATTTTAATTGACTTGAAGACTGTCACAGTCCTATTATCATAAAACCTGTAGCACACTTCCAGTGTGGAGGACCCATCCATGCTCATCATCCATCTGTTTAGACATGATTGGGAAAGTGGTAGGGAATTCGCAGTGGCTGCCTCTGCCTGAAAGGAATAAACCACAGGATCTTCCACTGAGTGCCAAAAACTTCTGAGAAGGTCTGCTGCCATGGCTTTCGGGGTCTCGATCTACAGAAGACAGTGTAGTTAGTGAAAGACAGCATGCCTATGGGGCACTTCAGTCAGCTGAAACAATGCAGGTTTGGCTGGGGATCCATTACTGAGCTCTCTCGAATTGTGTCCCAGCATCACACAAACACAGCTTTTTCCTTCATTACAGCACACAGCTGAGACTAAACTTTGGGAGAAAATGCAGTACCACTGGCTTTGGGTATGGAAGTGGAAGGGATAATGGGAGGCTAATTTGCATACAACCAATATTAAAAGATGAGTGAACTGCTGCTGGAGATAGGAAGTGCATGGCACAGTACCGTGCGAAACAATCTTAACAAAGCACCTTCAGTTGCTTTTCTTTGTCACGCCATTTTAAAAAAATCCATCTACTCCTTTAGCTGTTCAGTAAATACAGAGATTTTACAGCACTTACATGTCTTCACAACAGTTTGACATTTTTTCTATACTTGTAGTGTCCTGTTAAGGAAAATACAAAGGAAAAGCATTTATTTACATTCCTAACTGTTAAAATGCCACTATGAAAGCGACTAAATAAAGCAGGGAATCAGGTATTAGCAAACACTGCTTTGGCATTAGTCCATTTGGTTAGGAATTACTCATACACCATGGTAAAACAGCTGCAATACACACGAATTTACTGAGTCTGTCAAAGGATTTTTACAAACATGATGTGAAACTACACTGTGTAGTTTTACTACAATATTACATGCCACAGAGCATCAAAAAAACCCTTATAGCATTAGCTTAGGGATTACAATTAATGGGGCATTTAGAAGTAATATGTTGTGGTGGGTTGGAGGCAGATTCTCCCTTGCCTCCCATAGGGGCAGAAAAATGAGACACACACAAACAGATTGCAGAAGTGCTGGAAAGTTTAAATGGAAAACCAGTGAGTGGTTTACAGAAAACCACAAGCACAGTGACAAAAGAAGATCCCAAAGCATACCCAGAAGCATCCCAGCACTCCCCTCTCCCCACCTGAGGGCACACCCAAAACCCCCAGGGCTTTCTGCACACACACACACACGCACGCACACACACGCACACACACACATACACACACAAACACACACACACACCCTCCCCCCAGTTAGGCTAAGCTCAGCTGGCCAGATCTGAGATTGCCCTTCCCCCTTCTCCTCCTGGCATTAGGCCTAGCCACCTCCATTACCAGATAGGGAGCATCTCCCACAGTACCAGCAAGGGAAAAAAGAGGAAGTGTGAGACCTTGCAAGATGGATTTATAAGGAGCAGGACATTATGGGAATGAAATACGCAGCTTCCTGCGTCTACCCACTGGGCTGGACACCCCGGGCACCAAAGGTGTATCTTTTGTGGTAGCAACAGAAGGCACCCAGCCTAAACTAGCACATATGTGTAAGGTATGCTCTTGCCATACTTTGCACAAGCACCCATTCCAGATCTGGAGTAGGCCACTGAGATAACCAGAGGAAAATTTAGTAAAATGCAACTATTAACAGATGCAGTACTGTGAAAAGTATGAGTGATTAAGGTTTAAAACAGTTATCTTGATGAGTATTCTAATGCAAACAGCACCACTAGGAATATACCATCAATTTTCATAGTTGCTACAGGTAAATACCAAATATAAAAATTATTCTCTTTAAAATGCAGCAAACACTAAAAGTGCAGAATGAAGGCACCTCTGCAGCTAATAATAAATTAAATTCACCCTTCACTTTTCTAAACATGATTTAATGAGTCACAAGGTATCATAATTAGCAAATCAATTTCAGCTCAGATCATCCTTAAACAAAACTTTTAAAACCACCAATACTACTTTTTCTGCCCTTTTCACTACATATTTAATAAAAGGCTTGCTTTGTGAATATCACTTCAATTTTAGCTCCAGTGTTACTGTTTTCAATACAGATTCATGTTCATTATGTCCCAAAATAATCCATGAGGTCCAAAATACAGTAATTAAAATATGTTTCTTGGTTCCATCTCCTTTTCATGGTAGCTTGATGTTTCCCTTATACTAGTCACTAGGCATATGCATAATGCAAGTGTCAGCGTTTCAGTGAAACCCAGAGAGAAGCTGAGGGATGATGAAATTGAGAGTACTCCTGCAAAAAAGGACTTGGTGGTGCTGCTGAACAAGAAGCTGAGCATGAGCAAACAATGCACACTTGCAAGCTCAAAAGGCAAATGGCATCCTGAACTGCATCAAAAGAAGCGTGGCCAGCAGGTCAAGAGTGGTGATTCTGCCATTCTAATCTGCTCTACTATTGTGTCCAGGCCTGGGGCCACCAACACAGGAGAGACATGGAACTGCTGCAGTGGGTCCAAGGGAGGGCCACAAAGATGATCAGAGCACCACTCTTATGAAGATTGGCTGAAATAGCTGGGGCTGTTCAACTTGGAGAGAAGGCTCCAGGGAGATCTTACAGCTACATTTCAGTACCTGAAGGGGACCTATGGGAAGGCTGGGGAAGGACTGTTCAGAAGGGCTTGTGGCAATAGGACAAGGGACAATAGTTTTCAACTAGAGTAGAGTAGATCTATGTTGGACATAAGGAGGAAGTTCTTTACAATGAGTGGGAAAATACTGTAACAGGTTGCCCAGGGATGTGGTTGCCCCTGGAGACATTCAAGAGCAGATTCAATGTGGCCCTGGGCAGCCTGATCTAGTTGGAGGTATGCCTGCTCACTGCAGGGGTGTATTGGACAAGATAACCTTTGAGGGTGCCTTCCAACCAAATGCAATCTGTGAATCCCTACTGTCACAGAAACACAAGAACTGTTGCTTAACCAGGCTAATACCTAACAATACAACTATATACCATGTTCCTTGATCGTTGCTGCCATCCAACTGAGTGCAGACACTTTCAGGATTCTGCCATGACCACCTCAAAGCTCTGAGGAGGAAAGGTGAAATGCGAGTGGGAAATAATATACAGGAAGCTGCTTCGCCAGACATGGGTGGCCTCAATTCTCCTTGCCACATTTTGACCTTCTAAATCCCATTCCCAGCTGAGTTTTGGAACAGGATACCTTATCCCATGCTGAATGGTAAAAAATTTAATTCTGCCCACAATCTACCCAGCTGAATTCCAGATACACTAGGGCAAAGAAATCGTCTCCTCATACCAACCCACCAGGATGCACAAGTGCTTCCCTGTTTGTGAAGTTATGCCCATAGCAGACTACACAAACAATCCTCACCCCATCATTATGTGATTATATCCGAACAATTGCTCAGTACTGAGAAGACTTGACTGCAGGCAATAGACTGTAAATATTTTGTTGTTTCAACTCCTATATGTAAACTGCTTTCCCTCTCCCCCTTATGGGGCTGTCTAATGTGCACCCCCTCGACTTGTCACAGGTAGTAGGAAAGCACTGCAAGACAGAAGTCATTCTCCTTGTGAGGTGGGACCTCACTGCACAGCCAAGGGAAATTCTGCTGTGTTGGACTGGCTTTTCTTTCCAACTCTTCTCCCACACAGCTCTAGGAATTATCCTCTGGTCAACTGAAAGCTGTCTAGCTGATAGTACAAAATACTGGTATGTTTGAAAGAAATGTTTGCTAATGATCTTTTTGGTAAAATGGTAGCATGCTCGTCCAAAACATAACTGATTTCCAGCTGTCAAAGATTTACACTATCTTTTTACAACAGGAGCCTTAAAACAGCTTTTGGTGCAGAAGTAACATAGTAATACTACAAATATGGCCTTTTGCTCATTTTCTCCACTTTCTTGATTTATTAATACATTTGTACTGCTTCCTAAAATACTGTATTTGAGATTCATGGAGGGATTGTCAAGCTGGAAACTGGGTGCTGTTTCTTCTTAATTACTATTATCATGGCACATGATCAAGATCCTGAAAGATGCTCATCAGTGTCTGCTCCCCTCAACAATGCAAACCATTAATGACTGAAGTGAAAGCACGAAAACAGAACTGCAGAAAATGACTACCAGAAAAGACTGTCAAAGCTTCCACACCTTTAAAACATACTACAGAGTTTAGTTCAATAGATGTCAAAGGAAATCCATCCTCTCTCCCTCCCTCCCTCCCTTCCTCCCCCAACACTGATGATAAACAGCTGGGCTCACTTGAAATGTAATTTGAGAATGAACCAATTTACCATTTTCACATGATAGTGAAAGTGAAATTTCACAGCACTCCAAGAAAATTGGTAGCTCCTCTGGAGACAGGACAGTAAGGAAAGGGAGAGGACCACAACTGAGGTTTAACCTGTTATTTAAGATTTTTTTCTCAGACGAATTTTTCTTCTTTTGGAGACAGGAGGACCAGAATAACCACTGTTTTTGTGAATGACAAAGTGCTCTGTTCATTAACAGATCTTACAAATGGCTGCAAACCAGAATACCATCTCAACTATGCATTCAGTGTATACCAAGGTTTTCCTACATCAGTATTACTGTGCTCAGCCTAAGAGGCTTTGGCTGTCTGCATCTACTATCAGCTTGGATTAATACAAGTAGAACTCTGGTATCTTTTTTTTTTTTCCCCACCAGACTTACAGCTTACGCCAATGTTAAAATCTTTAGGAAAACTGGCACTCATACAAAAGCTGGAAATAACTTATCATGAGGCAACATGGAATACCTATTGAATCCTAGTAATCTTTGTCTCCAAAAAGCCCATAAAATCTACCAGAATAAATCAGCTAATGTGCAACTGATCAATCTCACACCACCTGGACCCCCAGTCATCATCCAGATTAGAAACAACTATTGTTCCTATACCTGGTTATTCCAAGGTACATACCCACTCATATGCATCTAAAAGCAACTAGAAAAAAAAACCATCATACCCTAGTGAGTACAGATGACAGGAATTAGAGGATATAAACACATCAATCATTAACAACATATAATTTTAATACAAGAGGAAAAGGGCAAAGGGTTCAGATTCTGTTGAAAGGATAGGGATTTTTTTCCTCAAGAACTTACTACAAGCCTGTGAGTGCAGCTTGTCTAAGTGAAGTAAGCTAGTGCCACTGCTGAAATGGAGAAACGGGTAGCACGCCAACTGAACTCTGCAGAGCCGCTTAGAATTCATTTGCAAATGAATGCACCTGCATTAGCTAATAAGAGGACTGTATCTTTTACACCTATGTTTTAATTAGTGTAAGTAACTGCCTGAAAAAAAAACAGGTTTTCTACAGAGATCACATGCACAGTTTAACAACCACAATACAGGACAGGATTCATCATGAACTAATTTATCATGGAACAAGCACATGGAAAGAATACTTTCCTCTTAATAATTAATGTTTTCCAAAGCAAATTTGTAACTCAAAGCACAGAGCTATAATCTCGGGTTCAATTTTGCTTCTGTCTTTTCTTCAAGTGACTTGTAATCAATGCAGCTCTGTTTAATACTTGCAACAGAATAAGGCATGCATTATAACATGCTTCCTTAAAATAGATATTCAGTATACGAGAATCATCAGGGACATATAATATAGCAGAAAAAAAAATTAACAAAACTAGCATTGCTTACTGGGTTTCCAGCCATTGATTTATGAAAGTGCAAGACAACATATCCTTTATCTGACACCACATTTTTTTAATCCTTCAACCTAACATCCTTTCATTGTGGGTATGTAAACAAAAGGTGAGGAATGGACAAATGTAAAACACTGAACATCTCACAGTTAGAACACTTCATATTTCAGAGTTTTTCCTTTTTGTCATTAGTTAGATGTTGAGTTTATATTTGGCCACTTTTTAGCATAGTTTCCTTAATATAGACTTCTCAAATAAGGCATTATGATTAATGTTATCAACTACAATAAATTCAGCCTGAACATTTAGTTCAGTTTTAACTTCAAATCCCTAAGTTACGGTATAGCATACAAAATGATCAATGAAGCTACACTGTATCTAGGGAATACTCCTATACTACTCTATGCTCTTAGTTAAACAGATTTCCAGTTATTTGTCAGATCCTAAAAAATTATGGAATGAAAATAAATCCTATGATAACACATTAGGAACATATCTACAAAGATGATATGAACATATCCCTTTCATTCTATTTCAAATCCATGGTGTGATAGGTGCAGATAGCTGCATGACAGCAAGAAACATACCAAACACATTACTTTTCTTGATTCTTCCAAATACCTTCTTAAGAGAAGTATACTAAGAAAAAAAAAAAATGCTTAGGAAGGCTAGCTAGTGACCTTCCTCACACTGAAGCCATTTTAACGGACCTGATGTCTAAATCTAACAAGCATCATTTAACTAAGAGGGACTCAGCCCCCAAAACACTCGAACACCGTTGTTTCAACTGCTTAAAGGTGCTTTGTTTACTATTTAGAAAAATAACTGAGTTGTAAAAGGACTTTCTCCTTGAGTGATAACAGGAGATATTTTGGACATGGTACTTTTGACCCTCTGCACAGTATAAAATCACTTTACATTTTCTAACTTATGCTTTTCCTTAATAATATTGGAAACAAATACTGTAAAAAACAGTATTCCCACTTTGTCTAAACCCATCTAGTGATCTAAATAAAACAGGTGACACCTTTTTCCACTTAGTGTCTCTCACACTTGTTCTTACCTTTTAAATGGTTCATGAAAGAGGTTTTTAAAACAAACTAAAATTTTATTTTGGTGGCAAACAAGTGCATAACAGTGGTCAGATCATCAGGATACGTTCATTAAAAATGTGAAACAAACTGCTAGTCTGTTTGAGAAAAATAAGGTGGAGATACAAAAGACTCTACATACTTAGCAAAACCCCATTCAAAGACCAGGACACCCCTAACTCCAAACAATTTCATTTTAAGAGTTTATGCAGTCTTCTAATAGATTTACCTATGAATAGACTAAAGGCAGAGACAGGGAAAGGGAAAAGAATAATAGGGAACATACACACAGACAATATTAACATGAATTTACTATTACATTTCTAATTTCAAATTACTAAATGGGTTTATAATTTATACAATGTTTGCTCTCTCTCTCTCTCTCTCTCTCTCCAATTACTTTGTATCTTACATTTTATTACAGTCAGGTAAAAAATCACTTGCCTGGGAATCCTAATTTTCCCTACCAATTCCAATTTCTTCTGTGCTATACTTAATTATGAGGATTAATAGTTCCTTGATTACATTTCTGTCATGTTTGAAAAAACAGGAAAAGCCCTTAATATTTCACTAATCAAAATAGTATTTAATAGATTATCTGATTAAAGATATAATTATAAATATTTTTAATTATAAGATACTTATTTTTAAAGACAAAAAGCACAACTAAATCACTTGTGCATTCTGTATATTAAAACATTAATGGATCAACACTAGGAAATATGCACACAATTAAGCCTTTGGTTCTTTAATAGAGTAACTGCAGTTAAATTGTAATCCTTTTGCATTTCAACCTTTGTAAAATGTTATCTGAATTACTGATTACATGAATTTTTAATTTTTCACTGCAATTTCTTTTTTTGACTTAATTTTTAGTATTCTTTTAAATCCTACTCCTAAAGAAAATTAACTGCTTGGAAATAGCATAAAAAGCATACAAAAAATTAATTTTTACAATTTCCATCCTTTCCCCACTTCTTTAAAAGGTTTTTGTCCTTTTAAGAAAATAAGTCCTGAGCAAAATAATGTTCTTTACTACATGCTCACTGTAAATATTGGTCACACTAAGTAAAATATTTAAAATTACTAAGTTCAGGATGATCACGTGGAGATGGATCTGTTTGCAAGAACCACAAAAAACAGCTACATAAATAAGTTTGTTACTTCAAAGTGAAAAGGATAAATCCTGCAACAATAAAACATGGCTCTTCAAAAAACACCACCATTTAAAAATGCTTGTCAGGGGGCAAAAACTGTGGTAGGCATCATACTGTGCACTAGAAAGGCTGCTGAACACCAGCTGTTACACTACCTTCCCTTCCATCCTTCCAAAATAAAGGGAAATTTCTCCCTGTAACATCCACACAGTACTCATGCACCAGGATGTTGGCATGTTGCTGTACACCATTCAAACAGTTAATTAACAGAAAACCCTGGTAGCATTAATTAAATTAATAAAGTCACTGTCTGCTTAGTTTATAATAATATATCCTCTGCCTTGCACAAAGACCACATGGTATCTATTAAATTTATAAAAGCCCATCCCTTACATAGTTCTCCCCCATAGAAACAAGTTAATTACTAAGTAATTTCAATGGAAAGCTTTTCTCTGCAATAGTAACACAATAATCACATAAAATTGCATTTGATGGACATCAGTGGAAAAATGAAGCACATTTTCTTATTTCCAGATAAATGATTGGTTTGAACATATGGAAAAATGAAAACACTGTTTAGTGTTTGAAATAAAAAACAATCAAAGGTAATCCTTGAAAATTAGGGTTCAGATTAGTCTCTGCAAAGGATGCTGTTTAAGCGAAACATCTGGTAGTGCTATGTTGAGAGACAGGCCTTTTTTAACTTTGGAAATGAGATTAGTAGATCAGTTATTTGTAAGTGTCCAAGTAATTTCTAATTATTTTATCTGGGTCACAGATAATCCGCTTTTTCAGGGCTCCCACAATGACATCAGAGGATCACTGCTGAACTGATTATCCTGTTACCTTCCACCATCCATGGGAAGACAGGATTTTCTTTTTGTACAGGCAAAGAGAAAGAAGTAGCTTCAAACAGGTGGCAGTCAGCACATAACGAACAACAAAAGTCTTGAAAGAAGGAAAACATCATACATGCAAAAGGTATCAGCCTTAACAAAGGTCAGCAAACTGAGTACTTCTGGCATTCAGTGTGGAGTGCAGTTCAATGTCTGGTGCAATTTAAAACCTAATTAGATATGAACAAATATAAAAACAATCAGGCAAGCCATTGTTTAGAAAAGGATGCTGTAGCATTTATTACTTGTTCTACAGTAATATTTTGCATACCAAACATGTCAGAATCTGTCCGTATAAACAGAAAAACTGGTTTTTAACATCATGTAATCGTTGAGGTGATGTGATGTAAAGACAGAGAAATACTTTCTTAAACTAAAACATAAGTAAAAGAAATGCAAATGCCAGGGCTAATCTTGCAGTAACACACACAAGCATCCTGACAGTTCCACCTTTTTACAAGAGCTTGAACTGCAGCTCTTTACCTCCTAAAATCAAAAGCAAGCTGTAGTTGATAAAAGAGACTTTGTTTGTTTGTTTGTTTGTTTTTCCCTAAGTGAATTTTTGCTTTTTCCTATCACATAGACTAGTTACGCATTTTAAGGATAACAAGTATCTGTATCATACAAAAATACCAAGTAAGACATGGCTTCTTAAAAAATACATCAGGAAAATATGTCTTGAGGAAGCAAGCAAGTTTCTGTATGCCATCTGATTTAGCTTCCAATTAGATTTTAATATTTGGTATGAGGATAACTTAAAAAAAAAAAAAAAAGGTAACTGGAAATAGAAAACTGGGTAACACTGATCTATTCTCCTCAGGATTGTTGTCAAGTGCAAAATACTACTTGCTAGATAAAATTTCCATTTGCTATTGCAATACCATATCATTAATAAATATAGGCAGTTGTTGCACATGACAGTAGATGTTTTGCATTTTGTGGAAGATTTTAAAACTCTGAAATAGAACCACTTATTTCATTGAATTTGAAAGTGTCCATACTAGAGCTATCTTGTTCTTCTGTAGCCACTGAGGCAAAAGAGGAAAAATGACTATGATTAGTAGTGTGAAGTAAAGGGCAAAAGGGTACTAATGATTTAAAACAAAGAAACTAACCAAAACAAAAAATTATTCTCAGTAGGTGAACATTCAGTTTGCATAATCTTATTTTTTTTAATTCTTTTCTTATTAGCTGTTTAATGCTAGGTTTGCTTTTAATTGTTAAGCAGTGTCATTAAAAACTACCATGCTGCCTGGGAATACAGGTTCATTTCCAGTTAAGGGATATAAAATTCAGATTTGTAATGCAAGCAGTGTACAGGAATAGAAGACTGGTTATGCACACACCAAGCATGGGAGTAAAGCAGGACCTCAATATTAACACACAAGCGTTTTGGAAATTACATCAGTGCTTTCTTCATAGGAGAAGCTGATTTCTTCCACAGAGTTTTCTACAAACATGAAATTTTTAAGGAAGAAGACTAACTGTTACACTGAGATTGTAAGATTGGTATCTTCTTAGGATCCTAGAATACCCAAATTAGGATCTTAAGTATCCCTATTTCAGAGACTCCAGAATTACAGAAAATTTAAGATACTTCTATAGTATCCAAGTAAAATATTCTCAAGAGCTCTGCCATATATAGGCAGGAAGAAGAGCTAGAATTCAGGATGATGAGAGTAAAGGCAAATGGAGCTTGGGGAAAGCAATTAGAGAATGAGGATGAAAACAGCCATGCGCTTTCTGCTGGAAGTGTGTTTCACATATGCTAGTTTCTAGGGAGAAAGCACTAATCTTGTATACAGAGGCCACCTCAGCTGCTCCCCTCTTCATCAGAACAATTCATGTCAAAAGTTCCTCTAAGGTCAGTTTTTGCCAACCAGCTGTTCTCCTCTCATTGTAGGAAGTCACCTCCTTTCCTCTCTGGCTTCCCGGACCTCCAGATGATATGAATAGCATTGTGCTGATGATACCCAAACAGTGATACCACAGTAAGAGTACAGTAAACACAGTCAGGGAAATACACTGTGTATTAGGTTGAGTACAAAAATTATGAAGTTTTAATTTTTATCAGAGGGCACATTTTTTTTGAACATACTAGTATCTGCTGAAGACACACAAACCAGGATAACAGCAGATTACATGCCATTTTTTTCTGAAAGAACTTTTACATAATGGATCCACTGTTACAAATAACGAGAGTTACACGGTGATAGGCACCTATCAGTCATCTACATAACAACACTGAATTTTGGAAAATGCCAGCACACACAGCAGAGTATTTTGCCTGCAACTCATGATGTGCTGCTTTGCCTTCCTTTTTTAGCTACTATTTTGTTTCAGAAAAATATGCTTCCATTACAAGTTCACTTAGACATTTTCTGACTTCTGAAAAAATTCTGCACAAAATCTTCTGCTCATTTGTATGGCTTATGGCTCAGTTCTAGAAACTCTGCTTATAAAAATGCTGTACAGAATGGTCACTTAATACGAATTAATTCTATGCATTCAACTTTATCTATCTTGCTCCAGTGGCAAAAAGGTAAAGTTCTCTAAACATAGAGCCAGCATGCTACATTCCAACCATTTACATCTGAGCAGAGACAGCAGACTTTGGAAATCAACCGTAACCAATGAAGTACAAAGTTGCTACTGCAGGTCCTAGCTCCTTATTACTGATGATACTAAAAAAGGGTGAACAAGTCTGCTGTTTCATCTTACCTTGCTTCTGTGATACTGGCAGCAAGCAAAGCACATTCTCTGTATGTAATAGATACTGGAACACCAAGAACTGTATCCAATATTCTCCCCAAAAACCTTTGTGTTATTTAGACAAAAGCAAAATTATTGGCTTAGCTTCTGGAAAATTATTTAATGATAATCTACCTTAAGGAGAATCTGTAAATTTTGCTACAGCAGGGTGCAAGTTTGATAAACCTTGAGTTTAATTTCTTCACAAAAATACAGTTTTGCAGCATTTAGAACATGGGCAAATAGTAAAATTAAGCCTCAACAAACCTGAACTTGCTGAACTCATTTACCATCATTATGCATCAGTAAAAGCTTAGATCACAAAGCTACAATGATGATTGTTATTTAAAAAACAGGAGCTGTGGAACTAATCTTGGCTTGATGCAAACACAGGCATGAAGCATGAACCAAGAAAATGTTTATTATCTGTTTGCCTGTACAAGCCACAAGTAAGAATTGCCCTGCTTCACCTTTTTCGAAAGGCCCGTGCACCCGTCTGCCTCTTGCACACATGTGGGTAGCTTCAGCAATCACTTAAATCCATGTTCTCAAGAATAGCTAGGGAACAATTAACATGGATGCTTTAGCTGCATACCTAAACCCTTATGGGCTTCTCTCTCTTTTCAATTAACCTCAGGTCTGCACTACCATACTTCAGTGATTGTGTTCTACTACTAAATAAAGTTTGATCTGTACCTTACACTAAGTTAATGAATTAATTTCAAAATTAAGCTTATTTAAAATAAAGCTCACTGCAAATACAATTTGCTTAGTTTATACAGGAAGTTTAGATGCCCAATAGTGCAGTAGGAACATTGCTGTCTCTTAGTGATTACAGCTTATTGCTTCTATAGGACTTGAATGTCTTCCATGCTGTCTGCTCAGCAACGTGAGTGGCTATGCCCAGTTTCTCTGTTCCTCTATCCTATGCATCATCAGTGTGTCTTTGGGGAGCCTGTAGAGACGCTATTCACTCACCTGCTGCCCTGGCTCTGCCTTTACCATTGGTCAGCCAAAGCTGTAAGAGCATGCCTGTGAAGGAAGCAAATCCCCACACTACCAGTGCCAAAAATCAAAAACAATTTGTAGAGAAAAATTTTCTGACACAACTTGCAAACTAAGCACAATGTCAGCAAACAGATATGGCTTTGTTTGTTTGAAGTCTGACTTGTCGTTCCCAAGCAGATTTCTTCTAAATGGCTCTATTGTTTATTCTTGCCAACACTACACTCATGAAGAAAGGAATGAAAAGGAAGATGACAACTGCTACTGGTATGAAATGCCTTGAGCTAGGGATAGACTACATGATCTATGTTCTTTAATCAGGCAATGACACAGCATGCAAGTGGTGTGAATGACTTAGCTTTTGGCAATCCCAAACCAACAATTCCAAACCTAAGAACACGCAGATAAGGCAAGCCCTCTGCTACAGGTAGGGTGCAGTGAGAGGCTCTAGTGCAGAAAATCTGTACACTCCAGCATCTGCCTCTTTTAATCCATCCGTATCTGCAATTACTATGGCATGTTTGTTTCACAAAGTTTAGCAAAGAGGACAAAAGAGAGTAACTAGGCATCCTGCAGCTCAGTGATCCATAAAATTATAATTTCAGCACATAAACCAAGGTTGGACTCAAACCTGCTATTAGCCCACACCTGTTCCAGAGTGATGGCCAGGCCAGGAAGTGCATTGGGATGTACTTCACAGTACATTGTAAGAATTTGCAGTGGTAGTAGCAAGCTGACAGCATCTGAAATCTTAAGACTCCTTGAGTTTCTCTCTCTCCCAGTACTGGGTGAGTAAAACTGAGATGTCAGCACCACTTCAGCTGGATACCCAAGCAAGGCCTAGTACTGGATTACAAAAAAAAAAAAAAATCCCTTTTCTAGAGGAGGCAGACACAAAGGTTGTGTGCTAGCAGGGAGAGGTGAGAACCTGTCAGTATGTCTCTGGAACAGAAATCAGGCATACAGTAAAGAAGCCCAAAGGTAAATCTGTAGACCTAGGGAGACAGAAAGTGAAGAAAGCAATCTGGTATAACTGGAGAATGGCAATAGAATAGCATAGCTAGAGTAACAAAAAAAGCAGAAGGCAGTAAATTTATACAAAGATAATATAATGAAAATCATAAGCAGTATTATAATTTTATCTAGCAGAATGAAAAATTATACAGTAATTTGTGTCCTTTATTCTGCACAAAGGAATCACATATTACAGTTAAAAGGTTTTCCATTTTGCACCTACAAAGAATAATAACATGTAAAACCATGTAGACACAAAGATGCTGTCATCTTGTACATTAATGTCCTTTATAAGAAGTTTTGCAGGCCGTATTATACACCCTTGAAGACATGTACAGATCAAACTAATATACTCTGTTGAAGTACTTCAAACTCTTCTACGTATTCTCAAGATAACTTCAAAGAATTCACTGTCAGTGATTGACTTCTGATATACAGAGGAGGATACATAGCAAAAACTTGTTTCTCATAGATATTTATTACATTACCAAATTAATTTAACTGGAATTTTTTTCTATGCAGAGGATTTTTTTTCCCCCTGGACCTTTAAATACAGAATATGTGTTTGGACTGTGAATTGCACGTAATTCCATTCCAGAGTTTACTAACCAAGGAAATAGGAACGCAAGCAGATTTATTGAAATACTTTACAAAAAAGTCTATGTTATCAGAACGTATGACTTATCAGTGAGCCTCACTGTTACAAAGTACAACACTAAGGAGTTTAAAATAGAAACAAAAATATACATACCTTATACACTGCACAATTCCATGACAATATTTGGGTTTATTTTACTACTACTGAAAAAAAAAATCAGTAAATTGCCCTAATAGGTGAATTATTAGAAATGTCTTTGTTGGGTTTCTTAAGATTCTCATGGAGACAAGAGTCTATACAAAGCAGATAGCAAATAGGTGACTCATGTGCAAGTGCTTTTGTTCATCCCTTAAATGCAGTCTGCTTTTCTGCTTTATTAAATTTTACTGAAAATACAGTACTGAAATGTACTTCTAAAAATTAAGATACTTACAGTGAAAATACCCATTAGCTGAGTGTAAAAGAGGCCACTTATTCCACCTAATACTATTAGGCCCATGAAGGCAGATATTCTTAGGAGAGCAAGTTCATGTCTAAATACAAAAACATCCTAGAACAAGACAGAAAGAAGAAAGAGACTTTAGCACTTACCAAATAATTTCAGTCTTTGAACTGAGTTGAAATACTAGATAAGAGCTGCTGCCAAAATCCTACAGCTAAAGAAAAATAATGCATTTTTAATCTATATTGTAAATCACTGGTACATTTATGTGCTAACATTGTATTTTTATTATATTAAAAATTATATTTTAAATTATACTAAAAATATTTTTAGTTATACATGTGAACAGTCATGGAGTATTTCTTTTGTTCCCCAGATCATTAAAAGCCTCATTCAGACATTTAAAGTTTGGGAATAGATCAAGTTCAAATGGGGGCTGGTCTCTTCTCCCAGGCAACCACCAACAGAACAAGAGGACACAGTCTCAATCTGCACCAGGGCAGGTTTAGGCTGGATGTTAGGAAGAAATTCTTCACAGAAAGAGTGATTTGCCATAGGAATGGGCTGCCCAGGGAGGTGGTGGAGTCACCATCATTGAAGGTGTTGTGACCGGTTTAGGTGTTTAGGAAGGGACTGGATGGGGCACTTAGTGCCATAGTTTAGTTGAATAGATAGTGTTTGGTGATAGGTTGGACTTGATCTTGAAGGTCTCTTCCAACCCTGGTTTATTGTAGAATAGAACAGAACAGAACAGGGTTGTAAAAGACCTTCAAGATCATTGTGTCCAACCTATCATCCAACACCACCTAATCAACTAAACCATGCAACCAAGCACCCTATCAAGTCTCCTCCTGAATACCTCCAACGATGGTGACTCCACCACCTCCCTGGGCAGCCCATTCCAATGGGCAATCACTCTGTGTAAAACTTCTTCCTAACATCCAGCCTAAACCTCCCCTGGTGCAGCCTGAGACTGTGTCCTCTTGTTCTGGTCCTGGCTGCCTGGGAGAAGAGACCAACCTCTGCCTGGCTACAACCTCCCTTCAGGTAGCTGTAGAGAGCAATAAGGTCACCCCTCAGTCTCATCCTCTCCAGGATAAGCAACCCCAGCTCCCTCAGTCTTTCCTCATAGGGCTTGTGTTCCAAGCCTCTCACCAACCTTGTTGCCCTTCTCTGGATATGTTCCAGCAAGTCAACATCCTTCCTAAACTGAGGGGCCCAGAACTGGACACAGTACTCGAGGTGTGGCCTAACCAGTGCAGTGTACAGGGGCAGAATGACCTCTCTGCTCCTGCTGGCCACACTCTTCCTGATGCAGGCCAGGATGCCATTGGCCCTCCTGGCTGCCTGGACACACTGCAGGCTCATGTTCAGCCTACCATCAACCAGCACCCCCAAGTCCCTCTCTGCCTGGCCACTCTCCAGCCACTCTGACCCCAGCCTGTAGCACTGCCTGGGGTTGCTGTGGCCAATGTGCAGAATCCCGCACTTGGATGTGTTCAATCTCATGCCCTTGGATTCTGCCCATCTGTCCAGCCTGTCTTACTTCAAACTATGCCAGACTGCTACACGAAAGCCCCAAAACATAGGAAACCCATTCTCTTGAACAGTCTTTATTTATAGATTTCTCTATCTCAGCTCTTAACCATAGCATATTTCATTTTAACATGACCTCTTTTGTAATAAAAATAACAACATTCCTGGCTTGAATCCTGAACATGGAATCTACAAGATCCATGTATCTGTACTGGATTTATCTTGTAATGCTGTCTGTTATCCAAGATAAACTTACCTTTATCCTTTAAATTTTGGCTTTAACTGGGTTATTCTAACTTTTGATTCAGGCACAGAATCAAAATGCCACAAAGATAAGGAAAATACGAATTTACTGTATCAGCTGCTCTGGAGAGCTTGCTCTCTCCCAGCAAAAAATAAGAAAAGTGTAAGAAAGTCTTATAGATGGTTTTCAAGGGATAAAAAAAATCTTGCTTTTACCACAGGAAAACATTTGTATGTGGCAGTTACAGTAGATGTACTTCAAGTTCACACCACATCTTACCCTCTGATAATGAGTTAATACACCCATTGTCTTACTTGTAAGTTACAATTATGTTCTCAAGGCCACCCTTTGAATGTACACATCTGGTTTTCCACTTAGAAAAGCCAGATCCCAGCAGGAAACTATTAAAACCTTTCAAGTAAACTTTAAATTACAACCAGAACACAAACATGAACTGGATGAAAAAATAAACAAACCAGCCCACCGCTTTTGAACTTGTTTTCATTCAACCAGTAGGCAATGATGACCTGGAAATTAACACTGGGTGCTCACCAGCAATTTGTACAGATAGAACAGCATATTTCTGTAGAAAACCAAAGTATATGCAGGACAGTCTTTTGCTAATCAGACCTTATTAGCAGAGCTGTTTTCACATTCTGCACTGAAACAGAAACATGTGACTCCATGAAAATAGTTTAAACAAATAAATAGCCATTTATATCCCAGTAAAAATAATTATATATTTAGGATGTTGCTGCTTTATGTAAAAGCTCAACCCAATTAGTTTTAATTATTCCATCTCAGAACTAAACAAAAATATTCTTCCCTGCCAAGAAAAATCAATCAAACTCTAATAAATCAATCCTTAAGAGTAGTCAGTAATTACTCAATCCCTTTCACTGTATTTTGAACAGATCCTGTTGTTCAAATACTGTTTTCACTAATCATTCCTGTGTGAGTATTGAGACAGTCTGCCTATTCAACCCCAAAATCGCGCTGTCTATGATAAGAAAAAGACCTGCACAGCCTGAGCCAGAAAACATAAGCACATGTAACCTAGTATCACCAATTCATGAAGGAATTCTTGGGGCACAACAGGGTTTTGTGCTGTAAAAGCTTTTTTTCCATGTTGGGCCAGGCTGAATGATGTAGCCTTGGCACAGATCTTAAATGCATAGTTTTAGCAATGTAAGAGCTGCCCTTCATGTAGCCCCTTTTGTCAACATGACAACCTAACCATGTCAGAATTTTCAGTTCACATGGGTTGCTGCCACTGCATCTACTTAGCATTTCCTACACAGCTCAGCTGTGCCCTCCTCCCAGGCTGTTGCCTGTTCTAAAGATTTTTAAGTTCCCTTTAACCCCTACTTCTATCCATCCAGTCAAACTGCAAGGATTCTTGGCTACTTACAAAAACAGATAGAAATGTGTATAATAGAAACTTGTCACACAATAAGAAACAAAGTGTAGGACTGTAGCATAAGGTAAGGACCACAAGGATTATGTTACAGACCATAAGATCTGGTATCTTTATCTTAACAAGCAATACCAAAACATTCCACAGAAAGCCAGTCTCCATGAGAGATTCACATAAGACTTCCTCAAACCCTTGGCAAAACACATGCCATATTTTCATCTACGAGCATCAACTGTTACAGATGATTCCCAAGACCACTGACTAGGAAAATAACTATTACAGTTTTATGCTATCATACAAGAGTAAGGTCAGAAATAATGATAGGTCCAGTTTAAGAATATAATCAATTATATGACTGGTGTTTCCAAATTAAACTTTCTTTTTACTCTGCTTAATGGAGATATTTAACATGTCCCTGCTGTATTGGGTTATTACTTCCAAGGGTTTACAGTATTCCTTTAAAAACAGCACACTAAATACAGAGGACAGAGCATTCAGCAGAACCAGCACTGGACTACTGTATCTGTCCAGAAGAGACAAAGTGAAAAACCACCAATATGAATTACATGAAATTTACAATGTAAGATTATTTTATTCAGTCTTTATTCTTCACTGAGATATGAAATTAATATACTAACAAAATATATTAAGATACTTAATCTTTATCTTAGGGAAGGGATACCTTATGGAACTTGAAACATGCTAATCTGCTTGCCTGTTCTCAGTTGCAAATGCTCAGGATGTCTGTCCCAGGCTAGTGAAGAAGTTAGTCTATCAATTTGGCTATTCTAAACCCAATATAGATACACAACAATGCCAGGCTGTCAGATTCAAAAAGCAAAACAAAAGCTACTGATTGTGGGTTTTGCAGGAAAGATAGGTATGAGAGAGAAAATTCACTCATTAAAAATAAAAAAAAAATAGTTTCACAGAATGCAAGAATACAAGCCTTTTGTGTAAAAAAAATAACATTTATTATTATTAACTACTGATTTTTATGTAAAGCATTTTTATTCAAGACTATTTCAGGTTTACTAAATGAGTAATTTTCCCTGTCTGATTCATGACCGATTTGAAGTGGAAATGGCAATAGCACTTTGATGCCAAAAACCAACACAAAGTGATAATTCCAAAATATGTTTCAATCTAGAAAAGACTTTAAGAAAAGGGCTATACAATCTTCACATTAAAATGGCACTAAAACTATACAACGTTTTAATCAAATTTTATTCTCTCAGTTATTCCTTTCTTCTACAGACTACTTACTAACTTTCCAAACTTAATACTCACTTACTGTCCTTTTAATTGCAGGCTTAGGTTGGCTTTGTAGAACACTGAGAACAAAAATTTTGATGTTTTTGCATTTTTAAAAAAAACCCTCCACTTCCTGTAGATCATTTCATGACCCTAAGAGAAAAGGTTTTCCTTAGATTTTCTTTACAATCAAAATTAACTTCAGGTGATACTCAGTTAATTATGATATTAATATATAATATTGAAATAAATATTACTGTAAATTATCTTCATGCCATTGTAATGACTATTTCCCAACACATTTATTTTGGAATTGGGGAAGCTGAGTGCCAGGCACAGCAGTGTGATATTGCCACAATGCTTTCTCCATAATGTTTCCTCCTCTACCAAGAGAGCTCAGAACACTTCAAGAATTTGTTAAGTAACAGTATTTTCATAATATACAACAGATAACTACAAAGCTGGTAGTAAAAGTAAAATAGATCAAAGAGGTTTAGGCTTTTATATGTAAGTGCATTTTGCTCCAATAATCATTCCAGAAACATGTTTAGCAAACAAAATGTATCTGCAAACCTTTTGCTGAAAAGATCAAAAGCCTTCTGTGAGCCAGGGAGGTTAAAGGGAGCACTAAGAATTTCTATAAGTAAGTTAATGGCAAGAAGAAGACTAGGGAAGGTGTGGGCCCCCTCAGAAAGGAAACTGGTGAATTGGTCACAAGTGATGTGGAAAAGGCTGAGGTACTCAATAACTTCTTTACCTCAGTCTTCACTGCAAGGGCCTCCAGCCACACTCCTGGTGTCATGGCAGACGATGCCAGGGACGGGGAGGAAGAACTGCCCATCATAAGTGAAGCTCAGGTTCGTGATCACCTGAAGAACCCGAAAGTGTTCAAGTCCATGGGACCCGACGGGATACATCCATGGGTACTGAGAGAACTGGCAGATGAGGTTGCCAAACCCCTCTCTAGTCTATTCCAAAAATCATGGCAGACTGGGAAACTCTCCACAGACTGCAAAAGGGGAAACATTGCTCCCATTTTCAAAAAGGGCAAGAAGGAGGAACCAGGGAACTACAGGCCAGTCAGTCTCACCTCTGTGCCCGGAAAGATCATGTATCAGATCCTCCTGGAGGCACTACTGACTCAGAAGAATAGTGAAGAGGTGATTGGGACCAGTCAGCATGGCTCTGCCAAGGGCAAATCCTGCCTGACAAACCTGGTGGCCTCCTATGAACAGGTCACAGCATTAATAGATGAGGGGCGAGCAACTGATGTCGTTTACCTGGACTTGAGCAAAGCTTTTGACACTGTCCTGCACCACCTCCTGGTCTCCAAGCTGGTGACACATGGATTTGATGGGTGGACCACTAGATGGATAAAGAACTGGCTTGATGGCCACACCCAAAGAGTGGCTGTCAATGGGTCCATGTCCCAATGGAGGCCAGTGACAAGCGGAGTCCCTCAGGGATCAGTCCTGGGACCTGTCTTGTTCAACATCTTTGTGGGTGACATGGACAGTGGCATTGAGTGCCCCCCTCAGCAAGTTTGCTGATGACACCAAGCTGTGTGGTGCAGTGGACATGCTGGAGGGAAGGGATGCCATCCAGAGGGACCTGGACAGGCTGGAGAGGTGGGCACAAGCCAACCTCACGAGCTTCAACAAGACCAAGTGCAGGGTCCTGCATCTGGGTCAAGGCACAAATCCAGGCTGGGCAGGGACTGGCTGAAGAGCAGCCCTGAGGAGAGAGACTTGGGGGTGCTCGTGGACGAGAAGCTCAACAGGAGCTCTCAATGTGCACTTGCAGCCCGGAAAGCCAATCAGATCCTGGGCTGCATCTGGAGAAGTGTGGCCAGCAGGTCAAGGGAGGTGCATCTTCCCCTCTACTCAGCTCTGGTGAGACCCCACCTGGAGTACTGCGTCCAGTTGTGAAGCCCCTATTGCAGGAGGGATGTGGACGTGCTGGAACGTGTCCAGAGAAGGGCCACAAGGATGATCAGAGGGCTGGAGCACCTCGCCTCTGAGGACAGACTGAAGGAGTTGGGGCTGTTCAGTCTGGAGAAGAGAAGGCTTCAAGGTGACCTCATTGTGGCCTTCCAGTATCTGAAAGGGGCCTACAGGAAGGCTGGGGAGAGACTTCTCAGGATCTCAGGTAGTGATAGGACGAGGGGGAATGGAATGAAGCTGGAGGTGGGGAGATTCAGGCTAGATGTGAGGAAGAAGTTCTTCCCCATGAGAGTGGTGAAGCCCTGGAATGGGTTGTCCAGGGAGGTGGTTGAGGCCTCATCCCTGGAGGTGTTTAAGCCCAGGCTGGATGAGGCTCTGGCCAGCCTGCTCTAGTGTGGGGTGTCCCTGCCCATGGCAGGGGGATTGGAACTAGATGATCCTTGTGGTCCCTTCCAACCCTGACTGATTCTATGATTCTAACCAAGTAAAACATACTATCAAGACATTTATTTTTGCTTTTACTTGACTGTTTGTATCTAGAATCTGTGACAGGATGTGCACGTAGAGGGCACACACATAGCCATGACAAAACTGGTATTTATTATTCTCATCTCACTATCCACATGACTGAATAGTTCATAACAAGTAAAGACTTCACAACCTTGATGCTTTTTAATGAAGATAGAAAATTAAGAAGGTTCCAGTCCCCAAACCACTGCAGCTAGCAGAGGAATTTATATGCTGGTTTATTTGCATTACATATTTTCGTTCTGCTACATACACAATTTAATTACCACTTCTTTCATTTCTAGCAGTCATTGTACTCCTCCTGCTGGACAAATAGAGACAATAACCACAATCCACATTGCTGATAGTACCAATACCAAGAGGCAAGAACACTCTTGAAGTAATTCTCTGGTTCAAAACCTGCATCTGAAAGATTCTCTTCTCTCTCTACTGAAAAGCTTTCTTCATTAGCTTTAAAGCTACCAACCTCACTTTTATATACTGAATCACTAATGTCTGGGCTTTTCTCACTTTAACCTTTTAAAAGGAAGGAAATAGTAACCTGCATACAGCTATCATACTGTATTAATTGGTACCATGATATAATGACTATCTCTCAACAGCACTGGAAGTAATTTTAATTCTACAAGTTCTGTGTTAGGTAGTATTTTATATATCAAAAAATAAAATGAAGGCACACTGCCAAAAAATTCACAAGTATTTTTCATGAGCAGGAATACGCTAATTCCAGATGGCTCTTCAGAAAAATACATCTTTTTCTGCTTTTTTTTTTTTTTTTTTTTTTTTTTTAAAAAAAAGTCTGTACTGAGCACCAGACCCTGTTAATTCAGAAGAGGCAAGCTCTTTGTTACAGCCAAAATTTCGACAGAGAATGTTGACACTCACTTCTGTTAATGGCAAAGGAAAGGTTTTCTGGAATGCTTCAGCTTTAACTGATATACAAAGACTAAAAGAATCTTGCAGGATACTTGCCTAAGCAAATCTTCTCACTGGTCCTGTTCGTGTGAAGTCAGTGATGTAATTCTGACAAATTACTCTGTGGCACAAAGTTATATGAAGAAGAGGAGGCTCAGGGGAGACCTTATTGCTGTCTACAACTACCTGAAAGGAGCTTGTAGACAGGTGGGGTTGGTCTCTTCTCCCAGGCAACCAGCACCAGAACAAGAGGACACAGTCTCAAGCTGTGCCAGGGGAAGTTTAGGCTCGAGGTGAGGAGAAAGTTCTTCACAGAAAGAGTGATTTGCCATTGGATTGTGCTGCCCAGTGAGGTGGTGGAGTCACCGTCCCTGGAGGCGTTCAAAAAAGGACTGGATGTGACACTTGAAGCCATGGTTTAGTTAGCCATGAGGTGCTGGGTGACAGGTTGGACTTGATGATCTCTGAGGTCTTTTCCAACCTTATTGATTCTATGATTCAAAATGAATATTCTGAAAGCCCAAAATGTAACATAACTGTAACAAAATTTACCTAGACAACAAGCTGCTTCACTAATAAAGACTGCAATTTCATCTCCCTTTTAACTTGAATGCATCTACAACAAGTCAAAGTAACTCAAATGTCATGAGTGTAAAACAAGGTGAATATTAAAAGCCCATCTGCAACAAACTGGAAACAAAGTGAGAAGTGTCAGTATTCCATTTTAAAAGACACATTTTAGAGATCTGTCTCCATAACAGGACAGGAAAGATGCTTTGAGCAGACATCAACTTCTATTCTGTATTTCTGCAATCCCTATAGCCATTTAAATGGAAGTATTCATACAAATGGAAAAAATTAAAAAAGGACAACAACAAAAAAAGTCTTTTAGAAATCATTTTAAGAAAGATTTGAAAAACTTCTGAACTTCAATACATTCGGTAAAATAAAAAGTTAGTATCTATCAACTTCATTATAACACTTCTGTCCGTTCTACATGATCTGAGGAGTACAGTATTCCATGATTCTCAGTGCTCCTTTCTTGGGAACATAATATCCACTGCAGACTGATACGGGAGCAAATAAGAAGACTGGAAAACTATGCCTCATTCTTTTCCAGAAGTACAACTTTTTTAAGGAAGTTCAGTGTTCTTACTTTACACCAATTAGGATAACAAGCTAAAGTTGTTCAACAAATGGAAAATTTCACTTGCTTTACCCATAATCAAAGGCTAGTCTCCAGCAGCCTTGAAAGATGGGTGGTGATGCCATCAGCAGAGAGTATGCTGGGCTCTCACATCAATATGGGTAACAAAAATCTACAGCACTTTGGTGGTTAAATAAAAATCTCAACAAAATTTAGATTACACCACCAATTTCTGGGGTAGTCTCAGTTTCTTTGTTTAGGACATCTGGAACGTTATCTAATTTTAAATAGCTTTAAAATTGTTTTCCAGGTTTTTCCTCTTTACTGCACTTGTTACAGTCCAGTACAAGTACAAAATTCATTTCAGATTTTGGGTAGAAGTTTTTATGGTTCATTATAAGCAAGATCTCAAAACATTTTCTTAAAGAGTATCAGCCTTGCTGTTCTATCACTTTCAAGTATTCAGCAAATTCCAAGCAAACTTCCTGAATATTCTGAACATTACAGTTCCATCATGTATGAATGTCTGTAATTATTTACTCTATTCCAATCTGTAAGTCCATTTTCTGTTTGCATGTTAGCTGTGTTTTGCAGATGATGAGATGTTGAAATATGATGCCATGAACTTCAAGTAAAACAATCTTTACATTCTCAGTTAACTCACTTGACCTTTTCAAAGCAAAACAAAGCACAGCTTCGAAGCCAATATATATGTCCACACTTTCAAAATAGTAGCATGCTATTTCTGATTTTTCTGGTAGTATCAGTATTTTTAAATAGGGACTTAGGATAGATATATACTCTGTATAAATGTATTTTGGGGAAAACAAAAGTAAATTGTAACACACCTAAAGTAGTTACTTTGCTTCCTCCCAGTATTCATGAATCATGTCAAAGGAACCTAACTGGTTCTGTACTCCTTTTCCATATTTCTAAGAAAACTAATGTTATAGATTTTTACACATAAAAATAATATATCCTTTTAGAATGGCGTTTTGTTATTGGCAATAAATCAGTTTGCTCATTTGATAACACACACCTAGATGAACTCTCTTCACTGTCAACAACTAAGCCAGCAGAAATGTGTACTAACTAGATAAAAAAATAAATTACATTGCAGTACAAGCTATTTATTCACTTCATAGAGAAAACAAGATTCTTACCCAGTTTTCTTTTTTCAGAGGCAAAAAGTAGTAGTAGTGGCAGAAATCAAGTATCAGTGTGTAAGAACTAAGTATCTGTGTGTAGAAACACAGCTGTAAAAACAGCCAATGGTTGTCTTCACCAACACAATTATTAATCCTGCAGAGAAACAAAGTGTATATATAAAGACAAAAAAGTAAATACTTCAGCACTGTAGTTAAGTGTGGGGGAATGTGATGTATCTGTGAGAAAACATTGCTGAGCTCCCATGAGAATCTGGAAACTCCCCAGACAGACTGAGTGGGAATGAGAAACCGCAAGATAAGATGGGAGGCCACCTGGACTAACTTAACAAGTAACTATAGCAATGCTATCACTGACCCATGAGAATCTTGAGAAAAGTTCATTAACCAATTGCAGGCAGCCACAATAACACTACACACAATATATGAGTCATGTGCTGGAATAAAGAGCGGCTTGCCTTTTGGCCTTTCTATGTGCTCTGCTTGTGTTTGATTCTTGTCGCTCAGATCATCACCTTATCCTTACCCCGACCCCTATACAGCGAGAGGTAAGATCTTGCAAGTAAGAGGCATTATGATTATTTATGGAGAGAAGAAAGGAACTAATGACTAATCACTCTGTTCTTATCACAGTGATAGTCTCTGTGTTAAAGATGGCAGTTACTGTAGAATGGTTTTCTTACACAGCTGCTTATAGTGTAGGACGTATTGCCGAGATTACTGCTTAGAACAGGAGACACGTTTCACCACGCATAGCAAAGATACTCCTACAATTTTAAGTAACACGCAAGTAACAAAATTATTTTTTAAAAATATGAAGTTTCACAGCAACACATACTACCCCATACTGGTCAGTGTATTTCACTGCTTGTGAACTATGTGGAGTCCAAAAACTGGAAATGCAAATGAAAGGTTTGAAAGAAATGTGATCGCAGGGTAACCTAATGACAAATAGACATGTCTTGAAGGTGCCTAAGACACAGAAGACAGAACAGGCCTCTCTTACTCAGAAAATCCTTCTGCATGCTCCAATGATAATGGAATCAGAAGCAATTGAGAAATATTAAGAAAGAGATTCAAAACCTTTGAAATCTAGGTCTAGCCTGCTTCACAGAAGTTATCCTGTGGCAAAAATGTAGTTGGGGCACATTTCATACTAGTATTGCCTCGGACATCAGTACCAACCTACGCCATTAGTGACTAAAACACTACACTGGCACTATTTTCTGAAGGAAAGAGTAGCATGAAAAACAGCAACATAACAGAAGAAAATCCTGATGTCTGCCTTGCTGGAAAACAATCAGATCTACTGGCAGATGGTTCATTTGAAGCTACAATCAGTTTAAATTGAAACATTTCAGCCACATTAGTTCATTTTGACTGAAACTAGTTGGGGAACACTAAACCAAGCAATTTCACTACATGGTCAGAGAGGGTATGAAAAGTGCAGAATGGCACGAGCCTATAGCAACTTCTGTTTAGCACAAAGCATCTGAAACTGCTATTTTTATTATTATGAAGAGCATCCCCTCTTGAAATTGCAATCTTTTCTTTAAATGCAAGAAACAGAAATACTGATTGATTTCCTACAAAAAGTAATTTCTCCAGCATCTGAAACTAAATTGCAGCAAGTAAATCTGCCACATAGAAACAAATTATACTAAGATCAGTTTTAGAAGTTCCAATTATTTAAACATAATATGTGACTTTTTCAAAACTATAAGGCCTGTAACAATTTGAGAATGATAAAATGTTACACTGCAACAGTTCCTTCTGTCAGTTTTATTTGTAGACATAAGAAAGACTCAAAGATGTTCCTTCCCTGCTGTAAATGCCTAAATGATTAAGCGCTACTAGGAAAGAAATATGACAAATGAGCAATAGTCAAAACCATGAACTTCTGAAATGATTCTGGGACAGTCTTAAGCTGTGCCTAAAGGAAAAGGGACAGCTACAGAATACTCTAGCTGAAATGTTTAGGTGTAAAAAGGAAAACAAAGATAATTCTAAACTAATTTAGACCGTCCCTGGAGGTGTTCAAGAGGGGATTGGACATGGCACTTGGTGACAGGTTGGACTTAATGATCTTCGAGGTCTCTTCCAACCTTAGTGATACTGTGATACTGTAATTTCATTGGCAGATCAGTAGAATGTAACTTTAAGAACTTACAGTCTGTGTTCAGTCTGTTCTGCTTTTCTTTTCTGTTCTTGGCCGGAGTGCATGCTGCTGACCGTGGACTTATGAGATAAGAAAACTAACTTTCTTAACAACTGCTTTGAGCTAATGAAATTTCCCTTAATACCCATTTCTCTTTTAATCCTTTTTCACCCAGTTAACTGCTAGGGTAAAGGGGAGGAAAGGGGAAAAGGGGTTTTGGGGGAACCCAGGGGAGATTCTCCTTGGGAGGGTGTTTCTGAGTTACCTTCTTTCCTGTGTATTTTTGTATTTACTGTAAATACTGTATATTTTGCATATATTCATTGCATTTCATTATTGATTGTAAAATACAGCTTTCCATTCGCTTCTCCGACTAAGTTTAGCTGTGCTTTATGTGGTGGGAGGATTAAATCTTCACACTACCACAGATTCACTAAAACAACAGTAGATTGTTAGAACAAATGTCATCTTACCATGGACAGTGGTGATCCATCCTCCTCACACAATGCCCACAACGACTGCAATGGTGTGAACGCTTTGGTCTCATCATATTGCATTTGTTACATAATTCCCAATATTCTCTTTCTAGGTGAAAATGTAAAGACATTTCAGAGAGATTTAAACTCAGTACAGTATGCTCATGATAAATCTATTTGCTAGCGATTCCAAGAGAAAAAAATTCTCTTATATGAAAAGGGTAAGCAGCATATAAAAAATTTCTTTCCCACTGTCATGTTAAACTGGAAGATGCTACTGCCACTCTGTCACACTTTTCTCCTCCAAATTCTACTCCTCCTGTATATTTCTAGGGAGTAATTATTACAGCACAAAAGGTGTTACTAACATAACATAATTTAACATAATTTAACATGTAACATAATTTAGTTATATTCTTACAAAACTACTGTGAAAAAATATACCTGCTGGACATAACCATGGTACAATTTCCCTGCCATTCCAAAGCCTCCTGAGGAAATATTGCTACTCAAATTTGTCAAGGCTAGCTAACTAAAATAAAATATACAATAAACTCTTGAGAAGCATGTTCCATCTCAAAGCATTTTAAGACGTGCATTTCCCAACATGCAGTTTTACACACAGGGTAACTAAAGAACAGATAAAGAATAGGCTTGTATTAAAATATATACACTGATTTTGCTCGTCCAGTATGAGATTCTTTAAACTGATCCCCAGATACACTGAGTAGTTGAAACTTCCAGGAGCTACTATTGCTCACCTTAGCTATCACTTATCTCACATTGCACCAGTGAAATTAGAGGAAGCCTTTGAAAAATGAGAATTCGAATCATACATTCAGGAAGTTCATTTGCATATGGTAAACAAATCACAACATTGGAATATTTCCATGCACAGGAGTATGCATTTTTTTTTCAAAGATATCTTAAATACTGATAATCTTAAATACTTTGACTGGTAGTTTCTATCTAAACAGAACTTTTTGATGCAATATAATTTCCTGAATCCTAGGGGGTAAAAAAAGTAACCTCAGTTTTTACAGTAAAGCACTCTCAAACTATTTCTTTGTAAACAAAATTAAAGTTAAATTTATCACTTCTGAGCCACCTGCATGCAGCTCTAATCTTGTCTTTCTTGCTGCAAAATAACATTTGGACACTGGAAGTAAAGCCCAGTGTCTGAGATCATCAAACTAGCAATAATGTCAGACAGAAACTGATTTCTGTTCCCATAAATCCAGTGTCACAAAGGTGTCACTACCTAATAGGGTATCTACCAGCAGAGATCAGAAATATCCTAACTTTATTTTTAATACAATTTATACCATGCAAAAAATGTATCTTCCTGTCAGTGAAGAATACCAGAGAACTGAAGTGCTGCTTTAGAAAGTACAACCCCCTGATACAGCATAATATCCACGTCACAGTCAAGCCTAAGTCCGATATAAAGTATTATTCTGTATGAAATGAATGGAGCATGAAGAGGTTGAAGAGCTATTCAAAGGGATTTCTTAAAGGATAAACATTTGTGCCCAAAGCAAATTTGTACTGGTCCTGGTACTTTGCAAGTAAATGAACATTCAGCCATAAATGTAATTGTCTATAACCAGACTGAGCGCCTTCATTCTCCATCTTGGGTTGTAGAATCCATGACCCTCCTGCAGTAAGAACTCCAGCTGCAGGTCCCAAGTCTAAGCCACCTTGTGTTTTATGGAGTATCAAAGGATCAGTTACCAGGAGCAGAAAGAACAGACATCAGATTCTCTGTAGACAGTGTTTCATATCTGAATTCCTGGGAGATACACCCCTTCCTACTACCTGCTGCCTAGTTTGTGTACATCATAATATCAGTGCTGGGGCTACTTGTTTCCAAACACATCATCTTAGATTCCCACTAACATCAGGAAGAGAGAGCAAAATGTTACTGTTGGTACCTACCACGTTGCAAGACAAGACTGACTTACTCACTCCTCACTACGTTTAGTACACTTTCTACATTAAAGTAAAAAAAACATTTTTATAGAATCATAGAATCAGTCAGGGTTGGAAGGGACCACAAGGATCACCTAGTTCCAATCCCCTGCCATGGGCAGGGACACCTCACGCAACATCAGGCTGGCCAGAGCCTCATCCAGCCTGGTCTTAAACACCTCCAGGGATGAGGCCTCAACCACCTCCCTGGATAACCCATTCCAGGGCTTCACCACTCTCATGGGGAAGAACTTCTTCCTCACATCCAGCCGGAAGCTCCCCACCTCCAGCTTCATTCCATTCCCCCTAGTCCTATCACTACCCGATAGCCTGAGAAGTCTCTCCACAGCCTTCCTGGAGGCCCTCTTCAGATACTGGAAGGCCACAGTTAGGTCACCTCAGAGCCTTCTTTTCTCCAGACTGAACAGCCCCAACTCCTTCAGTCTGTCCTCACAGGAGAGGTGCTCCAGCCCTCCGATCATCCTCGTGGCCCTTCTCTGGACATGTTCCAGCACCTCCATATCCCTCCTGTAATAGGGGCTCCAAAACTGGATGCAGTACTCCAGGTGGGGTCTCACCAGAGCTGAGCAGAGGGGGAGAATCACCTCCCTCAACCTGCTGGCTATGCTTCTCTCGATGCAGCCCAGGATGTGGCTGGCTTTCTGGGCTGCAAGTGCACACTCATGTGAGCACTCACGTGCAAGTGCAAGCTTATGTTGAGCTTCTCATCCACCAGCACCTACAAGGCCTTTTCTTCAGGGCTGCTCTCAAGTCAGTCACTGCCCAGTCTACATTGGTGCTTGGGATTGCCCTGACCCAGAGGCAGGACCTTGCCTTTGGTCTTGCTGAACCTCATGAGGTTGTCATGGGCACACCTCTCTGGCCTGTCAAGGTCCCTCAAGATGCCATCCCTTCTCTCCAGCGTGTCTGCTGCACCACACAGCTTGGTGTCATCAGCAAACTTGCTGAGGGTGCACTCAGTGCCCCCATCCACGTCACCAACAAAGATGTTAAAAAAGACTGGTCCCTGTACTGATCCCTGAGGGACTCCACTCATCACCCATTGACAGCCACCCTTTGTGTGTAGCAGTCAAGCCAGTTCTTTATCCACTGAATGGTCCATCCATCAAACCCATGTGTCACCTGCTTGGAGACCAGGATGTGGTGCGGGACAGTGTCGAAGGCTTTGCTCAGGTCCAGGTAAATGACATCAGTTGCTCGCCCCTCATCTATTAATGTTGTGACCTTGTCATAGAAGGCCACAAGTTGGAAGTATATGCAGTATGTCTGAAAGTCTAGCATACAAAAAAATCTTTCTCATGGAAACATTTCCTGTTAATGATTTACATGAAATCTCACAAAATTAAATTGATTTTTAATAATTTGAAGTCATTAAACAAACTTTTATTTAATTATATAGAAACAACTTAATGTACCTGTAATTGGTATCTCTGGGTTTTCAGGCAGCTTTCCTGGATCAGCTACTGAGGCTCTTAGTAATGAAGCTATGCAAAACAATGAGCAGAAGTAATAAGCTGAAAAAATAAAGACGCATTTGTGAGTCTTTTTCAAACGTACAGAATAGCTACCCTACACTGCATCAAAAGTACAGATACTCCAGCACTGAGCTGGAAAACTACTCAGCTTTCTCATTCAATTCCAGATATATTTTTTGGTACTATACTGTCAACAGTATTAAGTACTCCCTAGTTTTAAAAAGGGAGAGGAAAAGGCAGCAGCAAACACTGCTTTGATAGGACCAGAAGGATGCTACTGTGACCTTACCACTTGAATTTAAGAAGTTCCTCAACTATCTTAGCAAATAAGCACATATCGAACATTCTACAGATCAAAGCCTCTACGCTGAAAGGACATTCCCATTTCTCACTTTAGAGTTGGTTAGTTATAATCCAAGCCTTTTCTCCAGTAAAACCTGTTAGCCTAACTCAGATTAGTCGACCCATCCAGTGATGTATGACAAAACTTACAAAACTCTGTTTGTCAACCTCTAATACTACCACTCCAAATTCTGACAAACACTAAGAGTTGTTGGCCTGAAATTGCATCAGTAAATTCTAGCTACAGGATCTGAATTCCATACTGACACACCTCCTGTTTCCACACAAGTAAGTTTTATGGTAACACCTTTGAAATTAGCTTTGAAATCTCAGCTTTTCAGAATTAAAATGTAGGACGCATCCCAGCACTCTTACCCTTTATTTCTATCCTTCAACTTTTTTGTACCTTTTCTGACCATTCCCATATATGTGAACCATTGCTCAGAGATACTAGTTTCATTAGTCAAAAAAGGGACTAGGTTCAATTGACTTACACAAAATTGCCACAACTGAAATATGTCCCTCTTCATAGTGGGGAAAAAGGATGACTTTTGGAATGAAGATTGTATTGTACAGCCAGACAAAGATAATCAGGCCCATGCAGCACCAACCCCGAGGGTCAATGACAAAGTGAATTCGTCTTCCCATTGAGCACAAACAGGTAATTATCTGCACAACCTGGGAAAAAAGTCTTATCCTAGAGATATAAATTAAGAAAAAAAAAAAAAAGGAAAAAAAGAGTAAATTAGCTAGTACCATGCTTTGTACAGGGTTCCACATACACTCAAACAGGAAGAGAAAAACACAACCAAAGAAACAGTCAGCTCCTGATTTAAGGAATTAAATTACAATGTACAGACATTTCACATACATTGCTTGAGTACCAAGAAGGGAATTTTTTCTTACAATTTCAATAATTAGATGTCTCTTGCCAAAAAGTAGTATTTATCAGCAAGATGCAAGTTATACAAGTACCCAGGAAAACTACTAAGGCATAGGAAAACCAAGCAACTGTCAGCCAGCTGGCAGTAGCAAAGGATATAAACAGAAAGGATGTCTTCCTTCAAAATAAACAAAGGCAAAAAAGAAATAGAGGGATTGATTTATGTACCTGCAACAGTCTCCCAAATATATTTCAAGATGATCTTTTTAAAAGCTTGTGTGCTAAAATAGTCACAAGACTCGTCAGAAATTTGTCATAATATCAGTCAGGGTTGGAAGGGACCACAAGGATCATCTAGTTCCAACCTCCCTTCCATGGGGGATTGTCATTTTTTCCCCTGCTTAAAAACCTCCTTTGTGACATTTATAACAAACCAATAGAGAAAGGAATCACACTATCCTAACATCTTTTATGCAGATTATTAAGAGTCAATTGACAAAAAACTCAACATAAGCCAGCAACATGCACTTGCAACCCTGAAGGCCAACTGTGTCCTGGGCTGCATTCCAAAAAGTGTGACCAGCAGGACAAGTGACATGATTCTCCCCCTCTACTCTGCTCTTGTGAGACACCCGCCTGGAGAACTGCATCCAATTCTGCCTCCACTTGTGGCCTCCAACACAAGGACACTTGAGCTCTTGGAGCAGGTCCAGAGGATGGAGCACCTCTCTTATGGTGACAGGCTGTGAGAGCTGGGACTGCTGAGCCTGAAGAAAAGGCTTCAGAAAGACCTTATAGAGGCCTCCCAGCAACTCAATTGCTAACTTTTGTTTGCATGACAATATTCACTTTGATAACTAACACCAAATGAAAACCAACACACACAACCCCAAACCCATACCTTTGATGACAAGTTCCACAATTAAGTGCAAACTACGCAAAAAAAAAGCTCCATTATTATTAAAGGGAGGTTTTTCATCATCATCATCTTCTTCATCTTTTCTGAAATAGATAGAGAAAAGTGTGATACTCAAGCAATCATCATCATTGGTTTCAAAGGCAGTCTATAACAGGCAATGTTCTATTCTGTTCTTCATACCTCAACTCACAAAGCACAGGTTCCTTTCAAGCTGTTCACAGTGAAATCCAGATAATTTGCCTCTCATGTCTGAATTGGCATGCTGATCCTGACTCGTATTCCTCAAAACTTCAATTCTAGGTCCTGTCATTGGGATCAAGTGTTAAAAGGACGTGAGTGTTCACAGAAAGGTCTACATAAAACTGTAATGCTGTCAGTTTGTTTCAGCTATTTTAAACTGTGATACACTTTCTCCCTGTATGCTTACTATAATGATAGCCTTTTTAATTTTTCATTATACTTTTGTCAGCAATACTGCACAAATAATGGTAATATATTTACTTCCTCCAGCAAAATACAATTACATACAATATAATAAAAGTGTAAGGTGGAGGGGAAGGGAGAAAAAAAACCTAATATGCGTATTCTGATTATTAGATATAAAATGTTAGATTCCAGTTTAACTCACAGATTAACTGAATGCACAGTATTTGCTTCTTAAACATACATCAAAAAATAAATCTCAATTTACTCTTGAAAATACAGTATCAATAAGAAAGGAGGACTGATCTAAAATAATTTTGTTCTTCAGGATGCACCATTTCTGATTAGAATAACTATAATATGTAGAGGAAAGAAGTCTATAAACAGGTTTACAAACAAATCAGTTGAAAATAAAAAATTAAGTACAATAATACAATACAATACAATACAATACACCAGGTTGGAAGAGACCTTCAAGATCATCGCGTCCAACCCATCAAACAATCCAACCCACCCAACAACTAGACCATACAGCCAAGCACCCCATCAAGTCTTCTCCTGAACACCTCCTGTGAAGGTGACTCCACCACCTCCACGGGTAGCCGATTCCAATGGGCAGTCACTCTCTCCGTGTAGAACTTCTTCCTAACATCCAGCCTAAACCTGCCCTGGCGCAGCCTGAGACTGTGTCCTCTTGTTCTGGTGCTGGATGCCTGGGAGAAGAGGCCAACCTCTGCCTGGCTACAACCTCCCTTCAGGTAGTTGTAGAGAGCAAGAAGGTCACCCCTCAGTCTCCTCTTCTCCAGGCTAAGCAACCCCAGCTCCCTCAGCCTTTCCTCATAGGGCTTGTGTTCCAAACCCCTCACCAGCCTTGTTGCCCTTCTCTGGACACGTTCCAGCAAGTCAACATCCTTCCTAAACTGAGGGGCCCAGAACTGGACACAGGACTCAAGGTGCGGCCTAACCAGTGCAGTGTACAGGGGCAGAATGACCTCCCTGCTCCTGCTGGCCACACTGTTCCTGATGCAAGCCAGGATGCCATTAGCCTTCTTGGCTGCCTGGGCACACTGCAGGCTCATGTTCAGCCTACAATCAACCAGTACCCCCAGGTCCCTCTCTGCCTGGCCACTCTCCAGCCACTCTGACCCCAGCCTGTAGCACTGCCTGGGGTTGTTGTGGCCAATGTGCAGAATCCGGCACTTGGATGTGTTAAATCTCATGCCATTGGACTCTGCCCATCTGTCCAGCCTGTCGAGGTCCCTCTGCAAAGCCTCTCTGCCCTCCAGCAAATCAACTGCTGCCCCCAGCTTGGTGTCATCTGCAAATTTACTGATGATGGACTCAATGCCCTCATCCAGATCATCAATAAAGATGTTGAAGAGCATGGGGCCCAGTACTGATCCCTGGGGCACACCACTAGTGACAGGCCGCCAGCTGGATGTGGTGCCATTCACCATTACTCTCTGGGCTCGGCCCTCCAGCCAGTTCCTAACCCAACGCAGTGTGCTCCTGTCCAAACCACGGGCTGCCAGCTTGGCCAGGAGTTTGCTGTGGGGAACGGTGTCAAAGGCCTTGCTGAGGTCCAGGTAGACCACATCCACAGGCCTCCCCACATCCACCAGGCGGGTCACCTGATCATAGAAGGAGATCAGGTTGGTCAGGCAGGACCTGCCCCTCCTAAATCCATGCTGGCTAGGCCTGAGCCCCTGGTCATCCTGTAAGTGCTGTGTGATCGCACTCGAGATGACCCGTTCCATAATCTTGCCTGGCACTGAGGTCAGGCTGACAGGCCTATAATTCCCTGGCTCATCCAACCGGCCTTTCTTGTGGATGGGCACCACGTTAGCCAGCTTCCAGTCTTCTGGGACCTCTCCAGTGAGCCAGGACTGCTGAAAAATGATGGAAAGTGGCTTGGACAGCTCATCTGTCAGCAATCTCAGCACCCTAGGATGGATCCCATCCGGTCCCATGGCCTTGTGGGGGTCCAAGCGGCTCAGTAGATCTCTAACTTCCTCTTGGAGCAGTGGGAAACTATGCAGCTCTCTGGCTCCTTCTGCCAGCTCTGCAGGCCAGCTGTCTGGAAGACGTTCTGCCCTGCTAGTAAAAATTGAGGCAAAGAAGGTGTTAAGTACCTCTGCCTTTTCCTCATTCTTTGTTACAACGTTCCCCTCCGTGTCAACCAAGGAGTGGAGGTTGTCCTTGCCCTTCTTCTTGCTATTGATGTATTTATAGAAGGACTTTTTGTTATCCTTCACAGCAGAGGCCAGTCTAAGTTCTAAATGGGCTTTTGCCTCCCTAATTTTCTTCCTGCACAACCTAGCAACATCCCTAAACATTCCGTAGGTTGCCTCCCCTTTCTTCCAAAGATGATACACCCTCTTTTTTTCCCTAAGTTCTATTAAAAGTTCATTGCCCATCCAGGCTGGCCGTCTGCCCCGGCGGCTCATCTTCCGGCACACCGGCACAGCCTGTTCTTGCACCTTCAATAGTTCTTCCTTGAAGTAGGTCCAGCTCTCCTGGACCCCTTTGTTTTTAAGGGCTGATTCCCAAGGAACCTTCTGAATTAGTTCCTTGAGCAGCCTGAAGTCTGCCCTCCGGAAGTCCAGAGTGGAGGTCTTCTTGCTGCCCCTCTTGGCTTGGCTGCATACTGAAAACTCTATTATGGTGCCTAAACACCCTCCGACCACCACATCACCCACCAGCCCTTCCCTGTTGGTGAAGAGGAGGTCAAGCATAGCCTTACCCCTGGTAGGCTCACGCAGCACCTGGGATAAGAAGCTGTCCTCCATGCACTCTAAGAACCTCCTAGACTGCCTCCTCTCTGCTGTGTTGAGATCCCAACAGATATCAGGCAGGTTGAAGTCACCCATGAGAACGAGGTCAGGTGATCTTGAGACAGCCTTAAGCTGCCTATAGAATGCCTCATCGACATCCTCCTCCTGGTTGGGTGGTCTATAATAGACGCCAACCAGGATGTCTGCCCTGTTGGTCTTCCCTCTAATTCTCACCCACAAGCACTCAACCCTATCATCCCTGATCTCCATCTCAACAGCATCCAGTGCCTCCCTGACGTACAGGGCCACCCCTCCACCCCTTCTTCCTTGCCTGTCTCTCCTGAAGAGCCTGTAGCCATCAATTGCAGCGCTCCAGTCATGCGAGTCGTCCCACCACGTCTCTGTGATGGCAACTACATCATAACTTTCTTGCTGCAACAAGGCTTCCAGCTCCTCTTGTTTGTTACCCATGCTTCGTGCATTAGTGTACATGCACTGCAGCTGGGCTGCTGGTTTCACCTCTAGCTCTAGCTTATCACCTCCAGACTCCTGCCTAAGGGCACTGGTTTCCGACCCTCCCCCTTCGAAATGCATGGTCTAGAGCACTCCTTATCACAGACCATTTTTTATGTGGGGCCTTAGCCTTGCTCACAGTGCCTGCTTGGAGGAGCTATTCGGTATTTGGGTGGCTTTTCTGCATTGCTTAGTGTGAAGCCTCAACTGTATTTCCTGCCCATTATTCACACAAAGCTCAATGGGTAGGATTAGTTCACAGTATCACAGTATCACAGTATCACAGTATCACCAAGGTTGGAAGAGACCTCGAGGATCATCCAGTCCAACCTGTCACCACAGACCCCATGACTAGACCATGGCACCAAGTCCAATCCCCTCTTGAGGAGGGAGGACATTGCTGCCCAGAGAGAACTCTCCTGCCCACTGCAGGCTTGAACTCACGACCTTCCCAGTAAGAGTCTTATGCGCTACCAACTTAGCCACATGGTCCCCCCCAAAACAGAGTAAAACAGAGAGATGTACACACTCAGTATTCATACACGCAATGCCTAAAAATTTTCCAAAGAGTATTTCAGGGTTAAATATCAGGAGGTTTTGTGATCATCTTCCCTGTTATCTTAATGTATAGAAAATTTTATAACTAAAAACATAAAGCAGTAGCTTTGGCTTTGAAACAGTAGCTGTGGCTTTGAAAAGCTCCAGATTTACGCAAACATGACTGAATCTGTCCTACATAACCAAGAATTGTTGTCACCTTTCTAAAAACACTTTTATTACAGGATGCTTGGACAGCATCCAGTTCAATTAGTAATATAAGGTTAAACAGCCTTCCCCTGGCATCAGGACTTGCTCCCTCAAAAAGAAAAGGAGGGTAATTGTTATTGGTGATTCCCTCCTGAGGGGAACAGAAGGTCCCATATGTAGGCCGGACCCATCTCATAGGGAAGTTATTAGCCTAGCAGGAGTCCAAGTTGGAGATGTTACCAGAAGGCTGCCCAGTCTGGTACAGCCCTCTGACTACTATCCCTTACTGGTTATGCAGTTAGGGAATGATGATGCTGGTACCAGGCCTTCCAGGGCTATCAAAAATGACCTCAGGGCCCTGGGAGATCTGGTTGAGGGGTCAGGTGCACAAATAATTTTTACATCGATACCGTTAGTTGCAGGAGGGAACACAATAAGGAACAGGTCAGCCGCTGTAGTCAACAAGTGGCTTAGGGGCTGGTGCAGATGAAAGAATTTTTGGTTTTTTGATCTTGGGGAACTTTCTACTGCACCAGGTCAGCTGGTAACAGATGGAGTACATCTGTCCCAGAGGAGGGGAAAGGTCACAGTACACGAGAATGGCCTGTCCTCCAAAGGTAAAAAGATTCTGGGAAGGGAATTGGCAGGTCTCATTGACAGGGCTTTAAACTAGCTTCGAAGGGGGAAGGGGGTGAAACCAGTCCCCTCAGGCAGGAGTCTGGGGGTGATAAGCTAGAGCTAGAGGTGAAACCAGCAGCCCAGCTGCAGTGCATGTACACTAATGCACAAAGCATGGGTAACAAACAAGAGGAGCTGGAAGCCTTGTTACAGCAAGAAAGTTATGATGTAGTTGCCATCACAGAGACGTGGTGGGATGACTCGCATGACTGGAGCGCTGCAATTGACGGCTACAGGCTCTTCAGGAGAGACAGGCAAGGAAGAAGGGGTGGAGGGGTGGCCCTGTACATCAGGGAGGAACTGGATGCCGTTGAGATGGAGATCAGGGATGATCGGGTTGAGTGCTTGTGGGTGAGAATTAGAGGGCAGACCAGCAGGGCAGACATCCTGGTTGGAGTCTGTTATAGACCACCCAACCAGGAGGAGGATGTTGATGAAGCATTCCATAGGCAGCTTAAGGCTGTCTCAAGATCGCCTGACCTCGTTCTCATGGGTGACTTCAACCTGCCTGATATCTGCTGGGATCTCAACACAGCAGAGAGGAGGCAGTCTGGGAGGTTCTTAGAATGCATGGAGGACAGCTTCTTATCCCAGGTGCTGCGTGAGCCTACCAGGGGTGAGGCTATGCTTGACCTCCTCTTCACCAACAGGGAAGGGCTGGTGGGTGATGTGGTGGTCGGAGGGTGTTTAGGCACCAGTGACCACGAGATAATTGAGTTTTCGGTATTCAGCCAAGCCAAGAGGGGGAGCAAGAAGACCTCCACTCTGGACTTCAGGAGGGCAGACTTCAGGCTACTCAAGGAACTAATTCAGAAGGTTCCTTGGGAAACAGCCCTTAAAAACAAAGGGGTCCAGGAGAGCTGGACCTACTTCAGGGAAGAACTCTTGAAGGTGCAGGAACAGGCTGTGCCAATGTGCCAGAAGATGAGCTGCCGGGGCAGATGGCCAGCCTGGATGGGTAATGAACTTTTAATAGAACGAAGGGAAAAAAAGAGGGTGTATTATCTTTGGAAGAAAGGGGAGGCAACCCATGGAGTGTTTAGGGATGTTGCTAGGACATGCAGGAAGAAAATTAGGGAGGCAAAAGCCCATTTAGAACTTAGACTGGCCTCTGCTGTGAAGGACAACAAAAAGTCCTTCTATAAATACATCAATAGCAAGAAGAAGGGCAAGGACAACCTCCACTCCTTGGTTGACACGGAGGGGAACGCTGTAACAAAGGATGAGGAAAAGGCAGAGGTACTTAACACCTTCTTTGCCTCAATTTTTACTAGCAGGGCAGAACGTCTTCCAGACAGCTGGCCTGCAGAGCTGGCAGAAGAAGCAAGAGAGCTGCATAGTTTCCCGCTGCTCCAGGAGGAAATTGGAGATCTTCTGAGCCGCTTGGACCCCCACAAGGCCATGGGACCAGATGGGATCCATCCTAGGGTGCTGAGGGAGCTGGCAGATGAGCTGTCCAAGCCACTTTCCATCATTTTTCAGCAGTCCTGGCTCACTGGAGAGGTCCCAGAAGACTGGAAGCTGGCCAACATGGTGCCCATCCACAAGAAGGGCCGGTTGGATGAGACAGGGAATTCTAGGCCTGTCAGCCTGACCTCAGTGCCAGGCAAGATTATGGAACAGGTCATCTTGAGTGCGATCACACAGCACTCACAGGATGGCCAAGGGCTCAGGCCTAGCCAGCATGGATTTAGGAGGGGCAGGTCCTGCCTGACCAACCTGATCTCCTTCTAGCATCAGGTAACCCACCTGGTGGATGTGGGGAGGCCTGTGGATGTGATCTACCTGGACCTCAGCAAGGCCTTTGACACCGTCCCCCACAGCAAACTCCTGGCCAAGCTGGCAGCCCATGGCTTGGACAGGAGCACACTGCATTGGGTTAGGAACTGGCTGGAGGGCCGAGCCCAGAGAGTGGTGGCGAATGGTGCCACATCCAGCTGGCGGCCTGTCACTAGTGGTGTGCCCCAAGGATCAGTGCTGGGCCCCATGCTCTTCAACATCTTTACTGATGATCAGGATGAGGGCATTGAGTCCATCATCAGTAAATTTGCAGATGACACCAAGCTGGGGGCAGGAGTTGATCTGCTGGAGGGCAGAGAGGCTTTGCAGAGGGACCTCGACAGGCTGGACAGATGGGCGGAGTCCAATGGCATGAGATTTAACACATCCAAGTGCCGGGTTCTGCACATTGGACACAGCAACCCCAGGCAGTGCTACAGGCTGGGGTCAGAGTGGCTGGAGAGCGGCCAGGCAGAGAGGGACCTGGGGGTACTGGTTGATTGTAGGCTGAACATGAGCCTGCAGTGTGCCCAGGCAGCCAAGAAGGCCAATGGCATCCTGGCCTGCATCAGGAACAGTGTGGCAAGCAGGAGCAGGGAGGTCATTCTGCCCCAGTACACTGCACTGGTTAGGCCGCACCTTGAGTCCTGTGTCCAGTTCTGGGCCCCTCAGTTTAGGAAGGATGTTGTCTTGCTGGAGCGTGTCCAGAGGAGGGCAACAAGGCTGGTGAGGGGTTTGGAACACAAGCCCTATGAGGAAAGGCTGAGGGAGCTGGGGTTGCTTAGCCTGGAGAAGACGAGACTCAGGGGAGACCTTATTGCTCTCTACAACTACCTGAAGGGAGGTTGTAGCCAGGCAGAGGTTGGCCTCTTCTCCCAGGCAGCCAGGACCAGAACAAGAGGACACAGTCTCAGGCTGCGCCAGGGCAGGTTTAGGCTGGATGTTAGGAAGAAGTTCTACACGGAGAGAGTGATTGGCCATTGGAATCAGCTACCCGTGGAGGTGGTGGAGTCACCTTCACTGGAGGTTTTCAGGAGGAGACTTGATGGGGTGCTTGGCTGCATGGTTTAGTTGTTGGGTGGGTTGGATTGGTTGATGGGTTGGACGCGATGATCTTGAAGGTCTCTTCCAACCTGGTGTATTGTATTGTATTGCATTATTGTATTGTATAACAAACTCAGTATTTGTTCACTATAATCTCCATCATCTCCAATATGACTTCCACTGAGCAACAAGACCACATAATAATCAGGCAGGTGGGAAGTCACCTCTGAGGAACGCAAAAGCTTTGCACTAACCAGAAATGTTATTGTGAAATATAGACTGTTTTAATGTACTCATTTGAATGCAAATTTTAGAAGAAGCATGCAGTCTTTCATCAAGACTGTTCCAAACCTACTCAGAAAATTCTGTTTCATCAATAAACCAAGCACAAGCACTACTCAATTTGTCATCCGAAGGAGTCTAACAATTAGCTCTGGTGACATCCCAATCCTTGCACTTCTATGGCTGTCACACTGGTACAGAAATAGAACCCAAAATCCTATATATATGCCTCATGATAGCCCTGGACTTCTAATTCAGTAAGAAAATTAGCACTTGTGAAATCTGACTTCCAGAACTGTTTTCCCAAATTCTTAAAACAAGTCCTGAATGACACAGATGAGCATTCACTATGATACAGAGTTTTGAGACTCCCATGAAAATTGCAAAATAGTATGCTCTATAAAATACACTTTTGGAGTGAGGAATACACTCCATCCTCCTCTTCTCCAATCTGTATGCTAAGTAATTCAGACATTAAAGGCACATCCAGACAAAAAGGAACAGAGAATAGCAATCTGAGAGATACGCTTGCTGTATTTGTGGTAGCCAAGATAATGCCATAGCAATCAACAACCTCCAAAGATTTGCAGATCCACCTGTGGTTTTAGATCTGTTACTTCCTCAAAATCGTAAGAATTAAAAATGAAGATACAAATCACCATAAAAAAAGAAAAAGAAAAAAAGTGGACTTGAGCCAAACATTACTTTCAACCGCATTTTAAAGAAGTCACTTTTGTGATGTTGTCAAGCAGCAGAACAGAATCACTACTTTGACTTTTGCAGCTCTTCTGTTTAACAAAAGTATTATCTGAATACCCAGTTTAATACAAACTGCAGCATTTATTTTTTTTTTGCCACTACAAAACCCCACGTGTACCTGGCATTATGTATGTTTGTACCATAGACGGTTGTTTGGAGAGACCTTGGCGCTACGCAGCTGTGAGGTGACTGCTAACAGGTTGATTAGGGTAGGTGAGACATTCCCCCACCCAATTATTTTTCATTGATAAGATCTTGCAAGGCATACCTGTAAACATATATATGGCATTCATGAAACATGCCACACAGGCTTGGACTGGGGCACGGCATGGTATTAATGTGTACACGCTACGCCCTCACTCATCACAAATCTATGAAGACTACCTTCACCTAGTGAAGGTCACCTACCCAAGGCACCCCTGAGAATGCCTAACCTCCACCAGTCAAATAAGAACTCTAGGTCTCTCAGCATCACGCGGAAACGCAGCTCGAGGGGCATCCGGCGTCCTCGGTCCACCCGACACAAGATGAGCAAGAGAGACCACTCCTCAGCAGGCCCGAGTCAAGAGCAGCGCTCGGGCACCAGATTGCCGAGACGCCTGGCCCCCGGGACAGCCTTCAGAGCACCGGCCCCTCCCGCGACCCCTAGTGCAGGACACCTCGTTTGCTGCCCCGTCGTTTCCCCACCCCCGCCCCTCCGCGGGCCACGAGGCGGAACAAACCGTTGGGCGAGACCAGGAGGAGAAAGGCGGGGCCGCGCACACGCAACCCCCGCTCTCCACAGCAACCGTAGAGACCACCTTGCAGCACGGACCGGCCGCCGCAGCGGCACCTTCGGTTTCCGCTTCCGCTTCCGCCTTGCGCTGCGCATGCACGCTGAGAGGACGCCGGCGATGGGACCAGGGTGGTGGAATGCAGCTCAGCGCGTCGCGGTCTTGCGTTCTGTTTGCTGAATGACCTTGCCGCGGGTTCGCCTTGGTGCTGAGCTGCTTTAGCCCATACTGTTAAAGTCTGTGAGGTGTTTGCGCCTTGCTTTCCTTGCGCAGGTGGGAGGAGCAACGCTGGTGGCACTGTCTGTGCGCGGATGGAGCCTGTGAAAATCTGTTGAGCCCCACCCGCTTTTGGTCGTGCAGTTGTTTTCCTCCATTGTTGGAGATCTGCGACGCACACCCGTCTCTGAACGCAGATGTTGGTCAAGATGAGTCCTCTCTTTTGCATCACTGTAGTCTCTGCAATTCCTGATAAAACACAGGCTATGCGGGCAAGGCTTCTGCTTTATCACCAGGGTCCTCTTAGGAGAATTTCGCCCCTTAACTATTGTAGCAGGCTTTATGTAGTATTATATTGTCTTTATAGTATGAAATTGTATTAGCTGTCTTAAGAGATAGGTATTTTGCCTTTAAATGAACATGGTTAAGTCTGTTATAGAAGGTTCCTAGTTTGCTTCAAGGAGGCTAAGAGTAGCCCCTACTTTGAAGGACATTTTGTTTCTCCAAATCTTAAAGTCATCAACTTTGAAAGAAGAAAGGATATCCCAGGAGTATCAAGATAATGTTAGCATTCCAGTCTCTCACTGCTTCTGTGAAACCCTCATCTGCCATGTAACTGTAGCAAGACTAGTAGGGATTCCAGGGATTCCAAAATCAAGAATGATGCAGATAGATGAGGGTATCATAAAAATACAGTTTTTTAAAATTGTAGTACACGTGTGTTAAGTAGTGAGTGGTCAAATTAAATCATGTCATACTTGAAGGCTTGTAAGGTCTAAGAGCAGTATGCAAATGTTCAGTGTGCCAATTTGAAAGGGACACCTCATACACATAACACCTGTATGCTTTGCATTCTTGCCACTCTTCTTGGTCATCTGCAGAATTTTCATGATGCCTGGCCTCTGCTATGCTGTGCTGCTTGCTCACAGAGGGCCTTTGCATGGCACAGGAGCCAATCTTTAAGAGACAAATTCTGACCCTCAAGGGATTAGCAGGGGCTTAAAGCCACAGAGAGCCTGTAATGGACATCATTTTCAGTGTTCCCAGCTGGGAATCCTGCCTTGAGCACCCATTGTTGATGTACATACATGATCTTTTGGCTACCTAATGGTATCCCCATCTGTCCGAGTGGCGTGGTTCCCACTGATGGACTGCTGCCCTGGAGTACTTTTGCTACACAATAATGGATGAAATGCTTGAAGGGTAATGTGGTAATCACTAATATAGAAAACTCTTATTACTGATAAAAATCTAAAAAGTCTTTCTGAAACCTAGTTATGATTATTCTGAAAAGAGTACCCATAAAGCAAATTTAGTGTTTAGGTGGATTTCAAACTTTTGTCGAGACTTTTGGCCCTTGTCCTGATTTAGTTTACTGTGTCCACAGTTTTCTGTGATGCAACTGTTAACATTTCAAGCAAAAGTTGCTTTTTCCTGAAAATACATATTAGCAGGAACTCAAGGTTGTCTGAAAAGAGAATGAAGTGCATTCCAGGGAAGCCAGAAGAACAATGTACGCATTTCCCTAGGAACAGGTAACACTGAAAATAACAAACATATTAATTGAACTATTAAAAAACATTGGGAAGGTTCTTACAATAAAAAACAGTCATTGCCTCTAGTCTATTACAAATACCACATATTAATTGATGTCAATATCTAAAAGACAAACTGTGAAAACTTATCACTGATTTGAAGAATAACTGTGGATGGAAAACCAACCATGAGTGGAGAAACCAAGGACTTGGGAAATTAAAGGCATGCAAAGAGGAATAATATGACCAAGGAAGATTTGTTGTAGAATGAAAAAAATAATTAGTCAATAATGTAATCTTCTAGTCAAATACCATGCACATTTGTTTCTGACTTGTTAGACGTACTGCATTTCACTCTGCTGCTTGTGTATGTGCAGAATAAACATAGGTGGTAGAGCATGGGCAGTAGTCTATTCTGTCTCAGTCATCAGCACAACAGTTCTCATTTGCTAACGCTTCTATGGGGGAAGCACAGTGCAGGAAGAAAAGCAGATAATTGTGTTGTACTTCCCAAAGGAACCTGCAAAAGCTCAGACTACAGAAGTTGCCTGACGCTTTGGCCAGAGTATCAAATCCACGTAGATAATGAGTCCTTGTGGTGAACTCTCTGTTGAAGTAAAAAGTATACCTAGGGGAAATAATTTGCATAATATGGGCCTTACATAAAGTCCAATGTGGCAAACATTATTGGAATTCTACAAAATTAGAAAAATACACTCTTCATAGCTAAGTATTGCTGCATATTGCATAGAATTCCTCTTGGAGTTTCTGATGTCTGTCTTATTGTTGCTGTTTATAAATTACTACAGGAGGCACCAGCTGTCATTGTACAAATTTTACTGCCACTCAGTAAATATTAAATCAGCATGCTAAAATCAAGCCATGTGCAGCAACAGATGATGCTCTGTTGTGGAGAGGACATGGACGAAGGAGGGTGCACTGTGATCCCTCTGATTCTTACTGCTTGCAAGACCCTTTAGTTCAGGGACTGTTTTCTAAGATTCATTTTGAGCCCAGTTGTCTCCCTTGATGTACAGAAGAGACATTGCCTGTACACAGATAATCTGTGCTGAGAAATTATCCTTCTCATCAGTATCTTCTTAGGTCCTAAATTGTGTAGTTTGCTACTGCCACTTCTTTTCTGCAGCACCGTTTTATTGCTCACTTGCTTGCAAACCTTGATGGTGCACATAGGAGATGCTTGTTAGCTCTAGAATAGGAGCAGACCAGATTTCTTCGTATTGTGGAGATCGATCCATGTCATGAAGATAGAAGTCTGTGTTGATGACATACTGTGCTGAAACAAAATCTGTCCTGGCCCTGAAGTTTTGTCATTTGCAATGTCACCTGCTGAAAATGAGGCAGTAGATGTAAAAGTAGAGGCAAGTAAGTCTCGGGTTCCATTTGCTCTCTGGCCTGACTACCAGAAAACCCAAAGGCAAGATAGCTTTTCCAATGTCTGCTTCAGTAGTAGCTCCAGATATGGGGGCTAAGCGAGACCAGGCAGTAGTCTAATTTAGAGAGTTGATTTTTCATCCAAGGCACTTCCGTGGGATGAAGAGCTCTACTCACTTAGTGTCCAGTTACAGATGACCTATAGCATTAACTTTACTAACACCTCTCTCTTCAGGAATTACTGTCTGAAGTCTAGGCAGGACAACAGACTGATCAAATCCTTTCATGTCTATTGCAGTTCAAGGTGGGTTTGAACCACCTTCAGCAGAGGGTTAACTGAGATACGGTCTTTTTTCAGGCAGGAGCTTGCATGCATGCCAGCTCTCTTTCAGACAGCTACATAGCCTTTGCATCTCCTTTCTTTCTCATCCAAGAAGAGGGAGTGTGTGCAGCTGTCAGGGAGAGATGTAGGGAGATCTGAGCTTGGTGCCTGTATACCAGATACCTAAGGAGTTAGGTTTACCAAAACAGCAAATGCAAAATATTTATAATTCACTATAATGTTTCCTGTTTCTACTGGCAAGCTGCCTGATGGAGGACCTGAGGTACCCTCAACCCCACACCTCTTCACAAGCACCATCCTGCACTTGAAGGTCTTTTCTAACCTGGTTAATTCTAGTCTAGTCTAGTCTATTCCATTCCTAAATATATCCCAGATGTGATTATGCAGTGGTTCAGGCTAGCAGGCAGCTTCTCTCTGAGTAGGGAATTTTGTCATTCAGCTGTTGCAGCAAGGAGCTAGTACATTTAGGAGAAAGTACCAAAAGAGATACCATCGCCTGTCAGTAAAACATGATAAAGCTTGTTAGCTGACAGCATTAAGGTTATCTGTGAATATTTCATAAATGGTGAGCCAAGTACCAAGCACAGCATGAAGTCCTGAATGCAGCTTCAGAGACTTTTCCCTGAGATAGATGGTTGTGCAGAATTTGATAAGAGGTTGAGGTAACTCTAGTGTCTGATGTAATTACAGGTATTAAAACCAGTTGCGTAAAATCCTTAAGAGAATAACCTGCACTAAAGATTTATTTTGCTTAAGCAATTAGAATAAACTGTACCTCCCTTCAATTATTTTTAAGATAAAGCACACCTGTTCAGAAAAGAGGCAGTAGTTCAAATCAAATGGCAAAAGTTGGGATTGAGGTGAATTTTCATTTTTCTGCAACTGTGGCTTTCTTTTGTTCATTAAGGTAGGTTTGCAGAAGGACAAATACTGCTCTCTGAAACAGAGCAGATGACAGTAACAGTGCTTCCATTTTAAGCATAGTTACATTGGGAAAGCTTTCATTGCAGAAAGATGCATCCTGGCACAATTAAATGAAAGGTCATGCATGCTTGCTGCTGTAATGGCATTACTACTAGAAGAATCCATATGATGGTGTGGACAGCCCCCTCATCTTTGTGATTTATGTCATTATGCTAGTAGAGACCATCGTAGTTGTGCAGGGAAAGCAAGCCCCTGCTAGCTCCTAGCACACAACTTATTCCTGAGATGGAATTTTCAAAGGCTGATAAATCTGATCCAATTAATGCATCCTTGATTTTGCAGAATACTGTGCTAATTACATGCAACCACTCATTGCTGGGTTAATTAAACATTAATCCAAAAAACCTACAGCACTAATCTAATTAGCAATTACTACAGCTGTCATTACCTCTTTTCACCTACTTTTAAGCTGTGCAAATTCACACTAAGAATCTGGTCCTAGAAACTCTTTACGTGAATAGCTTTCCTTGACTGCAGTAATGCTTGAGCACACACAATAGCTCACAAAATCTTGATAAGGTGCTGAGGCTTGAACTTTATATAAGGCAGGAAGTTGTTCCCTATCCTCTCTTCTTGCATACAGCATGCTTCAGCAAAGCACCAGTCACTGGGGCTGGCTGTGCTATTGGACTTGCCCAGTGACAAGGAAAAAGTATAAGCCATATATAATTACTTTGTTCTCTGAAATTATTGCTAACTAGTGCTACTTTGCCTGTTAGAAATACCTCCTTTTCTTTGCACATAACCTGAGCCCATTTGTGCTCCATGAAGCCTAGAAGGTGAAGGTAAATTTCTGAATATGAGTGCTAGAGAATCTGTTAGCTATATGAAACTAGAATAAATATTAAGTTAAAATGAGTATTTCCTTTATTGCCTTCAATACAGGGATGATAAGACCTTGACAGTTTATTACTTAGAATGACATCACATATTATGCCGTAACATATGAATAGCCATCACAGAGAAGACTTTCTTCCATTTTAGTATACAATTTTTATTACTTAAAAACAGGTTTATATATAATGAAAGGTAGCTATGAGTTCACTCATTGCAAGTGATCTGCAGAAGCAAACAGCAGTTGCAGCAGTTCAGATCCAGTGTCAGAATATCATACAGATGCACATTTCAGTAAATATTAAACATAAGCCTTGCATTTGAAAGCCACACTGAACATATTTTTTGAACAGGACATTGAGATACTTCTCATCACAGTTCAATTCAAATCAAGGAACAATCTACACAACCTTTTAATTGACCATCTGTATTAATACTGATTTCCAATACTGCCACCACACCCCCTTCCCCCCGTGTTGTGTCCCCCCCCCCCCCCCCCCCCCAAAAAAAAAAAAAAAAAAAAAAAAAAAAAAAAAAGGCAAAAACAAGCAAGCAAGCATGTGGATAATTTCACAGCAGTGACCCAGGGCTGAGAGTCTGTCAATAGCAATGAAGCAGATTCCCGGAGGACTGAAGGAGCTGGGTTAGAAATCTACGTGCAGGAAGCTGATTGTTGTCTAAAGTGCCAGGTCTGCAAGACAAATCTGGGGAGAGGCAGCTGGAGAGACCACAGAAGCTAACAGTTCAGCTAACAGCTACTCATGCTGTGTTGGCTAGCACTATATTCAGACCTTTCCTAGCGGAGTTTTCTCAGCTGCCATGCTGATGAAAACCTTCTGCAGATTTTCTGTCACACAAATGCCTTTTCTGCTTTAGTTTAGGTGTTGAGAATATTACTTAAACTTTATCTTGAAGTGACTGTCAATGTTAAAGCAGACTGGAAAAAGTGCATTGTCTTGCCACAGTGAATTTTAATAATAATAAGTATCAATCCATTAATTTATTTTTTTTTTGGTAGAAATATACAATTTGAAATTTTTTTTTCTCCTTCTGCTGCGTAACACTTTCTCCTGTGCAACAGTAGGCAGATAGAGAGAGAGTAAGTGCTTTCTGTGGAAAATAACCTTTGCAAGCACTATATGTGTAAATTGTGAATTATATTAGTTTTCACTGGAAACTGAACTCCCAACTGGGAGCAGTAAGAATGACCTTAACTAGTCACAGCTTTTTATCTGCCATATGTCCGTTTATATTTTGCATTCACCAGCCATTATCATAATGTAAAAGCAGACCTGTTTTTTCAAGGAAGAGACTAAAGCCTCATCTGTGTTGCCGCCATCACTGTATTGGCAGTCCCTGTAAGCAAAGGCAATGTAAACCAGCCAATTCATTAGCCTTTTGCACAGGTAAATCATACTAGTTCTTTAGCTGTTGTTTATTCCATCCTAGAAACAGTGATAGGAAGAATTGAATTTTTTTTTTTAAAGATTTCCCTTATAAAAGTCAGAACTCTACCCATAAACCCAGTAATCTCATCTTCATTTCTTTAACAGCTCCAAGACAATGTCTGGTACACGTAGGGTAAAGTTATTGTTGAAGCAGAGAAGCAATTCAAGAAGAAACTAAATCTTTAATGTTTCTGTGTACCAGTGTGATGCAAGCTTTCACGTTTTGATAGTTTTCATGGGCTTCTTATGATCAAGGAGTTAAGAGATAATTTGCACAGGTCAGTTGTGCTCATGTACATTTGCATGCAAGTTTGACAGCAGAGATCCATTTGCAGGGGCTTTAACCTGAGTCTCACATTTACACTCTTCTACAATCATGACTTCTTTGACCACTGGGACAGAACTGGTGCAGTTGAGATCAAGGCGCTTCATGGAGAACTTGCTGGGCAAGCAATGAGAACAAAACGTGTAAAGATGATCTGGACCAGGAACGTGAAAAGAATTACATTTTCCAAAGCACAGATTATTCTCTACCATCACCTTCTCACAGTTCTCATGAGTAACACCCTGAAACAGAAAGCAGTTTGAAGTTTCTGATACGTGAATGGCCCCTAGATTTTGCAGTAGCATATGATGGCAAAACCCAAAACAAACCAGGAAATACTATATTATTTTCAAAGCATTTACTTTAAATAAATCCATTTTTTACATCAAGCAAGCAGTAAAATACAAGAGCTTTTAAAAGCAAACTTTAGTGTTTCTATTGGCAATTCTTAGATTGAACAACAAAGGCAAAATCTACTTCAGTCAATGTCTCTGTGAGCTGTTGGGGGAAATTCAATAGCTGGATTTGTCATATTTACCTTTAATTGCTCTTTGAATTCTTATTTCTGACAGGTTTAAGCAGTCTTGCCAACTTAGCAGGATTAAAAACATCATTTTGGCCTGATATTCTTGTATGTAAATCAAAATATAATAAAAGTTTTAATAACAATAGTAACATCATGGTCTCCATGTGGAAAAGGCATCATGGTTTTAGCAGGGCTTTTATTAGGAAAATCATGAAAGTGCAGTGGAAGTTCTTATAATCTCTTGGTTTACCAGAATAGCAGTTCCTCTTATCAGGAGAGCCTGGCCAACTCCCAAGCCATAAAAAGCTGCACTAAAGTTAGCATTTTTACATTGGCATAACTGCAGCCATTCGGGAGAAAGCTTGCCAGATTACATGATAGAAGAAGTAAAGTGTTAGAAATTCCTAGGCCACAGCTTTATTTACATATGCCTTCTAGTGAAACAAATTTAGTGAGGGATCCAAAAAAATACGGTCCTTGAGGGACTCTGGTTATGAAAACACTTGAGAATAGATGTCTTACAAGGAATACAGCACTTCATCCATGCATGTGACAATTTACCAGTATTCTTAGTACAGAATTAGATGTGTGCATCAGTCTTCTAATCAATACAGCAGAAAGGAATCCTTGCTTAGCTGTAAGAAAACAACCAGCTTCTCCTGTAAATATGTGTCCTGGAACTTTGATTATATGCATATATTGTGGTAGTTTTAGGTAGTTATATGTATATATAACTCTGAATATGGAATATGTGGCTTCCCAGTGCTGAAGCTTAGTGTTTGGCACACCAGTCTAAAACTTTTCCAGCCTTTTCAGTAGTATTCTTCAGCTACTTACCATGTGTTAGTGTCCCTGGGACTTATCAAATTAAATAACCTGTGTATCATTTGTTGCTGATTGTAAAAGGCAGGGGAAAGAACACATTTCTTGATCTTGGATACCTGTTCTTACCTGAGAAAAAGGCAGGGTTCTGCAGTTTTCTTCATGCATTTCATTGGTCTTGATTGGCAGGACAACCTCTTCAGATGCAGAGTTTTTCTTTAATATGAAGTGGTCCCAGAATTTCTTGGCATCTTTTCTATACAGAGGTTTAGCCTCCCTCTTGCTGGAATAGTGGGATGGAGAGTTTTCCACAGGGTAAATCTCTCTGGGTGTTGCCCATGTTCTCGGGTCTTGGACTGCATGGAGTTCTGCATTAGGAAGAATGAATCTGGACATTTTTTTCTCCTCTCGCTTCTCATTTCCAGATGCTGTCTGTGGAATGGCTATAAAAACACTAGTATCTCCCAGGGTTTCCTCAACACCTACTGAGTTTTCCTGTACCAGCTCACGAAAACTCTTGCCTTCAAGCAGATTTCTGTCGAGAGAGACAAAGTGCTGAAATGGCCACCTGCTTTTCTTCTGCAGTGAATGGCCCTGGGGCTCTGTGGCTGCAAGACATGAGAGCACTAGCAGCTGAAGAGGAAGCAGTGACATGATCTTGTAAAGTGCAGTCCTAATGCTGTTGCAGTGAACGTAGTGCCCTAGCTTTATATGAGAGCCTGGCCTCAGTTTATGCATAGGAAGGAGGGCTTAGAGAAGATTCTGCTGTGGCTAATTGCATTCATTTACTGTAGATTACAATTATGATAGGGGAGTTTGTGCTAATGAAACTCTGCTTTTAATCTGGATTATGTGTATTAGCCATTCCTATCTTAAATCTAGTAACCCAGGATGGTGTGGGGAGCAGAAGGAGTCAACAGGAGGAAATGTTTGGATAACCTGTCTAGTTAAGGCCTAGGAATTAAGGAAACATTTGAGGTTGTGTATTAGCCTGTTCAGTGTGGTCTTCATTGTGTATTTTGATTTTCCATTCCACAAAGCCAAAGACTGTCAAAACAAGGAGTGTTATTTGATCACAACAGGCAGAGGCAAACCAATTAAAGTTTGCTAAAATGTGAAGCTGGATGTCAAGTCAGCACACATTTTCAAAAGCTGAGTGTAATTTTGGATTTCATATTTGGGATATAATTCAAGGCCTGCAGCAGTGCCACTGCAAACTGGCAGATGGGTGCTTACATACACAGAGGAATATGCAGACAGCTTGCTTGCAGGGAAGCCCTTGCTTTACCTCCTTCACAGCTGGTTTGCAGCTTCTGGGGTATGCAGACATGCTACTAGCCAAGAATAAAGAGGGAAGAAACATTGTGCTCCTGATTCTCAAAGGTAAACTAATGCTGTTACATTAGGCACCAAAACCACTACAGACATCCTATAAAGTTGGTAGACAAAATGAGGATTTAAGCAAAATTTGTTAGAACTGACGTATTTTACAATTCCAGACATCAATGTCTCAACAGAAATACCAGGACTACTAGACCCTAAACAAGAGGCATCTTTTGCAAAATTATCATGCTATGCTACATGTAAGAACAAAACAAAGAAATTGGATATAACATTTTACAGAGGAAGCAAACATTGATCCTAATCTGAAAATACTGAAAGGAAATTGTGCTTCAGATAATGTGCTATTTAAGTACTCTAATTAATCTACACACTTCTGTTTCTACCAGAAAGAATCTATCAATAGACTCTTAAGTTTGTAGCTAATGTGTTCATTATTCTTGAAAACTGGCTAGTCTGTACTAGATATGTGGAGTTATTTGACTTTTGTTTCTGGGGAGTTAGTTTATTGCCTGATAATCAAAGCAAACTACTTGCCTAGCAACATCCTTGCAAGGCACGGACGTAACTTTAGCACAATATTCATGGAGATCCAGAACTTGTGTTAAAATTTGTCATATTCGTGATTGGAGTTCACATGACTGCATTAGCTTTATTTGTGCCTTGGTCTCAGTGGGAAGATCTCATTAAGGGAAGCACAGCTGTCGATCGCTAGCTTTTTTGCTCTGTAATTTCAGCCAAAAGCAATTTATTTCTGCCACTGGTTTCGTGCCTTTGTGAAGTCTGAAGTATGCCCTGGGTGGACAGATTCTCTCACAGTTATCAGGAGTGAAATCACAGAAAATACTGGCATCTGCTACAAGATCAGTTGTGAGGTGTGCATGCAAAATTCCTTACGTCATGTTTACACAAGTACGTTCAATGAGGCAAGAAAATTAATTTGGTGATGGATAAATAAGTAGCCTAGAAGTGCAGTTTCAATCCTCATATCCTATCTTTATTGACCAACACACTGAACTAAAGCAGCTGACTTCTGGAAGTAAAATTCCCTGTATATGGTCCATGATCATAGTAGTCATTCAAAATTATTCAGCAAATATGAGAACTTTATATTTTGAGTTTTCTTTTTTGACTCCTTAGTTGCACAGAGTTACAAGACTGGGGTGATACCTAGACCTATGTATTATACTGTATTATACTGGCATGGAAAGGTCTGACACATTGAGCAATGTCTTTGAAACATGAGATTTGACTGTTGGAAGCAACAGAGATTGTGCAGCTTTTGCTTCAGAATTTAAAAATGCAAAACTAACTAAAACAATTTAAAGACAGTCCATCGTGATTGTAGCAACACAACAGAAATGTTTCTTTTTGCTTTTATCTATTTCAACTATTTTCCCCTTTGCAGGGAGTGTCTTTTCTCTAAATTTAGATCAGTTGTATACCAGCTCTTTCTTTTTGAAAGCTTCAGCTATGGTCTTGATTCTGAAGTGTCTGTATTTAGCTTTATTCATAGAATCATAGAATCATAGAATCGTTAGAGTTGGAAGGGACCTCAAGGATCATCTAGTTCCACCCCCTGCCATAGGCAGGGACACCTCACACTAGATCACGTTGCTCAGAGACACATCCAGCCTGGCCTTAAAACTGTCCAGGGATGTGGCTTCCACCAGCTCCCTGGGCAACCTGTGCCGGTGTCTCACCACAGTCATAGGGAAGAACTTCTTCCTAACATCCAATCTGAATCTACCCACTTCTAGTTTTGCTCCATTCCCCCTAGTCCTATCAGCATCCAACATCCTAAAAAGCCCCTCACCAGCTTTCTTTTAGTTCTGCCCCCTCTCCCCTCCCCCTGCCTTGAGATACTGCAAGGCTAAAATAAGTTCACCTCAGAGCTTTCTCCTCTCCAGACTGAACAGCTGTCTGTCAGTCTGTCTCCACAGGAGAGGTGCTCCACCCCTCATTGAGTCTAATTCTGCCAAAGCTGATGTTAGATCATGTCTCTCATCATCACATGTCTGCCTGTTTTAAACAGCTTCAGGGATGAGGACTCAGCTACCTCCCAGGGCAGCCTATTCCAGTGTTTGATACTGTCTGAGTTTGCTTAGGAAAGCAGATGATGTTGAATTCCAGACTGTAAGCTGTTTTTCAATTGTGGCAAATTTTCAGACATGATTTGTACACTTCAAGTGTGTATAAATTCAGGTAGGAACATGATCAAGAGAGAAACATGAATCTAGATCATAGCTTACCTGTAGGGCTTCCAAAGTCTTTAACAGAATTGGATGGACAGCTCAAGAGTGAAATCCAGCTTTAGATTAAACAAAGGTATGCTGCAGCCATAAATGAAGGTGCTTTAGCTTCTGCATTTTACTGAGTTCTGTGATACTTCATGAAGACCTCAGAATTCTGTGTAGATAGAACATTCATGTCAGGGAGAAGAGAGTAGATTATATTATGAAATAGTATTGCTACTTTCTGAATACTAAAAATCTTCTAAGGTATGAAAGATGAGCCACAAGGAACCCCTGTGGATATAGAGTAAGAGGGGAAAAGATGTATGTAGGATAAGATTAGGATTTGGCAGGAATGTTTCAAAGGAAAATTAAAATGAAGAAATAAAGGAAAGAATTTTGAGGTTGGATCAGTATCCAAGTGTGAGGCAAAATAAATTCTGGGCTGTAGAGAGAAGTTGTGATCACAGTCCACATTCTTCCATTTCTAACAACAAACACCTCTTTAAAAGATATTAAGAAATCGATAAATTGTAATGCGTTTGGGTGTCCTAATTTATACCTCCCTCTGGGAAAAGGTGAATTTGTTAAATATTAAAGAAATCAAAGACACAAGTTTTAAATCATCTCAGAGCCAACTGAGAAAGACAAAGAATAGTTCTCTGTGTAACCTGAAAGGACAAGCAGTAGATCAAAGACCTTGCTTTACATAGAATCAAAGGGAAAAGGGATAGCTAGCTTAGAGCTTGTGAACAATAAACAGAAGCATGCTGACTCATAATGCCACAGCAAAATTCAGACTATGACAACTTCAGAAAAAGAAATCTGAAAAGAGAAAATGGCAAAAAAAGCTAAGGAACCATGACACAGAGTGATAGCTCTAAAGAGACAACTATTGCAACATGGCCTTACACAATGTGGAGAATAAATTGTGTAGAACACAGAATCACAGAATGTTAGGTACTGGAAGTATCTTAGTAGTAGTATCATAGTAGTATCAGTCAGGGTTGGAAGGGACCACAAGGATCATCTAGTTCCAACCCCCTGCCATGGGCAGGGACACACACACTAGATCAGGCTGGCCAGAGCCTCATCCAGCCTGGGCTTAAACACTTCCAGGGATGGGGCCTCAACCACCTCCCTGGACAACCCATTCCAGGGCTTCACCACTCTCATGGTGAAGAACTTCCTCCTCACATACAGCCTGAATCTCCCCACCTCCAGCTTCATTCCATTCCCCCTAGTCCTATCACTACCTGATAGCCTGAGAAGTCCCTCCCCAGCCTTCTTGGAGGCCCCCTTCAGATACTGGAAGGCCACAATGAGGTCACCTCAGAGCCTTCTCTTCTCCAGACTGAACAGCCCCAACTCCTTCAGTCTGTCCTCAGAGGAGAGGTGCTCCAGCCCTCTGATCATCCTTGTGGCCCTTCTCTGGACACGTTCCAGCACCTCCACATCCCTCCTGCAATAGGGGCTCCACAACTGGACGCAGTACTCCAGGTGGGGTCTCACCAGAGCTGAGTAGAGGGGGAGAATCACCTCCCTTAACCTGCTGGCCACACTTCTCCTAATGCAGCCCAGGATCTGATTGGCTTTCCAGGCTGCAAGCGCACATTGAGAGCTCCTGTTGAGCTTCTTGTCCACCTGCACCCCCAAGTCTCTCTCCTCAGGGCTCCTCTCCAGTCAGTCACTGCCCAGCCTGTATTTGTGCCTGTATCACCTTTGGAAGGAGGGGAAGGCTTCTCGACGTATGTTTAAGGAAGTTGTTAGATTATGTAGAAAAAAAAAATTAGAGAGGCAAAGGCCCAGTTGGAGCTGAGGCTGGCCGCCTCAGTGAAGGACAATAAAAAGCACTTTTACAAATACGTTAATGCCAAAAAGAAGGGCAGGAAGAACCTGCACTCGTATTGGACCTGGAGGGGAACACAGTGACTAAAGATGAGGAAAAGGCTGAGGTCCTGAACACCTTCTTTGCCTCAAATTTTAACAGTGAGGCAGGAGGAGTTCAGGACGAGTGGCCTCCTGAGCTGGGTGATGGGGTCAGGGAGCAGTGTAATGCCCTGGATATCCATGAGGAATTAGTTCAGGACCTGCTGAGCCACTTGGACACTCACAAGTCCATGGGGCCGGATGGGATCCATCCTAGGGTGCTGAGAGAGCTGGCAGGTGAGCTGGCCAAGCCACTCTCCATCATTTTCCTCCAGTCCTGGCTGACTGGTGAGGTCCCAGATGACTGGAAACTGGCCAATGTGGTCCCCATCCACAAGAAGGGTCGGATGGAGGAACCCGGAAACTCCAGGCCAGTCAGCCTGACCTCAGTGCCAGGGAAAATGATGGAGCAGATTATCCTGGCGGCAATAACTGCGCACCTGCAGGATGGCCAAGGGCTCAGGTCCAGCCAACATGGATTCAGGAAGGGCAGGTCCTGCCTCTCCAACCTGATCTCCTTCTATGATCAGGTGACCCGCCTGGTGGATGTGGGGAGGCCTGTGGTTGTAGTCTATCTGGACTTCAGCAAGGCCTTTGACACCGTCCCCCACAGCAAACTGCTGGCTAAGCTGTCAGCTCGTGGCTTGGGCAGCAACACTTTGCGCTGGGTTGGAAACTGGCTGGAGGGCCAATCCCAGAGAGTGGTGGTGAATGGTGCCACCTCCAGCTGGAGGCCAGTCAGCAGTGGCGTCCCCCAGGGATCAGTGCTGGGCCCCATCCTCTTCAATGTCTTCATTGATGATCTGGATGAGGGCATTGAGTCAGTCATCAGCAAATTTGTAGATGACAGCAAGTTAGGAGCAGATGTTGGTCAGTTAGAGGGTGGAAGGGCTCTGCAGAGGGACCTCGATCGGCTGGACAGATGGGCGGAGTCCAATGGGATGGAATTCAACAAGTCCAAGTGCCGGGTGCTGCACTTTGGCCACTGCAACCCCATGCAGTGCTACAGGTTGGGGTCGGAGTGGCTGGAGAGAGGCCGGACAGAGAGGGACCTGGGGGTGCTGATCGACAGCGGCCTGAACATGAGCCAGCAGTGTGCCCAGGTGGCCAAGAGGGCCAACTGCATCCTGGCCTGAATTAGGAAGAGTGTGGCCAGCAGGAGCAGGGAGGTCATTGTGCCCCTGTACTCTGCTTTGGTTAGGCCACACCTTGAGTACTGTGTCCAGTTCTGGGCCCCTCAGTTTAAGAAGGACATCGAGACACTTGAATGTGTCCAGAGAAGGGCAACAAGGCTGGTGAGAGGCCTTGAGCACAAGCCCTGTGAGGAGAGGCTGAGGGAGCTGGGGTTGTTTAGCCTGGAGAAGAGGAGGCTCAGGGGCGACCTCATTGCTCTCTACAACTACCTGAAGGGTGGTTGTAGCCAGGGAGGGGTTGGCCTCTTCTCCCTAGCAACCAGCACCAGAACAAGGGGACACAGTCTCAAGCTGCAACAGGGGAAGTTTAGGCTCGAGGTGAGGAGAAAGTTCTTCATCGAGAGAGTGATTCGCCATTGGAATGGGCTGCCCGGGAGGTGGTTGAGTCACTGTCCCTGGAGGCGTTCAAGAGGGGACTGGATGTGGTACTTGGTGCCATGGTCTAGTCGTGAGGTTTGTGGTGACAGGTTGGACTCGATGATCTTCGAGGTCTCTTCCAGCCTTGGTAATACTGTGATACTGTGATTGCCCTGACCCAGAGGCAGGACCTTGCCTTTGGTCTTGCTGAACCTCATGAGGTTGTCATGGGCACACCTCTCCAGCCTCTCAAGGTCCCTCTGGATGGCATCCCTTCTCTCCAGCATGTCTGCTGCACCACACAGCTTGGTGTCATCAGCAAACTTGCTGAGGGTGCACTCGATGCCACTGGCCATGTCACCCACAAAGATGTTGAACAAGACAGGTCCCAGGACTGATCCCTGAGGGACTCCGCTTGTCACTGGCCTCCACTGGGACATGGACCCGCTGACAGCCACTCTTTGGGTGTGGCCATCAAGCCAGTTCTTTATCCATCTAGTGGTCCACCCATTAAACCCATGTGTCACCTGCTTGGAGTCCAGGATGTGGTGCGGGACAGTGTCAAAGGCTTTGCTCAAGTCCAGGGAAATGACATCAGTTGCTCACCCCTCATCTATGAATGTTGTGACCTGTTCATAGAAGGCCACCAGGTTTGTCAGGCAGGATTTGCCCTTGGCAAAGCCATGCTGACTGGTCCCAATCACCTCTTCACTATTCTTCTGAGTCAGTAGAGACATCAAAAACTCACCCAGTCCAACCCCGCTGCCAGAGCAGGATCACCTAGAGCAGATCACACAGGAATATTTTCAGAGAGGAAGACTCCACAGCCCCCTGAGCAGCCTCTTTCAGTGTTCTGTCACCCTCACAGGAAAAAAAACATTACCCTGTTTTCATGAAACTTCCTATGCCTCAGCTTCCACCACTGCCCCTTGTGCTGTCATTGGGCATCACCCATCAGAGCCTGGCTCCATCCTCATGGTATTCATCCTTTATGTATTTATAAACATGGATAAGGTCACCCCTCAATCTCCTCCTCTCCAAGCTACAGAGCCCTCAGCTCTCTCAGTCTCTCCTCATAAGGAAGATGTTCCACTCCATCATGTTTGTGGCTCTGAGCTGGACTCTTTCAAGCAGTTCTCTGAGGTCCTTCTTGAACTGAGGAGCATAGAACTTGACACAATATTCCAGATGCAGCCTCACCATGGTAGAGTAGAGGGGGAGCAGAACCTCTCTTGACCTACTCACCACACCCCTTCTATTCTGCCCCAGGATGGCATTGGCCTTCTTGCCCAGCACATTGCTGGCTGATGAGTTGTAGCAACAAAGTGCCTTGTAAAATACATCTGCAGTCTAATTACTAAATCATAAAAGCCCAGAAAAAATGGACATCAGATTTGAATCAAAAGCTATACTTTGATTTTACAAACCCACTTCTAAATTATTTTTTTTCCTAAAAGCCTTTGGTTTTGTGGTTGGTGGGTTGAGAAAGAGGTGTAGGGGGATTGTTTTATTATCTACTTTTTCTTGATACTCTGATCATTGCCTTGGACTTCGTGGGTGAATGAGTTACCACTGAAATGTAATATATGTACTCTGTATGGTTTCATGCGTTATGTGTGTGGGTTGTGGTTGTTGCTTGAGTTCCCATGATTCTTTAGTGAGAGAAAAACAGAAGAAAAAAATCACATAAGCAAAACTGCATTAAACTACTCACATGTATGTTTGCAGCACTGAAAGCTAGTTGCCTGAAAGGCTCAATTTACCTTCCTTCTTTAAAAATTCCACCACCTTCAATGTAACAAAGAAAGCTAGCTTTTAAGTCTCAGTTAAATTTTCCCACACTCTGCCCTGAAAGAAATATAAAAAAAGTATGTCTGTGTATGTTGGTATACTCTGCCCTTCTTATCTGATGTTGCTGAGGCATGGTTTGGTGCACAGACAACAACTTAGAATCATAAAATCATTTCAGTTAGAAAAGACCTTCAGGGTCATTGGGTCCAACCATTATCTAGGTCTACCAACTCTGGTGCTAAATCATGTCCCTCAACACCACACCTACGTGTCTTGTGAACACCCTCAGGGATGGTGATTCAGCCACCTCCTGGGGAGCCTATTCCAGTGTTTGAGAACCCTGTCAGTCAAGAATTTTCTTCCAATATCCAATCTAAACCTCCTCTGGTGCAACTTCAGATAATTTTCTCTTGTCCTATCAGTTGTTACCAGGGAGAAGAGACCAGCCCCCACCTCACTACAACCTCCTTTCAGCCAGTTGTGAGAGCGATAACGCCTATCCTGAGCCTCCTTTTCTCAAGACTAAACAACCATGGCTCTCTCAGCCACTCCTCATGACACTGTTCTCCAGACCCTTCACCATGTTAGTTTCTTTTTTGTAACACAAATATAAGCAAAATCATTTTATTACTTCTACAGAGGGTTCCTTCTGCAGTTCTTCACAAAGAATACATTGCACTGCAAGCAGAAAATATGTTGCAAATGCTTTAAGGACACCTCTGTAATACACAGGTAACAAGTAAATAGTACTGGAATGATTGGGCTGCCTGGACACTATCTAAACTGCACTGGGTTACAGATGCAGTGCAAATGTTAACAAGACTTCAATATTGGCCTGTGTGCATAGATGTTTAGCTGGTAAGGGGAGAAGGGTTTTATCATGGAAGTTGGCCAGGCTCTTTGACAGGGCTTTAAACTAGATTGGAAGGAGCTCACTGGAGACAAGCCTGGGACACTTGTAGAAAAGTGTGATGTCACCACTGCTGTCTCATGGTAGGTAGGGGAGAGTGGGCCATGCAATAAGGAAGAAGGGGCAGGCAACTCAAAGGAGTACAGGGTTGCTGCAAGGATATGTAGGGAGAAAATCAAAAAGGCCAAAGTTCAACTAGAACTCAATCTGGCCAGTGTCACTACAGCTAATAAAAGGTGCTTTTATAAATATGTTAACAGTAAGAGAAGAGCTAGGGAGAATGTCCACCCATTTCTGGGTGTGGGAAGGAACCTGGTGACCAAAGGCAAGGAAAAGGCTGAGCTGCTGAACAGCTACTTTGCCACAGTGTTTGTCAGTGACACCAGTTGCTCGATGAGGCTTTAGCCCCTGGAACTGGAAGACGGGGATAGGGAGCAGAAAGCAGCCCCACAATCCAGGAGAAAATGATGAATGACCTGTTGTGCTACTTAGGTGTGCACAAGCCTATGGGACTGGATAAGATCCACCCAAGGGTACTTCAGGAGCTGGCAGATGTGCTCACCAAGCCACTCACCATCATTTGTCAACAGTCCTGGTTAGCCAGGGAGGTCCCAGTTGAGTGGAGGCTGGCAAATGTGATGCCCATCTACAAGAAGGGCCAGAAGGTTGATCCAGGGAATGACAGGCCTGTCAGTCCGTCCTCAGTGCCAGGAAAGGCTATGGAGCAGGTCATGCTGACTGCTATCATGTGGAACATGCAAGACAACAAGGCAATCTGGCCCAGGTGGCATGGGTTTATGAAAGGCAGGTCCTGTCTGGCTAATCTGCTCTCCGTGTACAATGAGTAGATGAGGGAAGTGCCATGGACATTGTCTACATGAACTTCAGCAAAGCCTTTGACACTGTCTCCCACAGCATTCTCCTTCAGAAACTGGGCTTGGGTAAATGCACTCTGCACTGGATAAAGACCTGGCTGGATGGCCAGGCCCAAAAAGTGGTGGTGAGTGGAGTTAAATCTGGCTGGGGCCCGGTCACTAGAGGTGTCCCCCAGGGTTCAGTACTGGGACCTGTCCTGTTTAATATCTTTATCAATGATCTGGATGAGGGGATTCAATGCACCCTCAGTGAGTTTGCAGATGACACCAAGCTTGGCAGCTGTGTTGAGAAGCTTTACAATGGGGATCTGGACAGATTGTACTGAGGGGCCATGGCTAATTGCATGAAGTTCAACAAGGCCAAGTACCAGATCCTGCACTTGGGTCACAACAATGCCATGGTGAGCTACAGCGTGGGGATGTGTGGTTGGAAAGTTGCAACTTGGAGAGGGACCTGTGGGTATTGGTTGATAGTCAACTGAGTATGAATCTGCAGTGTGCCCAGGTGGCCAAGAAAGCCAGTGGTACCCTGGCTTGTATTAGAAACACAGTGGCCAGCAGAAAAGGGAAGTGATTGTTCTCCTGTACACAGCACTGTTGAGGTCACACTTTGGTTATTGTGTAAGTGCAGTTCTGGGCCCCTCACAACAAGAAGAATATCGAGCTGCTGGGGCATGTTCAGAGAAGGCCAGCAAGACATTGAACAGAAATGGAATGGAATGGAATGGAATGGAATGGAATGGAATGGAATAGAATAGAATAGAATAGAATAGAATAGAATAGAATAGAATAGAATAGAATAGAATAGAATAGAATAGAATAGAATAGAATTAACCAGGTTGGAAAAGACCTCCAAGATCATCAAGTCCAACCTACCACCCAACACCATCTAATCAACTAAACCATGGCACTAAGTGCCTCATCCAGTCTCCTCTTAGACACCTCCAGTGACGGTGACTCCACCACCTCCATGGGCAGCCCATTCCAATGGCCAGTAGCACATGACCTACAAGGAGCATCTGAGGGAGCTGGAATTATTCACTCTGGAGAATAGGAGGCTGAGGGAAGACCTCATCACTCTCTACAACTACCTGAAGGGAGGTCAGAGCAAGGAGGGAGTCAGCCTCTTCTTGATAACAAGTGACAGGATTAGAGGAAATGGTTTCAAGATGTGTCAGGGGCGGTTTAGGCTGGATATTAGGAAATACTTCTTCAGTGAGAGGGTTATCAAACTTTGGAATGGTCTGCCCAGGGCCATGCTACAGTCACCATCCCTGGGGGCATTCAAGCAGCATACGGGCCTGACACTTGGGGACATGGTTGAATGTTGACAGTTCAGTGCTGGGTCAAGGATTGGACCAAGGATCTTGAAGGTCTCTTCCAACCAGATATATTCTGTGGTTCTGTGATTTGCAGTGCAGTGGCAGTGGAAAAACAAACAAACAAACAACTTTTGAAGTTCAAGATCCTTTCATGGTACTTACTGTTCAATCCTGTAATACATAGCAAGTAAGAAAAAGGCTTCAGATGCTAAAGCACAAAATGCTGTTTGCAGAAGAGTAGGAAACAAGGGTGATGCACAGCAGTGTCAGCAAGCCACTCTGCAACTCAAAGGCAGAAAACAGTTCTCTTCCTCTGTAGGTCACGCTGGTCTTCCTGGGTTTTATTGGATGTTTTTACTTAAGATCTGCTGAAAGCCAAAAGCAGCATGGACACTCTGGTTCTCCTGGGTCAGTCTAACAATCTAACACTTTTTCTTCATGCCTACGATAGTAAGCCATCACTGCTTTTCAGGAGGCAAGGCTGTTAAGAAATGGGACATGGTAGATCTGGGCACAGTTTGTTCCACGTTTACATGTTGTCTAAATCTCTTTTGCAGTCAACTGCCTGTATAAATTGCACAAATAGCAGAAAGTGAGTTTGGAAAATCATTCTCCACTAATAAGTGAATGTTTGCCCATCCTTTTTAAACTGTCAGGTCTGTAAATTACAAGTGCTAGGCAAACATGAAGTGGTATTATTCATTTGTTTCTAAGATGGAGTTCATTCAGTAATTATGGACATAGTAAAACTGCTAATAGATACCTAAAAAGAATTCCTAGGCACTGTTTAAATTGATTCATCATAGCAGGATTAATTATTAAATCATTAAAATAGATTTTATATATTACAGGCCAATTCAATATCCTAGCATTTTGAAAACACAACCCATCTCAACAGTCTTGTGTCTATATATGTCTTTTACAGAACCAATACAAAAATCTCAGACCTCATGAGTTAGTACTATGAAGTTAATTCTCCAGTTATTGTACCTGTCAAAGAAAGCTATCTGTGGTCTTTGTTTCGTGGAGTTTCAGGGAAACAGATCACATACAAACCTCATGGGAAGGTGATGATTATGAAACTAAAAGGCTTTTTCTAAGGTAGGATATGACAGAACAGTCAATAAATCTGTTTAGTTTTGTACCTTCAGCCTTAGATACTGTACATCATGAATTTGTCCCACTGCCACTCATCTTTAAAAGTCCTATGTTGCATTGTTTTTTCCTTCACTCATTTATACCTTCCTATTCACATTTCTCTGAGTATTTTCTCTGTGCTGTACCAAAAGAGCTGAGAACAATCTTAAGTTTCAAACTGTTGCCAAAATGTAGATGCTTGCACTTGAAAATGTTTGTGTATGTGTGTGTGTGTGTCCAGCAGGGCTTGGATACAGTGTGCTTTCATGTGTATTGGCCTATGTTGTTGTGGCTGTAGGTACATACATATGATGAAATGGATGGTTTTCTGTCTATTATAATGCTCCATCTTGTAGGTTTTGAACAGGTGCCCACCCTCTGAAGCATCTCCTGGATAGTACTGGCACATTTCTGCTGCTTAATTGAGAATGTACCCAATTCCAAACCCAGCCTGAGGAGCTATGTTGGATATGTGCTTAATTGCTTCAGCATGTTAAGATACAGGACAGTGAGCCAGGGGAAAAGAAATCTGGGTAAAGAGATACTTCAGTCATCAGGAAGACTTTTTCTAAGTCTCTTTCTTAGATTGCCACGAACAGTTTGAAAACACCAATAAAGTGTTTGTAGTATGATCCAAGGATGAGGTTTCTTTTAATAAATAAAAAATATATTTAGACTGATCTAGAAATTTCATCTGTATGAATAAAATTTTATCTTTACTTGCTGTGCTTATTTACAGGATTTCAGATACCAGATTCCTATTAATTAGATTGTATTCTTGTCTTCTAACCTTATAATGATTGTGTACTGATGTAAAGGATAGTAGTTAACCAATGTAAGTAGCAGAATTCTCCATAGTATCATAGTATCAGTCAGGGTTGGAAGGGACCACAAGGATCTTCTAGTTCCACCCCTGCTGCCATGGGCAGGGACACCCTACACTAGATCAGGCTGGCCAGAGCCTCATCCAGCCTGGGCTTAAACACCTCCAGGGATGGGGCCTCAACCACCTCCCTGGACAACCCATTCCAGGGCTTCACCACTCTCATGGTGAAGAACTTCCTCCTCACATACAGCCTGAATCTCCCCACCTCCAGCTTCATTCCATTCCCCCTCGTCCTATCACTACCTGATAGCCTGAGAAGTCCCTCCCCAGCCTTCTTGGAGGCCCCCTTCAGATACTGGAAGGCCACAATGAGGTCACTTCGGAGCCTTCTCTTCTCCAGACTGAACAGCCCCAACTCCTTCAGTCTGTCCTCAGAGGAGAGGTGCTCCAGCCCTCTGATCATCCTTGTGGCCCTTCTCTGGACACGTTCCAGCACCTCCACATCCCTCCTGTAATAGGGGCTCCACAACTGGACGCAGTACTCCAGGTGGGGTCTCACCAGAGCTGAGTAGAGGGGGAGAATCACCTCCCCTAACCTGCTGGCCACACTTCTCCTAATGCAGCCCAGGATCTGATTGGCTTTCCGGGCTGCAAGTGCACATTGAGAGCTCCTGTTGAGCTTCTCGTCCACCAGCACCCCCAAGTCTCTCTCCTCAGGGCTCCTCTCCAGTCAGTCACTGCCCAGCCTGTATTTGTGCCTGGGATTGCCCTGACCCAGAGGCAGGACCTTGCCTTTGGTCTTGCTGAACCTCATGAGGTTGTCATGGGCATACCTCTCTGGCCTGTCAAGGTCCCTCAAGATGCCATCCCTTCCCTCCAGCGTGTCTGCTGCACCACACAGCTTGGTGTCATCAGCAAACTTGCTGAGGGTGCACTCGATGCCACTGGCCATGTCACCCACAAAGATGTTGAACAAGACAGGTCCCAGGACTGATCCCTGAGGGACTCTGCTTGTCACTGGCCTCCACTGGGACATGGACCCACTGACAGCCACTCTTTGGGTGTGGCCATCAAGCCAGTTCTTTATCCATCTAGTGGTCCATCCATCAAACCCATGTGTCACCTGCTTGGAGACCAGGATGTGGTGCGGGACAGTGTTGAAGGCTTTGCTCAAGTCCAGGTAAACAACATCAGTTGCTCACCCCTCATCTATGAATGTTGTGACCTGTTCATAGAAGGCCACCAGGTTTGTCAGGCAGGATTTGCCCTTGGAAATAGAATAGAATAGAATAGAATAGAATAGAATAGAATAGAATAGAATAGAATAGAATAGAATAGAATAGAATAGAATAGAATAGAATTACCAAGGTTGGAAGAGACCTTGAAGATCATCGAGTCCAACCTGTAACCCAACCCCACAACTAGACCATGGAACCAAGTGCCACATCCAGTCCCCTCTTGAACGCCTCCAGGGACGGAGACTCAACCACCTCCCCGGGCAGCCCATTCCAGTGACGAATCACCCTCTCGGTGAAGAACTTTCTCCTCACCTCGAGCCTAAACTTCCCCTGTTGCAGCTTGAGACTGTGTCCCCTTGTTCTGGTGCTGGTTGCTAGGGAGAAGAGGCCAACCCCTTCCTGGCTACAACCACCCTTCAGGCAGTTGTAGAGAGCAATGAGGTTGCCCCTGAGCCTCCTCTTCTCCAGGCTAAACAGCCCCAGCATGGCAAAGCCATGCTGACTGTTCCAAATCACCTCTTCACTATTCTTCTGAGTCAGTAGTGCCTCCAGGAGGATCTGATACATGATCTTTCCAGGCACAGAGGTGAGACTGACTGGCCTGTAGTTCCCTGGTTCCTCCTTCTTACCCTTTTTGAAAATGGGAGCAATGTTTCCCCTTTTCCAGTCTGTGGAGACTTCCCCAGTCTGCCATGACTTTTGGAATAGACTAGAGAGGGGTTTAGCAACCTCATCTGCCAGTTCTCTCAGCACCCGTGGGTGTATCCCGTCGGGTCCCATGGACTTGAACACTTTCAGGTTCTTCAGGTGATCACAAACCTGAGCTTCACTTATGATGGGCAGTTCTTCCTCCCCGTCCCTGGCATCGTCTGCCATGACACCAGGAGTGTGGCTGGAGGCCCTTGCAGTGAAGGCTGAGGTAAAGAAGTTATTGAGTACCTCAGCCTTTTCCACATCACTTGTGACCAATTCACCAGTTTCCTTTCTGAGGGGGCCCACACCTTCCCTAGGCTTCTTCTTGCCATTAACTTACCTATAGAAATTCTTAGTGTTCCCTTTAACCTCCCTGGCTAGGTACAGTTCAAACTCTGCTTTGGCTTTCCTAACCAGGCCTCTTGCTTCTCGGGCAGCTTCCTTGTATACCCCCTGTTCTAGCTGTCCTTCCCTCCACTTCCTGTAGTGTTTCTTTTAAGTAATAGTGTGTCCAGTAGCTCCTTGTTCATCCAGGCAGGCCTCCTATCATTCTTTCCTGCTTTTCTCTTTGTTGGAATACCTAGGTCCTGGACACAGAGGAGGTGGTCCTTGAATACTGACCAGCTGTCCTGGGTCCCTCTTCCTTCGACAGCTTCGTCCCATGACACTTTGGCATGTGCAATCTGAAGCAATCTAAGTCTGCACACCTAAAGTCTAGGGTCGTAAGCTTAGAATAGGTCCTCGTGATAGCCTTGAGGATGTTGATGAAGCATTCTATAGGCAGCTTAAGGCTGTCTCAAGATCACCTGACCTCGTTCTCATGGGTGACTTCAACCTGCCTGATATCTGCTGGGATCTCAACACAGCAGAGAGGAGGCAGTCTAGAGGTTCTTAGAATGCATGGAGGACAGCTTCTTATCCCAGGTGCTGCGCGAGCCTACCAGGGGTGAGGCTATGCTTGACCTCCTCTTCACCAACAGGGAAGGGCTGGTGGGTGATGTGGTGGTCGGAGGGTGTTTAGGCACCAGTGACCACGAGATAATTGAGTTTTTGGTATTCAGCCAAGCCAAGAGGGGGAGCAAGAAGACCTCCACTCTGGACTTCAGGAGGGCAGACTTCAGGCTACTCAAGGAACTAATTCAGAAGGTTCCTTGGGAAACAGCCCTTAAAAACAAAGGGGTACAGGGGAGCTGGACCTACTTCAAGGAAGAACTCTTGAAGCTGCAGGAACAGGCTGTGCCAGTGTGCCGGAAGATGAGCTGCCGGGGCAGATGGCCAGCCTGGATGGGTAATGAACTTTTAATAGAACGAAGGGAAAAAAAGAGGGTGTATTATCTTTGGAAGAAAGGGGAGGCAACCCATGGAGTGTTTAGGGATGTTGCTAGGACATGCAGGAAGAAAATTAGGAGGCAAAAGCCCATTTAGAACTTAGACTGGCCTCTGCTGTGAAGGACAACAAAAAGTCCTTCTATAAATACATCAATAGCAAGAAGAAGGGCAAGGACAACCTCCACTCCTTGGTTGACACGGAGGGGAACGCTGTAACAAAGGATGAGGAAAAGGCAGAGGTACTTAACACCTTCTTTGCCTCAATTTTTACTAGCAGGGCAGAACGTCTTCCAGACAGCTGGCCTGCAGAGCTGGCAGAAGGAGCAAGAGAGCTGCATAGTTTCCCGCTGCTCCAGGAGGAAATTAGAGATCTTCTGAGCTGCTTGGACCCCCACAAGGCCATGGGACCAGATGGGATCCATCCTAGGGTGCTGAGAGAGCTGGCAGATGAGCTGTCCAAGCCACTTTCCATCATTTTTCAGCAGTCCTGGCTCACTGGAGAGGTCCCAGAAGACTGGAAGCTGGCCAACATGGAGCCCATCCACAAGAAGGGCCGGTTGGATGAGACAGGGAATTCTAGGCCTGTCAGCCTGACCTCAGTGCCAGGCAAGATTATGGAACAGGTCATCTTGAGTGCGATCACACAGCACTTACAGGATGGCCAAGGGATCAGACCTAGCCAGCATGGATTTAGGAAGGGCAGGTCCTGCCTGACCAACCTGATCTCCTTCTAGGATCAGGTGACCCGCCTGGTGGATGTGGGGAGGCCTGTGGATGTGGTCTACCTGGACCTCAGCAAGGCCTTTGACACCGTCCCCCACAGCAAACTCCTGGCCAAGCTGGCAGCCCATGGCTTGGACAGGAGCACACTGCGTTGGGTTAGGAACTGGCTGGAGGGCCAAGCCCAGAGAGTGGTGGTGAATGGTGCCACATCCAGCTGGTGGCCAGTCACTAGTGGTGTGCCCCAAGGATCAGTGCTGGGCCCCATGCTCTTTAACATCTTTATTAATGATCTGGATGAGGGCATTGAGTCCATCATCAGTAAATTTGCAGATGACACCAAGCTGGGGGCAGGAGTTGATCTGCTGGAGGGCAGAGAGGCTTTGCAGAGGTACCTCGACAGGCTGGACAGATGGGCAGAGTCCAATGGCATGAGATTGAACACATCCAAGTGCTGGATTCTGCACATTGGCCACAGCAACCCCAGGCAGTGCTACAGGCTGGGGTCAGAGTGGCTGGAGAGTGGCCAGGCAGAGAGGGACTTGGGGGTGCTGGTTGATGGTAGGCTGAACATGAGCCTGCAGTGTGTCCAGGCAGCCAGAAGGGCCAATGGCATCCTGGCCTGCATCAGGAAGAGTGTGGCCAGCAGGAGCAGAGAGGTCATTCTGCCCCTGTACACTGCACTGGTTAGGCCACACCTTGAGTCCTGTGTCCAGTTCTGGGCCCCTCAGTTTAGGAAGGATGTTGTCTTGCTGGAGCGTGTCCAGAGAAGGGCAACAAAGCTGGTGAGGCGTTTGGAAAACAAGCCCTATGAGGAAAGGCTGAGGGAGCTGGGGTTGCTTAGCCTGGAGAAGAAGAGACTGAGGGGAGACCTTATTGCTCTCTACAACTACCTGAAGGGAGGTTGTAGCCAGGCAGAGGTTGGCCTCTTCTCCCAGGCATCCAGCACCAGAACAAGAGGACACAGTCTCAGGCTGCGCCAGGGCAGGTTTAGGCTGGATGTTAGGAAGAAGTTCTACACGGAGAGAGTGATTGCCCATTGGAATCGGCTACCCATGGAGGTGGTGGAGTTACCTTCATTGGAGGTGTTCAGGAGGAGACTTGATGGGGTGCTTGGCTGCATGGTTTAGTTGTTGGGTGGGTTGGATTGTTTGATGGGTTGGATGCGTTGATCTTGAAGGTCTCTTCCAACCTGGTGTATTGTATTTTATTGTATTGTATTAGGGAACCCTTTCAACTGCTTTATGGTCACTGCAGCCAAGGCTGTCTCTGAGCCTCACATTGGTTACCAGCCCTTCCCTGTTGGTGAGAACAAGGTCCAGCATAGCACCTTTTCTTTTTGGTTCCTCTACCATTTGGAGGAGGAAGTTGTCTTCTATGCAGTCCAGGAACATCCTGGTTTGCTGATGCCTTGATTGATTGATTGAGATTATGAAATGGAAGAAATACACATTCACCAAATTATGTTTCCATTTTGTATTAACACATATTACAAAGTTAAACATAATACAGTGTTCTGAATACAAGAGTTAAAAAAGCACCAGTCTTGTGATGTACATAATGTAGAATCCCCACATTCACTGAATTATATAGCTAATGCTCTCAGAGTTGTTTTCCTAATTTCAGAATGCGTGAATAAGGACTTTTACTGAACTGTTGTATTTTGATTCTGTTACTCTTTAAATGATTGTGGATAGTTCTGCTGAAATAAACTCTTTGTGTATCCAGAAAGTGTGACATCTGTATTTGAACACCAGGAATGAGTCATTTGTTAGTCACTGATCGAGTAACAAGCACCTTGGTCAAAATTCTGTCTCTGTTGATGCCATTTGTTTATTAAGTAATAGGGAGAGGTATTAAAATAACATTAAGAGGTTTTATCAAGATAGCACCAATAAACTCAGCAATTTTTATAAAAAGAAAGCCCTAAAGAAAGTGTATGTCTAGCCAAGCTGTTATTGTCAATTTTCCCTGGAGTTTCAGAACACAAGAAAGAGAGGTCCCAAGAGTGCTCGTTTAGGTCCTTTTATGGTTTGGGTTGTTTTTTTGGTTGTTTTTGGTTTTTTTGGGGGTGGAGGGGTGTTGTTGGTTGGGGTGTGTGTGTGTGTTTTGTTTTGTTTTGTTTTCCCCAGTGAAAACTATCAGAGATAAAAACATGTCTAGATGGATATTTGGGGGTAATTGGTTTGAACCACTCTTGAAACCTTTTGCCTATGATCTTGAAAACTCCTTAAGCAAAAGTGTTAGTGGCTAGCAAAAATGTCTAGAATCTTGCTATAAATATTATCATGACCAAAATAAAGAAATTTTGTAAATATTTTTGTCTCTGTTTATACCAACCAGAAGGCTGAGGAGGTTCTGTTCACAGTACTTTTCCTCTAATTTTGCAATGCACTTGCACTTACCTGCAATAGTCCTTTCAGAAAGGCTCTCTCCTATATAAAAAGACACACATGCGTGTTCATTTAATGTTACGGGCAAGGAGGAAGGATAAATGAGCCACGCTTGCCAAAGGTAAAGAGGAAGGATAAATAATCCCTGAAACAATGGCCCTCAGCCCAAAAAGGAGAGGTGATCTTGCTGCATCTGTCCCTTGCAGGACTGAGAAATAGTTGTATGGAATACCAAAAGGAGGTTTTCCATCTCTGATGCAAATAGTGTACAGATGCAGTTGATCAAGAGTCCAGCTGAAGAGAGGACCTGATAGTGGACAAGGAGAGAATCAGCTTCTGGCATCAGGCAGGCAGATGGAAGGGCTGAGAGTTGGTAAACTACAGAGTAAATTCACCCTATGCATCGCTACACAAACTGTGACAAAATCATTGTGGGCAGAGGGAGAGTTTGAGAGGAGCTCTAATTTTGTTATGAAGCTTATGACTTGTTTTGGTTTTGTTTGGTTGTTGGGATTTTTTTTTATTTTAAGGCTGTTGGTAAAAGGTTCTGAAGAAAAAAATTTTGAGAAGTGAAATATAAATTTACGATCCTGTTACAAAATGGTAGCACTGCAGCTGCCTGTATTTAAAATAAGGAGCTGTTTTTTTCTGTTAAATGTGGATTTTAAAGTATTTATAAGAACTAAATCTGGATTTTTAATTATTATTTTTATAAACCTCAAATCTCTAATAAGGACTTAGATTAATATCTTTCAAAAGCTGTAGCCGCTTTAGTACAAATTATACCTCACAATTACACTGGTTTATACACACATATAAATCCTATTGATGTTCATGTATCACTGAATATACTAAAATATTATTCTAAGATTAAGATCCATTATTTATTTTCTTTTTATGCAAATGATCATTTGATATAGTATTAGATTGACAGAGGTCCTCTTATTAGATGCACTAAAAATTATATCATGCTCCTGCATCTCCAAAAAACATTGAACAATTTTCGTTAGAAATGTGAAACAATTTAGAGCTCTGTGTGAGCAGATCCATTGGAATCTGAAGCTGGCCTTAGCAGACAGGAAAGAGTTTTGCTCCTGTTGATAATCTGTCACTACATCCTGCCATGGGTATTTTTGTAAGACATTGTACTAAGGCATTCACCACAGAAACCCTAGTCTCCTGACATAATGTCCCTTCCCTCATCACACAAGAGATCTTGTTTTTAGCCAGCAGTCTGCCCTCATTTTCACCCCAAGCAGTCCTCCTTTATTGTGACTGCAGAATAAAACTGCAGTTTTTATTGCAAATGATTTAAAGCAACTGCCAATTCACAACCCCTTCCTAAGAGCCAGGTAATCAACAGATGTGGTACTTTTTTTCCTTTCCTGTTTTTCTTTTTTTTAAGGTAGTTTTGAAGAGAAATATGATGCAAACCTCCAGGCATAGCTCTTTGGTGTAAAAATGCATACGAATAAGTGACAGAACAGAAAATAAACCTTGTTGATAAATAGGATGGTTTTCCATTGCACACCCTCACTTCTGCAGATAAAGAAAACTGAAACAACAGGAATGTCCACATGCTTTCACAGGGTTTCTGCATAATTTACAGCTTTCTTGAACATATATATCTGTTTCGTTTGACCTTCCTGCAGTCAGTTGTTTGCCATTTTCCTTGCTGCTTCACCAATACACAATTTCTTCCTTTCTTCAGTAGGCTGTAGGAGCCTCTTCTCCAGTTAACGTAGGTTACAGGTTCTCCCCATTCCACTCCCATTGTCCAGGATTGAACTGGTCATTCAAGCCTGTATGAAATCATTAAAAGCAAACCAGTAATTTTTGTAGTCTCTGGAGCCTGATGCCAACAGAAGCACATTTCTTTAAAAATGCATACTATAGTGTGCTGAGAGAAAAAAAAATACCTGGAAGAATACGAGTAAAATACAATGTAATATTTCATAAAACCGTCTGAATCACAATTAGGGCCATCTGAATGAGGACAAATATACTCTTCTGCATTATTGCATATAAAATGTTTTCTCTCTTTCCATCTATTACATGTCTGTCACCTCTCAGGTTTCTCTTTTGATACTTAAGATGCTAAGCAGAATGTTGTATTCAAGTCTGGGAAGGCTTAGATTCCTTCAGACACCTTCTGAAAATAAAATCCTGCAAATATTTGTTTATACTGTTGCAATTAACAGTTGTAAAATTAGGCTGTGTTAATTAATATAACCTAAAACATGTCTTTTCTTATAGCCCGTGAGTTACTAAGACCAACATGATTAGCATGACCTGTCTTCTCAACTAGGAAAGACCAAGATCAGAAAATTGACATAATGCTCTTGTAGCCCTTATTCTTATATGAGTTTATTCCTCATGGGTTAGCATAATTAAATTCCATTAAACACAATCCCAGACTAGCTGTAGTTTTTAAAGTTATAGCATAGCTAGTAAATCCATATCAGAAAATTACTGAGCTGAAAATTACAGTTCAAAATTGGACAAAACCCATTAAAATATGGGCAGTGTAGCAGAAATAAGAAGGGTTAGAAAAAAGAAATAGTCCCTGAGCTAAGGCAGCCATTCACAGAAAAGAATTAGGAGGTACAGAGAAGGCCCATCTGAGTTCTTTCTGTATCTCATTAAATGAAAGGTGCGTAATAAGAAATAGTTAAATGTAAAATGATGTGATTAAATCTCCTTTAGCTGATCATCATTCGCAAGATTTCTGGCACAGGATGACACCATAAGTTAGCAATAACATAAATATTTTCCATTTTTTAAAAAACATAAATTAGATGTAACAGCCAAAAAAAACCAAAAAAAGGTAATATAAACAAACCAGTACTAAAATGGGAGAAGTTTCAAGGCAAAAACAACCCAGCAATACACAACATGATAAACTCTTCTCTTGGATATTTATAAAATTAGCCAGGTAAATGATGGCTTTCAGTTTATGCCTTGCTCTGAAATAACAAAAGCAGCAGAAAGCTGAGGAGAAAGTAACATTTGAAAACTGCTGTGGCAGTTCCTGCTTTGCAAAGTGCAGGGGAGCTGCAATCCTAGAGTACAGGCAGCTGATGTACTTGCCTATCCAAAAGGCCCTTCTCCCACTGAAGTCCCACAGCCACTGCATGTGTTGTTCATTAGCCACGCTTGCCAGACTCCCAAGGTACCTAGGCTCAAGGAGAGAAGACAGAGGAATTAGCATTCCAAAGAGTGACAGACAGCTTCTGGCGACAGCAACAAAGGCACTGATTCTAGCATAAACATGTAAATAATGTTTCACAGGAAAACCACTACTTACTGGCATGAAAGAATGATTACATGAAGGATAAGTCTTACAGTTCTGGATTACTTGGAGGAGAACGAAAGTGCTAGTCTAATTTTTCTAACAGAAAAATTACAGAAAGATATAGCTTCACCCATTTTGTAGTAGAGCAGACTATATTTTGTTTAAATTGAGTTCTGACAAAATTGAAGCTTTGAATAATACTGTTAAAATCTTAGCCATGTTTCAAAACAGAACTAAGTACATTAACAGATCTCAGGGTGAAAACTCATCACCAAACTTGCCACACAGTTACAGAGACTAATTTTTCTAACAGAAAAATTACATCAACTAGGCAACTGAAAGAAATGTATACACGAAATATGTACTCATACTCACAAAATTTATTTTAAACCACTGCCATGGTCATTGTTGCACTCTGCAATGAACTGTCTGCACTAGAATCTGAGACACTGAAAGATATAGCTTCACCCATTTTGTAGTAGAGCAGACTATATTTTGTTTAAATTGAGTTCTGACAAAATTGAAGCTTTGAATAATACTGTTAAAATCTTAGCCATGTTTCAAAACAGAACTAAGTACATTAACAGATCTCAGGGTGAAAACTCATCACCAAACTTGCCACACAGTTACAGAGACTCATGCCTGGAGCTCCGTTCCTGGTTGCTGTTTTGTATCTCTTCTAACTGTACTGATCTTGTGGATGCTATATAATGCCACACAAGATAGGGAAGCAGGCAAATTTTACACCACAATTCTGCACAGTCCCTGCTGCACAAACTCAGTACCATTACTTAATCTGGGCACAAAGAAGCACGGTATGGAGCAAATTAATTGTAAAAATCATGGGTTGCTCCTGTTGCAAAGGCCTCCTGCATTATCCCTGCAGTCAACTAAAGCAGCCGGGGATTTGCCCTCTGCTTTGCATGGCAAGTCTACCAAAGCCTGCAGGACAGCTCAGTGTTAGCACTCTGTGTAGCCATGGATGCCCTAGACCAAGCACCACACAGAAACATAGGTCCCCACAAGGGCTCTCTATGTTCAGGGGTCACCAGAGGAAAAAAATGAAGGATCTTGTTGACATGTGTGTATACTGTCCTCAGGTAGAGGTGTGGCAGGATGGTCTCAGAAACATTGATCATGACTTAACAAATGGCAAATTGTTCCAGCATGAAGTGATTAGCAGCTGTCTGGTTAGGGTCAGGATTGTATGAGCAATAACAAGTTAGGACTTTTTCCTCAACCCAAGTACTAGAGAGAGACCTTGCCACCATGAAAGGAAAGCATTTCAATAATTACATTATCTAATCTTTCCTCTTTAGGAGTGGTTTTCTGGCTGCCGCCTGAGAAACTCACATGACCAAAGAGAGAACTGTTCTAATTATTACACCTAGTCAAAGGGTTTTGATGTATTGTAGGGAAGTGAGAAATATCCTGAAGGAAGATACCATTTCCAGTCATTACTAACTTGTAAACCAGACACAGGAAATGACAAGATAATACTATTTACAGAGTCATGCAAATCTAACACTTTCTAATTTTAATTACTTTAGCAAAGGGGTCTTTATGTCCTGCTGAAACAAAACAAAACAAAACCCTATCACTGATATCTGTGCTAAATACATCCAACTGAAATGATTCCTGTGTCCTTTAATTTTTTTGCTGCTAAGTCAAGAGCATTCATCGTATTAGAGCAGTTGCTCAAATTAAGGAATTATTTTGGGTAGCTTTAAGCAATATATATATATGTGTGTAACAGCACAAAGATTTTGTATTAAATTATTGAGTACATTTAAAGAAACTTTGTAAATTTAACTTCAGCAAAAGCATACTTGACTAGGAATGAAGGTCACTGCAGTATGGGAGAACATTTAATTTGAACTGCTGTAGTAAATCTGTGTCTTGCACTGATGGTGAAGGTGGCAGAATGATTGAGAGGCTCTGTTTATCACAGGCATTTCTTTGATCACCTAAGGAGTAATCCTGATAATTTGAAATAGTGTCTAGTGTTGCTTACAGTGCTTCATGTTATCCAAAATATTCAGATGAGGCTGTCAGAATAATGTAGAGTCTTCACTTCCAGAAAGGCCATTGAAAGGCAGAGAAGATACAGAGATACCCTGGGTCTTTAAAATTACACTAGGTACCCAAGTCACTAGTAATAATCTAAATTAAACTAGTCACTTGTAGAACTAGCACAGCATTGGAAAACAAGGGCAGCAGGGTCCGTCCTGCTTTGCAACCTATTATTTTAGATGTGGTTCTGCCTATGTTTCACAAGGACTGAGGCCACATGCTGCTAATATGCAATCAAGAAACAAAGTAATAACTTAAAAAGCTGGTGGTAACAGATCTGACATCTGATCATATTTAAGCTCTTATTAGCTGTTTGGTTTCAAGAAATAGAGGGTATAATCTGACGAACAAAACAAAAGACACAACTGTGGGCTCTGTCTATCCATTGGAGAGTCCTTTCAGTGGCAGCAGCGAACCCATCTCACATGTGAATGAGCCTTACTGCACTGACCCTTGGGAAGGACACATTCATATGGGATAAACAAGAACTGTGACAATAAATCACCAAAATTGCTGCTAAATCAGGCTGCTCTGGGATCACTCAGCCATAATGTCCCCCAGATGCTTCTTTTTGTGTTGCCAGGGTCCTCTTCATACATACAGCAAAACAAAGAGATTTTTAATAACCCTTCTCTCCAGTGTGTTGGAGAAGAGTTGAAAATAGTGCAAGATTTTCACTGTAATTAGCTGAGATTTTTTTCATCTACATTATCTCCATAGCATACAGCAACTCGTGTCAACACAAGCACAATTTGTGTCCGCCTCTGAAAACTGAAGAAAATACTGGTATGCCACCTTCAATAAATGGATACAGTATACATCAAAGAAGTCTGAATCAGTTTACATAAACCCATGTGCACATACTTTCATTCAGACAACAATTACTTCCACAATAAATTGACTGCAAATGCAATCATACAACCATAGAATACTAGATTGGAAGAGACCCTAAGGATTGTCTGATCCATCATTTCTTGGTGAAAGCACCATGTAGACAAGATGGCCCAACACCCTATCCACATGGTGCCACATCCAGCTGGCGGCCTGTCACTAGTGGTGCGCCCCTGGGATCAGTGCTGGGCCCCATGCTCTTCAACATCTTTATTGATGATCTGGATGAGGGCATTGAGTCCATCATCAGTAAATTTGCGGATGACACCAAGCTGGGGGCAGGAGTTGATCTGCTGGAGGGCAGAGAGGCTTTGCAGAGGGACCTCGACAGGCTGGACAGGTGGGCAGAGTCCAATGGCATGAGATTTAACACATCCAAGTGCCGGGTTCTGCACGTTGGACACAACAACCCCAGGCAGCACTACAGGCTGGGGTCAGAGTGGCTGGAGAGCGGCCAGGCAGAGAGGGACCTGGGGGTGCTGGTTGATGGGAGGCTGAACATGAGCCTGCAGTGTGCCCAGGCAGCCAAGAGGGCCAACCGCATCCTGGCCTGCATCAGGAAGAGTGTGGCCAGCAGGAGCAGGGAGGTCATTCTGCCCCTGTACTCTGCTTTGGTTAGGCCACACCTTGAGTGCTGTGTCCAGTTCTGGGCCCCTCAGTTTAAGAAGGACATTGAGACACTTGAACGTGTCCAGAGAAGGGCAACAAGGCTGGTGAGAGGCCTTGAGCACAAGCCCTATGAGGAGAGGCTGAGGGAGCTGGGGCTGTTTAGCCTGGAGAAGAAGAGACTGAGGGGGAGACCTCATTGCTCTCTACAACTACCTGAAGGGTGGTTGTAGCCAGGGAGGGGTTGGCCTCTTCTCCCTAGCAACCAGCACCAGAACAAGGGGACACAGTCTCAAGCTGCAACAGGGGAAGTTTAGGCTCGAGGTGAGGAGAAAGTTCTTCACCGAGAGAGTGATTCGTCATTGGAATGGGCTGCCCGGGGAGGTGGTGGAGTCTCCGTCCCTGGAGGCATTCAAGAGGGGACTGGATGTGGCACTTGGTGCCATGGTCTAGTTGTGAGGTTGTGGTTACAGGTTGGACTCGATGACCTTCATGGTCTCTTCCAACCTTGGTATTCTATTCTATTCTATTCTATTCTATTCTATTCTATTCTATTCTATTCTATTCTATTCTATTCTATTCTATTCTATTCTATTCCATTCTATTCTATTCTATTCTATCCATTAATTGTCCCATGTTGGGGAAACCACCAATTCCCTGGAGTGTTTTTTCTATGGCTGATTGTTTTCATTCTGAAAAATTTCCTTCTTTTGTCCAATACGAATCTCCCTAGAAGTAACTTGTGCCTGTCGCTCATGTGTTTTCCATGTGATTTCTTGTAGAAATGGAGTGTTCATCTTTGCAGGCACCATTTAAATACTGGAACATGGTGGTAAGGTGTTCCTGAAGTCTTCAGGGCTGAATAAACCAAATTCTCTCAGCTGTTCCTCATATGGCATACTTCCAAGTCCTTTGATCATCTTTATGGCCCTTCTCTAGACCCTCTCCAGCCTGTACACATATTTTTTTTAACATAGATTTGTCTCAAGTCCATTGTATCAGAACAACAATGTTTTCTCTAAGGGGTTCTAGGAGGTTGATTAATTAGAGACTGTAACTGGAACAACTTTTACAATGCTTGTGCTTTTTCTTCCTGTTCATATAATAGAAAAAAGTCTAGCAAGAAAATTAAATAGTGAAAGATTAAATATTAAAGTTTAGAATAATGCTATTTTTGTAGAAATAAAAAATATTCTTATTTTTCCATGAAACTGGCTGATTTACTGAAAGTCAATTCCTATTTTTCATTTAATGTCTAACATTTGATATATTAAAAAACTGATGACTGAACTCCATGCTGATTGTATTTAACTGTTGGAAATATAGCTATTTAGATGTAAAGAGTAGAAGTATTAATAACAGAAATACCACAATTGTTGGTGGTTGTGATGATTGCCAGGAGGGGATCTGGACAAAAATGCAAAGTAAAATGTATTAAATTATCTTCATGTACCACTTCTAAGTGTTTGCCTGGGGTCATACTTTTGTAAATCAATTCTAGATGAAGGCCAGGAGCACTTCATTTACCAGGAAAAAAGCTTTCTTTGGCTGTACCGCTCTGACATGAAAGGACTCATGACTGTCCTAGGATTCATTTGCTTATGGATTCAGTGATATGCCTTGAATTTTTGTGTAGGTATTTTACACTGGCATTGATTTGCAGTTATTTATTTTAATTTACATTCACACTATATCCTTCAGCAAGAAGTTACTACCTACAAATATTATGAATCACCAGGAGTACACTCTTTTAGGAAATGGGAAACAATTCCCAGCAGAATGACGTAGGTTCCTAAGGGATCACTTGAATGTTGAAGGCTTTTGGGGAAAAAAAAAAAAAAAAAAACACCAAACAAACAAACAGCCACTCACACAAAATACCCCAACCAAAAAACCCCACCCCAAACAAACAAACAAAACCCCAAAACAACAACAACAAAACCCAAAAAACCCAAACAAACAAAAAACCCAACACCACATATAATATTCACAACTTACTGCTTTGTTTGATTAAATAACAAATGACATACAGCTGATAGAAAAACATTCCAGGAGCTGAAATTTTAAGTAAACCAATTAGTAGTGTGAGATGTGTGGCAAAACCACAAGAGCAGGTAACATTTACATTTGAGTAAAGAATAACTTCCTTCAGGTGGGAGGTATTAGAAGCAAGGCTTTCCATTCATGTGTTACCAAGACAACTGAACCTGGTATAATTTACGTGGAAGTTATCAAGGTTTATTATACATGCTTGTGCATATTTTATGTTTCCTGCATGTCCTTCAACCAGTTATTTAATAAATCTGTTTCTTTCATCTCTAACTCTTCTCTGCTTTGATTATTATTTCATGGAGTAGTGGAGAGGTCTGTTAAAACCTACCATGTTGTTCAGGCTGGTCTTTAACCAGGTGCTCATAATTCAGGTACAGATCATGCATGATCCTCAGGCAAGCCCTATGTTACTGTGGCGAGCATTTCTTCTAGTCTAAGCTATCACTCCTCAAATGAAACTCAAAAAGCAGTCTCCAAAGCGCAAGACTGGTAGGTTTTTTTATTTGTCTCATACTTTGAGACATCAAATATTATTTATTAGCTTTTATTTATCCTCAAAAGTCAGAAATTTACTTTTAAATTTCATGTTAAAATCTCCAAGTAGTTACACAATCTGAAGAATTGCATCTTCAGAGAAAGATGATGAGGACCACAGGAGCTGTCAACATACTGTTGCTGTATTAAGTGAATGAAGGTAGAGCCAAGAAAGTTATGGGTCACCGAAGATCAAAATCTGAGTCTTTGATCTATTTCTCTTTTCCCAAATAAACTCTTCCTTTAGGAAACCATCCTCACTACAGGTGGACAGCTTTGGGAATTCATGTTGTGAATAAGGTAGCCTCACCACCTGAAACTTTGTGACACATAGTATTTCTGTCCCCCACTGGGTCTGATTCCCAGGGTTTGTTTTGTTTTTCAGGGAACTGTGCAGTACAATCAATGTGGCACTTATCTGTATGAAGAGCAGTACTCAGCTCAGGGCAACAGCAGTGCACAGCAAACACGTTCACTTGGAGAAGTCTCTCACCGTTCTTTGCAAGCCTGAGCAGCAGTGTTCCAGGTGACCCTGTGATTCACTACTAGGAAGTAGCAGCTGCCCTCATGATGACTCCATCCAGAGGGACATTTCTTCATGCCTACTTCCTAACATGAAAGAGGAAAAGGCAAAACAGACTTGTGTTCACAGTGATCTAGGTCTGTGCACTAATACTCAGACTGCAGGCTGGAAGTCTTCCTCCAGAATTCAAATGAAAATCATCTTTGAACTATATGAATAAAGCTACAGCACTGGTTAAAAGATGTAGAGAAATAAAGGTCTTCCAGAGAAGACCTGAGTAGCTTTAAAGTTGACAAGAGGATTCATTTCCAAAAATCACTTTAAGAGACCACATCAATTTGGACAATATTGCTGTCTCTTGCAGCCTGTGTAGTGAATGGAGCACAACAAAATTCAGCACCACATTCTCTGTGGTAGAAGAGAATCGTGTTTCCAGAATGCCAAACTAAGTTAATTTTACCAGCTCCCACTCAGTCTCTCACAGGCTTCATTCACTGACTGTCCTATGTCCATACCCCCACAAATACCACAACATCAGTGCTCATGTGCTTTGGTCCAGCAGCTCCTCCAGGTGAGGGGAAGGAAAGGTAAGCCCAGCCCTCATCATGTCTCTAGAAAGCTTTTTTTGCTGGCAGCAAACCCAAATCTGGACAACCCTTATATTTATTGTACAAGTCAATAGTTGTTACATGACTGAGAGTCACAGTCATTGTAGACTCTCTGTTCTGACTGAGATGCGTGCTTATGGTGATATTTTTACCTTGCTTTGGGAATTCCATAATATCCATGTTATTCCATCACACTGAAATAACTTTTGAGTACTTTCTTCATAATGTAAAAGCCCCTTTAAATCTGGTGTACAGGCCTTTGGAAAAGAGTCAGAGTCCTGGACAGAGGAAATGTTATTTGAACATTTGAAGGAAAGTAATTGCACTAAGCAAACAAGCTACATGAAACGGATTAAGTAGGTCTTGTGTTAAAACTTTATGCCATGCAAACTCTTCAAGGTCTGAGTTGTTATTTTATCTGTGTATTGGTTCAGCTCAGCTTGGAATTGGAGGGATTAGGCTGAAGATCTCAGAGGTGTTAAATTGTTTTGGAAAACAGCATGACTGAAAACAGATGGTGAAAATGCCTGTGAAACAAAAGGTTTCATACCTGATGTCTTGAGCTTGGTTCAGATGCCAATTCTGCATTATCAGCTTGTGGGATTTCTGTCTTCCTAGAGGAGGTGATATTTATCTGTGGTTGTGATTGATTAATTGCAGACAGTTGACCCTTCTTGTTTGCTTTAGCTGTTGAGGTGTCATCCTCTATTTGGAGTGATACCATGCCGTGATACTTCGTTTTACAATACCACACACAAGGAGAACAAGGCAGGGAAAACAAAGGGTCAGCACATACGAGCAACTCCTAAATAAACCAAAACCCAAGCAAACAACCAACCCAAAAATTGTAATACAAATTGTTGCTAAACAAGGAGAAATTACACCAAAGAAAAAGAAAGATACTTGGAAAATTTTGGTCACAATGGATTCATAGAAGTGATAAACCTGTCAAAAATAAACCAAAACAGAATCTGAAAGAAGTCATAGGGACTTGTAAGTAATACTCAGAATACTCTTACTTTGAAAACCACATCAGTTCCATTCCTAAATACAGATGAAGGTTGAACCTGAAAAATGTAGAAGGGCAGAATGAGATGAGCCTGTTCATGCATTGTAGAAACAAAAAGACTGTGTGCAAGATCTAGTAGTAGATCTAGGTTGTCAATCATGCAGAACATATCTTGGGTTTAGTTCTTTCTCTTTCAGAATGGAAACTGATCACCTCTGAAAACAGCCATTAAAAATCATGCATTACCTTTTATGATCACAATAGTAGAGTGTTACTAAACCACCTAACTAAACCAATATAAGTTACGCAAGAAAATCAATGGGGAAGTTCCAAGTAACTGTTCCCTGTGTAAGTTAACAATATTTTTAGCTTTAAAACATCAGGTCCAGATTCACAGCTTCTACCCATATGCCTGGCTGCAGTGACTTCTTTCTTCTAGCTGACCCATAATTTAGACAAGATCACAAGCTGCATATTTGCTGAAGTTACTGGATGCATGTTTCCTCCGCAGTTCTATTTTTCTTCTTCTCTTGCATGTATTGATCTTCAAAATTAGGATCTTTAATATTTTTTTGTTTTCTTTTGGTATTTTTAAATAGCTTTCAGATCTGGCTCAGTGCAAACTCAATTTGTGGTTTTTTCATGGTCAGGTAAGATCACTAAAAAATATGACAACTAAATGAACATATCATGTCTCAATAAATTCACATCACTGCACTACATAAGTGTCTTACTATTCTGCCATTTCCAGTCAGTCTCAGCCTGGTCTTTGACCGATTTGCCAAGCTATGTTCCTGCCGCAACTCCCCTCCATGCACTTTCATCCCTTTGGAAGGAGACAGTGGGATCCCTTCCAAGAGAGCATTGGCAGGCCTTGAAGGTGATGAGGAGCCTGAGGACACTGGAAACAGCATGGCTTTCCCTCTAAAGTTGTGCTTGCTTTGGCCGGAAGAATGGGAATAGCTGCACTGACCTGAAAGCATACAAAATGGCAGATGGTCAGTTCTGACTGCATGAACAGATAACTGGTCATGTTTACATGAGTACCCAAACAGCTTGTCATTAAAACTCGGATGATTCTTTCACTTGATGTGATTGATTTGCTGTTTGTTCAGTCATCCTGTTTGTGGAGTTTGCTGCGATTATGACTGCAACTGCTACCTATGAGTTGCTGGAATGTGTCCAGAGAAGGGCAACAAAGCTGGTGAGAGGTTTGGAGCACAAGCCCTGTGTGGAGAGGCTGAATGATCTAGGATTGCTTAGCCTGGAGAAGAGGAGGCTCAGGGGAGACTTTATTGCTGTCTACAAATACCTGAAGGGAGGTTGTAGCCAGGTGGGGGTTGCTCTCTTCTCCCAGGCAACCAGCACCAGAACAAGAGTACACAGTCTCAAGCTGCACCACGGGAGGTATAGGCTGCATGTTAGGAAGAAGTTCTTCACAGAAAGAGTGGTTGGCCATTGGAATGGGCTAGGCCTGGGCAGACCATTCCAAAGTTTGATAACCCTCTCACTGAAGAGGTATTTACTAATATCCAGCCTAAACCGCACCTGAAACATCTTGAAACCATTTCTTCTAATCCTGTCACTTGTTATCAAGAAGAGGCTGACTCCCTCCTTGCTCTGACCTCCCTTCAGGTAGTTGTAGAGTGTGATAAGGTCTTCCCTTAGCCTCCTATTCACCAGAGTGAACAATTCCAGCTCCCTCAGATGCTCCTTGTAGGTCATGTGCTATTGGCCATTGGATGAGCTGGCCAAGCCACTCTTCATCATTTTCCTCCAGTCCTGGCTGACCGGTGAGGTCCCAGATGACTGGAAACTGGCCAGTGTGATCCCCATCCACAAGAAGGGTTGGATGGAGGAACCCAAAAACTCCAGGCCAGTCAGCCTGACCTCAGTGCCAGGGAAAATGATGGAGCAGATTATCTTGGCAGCAATAACTGCGCACCTGAAGGACAGCCAAGGGCTCAGGTCCAGCCAACATGGATTTAGGAATGGCAGGTCCTGCCTCTCCAACCTGATCTCCTTCTATGATCAGGTGACCCACCTGGTGGATTTGGGGAGGCCTGTGGATGTGGTCTACCTGGACTTCAGCAAGGCCTTTGACACCGTCCCCCACAGCAAACTGCTGGCTAAGCTGTCAGCTTGTGGCTTGGGCAGCAACACTTTGCGCTGGGTTAGGAACTGGCTGGAGGGCCGATCCCAGAGAGTGGTGGTGAATGGTGCCACCTCCAGCTGGAGGCCAGTCAGCAGTGGCGTCCCCAGGGATCAGTGCTGGGCCCCCATCCTCTTTAATATCTTCATTGACAATCTGGATGAGGGCATTGAGACAGTCATCAGCAAATTTGCAGATGACACCAAGTTGGGAGCAGATGTTGGTCAGTTAGAGGGTGGAAGGGCTCTGCAGAGGGACCTTGACCGACTGGACAGATGGGCAGAGTCCAATGGGATGGAATTCAACAAGTCCAAGTGCCGGGTGCTGCACTTTGGCCACAGCAACCCCATGCAGGCTGGGGTCAGAGTGGCTGGAGAGCTCCCAAACAGAGAGGGACCTGGGGGTGCTGGTTGACAGCTGCCTAAACATGAGCCAGCAGTGTGCCCAGGTGGCCAAGAAGGCCAACCGCATCCTGGCCTGCATCAGGAAGAGTGTGGCCAGCAGGAGCAGGGAGGTCATTCTGCCCCTGTACTCTGCATTGTTTAGGCCACACCTTGAGTACTGTGTCCAGTTCTGGGCTCCTCAGTTTAGGATAGACATCAAGACACTTGAATGTGTCCAGAGAAGGGCAACAAGGCTGGTGAGAGGCCTTGAGCACAAGCCCTATGAGGAGAGGCTGAGGGAGCTGGGATTGTTTAGCCTGGAGAAAAGGAGGCTCAGGGAAGACCTCATTGCTCTCTACAACTACCTGAAAGGTGGTTGTAGCCAGGAAGGGGTTGGTCTCTTTTCTCTAGCAACCAGCACCAGAACAAGAGGACACAGTCTCAAGCTGCACCAAGGGAAGTTTAGGCTCGAGGTGAGGAGAAAGTTCTTCACTGAGAGAGTCATGCATCATTGGAATGGACTGCCCAGGGAGGTGGTGGAGTCGCCGTCCCTGGAGGTGTTCAAGAGGGGACTGGACGTGGCACTTGGTGCCATGGTCTAGTCATGAGGTCTGTGGTGACAGGTCGGACTCGATGATCTTTGAGGTCTCTTCCAACCTTGGCAATACTGTGATACTGTAATGGGCTGCCCACGGAGGTGTTTAAGAGGAGACTGGATGAGGCACTTGGTGCCATGGTTTAGTTGATTAGATGGTGTTGCGTGATAGGTTGGACTTGATGATCTTGAAGGTCATTTCCAACCTGGTTAATTCTATTCTATTCTATTCTATTCTATTCTATTCTATTCTATTCTATTCTATATATGTTTTTATACATAATGCATCTGGTCTACCCTCAGATCAAAATGTCAGCCAGGCATCTGCCAAAAGCGCCTCTTTTCGTGCATAAGTTGGGGATTGGAGTGCTGTTTTTTGATCATGGCAAAACAACATTCTGTATCTAATGTTGGTGCCCAGGCAATTTTCTCTTCAGAAATGCAGGACACTATTGTGCCTACAAACCACTTGTGCTGATTAATTCCTGATTACATTATGAATGTTAAAGAGAAAATATATCTGATATTTTAATTTTTTTAATTAAGTCAAATTCATGGCAACATATATTGAAAATATTGTTTCAGTAAGGACCAGGAAAAAAAACCCTCACTCTTCAGGTTTTAGAGGATTCAGGTTTGGGGAGGTGTGTCTGGAAAGCTGTCTAGCAGAAAGAGACCTGGGGGTTCTAATTGACAAGCCACTGAATATGAGCAAGCAGTGTGCCCAGGTGGCTAAGAAAGCCAATGGCATCTTGATTTGTGTTAGAAATGCTGTGTCCAGCAGGAGTAGGTAGGTGATTGTCCCCTTGTATTTGGTGCTGGTTAGGCCACACCTCGAGTATTGTGTTCACTTTTGGCACCCCAATACAAGAGAGATGTGGAGGTGCTGGAGCAAGTGCAGAGGAGGGCAACAAAGCTGATGAAGGGCCTGAAGAATAAATCCTACGAAGAGCGACTGAAGGAGCTGGGGCTGTTTAGTTAGAAAAAAGGAGGCTGAGGGGAGACCTCATTGCTCTCATTGCTGGTCTCTTCTCACAGGTAATTAATGATAGAACAAGAGGGAATGGCCTCAACCTGCAACTGGCTACGTTTAGAATAGACATTAGGAAAGATTTTTTCACAGAAAGAGTGGTCAGGCATTGGAATGTGCTGCCCAGGGAGATGGTTGAGTCACCAACCCTGGATGTGTTTAAAGGTTGTTCAGATGCAGTGTTTGGGGATATGGTTTAGGGGTGAAATTTGTAGAGTAGGTTTGTTGATTGGACTTGGTGATCTTTTCCAATCTGAATATTTCTGTGAGTCTGTGATTCTGTGACTCAGTTGCTTTCATAGCTATTTCTATTTTTCTGCAGTAGCTACTTTTTTTGGTGTGATTTTAGACAAACCACATTTCGTCACTGAAAAATAGGCAGATATAAAAGGCTAAACTGTCACAATCACTGCTGTGTACTGTAATGTTGTGGACTGTGTTAAGTAATAGGAAATGTATTGCTAAGAGCTGGGTTTAGTTGTTAGATTGTTGGGGGGTGTTGAGAAGGAAATTAATTTTTTTCATAGGTGTATAATAGCTGTCAAACTGTGGGGGAAAAAGAGGGGGCAGGGAATTCTAATGGGCCTGAAATAATTTTTTCCTACTTTAATAAGTGAGAACTGGCCTCATGTTGTTATGAGAAGTGGTTTCTTTCCTTGCACCCTTCTCATTTTGTACTTGTTGCTCTCATTTTATACTTGTTTGTACTCCATGCTGTGTTTCCTAGAAGGATGCATATAACTATGTGCACAATAGTTTTGCAAGTGTCAGTCTTGTTTTCTCTAAAAAGAAGTTAAGCATTTTGATCTGAAGGTGAGTGTTAGGAACAACGCATGGCTGAAGATAAGTATCTATTAAACCAAGATTTTCCCATGCTCTTAATGATTAAGATAGAGAGTACCTCCTGTTGAGTCCAAAATTTTCACTACAGCTTTTGTCCGGGTGCCAAGAACAGCATTCACAGGAGAGTTCAGAACTACTTCAAATACTTCATCACCTTCCTGCAATCCATCACAGGAAATTGCTATACTGCATGTCTTGGTTGACATTCCTAACAGAAATAAACATTTTAATTACTCTTTAAGTGCTTTTGAATTAATTGGAATGTCAAAGAAATATACTCATTAACAGGTCTACAGATAGAATGGAATAGCTGGCATATGCTGTTGTACTACTAACTGACTAGACTCCAGCTGCTCTCCCAAAAAAACATTAAGTTCAAATTTGTTCCTGGATGTGACCGGTTTAGGCTGTGCCTTTAAGAGAAGGACACTTTCTGAACACTCTGGCTGAATATTTTGGTATATAAATGAAAACAAGAGATATGCTAATCCAATTTCATTGGTGGAACCCGGCTGTAGGTTCTGGCTTGGTCTTTCAGTCTGGGGGCAGTCGGTCTTCTTCTTCCCCTGTACTGTGAGCTGGCCTGTTTTTCTCTCTGAAGCAACAGCTTGGTACGCAGGAACGATTCTTGCTAACCAGATAAGAGAAAAGTAACTCTTGCATTCGCTTTGAGCTTTAACACAGTTCTCCCCTTTTAATTACCTTCCTTTCTCCTTCTCTCTAACCCTTTTGGGAAAAAGGGGAGGTAGGGAGGGAGAAGGGAGGGATAGGCCGAACCCCCTGGCCGCATGGGGGTTGGGGAAAGGTCTCCTGTATTACATACATTCCTGTATATTTCTGTATATATTGTAAATATTGTATGTTTTTGTACATATTCATTGCATTCCATATCTGCTTGTAAAATACAGCTTTCATCTGCTTCTCCGGCTGAGTTAGCTGTGGAATTCTTTTGTGTGTGTGGGGGAACCTTCCTACTCCACCACACTGGACAACGATGATTCAGTTCAAGTGCACACACTGTAACAAAGCTGCTGTAGATGTGCAAAATGACATTACAGTGTACAGATCTAGGACTTCCCTTGTGGTTGTCAAGAGAAATTTTTTATTATGCTTTTTATATTGAAAACTGTCTTGAACAGTTTTTAAAATACCTGTAAATGAATCAGACTATCTTAGACTGAAGTGCAAAATTTTAGGCAGACTTTATGCTTGAGGACAAAATTTTTACTTGGCTTCTTGCCTTAACTGGGTAACTTCAGACTTGCATTATGGGAATGAGAAAAGATCACTCAGAAATAAAGTACTCAGCTGATTATTACCAGAAAGACTACACAGTTTGTTCAGGAAAAGACAGGGGCAGCAGGACGGAAACATATTTCAACATACACATTGCTGTCAACAAAATCAGTGCTGACATTTGCAATGACCACAAAGATACATGTGCAATAGTGTCAAAAGAAAATCTCTACATCCTTATGACACCTTATGACCTCTATTTCCTTGTGCCTTTCCAGTATGAATCCCTGTAGCTAAGAGGAGCTGTCAGTACAAACAGGCCCATAAACCTGGATAGGTTCTCCTCCTGCTCCTTTATATTACAATTTATTGAGTGCAGTCTAATATGCCAATCAGTCCAGCTGAGTAGCATAGTTGAGGTTTGGTTTTGAAACAAACCTATCAGCCTTACTAAATAATTTATAAATACGACTAATTAATAAGTAACAAATATCTTGAATTTAGAACCAAGAAACTGATAGTCTGAGTGTAAAAATCTGGATGTTTAGCCTAAGTGAAGGATGTTTGAAGGGTGACCCAAAAAAAGACTGTGAGGCAGCTCAGATGGCTTAACTGAGAAGATAACCACAAAAGGGGAACACTGCATCTCTCCTGTCTGTGTTCAGAGACAGTTTTCATATGTCTTACCACCACAGACAGACAGAATAGCAGTAACACCAAACTGGCTCATGCTTGGAGAACCTACATGAACCAGCAGAGAAGGAAAATTCTTGTGAAGCACTATTTACACTAATCTCTCACATCTTTCTTCCATCTTCTAGTTTAAAACTGAAAAATAAAAAGCTTAAGCCCGAAAGTAAAAATCCCCAGGCTTGGCTGAACTGACTTAACATGTTTAGCATATCTGCTTTTCAAATGCAAGTAAGAGCTTGGATTAATTTTTACCGTCAAATACAAGCCACTTGTTTCAGCCCTTCACAGGTGTGTTGGAGTAGGAAGGTTCCCCCCCACACACAAAAAGAATTCCACAGCTAACTCAGCCGGAGAAGCAGATGAAAGCTGTATTTTACAAGCAGATATGGAATGCAATGAATATGTACAAAAATATACAATATTTACAATATGTACAGAAGTATACAGCAAAGTATGTAATATAGGAAACCTTTCCCCAACCCCCCTGCGGCCAGGGGGTTCAGCCTGCCCCTCCCTTCTCCCTCCCTACCTCCCCTTTTTCCCAAAAGGGTTAGAGAGAAAGAGAAAGGAAGGTAATTAAAAGGGTGAAAACTTGTTAAAGCTCAAAGCGGATGCAAAAGTTAGTTTTCTCTTATCTGGTTAGCAAGAATCGTAGAGAGAAACGAGCCAGCTCACAGTACAGGGGGAAGAAGAAGACGACTGACTGCTCCCCCGACTGAAAGACTAAACAAAAACCTACAGCCGGGTTCCACCAATGAAATTGAATTAGCATATCGTTGTTTTCATTTACATACCAAAATATTCGGCCAGAGTGTTCAGAAAGTGTCTCTTTCTTAAAGGCACAGCCTAAACCGGTCACAACAGGTCACCTATTTTGTCTGCTCTGTAGTCGCCATAACTTTTAGCCACTGAAATCTTACTGCTCACAGTCTCAGAATAATCTCTGCTGGCATAGCAGGCAATACCCTGGGAGGCCTGTGTGGATCCCATTTTCTAAACTCATAAATCCCAACTATGGCAGCAGGATGTGTTAAAACCAAAACAAACCAAAGAAAAAACAAACTAAAAAACACAGATTTGCACATGCATAGGAAATTATTGTGACAGCAAATAGATTTTCATTACTAAATATTATATTTATATGGTCAAACACAAGTTTTTGAAGTGAACCTGAATTTCTGAATAGTACATTGTTAAAATTTCACCTGGATTGTTTCTTCCTTAGGCCCAGGAAGATAGAATAGAAGAATAGAATAGAATAGAATAGAATAGAATAGAATAGAATAGAATAGAATAGAATAGAATAGAATAGAATAGAATTACCAAGGTTGGAAGAGACCTTGAAGATCATCGAGTCCAACCTGCACAATAATAATGAATTATACAGAACAGAGGAAACATTTTTTTTAGTGTCTTCAGTATTTGTTTTCACTATTGATTCTTCCCCAGGAAAAAAAGTCAGGCTCCTTTTGATAATACAGTCACTACCATTTTGTGACATTTACAGCCTCGGTCAAGGTCAGAGCACTCTTATGATTATAGTGCAAGCAGAGATCACGTGTGACAACTTGCAGGTTCTTTTGCAGCTTTCTGGTCATGAATACATTGCATAACTCCAGTTGCATTCATTTTTGTCTAAATTTGTCCAGCACCCTTTACCAGTTATGCCTTAAATCTTTAAAGCACCTTACAGCTCATCTTAGGGCAAGTCTCCTCCAATCTAGCTATAGGGAGATTAGGAGGTATCATTTCCTCATTTCTGATATTTTAGCTGATGTAAGGGACCAGACGCCATCTCAACCTAAGTACTAAGCATGCTAATTCACAAAGGAAACCCACTGCACTCCAGAAAAATGAACCCAAGTCTGTAAACCCTATTCAGCTTCTCTAGCAACAGGTAGATAATAGGTTTCACTGTCAAAAATGAGTTTACACTTTCAAAATCAGTGAATTAATTTTAACATTATTCAGTGTGCTGGTTCATACCTGGGTCAAACTGAACAAGCTTGGAGGAGTCACTGTAAAGTCCTTTCCAATAACAGCAGATATTTCATTGACCTAATGAGAAATCAAACAGTAAATGCCATGCTGTGATCTATTTTACCCCAAATCACTGCATTCTGTTGCATGCTGAAGCTCCTGTGTGCCTCTCCATAAAGTCTCTAAAAGATACGTCAACCCATGTATGTGCTTAGTCTGAAGGAAAAAAAAAAAAAGGGGGGGGAAAAAAAGGATAAATTTCTAAAGAACTAATTTTGTGATGTGCAACTGTCATTCTGTCCTTGCCAATGGTTTCAAATTCATAATAAAAGAAATATTTTTCCTGAGAAATTACAAAGGAACTTTTATTATTTTTCCAGTAAAGGGAGCTGGTAAAACTCAAAAATTTCCATTTTACAAGGGAAGGTAACATTCATGAAGGCAAGCTTCACTAAATACATTTTACAAAATCATAACCTGCAGCTTTCAGTCTAATTTTTTTTTATATAAGACAGACACTATTGCTGAAGACATAAGAGGTTCCTTAGGCTTTTTGTAGGCTGATGACAGTGGCAGTAGAAATGGGGGCAGATAACATGGCTGTGGAGTTGAAGCTTCACGGCTCATCCAGCCTGAGCAAGAAAACAAAAAGTCTCAAGGATCCTGGTTGCTCAAAGCTTGGACTGGCAATCCTGGAAACCCAACTTCTGTGCTTAGTGCATAAGAACACTGCCTGCTCTGTCTCCAGAGGTCATCAAAACTGCAACACTGCTCAAAAACATTCTAGTTTCAGTTAATGAACATTAATACTTAAAACTCAGAAAGTTTTGTCAGATATTTTTCAACCATCTCTATTAGCAAGGACAATGTCCTGGCAGTTTGGTTTGAATTGCACAGCCTATTTGATGAGATACCTCCTAAGACTAAGGAAGAAATTTATGAGCTCCACTAATTATTAAGTTTCTGCTTAGAGGCTTGCCCTCTTAGCTTTACCTTCACAGTAACAAAGGCAGACTCTGCAGAGTGTCCTGCCCTGGTGATGTTCAGAAACACCCTTCCCATGCTCTCACACACTTCGTATTCAGTCTGTTGCATTTCAATCCGAGACCACTGGAGCTCCAGCCTGCGGTAGAAGAGAGAAAGCCCCGGTGGAGCAAAGCCACCTCCCCGGCTGCCACCACCCTCTGCTCTCCTGAGGTTCAGTGATGAGGCACTGCGCTCCTGACTGCTGATTTAACCAGTACACATACTGAGTCTTTGTTTCCAAATCAACATAGTTGTGTGATTTTACTGATTAGGAAGAGGGAGAGGTGCTTAATACATCTTCTGGTCGAGCCCTGGTCTACACCAAACCACGCCTAAACCAGGGGAGTTCTGCAGCAACTTTGAGAAGACCAGAGTTTGTCCGTAACACCAAACAGGCCAAGACAAGCTATTACTCTTCCCTTTAACCCTCTCGTTTTTGTTTCACTTTCCAGTATTTTCTCTTTAATACCCTGCTTTCTTACCAACGTCCTTCATCTGCCCTCTAACTTTCCTCCTCACCACGTGATCCAGGGTTTCACCACCTCTGTGCAACCTCTCCCTCCACACTCCTTATTTTAATACTCTTGCTTACTTCTCTTTTTGGCTACAGAAGTGGTAGAGTCCAGGTATCTTATACACTGAATTTTAGAACTGTTTGTAGGGAATGTGACCAAACCTCAGAGGACTGCATGCTGCACAGGGTAGCAAATAAAGATCTCACATTTTTTAAGGCTGTGATAAAAATTAGAGTCAAGAGTAAAATTAGTGAGAGTCAAAAGTAGAATGAAAAAGAGAAGGAAAATGAGCTGTCCTACTTAAAAGACATTTTGAACTGTTCTAAGATAAACTTATAGAACTTTCAGGGTACACTAACACCAGTGGAAGTTTTTTTCTGTCCTCCTATATCCTCTGATGCTCATTTTGTGGGCAACTAATTTAGAAGCTGATCTGCTTTATTTTTGCTAAGTAGTTCAGCAGCATTCAGATAAAAACTGGGCTGCAAAACAAACTTGTATTTTGAACAAGTGACTATCAGGTGATAATTTTTAAAAAATAATAATAAATAATTCAAACCCTCAAAAGCTTTTACTAAAAATACCATTTTTTTCCTTATAAATAAAATTCCCCTTAATTCTGAGGTCCAGTGGAGCTAACAGATAAATTCTACTTCCCTGAAAATCCTATTTTCCATACAAAAAATGTGTTCTCTTTGCTCTGTTTTTAAAGCTACGTTATGCTATTTATATAAAAGAAGCCACACTTTCCCATGTGGAGTGGCAGGGTTTTAATGGTGGTTTTAATGGTGTACCTTTGTTCCAGTACACTGCAGCTGGGAAGTGTTCAGGGGACATCTCTTTGTGCATGGGGACATCTTTTGGCACAGTGCATAAGTGCTGAAACCCGTATCTGTCTGTGCTCAGTCCCTATCATCTCTGCATCTCTGTACGACACTGCTCTGCAGAGGAACCTGGCTCTTGGAGCCAGCTTGCCACTGTTTTTCCCCCACCATGAGTCCTGCTGTATCCATAACCAGTTTAGCCCAGGAAAATAGCATTGGCTATAGCACTGGCCATTTTCCTCATTTGCTTGTGGTTAAATAAATTGGTTGAAGATTCAGCTCTGTTTTCAGAAATAAAGATAATTGTTGCCCCTGCTATAGAAGTACTCGTACTTTTGGCCATTATCATCAAAGCACAGTTCAGATGATGGCCCAGTCTATCAGTACATAATCCAGATGGCTCAGTACATGACACTTACACGTCACAAGGAAACTTGAATAATGTGCCTAATATAAGTTTTGGCAGTGGATGACAAAAAAGTTCATGTATGCTCTCCAGCTTATTTCAGTGCTTTTTTGTAGAAACATAGTTCCCATGGCCTTTACTGATTGAAGGCATCCCCTCCATCTCTATCTCAAGTTTGTGGAAAAAAAAAAAAAAATTCAGCATCATGTTGAGTCATTTCCAGCTGCTGGACCATCAGCCCTGTACTTCGGCACCCTGAATGTCAGATTCCCAAATGCCCAACTGCCAGTTAGAGAGTTAGAGAAAACTTCATTAAATTTTCCTCTGAGGCCCTGGAGGCCTATGAGAACTGTGCCCAAATCTAACCTATAGCTTGCCCTTTGCATGTTATTCCCTGAGGGGAATAAAAACCATGTCTATCTTCACAAAAGAAATGGCAGTTTGAATTACAGTTGTGTTCACATCTCTGTGGCTTGAAGCTCAGCACAGGTATATTTGCCCTTGGGCACGGAGCTCACAATGCACTGCAGTAATGCTACCTTTGGGGCATCGCAGCATTTCCACTGGCATCTGTGACCTGAAACTCCAAGGTGTCCGAGTTCACTTCCTGCAATGGATTGATGACATAAAGTATGATTTTGTTGTTTAAATCCTTCTGGCTAAATGTTTCCTGAATAAGTCCACCTGAGAAAGAAGAGAAACATTCAGGTAGATTAAAAATCTTACTAAGAGCCACATATAGATTGTTTGAAAATTTTGGTTTGTTGAACACTTAGAAAATCTGAACTTACAGAAACTTGGGTTTATAGCTAAACAGCCATATCTCAGCTCATTATAAGCCTATCCAGTTTCTTGACATGTTTATCTAGGTCATTTTTTTTTCTTGGCAGAAACAAAAAATAATTTCTCAATGGCCTCTCAATGGCAGCTATTAATAATCATCTCAAAGTTTTGGGGGTTCATGATGAACATGAGACTCAAGTTTTAGTGTAAAATCTTTCTTACTACATTCACACCTTGCCCAAAGTTTGCTAAGAAACGTTGGTTTCGTCTTACAAGCAAATATTCACAGGATAGGATTTGGGATCTGGGGTAGTATGTCCCAAAATACAGAGATTATAGAAGACAGCACCTGTTGTTACATTTTCCAGGTAGCCATAATGAGGACCTTGTAAAATCTTAAAAATTATCTTGTCATCTTCTGTATTGGGGTCAGATGCCTTCAGAGACCTGGCAGTAATATAGATCCCATAATTGCCATTCTTCAGCAGTTCCACATCAGAAAAACAATGGAGATGAATAATTTTTGGTGCCGTTTTTTCCAAATGATCCACCTAAATCAAAGTCAGAGAAACATATATTCATTTTACAGCATCGGGGTATTCTCTGTCCTACTTTTGCCCAAAGCACCGTAGCCTGCTCAAGGTGGCAAAGCCACTTTGACTCACAGTCTGCTCTAGAAAAAAAAATCTGATCTCCAGTTGATTACTGCTTCTCATGCGAGGTTTCCAGGCCCAGACTGCCCAGGTGCTTGCTGCACATAGCAGTATACAGCACACTGAGGAGGGCAACACCAAATCTTTGTGCCCCCACCCATCGTGATACACACACACTCCCCCATGGTCCTATTGTTATGGTTTTTTTTCCTTTGTCTTTTTTTTGTCTTTTTTTCCCCTTTTATGAAGCAAAAATTCCAGTAAAGTTTTACAATAGTAACCATATAAACCTAAGGATTGTGACAATCACATCGGTAGACCTGTCCAGTGTTTCTCCTCAAATCTGTGCTGTCCTTCACAACTTCCAATGACTTGTCTAGCACTCCACAACAGTTGTTGCTGCTGCCCATATCTATCTTCTGCTGAAATGACAATCCTTGCTCAACGTGTAACTTTAAATTTGGTCATTGGGATAGGTTAGAAGCCTCTTCACTATATCAATGTTTTGATACATACAGAATTTTAACATAAAAAGCAAACGGCCTGCTCTGCGTATTGAAATATGTCAGATAGACACATATAATAAATGACAACAGAGGCGTCTGAGTCTGTGTCACGAGAGGAACTTGAAAATTAGAGAAATGAGAAGTGAACAGAAAGGAAGGAAGAAGCAGAGCATACATCTTACAAAGGCTCTAAGAAGGAAGGCAAGTTGTCCAATTGTGGGAGCAAAGTGGCTGTAATTGAAGATTATTGTGACATGAAGATCAGCAGTCATCCTACTATCCCTCACATGCAGATCAATGGTGCAGATACCCAGTGGGAAAGCAGAGCAGGAGAAAGTCCATTCCTCCCCATGGCTGGGCTCGACTTTAGGGTTTGAGATTTGTATGTAAACTAGAAATATATTTACTTCTATTTATGTAAGCAGTTATGTCTTTCTTCTCTTAAATACGGTCTCTCTCTTTGCCCATGTAAAATCCAGTGCCTGAATAATGCATTGTGGCAGGTAGTTAGTGCTCCAGGTTAATTATTCATAGAACACAGAAAGCAAACATTTTAGATTATAAATACCTTAATTAAATCACAGACTGCAGCAATTACCATTTCTCTTTAAAATTACTATATTTTCCACCTTTTCATGGTATGTGTCTCTTTTAAACAAGCCTGTGGTCACACTTGCCTGAATGGTGAATGCTACTGGCAGGATCTGCACCCTCCCATTCACGATGAAGCCTTGATTCATCCTGTCTGTTGCAACAAATGTAAATCTGTCAGTCTGGGAACTCCCACCTCCATGCTTGTATGCAATATTCCTGTTGTCCACATCTTGCTGGGTGAAATTGTACTGCAATAGCACAGCCCCTTGAAAATAGAGATGACCATATTGGGGCAACTGAGCCAAGAGGAAGGTAAGATTTTCTTTGCCCGTGTCTGGATCTGAAAGCTGCAGGACATCAGGAGAAAGGAGTACCATAGCGCCTTCTACTATTCTTAACCCCATGTTCCTAGATAATGTGGGCAAAGCTTGGTCAATTGCCTCGAAGAAGATCATGAATGTCCCGTGCTTAGTCCTCTGTCCATTGCTGATGATGTATCTGACAAAGAGAGGCAAGGTAGTCTTCAACATGTGTTCTTGATTCACCATGTACTGAAATGAAATGACAATATATACCTTTACTACAGGACTTGCCTGTGCTGATACTGTGAAAGTAGTAGAGCTGGTCTAAGCTAAAAAGCAGACAGTGAGTGGAGTGGATGTATAATTCAAAAGCATGAAAGCTGATGGCTAGGTATAAGGCAAAATTTGCAATGCATCTGCAGGAATCTGAGTATAAGCCAGAGGAAGAGCTTTGAGGATGTACCCCTCCATCATAACAGGGCTGGTCTAATCTTCTACTGCAGATCCTGAAGCAGAGCTAAAATGGTGGTCTGGCTGGAGATTTTGTTGCATCCTCTGTCACACATTTTACACATCCTTAAGTATATCTTCACTGGCAACTGCCAGTGGATGTGCTGGGGTTTTCTACAGCTTACAGAAACAGATACATAACATGCATGATCTGCCTGGACAATGCTTTTTTTTCTGTTTACTCATTCAAGCCTTTTGAACTCCAAAGTTTCAAAACTCTCTAAAAAAGCAAGCTTGAAAAGATCCATCCTCATCTCACTGTACAGGTTTGTTTAGGCAGTGAATGTATCTGTAAATTTCTGTGTATTTGGAGGAACCAATTTATGCTTGTGTACAAAATTTAATTAAGGTTTCTCTGAAATATCAAGATTCTGTGAGAGATACTGTGCAGAACTATAAAAGTCACTAGGGTAATTAAAAAATTCTAAATAGCCATACTGTGTATTTTTTCAAAGAATCAGGTCTGCAAAGTTCTTATTCCATGCTGGGAATTTATTTTAACAGGAAGCATAGTTTCTTACAGTTCTCTCACAAGCAATGTTCTACCACTAGATATAGTAAGAATTTGATTAGGCTCTACAGTTGCTTAAACAGGAGAAAGACAAAGGTGCTCAAGGCTGGAGAGAAAATCTGTTGGAAGCCTACCAGTTGTATGTGGGCTTTTGTCACACAAGTGACAGCATGCTCTGCAGAAATTTATTAACAAATTTAGTTGTGGATAAAAACAAAGATAAAAGCAACCTTGAAGCCTTCAAAATTAATCCTACCTTTCATTGTTAAGATTATCACTTAAGTATTTTTTCTGAAACCAATTACATTGTACACTGTCATGCCTGTAACAAAAACTTCTGCAGGTGTATGAATGTAAACATTATTTTGAAAGTGTCTCATGATCCTTCATGTCTAATCACTATGTCACTATGACCTTTCATATTGCAGAATAGAATCACATAGAATCATAGAATTGTTAGGGTTGGAAGGAATCTCAAGGATCTTCTAGTTCCAACCCCCCTGCCATGGACAGGGTCACCTCACACTAGATCAGGTTACTCAGAGCCACATTCAGCCTGGCCTTAAAAGCCTCCAGGGATGGGGCTTCTACCACCTCTCTGGAAAAGCTGTTCCAGTGTCTCACCACCCTCATGGTGAAGAATTTCTTCCTAACATCCAATCTGAATCTACCCACTTCTAGGTTTTATTCCATTCCCCTCAGTTGTGTCATTACCTGACACCATAAAAAGTCCCTCACCAGCTTTCCTGTAGTTATACAGTTACAGTTATGCAGTTAATCTTCTATGGGACAGTATCTCTGGACAGTTGTTTCAGACAATATGAGGGCCAGCATCTCTGACTCTTTCCACCTAGCATACTTTTTACCATAAATAAATAAATGGGAACTGGTTAACATTTATGTTCCATGCCTCCTCTTTCTCTCTTGACTGAAGACCTCAAAGAAGTATTTAAGCAGTTGGAGTCAGAACCTGGCTTACTGTTGCATGCCTCAAATGTAAGTGACCTTCAGTAGGTCATAAAGTAGCTTACTGTGTAACACAAACTGTCCAACTGTGTAATACTCCTTGCTGCCTTCACCAATGCTGGATGACTAGGGTTTGATCAACTTGTTTCATGGCAGTGTTCCATGAAACAGATGGGAATGAGCATAAGCAGACCAGAGACCATATAGCAGTTAGAAATACGTTTACTGAGGACAGTATTCCCATCTGGGAACCTAGAGACATCTGTCTGCGCTGACCTAATGCTATTGTGCCAGTGGTAAAAGGGTTTTACTTTAGTAATCTAGCTGAAATCAAGTACAGAACTGGAATGATAATGATAAATACTATGTGAAGGAGGAAAATAAGGCAAAACACATTCAGTCAAGATCTGAACCATCTCTCAAAAAGTCTGGAAGATTGTAGCAAAAGTAAGTTTCGTCTGGTTCTTTTGATAGACATAAGCTCCATTGAGTGATGTTTAAAAAATATTTTAAGTGAAAGATTTAGATCACTTCAGTGCAATGCAACTGAAGATTCATCCAGTCTTCTACAGAATACCAGACTCTTTTTTTTCTTTTTTAATACATCAGTCTGAAATTTATGATGCAGAAGTTGTACACCACTTCATTTCACAGGTGAGGAAGCTGCCTGTGTCCAAGAGATCCCTTTTTTCTATATTTTAGGAAATTTGGGTTGTTTCTGGTTTATGGCTGCTTCATCTTTTCCTTAGGAATGGAGAGCACTCTGCTAAAATTTAGGGGACAACGCTCAGGCACAGTTAGGAAGACATGTTGCATGGTTTGATTTCACCATTACCAGCATTTCATGCTTTCTGCAGTTTGATGGCAACAGAGTTGGCTGTAGGACCTACCATCTGTCCTGGCATTTAAAAAATAAAGATGGAATCATAAATAGTGCCAGCTCATTACAAAATCAAGCCGGCATGTCAAAATGGAGGACATTAGCATGTTCTTTTTAGTATCCTGCTGCCAGCATCTGATGTCAAGTTGCTAATCACTTGAAATCATCTGTCCAAAGAAGCACTGCCAAATCTTTCTTCCAGGCCAGCATCGGCAAACAATACAGATGAATTTATATCTGAAGGAAATACTTCAGTGGAAGTAAGAATTTGAACAGTTAATCCCCTCTCATAATTACCCATATAATTAATGTAACCATTCCTTGTTGAAATAATACTAATATTCTGCCACAATATCTATATGCATACAGAAACCAAATTCATTTCCAAATTATAACATCAAGGAACACCAATTATTGTTTTCAAATGTGTTTGACTATCAATATTTATTAAAGCATCATAACCCTACTTTTACAAGGCTGACTTTCTAGTTTGGTTCTTCACCAGTGGCCTAAACAGAAGACATTTGGTTTATCCACATGCCGAGTTTCTCTAGAATTGTTTGGTCTGTTTCATATTGTGACACAGAGTACTGAGGCACTCCTACAATATCCAGCCTAGGGCTGACATGACTACAAGCTACTACTTGTCTAAGCTGCTTCTAGTCTTGGCCACGTCGTTTCTCAACTGAGAAATCTACACCCAGAGAATACTTGTTCACTTTTACTGCTACAACTATAAGTGGACCAGACAAAACTAGAATCTCCACCACATTTAATTTAGTGGAAGGGAAAGTTTAAAATGTCTCAACCGAGGAAAGTACCAAAATAACTTTTAGCTTAACTTTCGATATCTCACTTGACCTGCACTGGTGTCATAGAGTGGTTTATTTTATGCCTCCATGTACCACTGGCTTGACAGAATCACAGAATGCTAGGGATTAGAAGGGACCTTTAAAAATCAGCTAATGCAACCCCCTGCCAGAGCAGAATCACCTAGAGTAGGTCACACAGGACTGCATCCAGGTGGGTTTTCAGTGTCTTCAGAGAAGGAGACTGCCTCTGGGCAGCCTGTTCCAGTGTTCTGTTACTCACACAGTGAAAAAAAATTTCTTACGTTTGTGTGGAACCTCCTGTGCTCCATCTTGCACCTATTGCCCCTTGTTCTGTCATTCAACGTCACTGAGGAGAGCCTGGCTTCATCCTCCTGACAGACACCCTTTGCATGTTTATAAATATTAATGAGGTGACCTCTTAGTCTCCTCTTTTCCAAGCTTTACCTTTTCCTCATAAGGTAATTGTTCCACTCCTTTAATCATCTTTGTGGCTCTATGCTGGACTCTTTCAAGCAGTTCCCTGTCCTTCTTCAACAGGGGGCCCCAGAGCTGGACACACTATTCCATATGTAACCTCACCAGAGCAGAGTGGAGGGCAAGGAGAACCTCTTTTGACTTACTAACTACACCCCTTCTAGTACACCCCAGAATGGCATTGGCCTTCTTGGCCACAAGAGCACATTGCTGGCTCTTGATCATTCTTCTGACTGTCAGGACACTGGGTTGTTCTTTCCAAGATGCAAGACTCTACGCTTGCCCTTGTTGAATTTAGTTAAATACATCCCCACCCAACTCTCCAACCTGTCCAGGTCTCACTGAATGGCAGCACAACCTTCAGGTGTGTCAGCCATTCCTCCCAATTTTTTGTCATCAGCAAACTTGCTGACAGTGCTCTCTGTTCTCTCATCCAGGTCGTTGATGAATATATTGAATAGTACTGGTCTCAGCACTGACCCTTGAGGGACTCCACTGGATAGCGGCCTCCAATTAGACTCTGTCCCATTGACTACTACTCTCTGACTTCTTTTCTTCAACCAGTTCTCAATCCACTTCACTACCCAAGCATCCAGACCACACTTCCTCAGTTTAGCTGCAAGGATGCTGTGGCAGACAGCATCAAATTTTGTCCTGAGATCAAGATAAACCACATCCCCTGCTCTACTATCATCTGTCCACCTGTTATGTCCTCATAAAAGGCTATCAGGTTGGTCAAACATGACTTCCCCTTGGTAAAACCATGTTGATTGCTCCTAATGACCCTTTTATCCTTGATATGCCCAGAAACAGCGCCAGGAGTAAGTTGTTCCATCACCTTTCCAGGGATGAAGTTGAGGCTGACCTGTTACCGGGTTCCTCCTTCTTGCAGTTTTTGAAGGCTGGAGTGACATTTGCTTTCCTCCAGTCCTCAGGCACCTAGCCTGTTCCCACGACTTACCAAAGGTGAGGGAGAGTAGCCTAGCAATGACTTGTACGAGCTCACTCAGCACCCATGGGTGCATCCCATCAGGACCCATGAATTTATGGATGCCCAAATTGCTTAACTAATCCCTAACCTAGTCCTCATCAATCAAGGCCTGTTCTAAGGCTTCTCAAATAGAATGATGTTACATGCTCTTGAATGTTCATCATGCATCATAGAAGATGCCATGAATCTGTTCATAAAAGAGTGTAAAAACATGTATTTTCTGAATTGAAGCTCTTAAGAGCTGAATCTTCCCTTTTTCTTAACCATAAACAAACAAAAAAGAAATAAAAAATAAAAGCTTTTATTTTAGTGTGGAAAAGTGGAATTCACTTTCTGTCAAAATCTGTTCTCAGAAGAAATTGACAATTCTAGCAAGAAGTTAGTGTTCTTTCTTTAGAAACCTTTTCCTTATCTCTGAGGTTTGTAGTTTTTTCCTGATTTTGCTGACATTTACAAAACCATCCTGCAGACTTTGACCAACAATACACCTACTCCGTCTTTACCTGATGACAATTCATTACATCATTCAGCTCTGTAAGCAGGGGAGGCAGTTCATTTAAGAACAAAATAAGGAGGTCTTCAACTTAGGAGTGCACCTAGTCTAAGCTGGTTAAAGAGGAAGCTTCAGAACCATGTGAATGCAAACTTGAATATCATTAGGCTGCTAAACTGTGCCTATAGGTAACCAGGTTTACTCCCCAAATCCAGTTATCTACATGAATTTTTGAGCTATTGTGTTGTCAGAATAGATAAGTAGATTGTTTTTCCATTTGTTCAAGACCTACTTATAGGTTCAAAAATCCTGTAATTGGATGAATATAATAAGTAAGAGCACACAAGAAAGCAGTTATTTAATACCTGGATAGACCAGTTTTACCACATCCATCTGCAGCTAGAAACCAAAGGAAAATTCTACAAAGTCGTTTTTATTACTTCTGCTCCAATTAAACCTTAATGACTGTGTATGTTTGGGTGCTGTAATTGTATTAAAGCTAGTACCATTGAGTCAGTGGGGTTCTGGCTACAGTTTCAGCATCAGAAAAAGTAATTGTTACCAAAGAAGTCACACTCATGTGTTTTATAGTACCTTTTAATATACAAATAGAGAGAACTCCCTCAGACCTTCCACCTCTTTTTAATACTTTGTTGAGGAGTTTTTTGGTGTGTTTCATGCTATGTGTTTGGTCTGGGGTTTTTGTTTTATGTTGTTGCTGTTGTTTGTTTTTAAAATTTCCAGTGAAAAGGGGAAGGAAAGGGAAAAGTTTAGGGGTTGGGGTGTTATGCCTTACCTGAATGTGTCTTCAAGAATGACTGCCTTTGTGTTGTGAACATAACAGACTGTATGTCTTGCTACATCCATTTGACTGAAGGTTGTAATGGGGGTGCCAGGGTAACTGACATACTCTATTTGTCCATACAGGGGTGGGGAGGTTATCACATACAGGAGCTCCTCAGGCTTGTCAGTACCGTCAAGTGCAAGGAGGACATCATTTGTAATGCAGCCTTGTCCCCCTTTCCGCACTCTAAGGGGTTTTGTGAAAACAGCAATGTCTCCTGCAGGATAGTTGAAACAATACTAAAATAGTAATTTTGAATTGTTAAGTTGATCTCATGCATTGTTTAGCCACATGCAAGTCACCAGTAGTAGAAAAATCATAGGACCGTAGGGCTGTAGAGAAATTCATGCTGGAAGGGACTTTAGGCTATTTTCTAGTCCAACCTTCTGCTCAAAGCAGGGCCAACCATGAAATTAGCCATAACCAGGTTGCACAGGGCTTTATCCCATCAGGGCTTTAAAAACTGCCAAGGATGGAGACAGCACAACCTCTCTGAACCCTTGGTCCAAATTTGCAATGTGCAGAGAGACTTGTCCAGGGCCTATATAGTGCTTAGGGAAGTATCACAACATATACTCAGGTCATCTATGTTTCACGATCACTGTAAAATGACAAGTCTGGTAGATATTTACCCTTTTCCATGTCTTTGATATTTATGTAGAAATCTGAAGCTGGTGATCTGTTGTTCCCATCCCACAGATAAAATGTGAAGCTGTCTTGGTTCTTGGATCCAATAGCTCCTGTATGGACATATCTCACAAGGTTCATATCCAGTTCTTCCTGAGTGCACTTCATTCCAGTTTGAAGAATTATCCAGCCTTGGCCTACCTAGAAAGAATAAATATCCTTCATTAAGCAGTTTCTCATGCATCCTCTCTAGTTAATTCTTTTTTTATGCAGTTATGCAGACTGTTAGAGGCAGCAACCTGTATTCCCTTCCAATCTATAGACTCTTTTCTCATAGTATGTTTTGAAGGGCAGCAAGTAACAGGAGTTGTTCCCAAACAGCTGTAAGGCTGCTGGAGAGGATGCATAAATATTATAAATAAAATAGAATACATGGAGTGTAGCCACTTTAATTCTTAGAAATACATTTCTGTACACTTCTCAACAAGACACCAACAGGATGAAAATGAAATGGTTGCTGACCCAACTTATGTTTTCTATTTCTTAATTTCACAAACCTACTCTTGGTTCTATCCAAAACCACACCTAAAAGCATTTCAGAAATGAACCTATGGGGAACTTGAGGGAAGAACAAAAAGTTAGACCTTCAGATGTCCTTTGATGGAAAATTGTAAGTTGCCCAATAAAAATATTATGCTTTTCTGAAGACAGCATATTACTCCATATTGGACTTATCTGTGTATTTTATATTTAGCCTGCAGTAATGGTGTAACTAACTTAGGGGCAAAGGTTATTGAAAATAGAGAGCTCAAAACCACATGGGTACACTGCATGTCAGCTCTAACCGGTAGCTATTTTTCACCCCAATGTGTGGAACCCTTTAATTCAGAAGTCTCATGTAATCCAGACTCTTACAGGGATCCAGAATCAAAGTAATTTCCATGTCTTAGATTTATTTTTTTTTAAAACATTATATATGTATGGAACTAAAAGGAGGCAATTTTTTTTCTATCCTCCTTCTTGCACTTATCTTTGTTCAATAGACTGTCATCTTTCCTTCCATTTCTCATCTTCTTTTCTGTCTTGCCTCAATATATTCTTTACATCTTCTTCCTTTTTTTTTTTTTCTTTCCTTTTCTCCCTTTTCTTTTTATTTGTTACTCACTCTTTCACACCCATGTCCCTCCATTCTTTCTGAATCCTGAAGTAACTGGAAATAATGGCTTCCTTGTCACCATTTTTTTTTTTTGGTTTTGATTTGGTTTGGGTTTTGGCTCAAAGACTTCCCCTCCACACCTTCCCCACTTTGATACTTGATTTCCCCCCTCCACGACTTGATATCCCTAGCATTTCTCTCTATTGTTGCCTCACATGAGCTCATATGCTTTTCACCCTCCCTCTCTTATTGAGGAGCTGGCCCTTAGTGTCAACACTAAAGGCCAGAGAGAGCATCATTGTTTTGTTCAAACACTCTTTCAACAACTGAACTGGCCCCAGTCATCTTACTTCAAAACATGACAGACATTTAGTAGAAAAGGAAGATGAATGTCTTTCTGCTTTAAAGAGTTATTTGTGTACCTGCTTTTTGTTGAAGAACAAAGACTAACCTTAAGCTGAAGCTGACCATTTTCTGGAAGCCTTTCAAATAAGTAGTAAATTCTCTCCCTGGGGGTATCTTTATCTTCTGCTGACAGAACAGCACTAGAAATTATTCGAGCTTCACCCATGTTCACCTCTATATCAACCTTCCTGCAAAAATTAGAGGTCATGTGTTTATGCAATAAAAGAAAAGTAATCTTTCCAACATGTAATTTCTCTGCCAGGAATACTTATTACCCAGATGCTGACCAAAACAACAGCTGCATAAGGAATGGAAAGAGGATGCCTATTTCAGTCCAAAACAGAAAAAAAAACCCAAACAGGGTAGACCACCTTCCATTTAGAATGCTGAAAACAACACCACAGATATTCACAGCAACCCGAGATTTACCATGACTATTTTCTTCCCTGGGATTTTGGTCTGCTCACCTTCATACAATTTATAAGAGGGCAATGTAAACAAATAGGCCATGTTATATGCTACTATAAACCATATTACTGTTACTATAAATCGTAGCAATACTGGCTCTGATGAACTGATTGTTCATTAGAGAAAAGACTACCCTTCACACAACTAGTCTGTCACTACTTGCCTAAATCTTTGAGACACCTAAAATGACATAACTGGATTCTTCTCTGTGGTCCCCATTGCAGAATCACCCTGGCTTCTAGTTTCAGAGAAGGAGACCACCTGTTTCTTGGCAGAAATCACTATCAATAGCCACATATAGAAACTGAGGCAGCTCTGGGGAAAAGTACTCCTAAATAGTTTGAAATTCATGTAGAGTCTTACTCCAGGATAATTCTCTGATTGTGTCTCCTCTGTTTCTGTTCTTCACTACTAATCATCATCCAGATTGCTTCTGCACACCCTGTTTTCTCATTTTGCTGTTAGCTGTCTTATGTTTTCGTAATGTAGCACCCAAACAGTATTATTAGACTATGCAAAGCTTCATGAAGGTTGGAAGGGATTCAGCATATTCAGGGTGGGACGTGTTCAAGCTAATCTGCCCAGGGGCTGTGGAGCAGCTTGGGAAAGGACAGATTCCTTAGGCATTTGGGAGCTAAGCTCTGGCTGGACACAGCTGAGCCTGTGCAAGGCATGCCATTTCAAAGGCCAAACACAGATAGATTTTTACAAGAATTGTAAAAGACACATTCTTCATATAATAGCCCTTTCTTTACGCAAGATGCAAGTAGTCTTAGAAAGAGAGTAACGTGTTTTTCCTGAAGTTTCATATTCAGGCTGATACGGATATGAGATGTACAAATTTCATGTTTGGCAAAATGAGAAAAAAATAAAATTAAGTCACATGACAAAGTATATCAAGTAATATTAATGACAGATAAGTAACCTCAATAATTTGCTGCTACCAGCTATAAACATGCTAGGACTATGCAAACAGAAAGACCAGGTGTCTGATTGAAAGACTGGTTGAGCTAGGAAGAGAATATTCAACAACAAAAAAAAGAGGGAAATAAGCACATTTGATTACACCCTGAATGCTTTTTTCTGCATGGCACTTAATTGGTTAAGTCCTTCTAGGCCCCACATTCCCCAAGGGCACCTCTTGCTTTAGAATGCAGTCCAAGAGGTGACAGATTGAGGTTTTGGCAATCATTCTGAACAGAAGCTGCTGCTTGCCAGCCCAAAACATCCCATCACAGATTCTTCAATCTGTTGACCATAGCTGACGGAGATGAAAGGTCAAACTCTCGAGGTAGAAAGGTAACCCCAGATCAAAAGATGAGAAAAATCTTCACCTTTAAAGCTTCAGTGGCATAAGGGAGCTCCTACCCTGCAGCCAAGACATGGTGAATCTAATCTGCTTCAATGTGAAGCTGAACATATTTCCTTAAAACACTACTGCTTAGCTGCTGGTGGTATACTGCATTTTAGTGGAATAGTAGCAGGCAAGAAGCAGTAACTTCTTAAAACAGCTATTTCACAAGAAGATGGCATACTATGGACTACTGTTCACTACAGGAATACTGCCTAGAAAAGGCAGTAACAGTTTCTGGATGCAGCTGGCCAAAGTTAAAAGTGCCATCTGTCTCTGGAGAGAAATGGTGAAAAATTATATGTCTATCTTTACCATATGAGGAACACACAGGCAATTATCAGTAATTATCAGTACAGTGTATGAATATATATACTATATCCTTTATTCTAACTAGAAATGGACTTGCTCTCTTGTTAGCATTATGTGGTCCTTTATAATATTTGTGCTATAAAACTAACATCCATCAATACAGGGAGCTCTACATGGTAAACATTTAAAACCCTCTGCCATAAGAAGTGTTGGTCTGACCTGAAGGTAGGCCAGATATCCTGGGGGATCAGAAATTCCAACCGTAGTGGCAGCCTGCTTAAGAGACTATGAGTCATTTCCATATAGTCCCAAAGACTTTGGGCACCCAGCTCCCTGTGTGCTTGCACAGGCCTGGAAAGCAGCCATGAGGCTGAAGGCCCTGATGCTGTGTGGCAGGTCATCAGCTAAAAATTTGAAATCTCGAAGGACGAGCTCGTTATTAAAATGTCCAGGAAGTTCAGCTCTCTCACAGACAGCTGCCTATGTGCAAATGGTCTGCCAGGCAATTTTTGACCATGTCTAATTAATTGATGACTCTTAGTTTTGAACTGTAAGGCAAGTTAGCCTTTCAGAATTCAGAACTTTCAGAAGTTAAATTATGGCTAAGCTATAGAACTTTATAATAGAAACAGAATCATTAAGCTGAAAGGCTTTCCTCTGTGAAGCAAGGAGGCATCAACTCTATAGATACTCTCATGCCAAAATTCAGAGCTACTATCAGAGAGATTTTAGACAGGCTGCCACATGGATGAGGGAAAGCAAAGTAACTGCAGTCAGTACCATGGTGGTCAGTGGCCAGCAGAGTTGTGCAAAGATCAGGGCTCTTTGGAAAATGTTTTTATGCTATGAAAGACAAAACAAGCATTTCCTCTCTGCCCCCTTTTTTTTTTCCCTTCTTACACTGAAAATGTTTTTGTTAAACAGGCTGACAAAGACACAAATGGAAACATCTGTACTGACATTAGTTTGTGACTAGTTATGGCATCCTCTCCCCATCAGCCACCAATTTGCTGGTTTGATCACTTTTGGATCATTTAATCTGATCTCATCCCTCTGTCAGAGACACAAACACTTGGCTTACTTGCTCAACATTGGTTTCTCATCATTAACTGGAATGACCTTAACTGAAATGGTTCTGAGGACTTTATGTTTCCCATCTGATAGCTGGATTTTAAAGCTGTCAGTGAGGTTTTCCGAATTGTCGTGTACGTACATCAGCTTCATTCCTATGCAAGGAATGGAGAGAAGAAAAAGAGAAAGATGGGGGGAGAGAGAAAGGGAGAGATAAAAATGAAACAAACAAATAAATCTAACTCCTGAAAAACCTCTTATGTAGTTTCCTGCTGCTTCCATCTCCACTCCCCATGTGCACTGGTCACAGCAAGCTTATTTCAGCTACCAGATGATCTTGGTGAGTCACTGCTGTTCATTAATCTGACTACATGTTATTGAGTCAAAGATACCAGCCTGACCTGAACAAGGAATGACTCCCTTCACAAAAGGGTCTCTGTCAGTCTAAAACAGGCAGATTTCTTCTCTTTTCCTCATTCAGATTCATTTTAACAGAAACCATAGAAAGGGTGAGACTCTTAGGCAACAGTTTTCTGTGCCTTAAATAATCCTCAGAGAGCTTTAAACAAGCCTTGGGGCAGTGCAGCTGGCTTTGTGGCTATGACCATCAACAGTCAGATGATCTGGCTGGAAGTGGTGATGGTAAGCATTGTGCACAGTCAACGAGAAAAGCTGAGTCTTTGGAGGAGAGTCAAAATCAGAATTTGGGAAGGCTGAGGAATTTGGGGTGTGAACATCATATTTCTGAAGGTTTATATTAGGCAGAGAGAAGAAAAATCTTTCCTGGGGTTTTGACATCTGATCTGCAACCTGACTGGCAGGATTGAGTTAAATGTCCTTCCTTATACCCATATTCCACTCAATTTCCACAGCCTGGAAAAATTTACCATATTCTTGGCAATGTTTAATACACTTCTTCTTTATGAGTTCTTGAAAGAGCTTTGCTGCTTCAAAGCAGGTTAACTGATTAACTTTATCATTAGGTATATGAAAGTATGATGATGCATCATGTATATTGCATCATCTCAATATGTAAAGGAGGCTAATAGAAGAGATGGAGAAAGACTTTTTACCAGTGCTTGATGTAACAGGAAAAGGGACAAGGCTTTTGAAGAAAAAGAAGGTAGGTTTAGACGGGACATAAAAAAATTGATTTACAGTCATGTTGGTGAAACACTGGGAAAGGATTGCCTAGAGGAGTTGTGGATGCTTCATGCACAGAAGTGTTGAAGGTCAGGTTGGATGCAGCTTTGAGCTACCTGACATAGTAAAAATGTCCCTGCCAGTAACAGGGAGGTTGAACTAGCTGATCTTCAAAGTCCCTTCCAACCCAGATGGTTCTGTGATCATGTTGAGCAATATTTCTGATCAGTTAACATATTTTTAAATCAGCCTCCCTGTCTCTGTAGTAGAGGATGTCAAGCATTTTGGAACATTTCCTGGTATGTTATAACATTCCCTTTATTTTTTCAGGGCAGATACACCCCTAGTCATATTGCTACACTTTCTGATGCATGAACCTCTAATGATGATTTTATTCACGGTTCCTAAAATCAGTAGACAATCTTATCATTAAATACGTTAACTTCTGTTCCTAAGCACTGTCTTGGAAAAACATAGGGCAAGTGAATAATAAGTGGTGAAGGTTTCTTGCTGTACCACCCTACCTTGTTAAAGGAGTTAAAGACTAATGTCAGAAGAATGCTGCACCTACCATTTTTCAGCAGCTCCATGGAAAAGTCATGAACAAGCAACTCGTGACTGTGCTGGTTGTGGTTAATTAGCTGTTTATAGTGTAGAATGTCATTGCCATGAACTCCATTGATAAGGAACCCATACCAGGGCTTCTGCACCACCCCAAATACCAAATGGTCTTGAGGCACATCCAGATCAACTGCATTGATAACAGAGAGATCCAGCTCTTTCATCCCCCCTCTTGAACCTGAAAATAAAAGAAAAAAACATTTTTCATTAAAAAGAAATTATGGAATTTCATCATGATATCCTAAGCCAGGTACTTTAGCATGTGTTTTTATTTCCTCCATCCCTTCAGCAGCTTTTGTACCACCGGCCAGTTTAAGAGACTGAGTAGTAAATAGTTACATTTGGCGGGGGAGGGGGAAGTGAGCTAAGAAGTTCGTATCTGCCACAATTAATAGAAAAGCTGTGCTATTAAGTGCTAGGGAATGCACAGAGGAGAACACCTTTAAATACATAAATATTTGTAAAAACATGGATGCATATAAATTTATACACATACATACACTTTTTACATTACAGTAAGATAAGCTTACACAACCCTAGCATGTTGACCACAGAATTATTATTTATATAAAAAGCAGTTTTCAGAGAGGGGAGAGGCTGTACCAGGAACACAGAAAACCTTTATTTTAAAAAATTATAAAATCTCCTGTGAAACCAGAAGAAGCAAAATGATCCTTCTAGTTTCTAGATTACTTGCGAGTTTGAAGATAGGAGTCTTTCTTTTATTTTTTTTTCCTCCTCTTCATTACAATTTACCAAACAGAGCCATGCACTGCTCCAGTCTCACTGAAGGCCTATCTTACAGATTTACATGGGATTTAGCTGGGCTGTTTCCCAAACTAAACTGAACCAGGCTGAACTGCACAAAGTGTAAGGAAAAGATGCAGGGGAACACGTGTCAGAACAATGTACTTATTTATATTAGGAGTGTTTTCTGATGCAAAATGACAGGCATTTTGATTCTTTTCTTACAGTTATATTTCTTGCTATGAATTCTGGGATTTCATCATTGCTTGGGTTGATCACAACAAAAAATGGAGTCTCTGCTGAGTCATGCAGCCCGTCAGTGACATAAAGTACAAAGTGGTCTGCTGTTGGCTCCATTCGCATGTGTCTGGCTTGTACATAGTTTATGTTCAGGCTTTTCAGTTGCTTCAGCTGAAAGGAAGCTACAGATTAAAGAGATGACAAATTAGTACAATAATATCCTGCCTTCTGGTTTTATGTACATTAAAAATTATGAAATTCTGTCTTTCTTCAAAGAAGAAATACCTTGGATTTAATAAGGTCTCAGTCATTCTTTTGGCTGAGTTACATTGTGCATGTTACTGGGGGAGACTTGCCCTTTCTGTGAAACAAAAATGCATCCTTTTGCTTTTTGTGGGATAGTGCAACTTCATATACCTCAGAGCTGAACTAAAAGACCCAAGTAACAGGCAATGTCTAAATAAATGCATTGATTGTTGTTTAACTGACAGACCAGGAAAATGGGGACCAATAGGTTCAGTGATTTTGGGTGTTCAGCTGGAGACACTGGTAAAGCTTGTTTCATCACAGAGCATGCCATGATGGTTCCACTGAGGCTGAAAGTGCCTTACAGTATTCAAAGGTGAGCAAGGGAAGAGACCCAAGTCTATTATTTTTGTAACTTTGGCTTGGAAACTTGCATGGAACCCAGGCTTTTCAAATTCTCAGCTACAGCATTTACTTGAGTGAAGTATAGGTGAAGGGAAGAGCAGGAACGTTGCATGGGAGAGTGAAGGGCAAGGCAGAGAGAGGAGATTCATACATTATACCATCACTTCCAATAGATTGCAGCTGGAATACATAAAAGCAGGACTGGCTTGTTTACTTCCAGTGACTATTCTTTACATTTGTAAAGCTGTATTCTCCCTTTGAACTTTCTCCACAATTCCAATGGTCTTCACTTTTCAACCCCTGTCCATATTAATGCACACACCTTCAGGTACTTCATCATGGCCCACAACACAGCCATCTATAAGCCCTATGTATTTTACCTGCTTGATTACCATATGTAATGTGGTGGGGTTGAAATTTACACACACCCCCCCCCACCCCTCGAAATTAACTTTGCCAGACTAAGTCAGTTGGAAGCAAATGGAAGCTGTATTTACAGGCAAAACTGCAATCTATAATGGAATGCAATGAATGTGCACAAAATGTACAGTATTTACAATATTTGCAGATATTTGCAATTAACAAACAATACGAAACCCCCATTGGTCAAAGAGCAGGAAACTGTCCCTCTGCCCCTCCACCCCTTGTCCAAAAGTGAGAAAGGAGCAGAAAGAAAAAGTAGCAGTTAGACTTAACCAAAATAATACAGCTAAGGTCAGCAGAAACAGGTTAATCTCTCCCAAGCAAAGCAAGCAGAGAAGAGAAGCCCCCAGAATGTTTTGGTACAATCAGTCTTATAGCAGATATTTCTCCAATGGAATCATTTAGCATTATCTTTAATTTTCCTTTTCACACCCAATAGTGATTTATTTATCTTTTTCTACTTTTCTGCTTGAACTGTTACAAAATTTTAAAGGCATAGCCTGAAACGACCACACTATATATAGTAAAGACTTACCTACACTTATACCAATGTTACTCTTCTCAAACCCAGGAGAAGGTAGTGTATTTTCAATGTAACCAAACTGGGGAGGAGAAACCAAGACAAATTCTAAGTCATCTGCAGTAGTGTCAGGGTCAGTGGCAAACAAATGGTTGATGGTAAGGACTGCTGAGGAGCCCTCCTCCACCACAAATCTTGCACCTGCAGACAAACAATATGATAAGCATTATTGCTTATTTAGCTCATTTTACCATTATTTTGTTGACAATAATGGAAGTAATGATTAAGAGGGAAAAGACAACAAACACTGAGTTACTGAGATGTTTCGGTTTATATTCTTTTACTCTGTTTACACCATCAGCTCTACTTTTGCCATTATGTGAGTGGGAAGAAGGCAATCTTGAAATTATTTTACTGGTTAGTTATTAGGTATGGTTTATGTGCTGCTCAAAAATCAGTTGTTGCCTGTTTGTCAGAGCATTAATTACGTGACAGCTGTCATTAATTGCTTACAATGAACAATTTTTCATACATCATCACTTAATTTCCCTGCTGAGACAATGCTTCTTAGAACATTACTTGGGCAAAACTCTGAAAATTACAAAATTACTCGTACATATGCTTAAATATTCTCTGGTATATATAACATATATGCAATGTTAATAAACAAATTACATGGGAAAAGGCAAGCGTACAGAAAGCGTATCTTTAATATGTATACTACCAACATCATCTAAAGCCCAGGAATTCAGTGGAAATTTCACACAATGGGCTATTGTTGGACTAAATTTACATTACCAACACTATTTCCATTTTAACTATTTTTTAACTTGAAGAGTACTAGTGAAAAGGTGACTTCACATCTATTAATTTGATCCATGACACATAATGCCTAGACTTGTCTTTGTTCACTAAAAGAATTCATATAGGTTATAAAAGATTCCTTTATAATGGCACCAGTCAAAATTTCTGCTTCATACTTTATATGCAAAAGTACTGATCATTTTTATTCAGACTTAGGTTACATATGCAGCAATGGACACATATGGAGCACTGGACATGATAGAGTGGAATAGATCTGATCACTCTCATCTCTAACCACATGACACAAACATGCAGTTGAAAAGCCACAGGCAGTTACGCATGCTTGCACCTGCAGCTGCATTTCATGGTCGCACTGTACTAGCAAAAGAAAAAAAAAAAATATTGATGGAAATTCTGATCAAAGCCTTTTTTATGCTGATCTCAGCAGACTTTCTGATGCTAAACAAACAAACATCTCTGTGTTGTTAGTCATTACAGTACTGCATAACCCACATATGATGCTACAGTAAGAGGAAGCTTTCACCAGTTGCAATTGATGGAGGCTGATTGTCCACTGGAAGTACAGTGATGTTAAGGTCATATACTGGCAACAGGTTGTGAAGCAAAACTGGAGGAGAAGGAGGTCCATCATAACAGCAGTCTTTCACATCCAGGCCAGCCTCATCATCAGAGACAAGAAAGGTTAAGATCTCAATGGAAGGAGTCAGGCCAATCTCCCCACCTGGAAAAAATGTTGCAGTTCAGACAAAATATTTTGCCAAAACTTCAGTAAGAATAATTCTGTGTCTTTCAAGGACATTCTGCAGTATTCCTTAGTCAGAAGAAGGAAACAGCAAAAATTACTGAAACTCTTAATTCTGGCTGGTGGAGGTGCTGTTTGGTGAGGGATGTCATTTGTAATTCATTCTAACCAGCTTACATCTGTTCTAGAATAAAAAGGTGTAGAAAACTATACAACTATGTTAGTGTTACTAATAATTATAATATTACTATTGCAATGTTACTATATATCGGTTGTAATAAAATTGCTAATAGTACTCACAATTCTGTTCTTTGAGCACCAAGGCCTATGCCAAATGTACGTTTGTGGAGAAGGAAAGATCTTTCCTGCATTCTTTCTGGAAGAATGTAGGAGAAGATCTTTCTTTTATACATATATTCTTTCTATGACCATTGGCAATATACATGCCCTTCCAGAAGGAAACATTTTTACACAGCAAGAAATGCAGGTGTTACTATATACCTCACACCTACAAAGTTTACTACAGCTGTGCTTTATAGTGCACTGTACACTATGCCTGTATGTAATCACATTCAAAATGTGGGCTGATACAGCACAACACTGCAAACTGCCACCCTTTGCAAGCACCTGTAACTAAGTGTATTCTAGTTCTTAGGACTTCTGGCAGCCTATGTCTTTCATTGCTGCAAGATATTACTAATAAGCTGCCTGAAAAGGAAAGACAGAGACTCACAATCCTCTTGCAGTATCTACTGGCAGCACATTTCATGTTAGAAGTTTGGGAATGAAAAACACAGGCATTGCCATGGTCTAGTTGTTTAGGTGGGTTGGATTGGTTGATGGGTTGGACGCGATGATCTTGAAGGTCTCTTCCAACCTGGTTTATTGTATTGTATTATTGTATTGTATTGCACCCTTGAATTTCAACTTCTGTTGAATATTGTCCTTGAAATAATGATCTGGATATCTTTAGGATGCTAAAGAAAAGTTTGTTATAGACAGCCATAATCAAGTACTTCCTTCTCAAAAACCAGCTGTTCATTTTAGACAGTGACAGTCCTTAAAATATCATGTGTATTCTCCATGCCAGCACAAAATTACAGAATTACACAGAAAACCAAAGCCTTTGAAAAACATTTATAAAGCTGTCTTCAGAGATGTAGAATAGAGAATCCCCTTAATGCTAATGAAAGCACAAAATTAAGAGGGAAAGGGGGTTAAAGAGCCCTTGATTTTGGATTTTAAATATAAAATAACACTGTGGGTTAGCACTGTGGTTCACTTGAAGAAAATCTGGATAGAATTTATCTTGTGGTACAGACAGATTATAAAGTGTCAAAAAAGAAAAAAAAGTTGAATATTCATCTAGATTGCAGAAGTAAGCAAATACATCAGGTTGTTAGGTTTTTATGAAAACTCATCATCCTCCCTTACAGTGTTGCATTATTTTACCTAAACATGATATAGGAATAGGCTATAGGACGAGTTTTTTTTAATGTTATAGAATAAATGTGAGGACTCTATAGTTTACCTAATTTAATAGTGATCTTGCAAAAATGTTTTATCAACAACAATGAAATAGACCCTATAGGTTTACAATCCTTTCATGGACTTGTTCTAATATAATTTTCAGTTCAAAGAGGGATCTGGAGGGCATCTTAAAATACTTGGTTATTGTGTATCATCAACCTTCTTTAAAAGCCAGCTTACTTTATTCCCTAGTCACAACACATGGTTTCTCAGCAGTTCCTACTAAGCCTCTGCAAAGATTGTGCAGATTCAGGTTAAGATTTTCTGCCAAAAACTGCCTGACCATCTTCCAGTCTAATTCTGTCCTTAACTCACTTACTAGTGTGCTTATATGTGACTAAACCAGAGATGACATCGGCTTGGGAGAAACGATCCACAGCAAAGCCAGCTTTCCTCAATACCCCGTGGTAGGGCTGGCGAGCCAGTATAAACATCAATTCCATGTCATCACTGTCTGCATCTGTGGCATAAATATACTCCAGGGAGAGGACCACTTCTTCACCCTCCAGGCAGTGAAGCACAGGAGCAAGGCCTGTTCGCATAACTGGTGGCTCATCATTCACAGGCAACACCTAATCAGAAAAAGAATTTTAGATTTTTTTTTCTTTTGCATTTCAGTGCAATTCTCTTGCTTTAATACATTGCTTTTAAGACCAAACCAGCAGTATTGTGTCAATGTCAGTGTACACTGAGCTGTCTCTGTGAACAAAATTAAAACAGTTGAATTAGGTTAAGTCTTAAAATTCAAAGATGAAAGTAAACTAGATAATTATAACTTGTGAAAGAAAACTCACTGTCATATTTAAGTATAAAGAAAATAATTTCAGACAGAAAACCCAATCTAGAGCAAGCACAAATGCCTTTCAGCTGGTACAAGCAAGTCTCCTCTCAGATTTGTCACATAGACCTGAAAGCTAGAGTTAAAATAGAAATCTAACAAGTCCGTCATCTTCCAGTTTCCAAGGGAACGCAAGGACTTTCAGGAGTCAAGCTTTGACTACACAGGCAATTTCTGTCTATCAAATACACAACACACTGACCTCCACCTGCAAGATGAACTCTACAAAGTGGGTGCCATCTGTGGCTGTAAAGAGGACATCATCAGTGAGAGTCTCAGAGTCATCATGCCGATACCTGTGAGGGGGGAAAAAAAGCTAAAGATTTCACACAGACAAAGAAATTGCACTTTCTGGTCAAGCCAGACAGCACGAATCCCTATCAATATAAAATGCCAGTGTCTGTGCAGGAGTATTCAAGATTTCTGATTCTAGATCAGACTGTCTTCTGAGGGACCTTTGTGGGACCTTCTAAAAAAAAAAAATTCCCAAGATAAACCAGATATCAGCTGGGGAAAAGGTTTTGCTTAGGTTTTGTCATATCTGTTCTGGGTGCTTGTGGAATGTCTGCCAAACAGAATCACAGAATGGTCTGGATTCGAAGGGGCCTCCTAAGGTTGTCTAGTCCAACCCCCTCACTACTGTAGGTTCCCTTTTTAACAGGTAGGAACATGCTTGTAGAAAGCTGGGTCTTATTCTTACCACAAATATAACAGCAAAATTTTAATCTCTAGGTTAATCAGTGTTAATGGAAATTTTCTTGTAAACTAACCAAGTTTAATAAACATATGACTGCCTTAAAAGAAAAAAGCTGGCAACCATTGCCTTCTTCACAGAATCTGCATGACAGAATACAGATTTTGGCTCTTCATCTCTATGGGGCAATGTTTTATAGAGAAACCTACCTACATCAGACATTGTCACTAGCTTCTCTCTCCTGGACACATAATGGCTCCATTTCCATGGTGACCATTGACACCCCAAGTTTCTGCCAACAATCATGTCCTGGAGAAGCTCTGCTCAAGCCATGCTATGGTGAGCATGGCTACCTGTAGCCTCTGCTCCTTGCCCCACTTCACTGCAGAGTTTTCACTCATCTGACAGAGACCCCACCACTGCAAGAGGAAAAGACAGCTGCTCTTCTAACCTGACTGCCATGGTACGCAGGTCCCCACAGGAAAGCCTGTCGCCTTCATTCATAGGAATGCCATGCAGCTCCACCACCCCATGCTGAGGCTGTCTCTGCAGGAGGAGGAGGAGCTGCTCCCATTTTGTGTCCACATCAGAGATGGTAATGTGTTCCTCTGTGACAGAGCTCATGCCACCCTCTTCCACTCGCAAAAGGCTTGTAGAAACCTACATGGAGGAGAATGTAAAGGTGAAACTCCTTTTTTCTACTGCAGCTCTAAACATACACCAAAAGGGCAATTTCAGTTTGCTGCTGTGAGGATGTGTGATACCTTTAAAACCAAAATGCAAAAGGCTGTACTGTTTTCTGCTATGTAAGTAAAACCTAAGGCATTTACTAACAGTAGGTGATAATATGTGCAGCCCAGTCCTGATCCTGTTCACAACTGCTCCTGAGCTTCATAGGCAATAGGCAACACAAACAGAACAGATGCAGTTTTGCTAACCAGGATGTGACATACCTATTTATGTACAGTTGCTCAGATGCTGAAGGCAGCCCTCAGCTTGCTTAGCATAAAAAGTCAGCTTGCACACTCAAACAACTTTGCCTTCTACTTTGGTTCCAATGCAGGCTACGTGTGAGACACTGAAACACTGATCCTGTGGAAGACTTAACTTCAGTCAGATGAGGACATTTCTCTGCATTTCTGTTTCTACCCAAAGTCACTTAAGTTTTTCCCTCTCACCCTCACCACCACCCTACCTCTGGGGCTTGATTGTCCACAGGAAGAATTGTAATATTGAAGCAGATCCCATATAAAGTGCCACCATGCTGATTGCTGATGGAAAAAATAAACTGGACTTGCTGAGGTTCAGGCCCAATGTCCTGTAGTGGTGGCATGTAGGCAACTTTCATATAGTTCACAGCATGCTGCAAAAAGGGAAGAGGAGTGCATGTAAGAAGAGATAATGGTGTGGTAGTTTCAGGCTATGCCTAGAAAATTTTCCACAGATCTCGAAGAAAAAATAGTAGAATGTAAATAAATCACCACTGGATGTAAAAAGGAAAATAAGTTCTAATCAATCCCATTAGACAGATATCAACCATAAAAGTTAGTTTGATAAACTAACTCTCTTTTTGCTTCCTCCACTCTGGCTGGTGCTTTTGCTGGCTTCGCTGACCTTGGCTGTGTTCTTTGTGTGGCTAAGTACTGACAAAATATTCTCTGCTCTTTCTCTTGTCCCTTGTGTACAGGGGATAGAGGGAAGGGGGCGGGAAGTGGGGAAGCTATTATTAGACCCCTCATTTTGTCCAGGGGGTACTTGTGCTGTCTATAAATTGTAAATACCTGTAAATATTGTAAAGGCTGTATATTTCATACATATTCATTGCATTTCATTTTAGATTGTAGTTTTGCTTGTAAATGCAGCTTCAGTTGTTTCCAACAGGCTGGTCTGGCAATTTTATGCTGAGGGGAATTTTCAACCCACCACAAATGGCTACTTAGAGGTATGGCTACTTAGCCATAACTCAGGACATTAGAGACCTTTCTCATACCCTCATTAGATGTTAACTGAACTGTCAAAATTAATACCAGAAATTGTGAATGTACCCTTGACTTACAAATCAGTTGAGTACAAGTTCAAATACTCAAACCTGTAGCAAAAAATACAGACAGTTTATAAGTAATAACAGAGTCAATAGCCTTACCTTCCTGGTGGAGCCATTGAAGTATTCTGTTCCCAAGAGCATTTTCTAGATGTGGCTTGCAAATTCATCAAAGCATAGGTTTTAACTAACATCTCCACTAGCAGCTGAACTTGCTCTCACCAGTTCAAATAAACTGCGTGTACTGCCTCCCCAAGGTGAGGGCAGGTTAAGGGAAGAAGCTTAAATAGTGACCAAAATCTTACACCCAGATACCCTGATTAGGCACAGGATTAAGAATTTGTGGGCTCAGAACTCTTATTATGGTACTGCAAGGATCACCATTATGCAGCCTTAACCATACAGCAGGAGATAAAAAAGGGCTCTTTCCTAATATTCCTAAAACATGACAGATATTCATAAGACTACGGAAGCATGAAAAATGAGAAACAAAATCCTAAACATGGCCTGTTCCAGGCTTTACTGTATCTATGGGTAGAGACACTGAGGAATAGCAGGAAAGTGTCAAGGCCTTGTTTCAACATTTTCTGTATTTTTTCCTTCATCTTGACTTTATGTTGGAGTCAAATTCAGCCTGCCCTAAGCAAATGCAGGCCCTGCTGGTTTTAGAAGGAGAGTTGTGTTTACACGTTGCAGAATTGAAGTATAATGGAATTCTGTTTTTAAAAATGGAAATTAATTAGCATGCTTTTGACCTTCTGTGGTAGGGTGAGAAAGTTCCCCACACACACACAAAAGATACCACAGCTAACTCAGTCGGAGAAGCAGATGAAATAAGCTATATTTACAAGCAAAAATGGAATGCAATGAATATGTACACAAATATACAGTATTTACAATATATACAGAAATATACAACAATGAACATAATACAGAAGACCCACAGCTGGAGGAGTGTGTGCCCCCAGGCCCCTGTACCCCCTCTCCCTCCCTACCTCCCCTTTTTTTCCAAAAAAGGTTAGAGAGAAAGAGAAAGGCAATTAAGGAGAAAATTCTGTTAGCTCAAAGCACATGCAAGAATTAGTTTTCTTATCTGGTTAGCTCTGTTAATTCAAGGTCGCTCTGTTCAGCAGCTGTTGCTTCAGCGAGAGAGAAGCCGACAGACCCACAGGACAGAGAAGAACAGACTGAACACAAACAGACTGAACCCAAAACTTAAAGTTGCATTCTACCAATCTACCAATGAAATTAGTTTAGAATATCATGTTTTCATTCAAACATCAAAAACATTCAGCCAGAGTCTTTCAGCAACTGTCTCTTTCTTAAAGGCACAGCCTAAACCAGTCACACCTTCTTAAGCAAAGCCACTGATAGTACTGCTCCTCATTTTTCACTTCTTGTTTTCTTGTCAAAAAACCAGCTGTATGATATAACTTTTAAAAATTGTTTATAACTGGTTGTGTTATCAGGGAATACAACAAACCTGAGTAAATGACTTCAGTGCAAGAGCAGCAGGATCCTTGACCAGCTTGGGGATGGTATCCACCATAAACAGCTTCCCAGCATCTGAGAGGCTGTAGAGAAACATGTGTCGCATCCTGGTTAGCAATATTGAAGAACAGGAAGAACAACAGTGGCATAGCTCAATCTTGCATTTCAAATAACTTACCCCTCTCAACTGAGCTGAAAGGAAAACCAATTTACCAAATGGAGAAACAGCATCAGTGACGTGTAAACTGCTACTGCACCCATTCATTCCATACCCCTATTCACCCTATAACATCTTCTGCCTTCATTGTGCTCCATGACCAGGGCTTCTTCACAGTGCAGCGGTAGTAATCTGCATTTTCCCTGTCTGAGGCAGGCCCAGGGCAGCTTTACTCTGTCAGTTAGGAAACACCCTGTTACTTGTGCCCAAGGCTGTATGGGTTCCTACAGGTCAGTGTAAAATGCTAGCCTAGCAAAAGGAAAGAACACATTTCAAGTGCTCTGCTCCTTCTTATTTCTTGCTAAACTATTGCAACTATTTTTTTTCCTTTTTTTAAATTATTCTGTCTATTTCACCTCTAGCTCACCCATCAACTCTCATCAGCAGGAGAGTTGCACACTGTCACCTCCTGCATTTTAAGCGAATTGATTAAGAACCTGTGACTAGTGTGCTACTGCTACTGAGGCTGCTCCTCTGTCCTGAGTCACTGCCGTGTCCCACCTGGAAGGTATGACATGTCACACCTACCCAGGTGTGCATGAAAAAAATGGGGAAGTAGTTATGATGTATGTGAGTTCTCTGTCTTGCTCTTCCACATCTACAAAGTGAAGATGTTTCTTAGTTAGATGAGCAATCTCAGTCTCCTTAACAACCAGGTGACGAGTCACTCCTGGGGCTTCTCTGGGTAGCTGATCATCCACAGGGATAATGTGCACCATCATCACCTGAATTCAGGAAGAGAGTAAAATCAGTAGTTCTCATTAAGAGAATGTCCAAATACCTTTTTCACAAACATGCACACACAGAAGTGGATCACTGGAATGTTAGATACAGGATGTGGCTGTCATATCACGATCACAAGAGTAATAGAGATACACAACAGTTAAATGCAACCCCTGGAAATCTCATTAGTTTCCTTTTAAAAATAAAAGCAGTGGACTCCTGGGTAAAATAAGCTCTTCTCAGCAGACTTTAGGAGGGCTGTTTAGTTTGTACTGTCTCTAAATCAAATTTGTTTTCAAGATTTCTCTTTACAGTGTAGGGAAAAGTTCTCACTGTGTATCTCTCTGTGGCCAAGTGGAAAGAATTACCTGATGGTAATCATCATGTGTGCCAAAGATGCTTCAGATTCGTACCTGTGGCTCTGAGAGATTGGGAGGATCATGGCTATCACACAGCACAAACTCAAGGGAATCTTCAAATATTTCTCCTCCCAAATGGTGATAGTAAATTATTCCATTATATAGATCCTTCTGAAGAAAGCTGCTGACAGAATACCCTGTTGAATTGAAGAACATATCTTCTGTTGGAACAGCACATAATTTTAATAATTTGTAAAAATCATCTATTAGCTGTGCAAATAAAATTTGGAGCATCATGTCTTCTTTCTCACCCTAACCAGGACAAGCCCTTTGATATATTACCTCATTGTCTTTCACACTTCCTGAAGATCATAAACTTCTCTTCTACGTCACTTAGAGGTCATTTTTTTAAATGAAGAAATAGCAAATGAGCCTAAAGGCCCGTTCAGAGGACAAGAGAATTGTAGGACTAACGCCCTTTGCAGTCTAGAGCAGGGGTTTCTGAGTCAGCTAAATGGAAGGAGAGCTTTTTTCTTCTTTTATCATCATTAGCATAACCTAATAGATTTGAACTTGTCAGGGATCCTTGCGAATCCTGATTTTCTCAGCTTTTGTTAAGGAGAAAAGTACAAAAGGGAAATAGACTCAGAATGGAACAATTATGGGATAAATTGTGCTCACAAGCCTAGATATCCTGGTCCAGAGACCGGCATTAGTTAACTATAAGGATTTACACTATGAAGAAGATCAAGATTTCTCATGATTTGTCCTGAGGCAAAGTAAGTTGCCTAATTGTAACATCTAACGTAGTTAAAAGAGGAAGGGACAAATAAAAGTGTGCTAATGTGAATGCATTTCATTACCTATCAAGCTTGGTCCTGGCTTCTTCATGATTTCTCCAGCTTGTGGTGGCTTGGTAATATTGAATAGTATGTAATCATCACTAGAATCCATGTCAGAAGCATGAAGCATGGAGCTTTGAATCAAGATCATCTGTCCCTCACGTACTTCAATTATGACATTGCTGATAAGAAATGGAGGGCTGTCATCTTTAGGGAAGATATTGATTGGAAATTTATGGCGGATATTGTGGGTGCCATCAAAAATCCTAAATATCACAAAGTCCTTAGTAGAATCACTGTCATCATGATGGTAGTGAACAACTCCAGCCTGAATGTCAGAAACTGAGAACATGAATCCTTTCCCTCCTGCCAAAAGAGTGTAAGAAAACATATCAGAAACATACAGTTCAGCTCAGATGAGTATCCTTCTATCAAGGTGGATGCTATTAAGGGAGAGAGGACAAGAATACATTTCTAACTAGAAGAGTCAAACGTAATCACCTCCTCAAAACAAGTTTCTAGAAATTAAAATAGTGAATGAGATGCAGAATTTTCATCTGTGATAGCAGAGAAAATTCCCAAAATGTCCATTACAATGAAGAGAATTTGAGGTATCAAGGTTTTTTACCGTGTTACTGTTTGAATTTCAAGCTCTACTTATCAGAGTATTTCACACGTATTTAAATTTCAAAGAGCCTTGTCATTACAGCTCAGCATTTCACTGCAAATAAAAACATTTCTGTGTCTCTAGGTTTTTTCTGCATATTGAGGTTACTGTCTACACTAAGACAATTTTACACCCCTGCTTCACTGATGTGGTGGAGTAGGGAGGTTCCCCCACACACACAAAAGAATCCACAGCTAACTCAGCCGGAGAAGCAGATGAAAGCTATATTTACAAGCAGATATGGAATGCAATTAATATGTACAAAAACATACAATATTTACAATATATACAGAAATATACAGGAATGTATGTAATACAGGAGACCTTTCCCCAACCCCCCTGCGGCCAGGGGGGTTCGGCCTGTCCCTCCCTTCTCCTCCCTACCTCCCCTTTTTCCCAAAAGGGTTAGAGAGAAAGAGAAAAGAAGGTAATTAAAAGGGTGAAAACTTTGTTAAGCACAAAAGCGTTAGTTTTCTTATCTGGTTAGCAAGAATCGTTCCTGCGTAGCAAGCTGTTGCTTCAGAGAGAAAAGCAGGCCAGCTCACAGTACAGGGGGAAGAAGAAGACTGACTGCCCCCCCTGACTGAAAGGCTAAGCCAGAACTTACAGCCGGGTTCTACCAATGAAATTGGATTAGCATATCGTTGTTTTTCATTTATATACCAAAACATTCAGCCAGAGTGTTCAGAAAGTGTCCCTTTCTTAAAGGCACAGCCTAAACCGGTCACAACTGAGCTTGTTATGCACACACACAAATATTCAGGCAGGTGAAAGGTTTCAGTAACTGCAAGCTAGTGCTGAAAGATGATCTCCTCAGAGTCTCCAAGCAATGCTTTTCTTTCTGCCCTCTGTGCTGTGTGATACCAGACACACACACAAACTCACACTCCTTCTGCTCCTTATTTAAAGAGAATTATGAGCAAACTTTAGGAAAGAGAAAGAACTACCTCAACACCAAACAAAAATCTGTTACAAGTGACAGAAGACAGGGAAGAATGCCATACATACCACTTTCTTCCAGCACCCTCCTATAAGTCTTAAGACTGGCACCATTTAACCCAGAAAAAGAGCATTTGAAACATTGGGTTGATTTACTGTTCCCTTCAGTTAATGGGAACCTCCCCACTGATTCAGTGGGCAGTGGCTCAGGCCATTTGCCTGCAGCATTTCAATTATGGTGCAGCTGGAGGGCTAAACCTGAGCTGCCCTCTAAAGTTTGTAAATGATTTGGAGTTTGCTAGACACATTAAAAAAAAAAAAAAAAAAAAAGAGAGAGAGAAGGAAAGAAAAAAAAAGACAATTGCCAAAAATCATAGTGATGGTTTCCTTTGCAAATGCCTGTGCAGACACATACACCATAAGGAGGCACAGTCTCTGAATGGTCTCAGCCTTTAGCTGCCTGCCAAAGGGAGGCTGAGAAACCCCAGGGAACTTCATGCTAGGGGAGGACTGCACTGTGAGATGGGCCCTGGGCTCTGCAATTCAGGCACAGCTGGTCTGCTGCTCCACAGCCTGCCTCCCACTGCCTGGCTGGCCACATGCCCTAACACCTCTCTGGGGGTGATATCTAACACTGCTGACACCACAGACTTTCTGTTTGTAGCACTATGGGAGGATGATCAGCAGACACTGAACTGCTTGGCAGTAGTTTCCTGAAATGAAGCATATTTCTGAGTGGTATGTTTGCAATAAATTCCAAATACCACCCTCTCCTTTTCTTTAAATACTTGCTTTATGTCCCTAGGTTTGTTTGCAAAACAAAATTAGTAATTTTGACCATGCAGATGCTAATAAATTAGAACTCAAATTTAACTGCAACTTTTTAAAATAAACCTTAAAGCTGCCAGTAAGTAGCAAACATATCCAAGTGTTTTCCAGTTTTGTCAACAAATCAAAATCCCCTGGCATTCTGTAGCATCTCCTTTACCCTTGGTGAGAAGCAGAGCAGCATCAGGCCTGTTGTTACTAGCTATCTTCTCTCACTCGGGCTGAATTCACCTCCAGTGAAGAAACCAAGAACCAACGTAATTTTCAAATTTAAGCAGTAGGTAGGCAAAATGCCAGACTTACAAGTATCTCCTATTTAAGGATGTGGACAGCATTTGCAAAACCGCTTAGATCTATGCAATCAACTTCATGAGCTTGTGAAATTTTTAATTTCTTACTGTGCATACAGGTATTTCCTTCTGTACCTTCATTCCCTTGTAAACCTATCTGTTATGCTGGCAGCCTTCACCAGGGAGTGACATACAACAGACTGTCAACATTTTGTTGTCTGTTGTGTTATCACAGCCACTTATCACTAAAGAGCATGCTTTCAGACCCTCAGGTTGAAGTGATTTACCTCTCACTGTGAGCCGCCCATGCTGTAAGCCATCAGCTGCGACCAAGCGAACCTTTTGGATGTTATCGTTATCTACAATTTGTAGGTGTTGCCACGTGATGGGCCGGGATTGCCCTTCCAGGAGGTTGAGGCCTGGGAAAAAACAGAGCATTGGGTCACCATCTATGATGTTCAGGATTGTCAGCATCAAACCTTTCTAAAGTTTTTTGCAGTCGGGGGGGGAGGGGGTGTGGGGAGAAGACCCTATCTGAGTCTGACATTTCAGGTTCAGTTTAAAAATTTGATACCAGTTTTTATTCTGACATGCTTGCCCTGCTCAATGGTCTTTAAAGATTTTTTTTTCTTCAGATAAACTGGAGCACTGCACTTGCAGTCTCACAATGTCTGAAACCAGGGACTCAACTTCCTTAGTCTGCACTTAAAAATGTATGCTGATATTCATGACAGAGGACAGTGTCTCTTTTGAGTCCAACAGCCGTTTCAGGTGGGACTTCTCTTGTAGCCATGAGCCTTTTCTTTTTGGGCTGTTCCTTCTCTGCTGTGAAGAGACTGCCCTCTTTCTGGTGTTAACTTCAAGACTTATTTGATCTTATACCTTTGCCTTTTGATGGAAGAATTTCAAAATATATTTCACTCTAGATTGGAGAGACTTTACTGTCTCCAGTGCAGGAATTATAAATCTGTTTGAATGAGCCTTAAGGTTTCCAGAGTTTAAATGGATGATCATCATCATGCCCTCTTTCTCCATCATGTATTTGTCCTTGCTATTTATGCTCTTTTATATCCAGTTAATTGTTGAAGAAAACACTATATACACAAATCCTGAATTTCCTGTAACACTCTTCTGTGTTTGTCTGTGTGTTTGCTTGTCATTTTGGTTAAAAATGAAGATTTGTTTCAAGTTGTTGTAGCATGTTCCCACACTCACCAAAAGGGGTAACTAGAAAAAGAAAAGTCGATGTAGGTCTACTTTTCAGTTTCATGATCCTTAAACTTCAGGCATAAATCCAAATTTTAGAGCTTTGTCAACTGTCTCTGTCAAAACTTGTAAAAAAATCAAAATGTAGCAAGAGAAACAGAGGAAAGGAGATCTCACCTGTATTCCATGAAACTCGAGGAGCATTTGTGTCTGTTGTTCTGATAGACAGATGCACAGTGATCGGTAAACTCCTTTTAAAGTACAAGTCATGAACCTCAAACTCCACCTGATATGAAAACAGACAAGCTAACAAACAAGAAAACTACCAAACCACAACAAAACACTTTGAAAATCCACTGTGCTTCAAAACGTGCATAGTGTGGTCATGCCTGAGAGATCTAAAAGTCTTCTGGTAATTTATTAACAAACTTGATTTAGCTTCTAAAAACAGCATTCGAGGTTCTCCATTAAATCAACTATCTGCCTTCTGTGCACTTCACAGTGAATGCTGGGAAAGATAGTTTGCAATGTGTGGAAATTAAAGGGAAAGCAAAGTGTTTTCACTGTTGTTTAGGGTACCATTTACTCAGCAATTAACACAGGGCTTTTTACATAATAATAGTAAAGGGGAAAAGGAATATTTCCTGGTCTTTTAACCCATGTAGGACAAGGAAAAAAATAGACTGACACAGGGGAAAAACATCAAAATCTTGAACTGTCAGATTCTTGAACCTATGGTCAAACAATGTTGAGAACACAACAGAGACGAGGCCTTAAGGAGCAGGCAGTTTGACAGGATGACTGATCCTCATGCTAAGGAAACAGGTGATTCCTAAGATAGCCAGGGTTTTAAAAAAAAAAAAATCACAAGACTTGTCAGCATCAGATGCCAACGTTACTGTTTCTCTGCTTTCCAGTTCACCCTTTCCCCAGTTTACCTTGCTCTGATTTTATTTGATGTCTTTAGTGCCAACCGTTTTGTTTTGAGTTATTGCTATCAAATAGTTTTAAATGTCAGCATCATTATACACTATATTACCTCATTTCTTTATTATATCTTCTTCTTAAGACTACTCTTTAGCTCTCTGATACATGCTACTGAACTGCACAAAATGCCTAGCATAGTGGTTGCTGAAAGAATAATACAACACTATATGCAAAGTAGGAGACTCACATTATCAGCATATTGTGGCAGATCTGAAGGGAGAAACATCCCTATCAGCCAGCAAGGAAAAGGCAGAAGGGGTGCTCTGTTTGCTGCCATAAAATGTAAATGTGTTCCTGCATTCTTGGTCCCATAGATTGGCACTGTTCATTTACTCACTTAACTCTAGACCCTGCAAATACTAGCCTGCTTTCATTCTTTGCTTCATTTTCTCTGTGCTAGTGACATGCTTCTACTGTTCCAAGAATTTTATGCTGGGAGTCCCTTTTTGTTACCGTATACCACCATTGCTGAAGTAGGTAGGGTGTGAGGAAATAATAATTAATAAAAAAGGGTGAAAAATTCTTCTAGGTATTCTTAATCAGAGGGGATAAAAATATCTCTTAAGTAGTGACCAACAAATACCTGATTTGTGTTAGACAGTTAGGCTGATGAGTCATAAGAGAAAGTGGTTAGAATCATAGAATCAATAAGGTTGGAAAAGACCTCAAAGATCATCAAGTCCAACCTGTCACCACAGACCTCATGACTACTAAACCATGGCACCGAGTGCCACATCCAATCCCTTTTTGAACACCTCCAGGGATGGTAAATCCACCACCTCCCTGGGCAGCACATTCCAATGGCTAACAACTCTCTCTGTAAAGAACTTTCTCCTCGCCTTGAGCCTAAACTTCCCCTGGTGCAGTTTGAGACTGTGTCCTGTTGTTCTGGTGCTGGTTGCCTGGGAGAAGAGACCAACCCCCACCTCCCTTCAGGTAGTTGTGGAGAGCAATAAGGTCTCCCCTGACCCTCCTCTTCTCCAGGCTAAACAATCTGAGCTCCCTCAAGATTACAAGACTTCAGCTCTGCTCCCACCTTGCATATAGATAAACTTTTTTTTTTTTTTGTTTAATATCCATTGCATATGAATGCATTTACTTACAGCTTACTGAATCTTAAGAATAATACCAGCAAATGCTCATACATTTCACTTTTACCTTATAACTCCTCCTTTCTGTGTGGCTGTTATTAGGAGGCTGATAAGCAATGAGCATGTCACTGAGATCTTTCCATGTGAAGGACCCAACAGGTTTTGTGTGATCAGATAAATGAGTGATGAAGCCCTGTGGAGGTGTCTTGGTAATGTTGAATACAAGCAGAGGCTTGGGGGTTTCTTTGTCTTCAGCATCAACAATTGTGGTGGTAAGGGGGGTTAAAATAAATTGATCCACTTCCAGGAGAAACTTTGCCATTGGGGCAGCTTTGGGTATTTGATTTGGAACAGCACCTTTAATCTGAACAGGTAGCCATGCATACTCACTCTGAAACAGGAATAAATGAGTCAACTGAAAGAACTAAGTGAAGCAAATAAAATAAATTCAATTTACATTACTTTCACATAACTAATTAGGGTACATGTTAAAGCAATATATATTCCTAAATGAAAAATCATTTAATGTGGAAATACCTATAGTAAATATTTAGATCTCATTAAAAGGTCTTCCAGATTCACTCATCCTGTTTTTATCCTTGATTTTGGGATGAAACAACTTCCTAATTTGATGTGAGTTTGATGAATAACTTTGCCTAATAGAAGCAAGCACAAGTTATTCATTATTATTAACCCAGTATGTTCACACAGCTCTTAACTTATTAATTACTGTGTAAATTGAAGTCAGTGCAGATAATGTTCTATTTTAAAAAGTAGAATTATGTCATAATTAATTTTACTCCCAGGTCAAATTACTTACGTCTGCCAGTAAATAACCAGCAGTGTTTCTGCGTAGCCATAATGGTCTAAGCAGAATTTGCCCAGCTGGCAGCATTCTCAGAACAGAATCAACTTTTGTGCTCACTATGTCTCTTCATATATGAAAAGGAGCAACATTTTTTTTTATTATGTTTTTTTCAAACTAGGAAGACAATCAAATATTGTGAGGCTGTGTACCTTGTGCAGAGTTTTGCTTCTGCTGTCTGTCAGATCCAGCCTCACAGTAATATAATCAGTGTCAGGAGAGGAAGAGTCAAGGTGCTGATATCGAATTCCCATCCTCAGAAATTCTTCGCAGCTCATTTTTGTGTTCTGAACAGCTCTCAGTCCCAGAATGCAGCTCCGATTTCTGCACTGCTGGCCCAGGCTGTGCTCTGAAACCCAACAGAAGCAGTAGTGACACAGTTACCACAGCAGAAACCGACACGGGAAGCTTATCTATACGGCTAAACTAACGCTGATAAAAAGCCTGCCTGATGAGAATTAGGACTCCTTTCCTAGCTTAGCTTTTTCTAAAGAATTTTGTTTTCATCTAACATCTTCCACCTCCAACTTCCCTTGTTCTTTTGGGTAAGTGCTGCCCCCAGCAACTCCCTGTGCTGGGACTCTCAAAGCCATCCCATTGATCTACAGAGCCACAACTGGACTCCAGTTGTGGGATTACTGACCTAGATCTGTAATTGGTGTTGTGGCTCATACAAATTCCTGTACCTTTCAGTTTCCATGGTACATGAGGTTGTTCATTAAAATTCACATAGCCCATTCTTAACTAATGTTTCTGAAGCAACCCACTGTTGCAGACCTGTCTTCTCTGTCTCCTTGAACCTGCTAATACAAACCACTAAAACACATCGCACCAGTGCTAGGGAAGAGACTCTGTGGCTTATCTCCGTGAAGCTGCTTTTGCTGCACTTCCCCAGTGATGAGCTGGCCATGACCAGGCAGATGGGTTTCTGAAGAGGCTATGGAAATGGTGCAATCCAGATTTATCTTCCTGTCATAGTCAAAAGTGAGGACATTCTTGTCAATCACCCTGGAAAGACCATAGTACTCAGGGACCTCCAGGGCTCCGGAGTTCATTCTGATGATGTTGCAGTCTGGTTCAAGTAACTGCACATGGAGGGTGAATGTTTCTATAAATGTTTCCATTTCTGTAAACCTGCAGGTGATAGAAGGAAATTAATTCACAGAAAGAGTGAGTGGCCATTGGAATGGGCTGCCAAGGGAGGTGGTGCAGTCATCATCACTGGAAGTGTTTAAGGAGACTGGATGGGGCACTTAGTGACATGGTTTAGTTGATTAGATGGTGTTGGGTGATAAGTTGGACTTGATGATCTTGAAGGTCTTTTCCAACCTGGTTAATTCTCTTCTATTCTAATTACGCATCATCCCACTTTCTGTTGCCCTGAGTTTGGCACTGGCCTCACCTACTTAAACCCCTTTGTCTAATGAGCCCTCAAACATGAGATCATTGGAGACCATGAGTTGCCAGACACTGCTGCCCACTTCCTCACACTTGTAAAAAGGGTGTTCATGCGAAGGAAGAGGTTACTCACTGTGTATATGCAAAGATCTGCATAATCAAGACAGCACAGGATATACAGTGCTCTGAATCGACTGAGGGCAACTGCTCCCCTGATAACAATGAGGTGTGATGTCCCACCACTTCTTACCTGTACAGCCTAAGCATTACCATGTCTTCATCTAAAATTGGACAGCCATTGTGGATGTATTTGACTTCATTAGGAAGGAAGTGACAGTCAAAGACCTATGAAGGAGAAAGAATGGATAAGTACAACACTGACAAGGGTGTTAACTTTCTGACTTCTGATCCACTTGTCTCTGACTGTCAGGAATGCATTTTATATCTGTAGTGTATTCCTATGAATACTTAAGTATTCATTCACCTGATTGGTGGTCTCCCAGTGGGAGCCAAAGCAACCACTTTTTGTGGGGCTGTGGACACTCTGTAAGAGAACAGACATATAAATATGATTGTTTTAGACTGCCAAGTCCCTCCTCCTGCACAATTAATACTTTGAGCACACACTGCTCTACCACCATAGCCTGTGGACTTACAGATGTGTCACGGTAGGGCCAGATGGACCCAGCACAAACCCAGACAGACACTACAGTGTTTAGACATGGTCCCCCTCTCCCCCGTCCTTCCAGCAGAAAGCCAGGGTAACATGGGATAAGGAACAAAGGGGTCAGGACCATGCATGTCTGCGAAACAACCCGGTATCTATGGTAAGGGCATGTGTTCTGGCCACAGCCTGGCAGAACCTCTTCCCATTGGGTAACTATGTGCTGGTTTCAGTGCCTTATTGGTCCAATCAATCTTGGGCAAGATCTATATGCAGTCTGATTTCTAGTTGCCTGTGCCTTGCTCAAGCCTTGCTTAGCCTTACTCAGCCTTGCTCAGCCTTGCTGAAGCCTTGCATGCTTGAATCTGCTTGGACCTTGTGTGGCTTGAAACTGCCTCAAGTTGCAAACCCTCGAGTTGCCCAGTCCAGCACCTGAGATATAGCCACAAGCATACCCACTGCAAGCTATGGGAGAAGCCATGAGCTTAGGAGTCAGAGCCAAGCCTGCTTCCCCTTGCAACCAGGATTTTGCCATACTTAAATCACCCAGGACAAAACAAGCACCCGTCACAAGAAACGTCATTTACAGCCCAACTGTCTGCTGAAGCCAGACCAGCCATCAAAGACCATGTAGCCTTCCTGCTGGCAGCCTGCTGTGCCAGGAACATGAGTGCCCCAAAGCCGCTAATGCACAGCAACAGCACTCCCTATCCAGGTGCAACCAGCTGTGAGTAATTAATTCACTGCCCCTTTGGCATAACTGTTCTTGTCAAGTCTTCCCCCAGCTGTGGTCGAGCACCGTTTCACTCCCAGGGTATTGTCTTTCTGCTGGATCCTCCTGGTCTGCATAAAATTGTTTGAATTGTTACAGTTGCCCAATTACTGTACATCACATTGTAAATATATTCTAACCATACAATGAACCTTTTGATAACTTTGGAAATTTTCATATTATAAATAAAGGAAGTATTATATTGGTTTAATAAGATGTAGTTGTGTTCAATAGGAGAACTTCAATGGATCTAAAAAGACAGCAGTTCCTGCAGTATAATGTTAGATTTATCAGCTTATAAAGTTACTTGCAGTAATTATACGGTAAATACTGCTTTACGGACACTACCATGGGACTAAAAATATATGATGCTGTGAAACTTCACTGTTGGAAGATAGCTCAGATTTGTTAAATATTTTTGGAACACCAACTGTGTACTGGTAGGGTTTTAGCAGGCCAGATGTCATCTCTGTGCCACTCCAACACCCAGCCTCAGCATCAGTGCAATCCTGCAGCACAAAAGTGGTCAGAATTTCTGTATCATATCTATCAACTAATAAAATAAAATAAAATAAAATAAAATAAAATAAAATAAAATAAAATAAAATAAAATAAAATAAAATAAAATAAAATAAAATATCTTGTGACACACCTGATACAGGAAAAATTTGCAAAGATGTCTGGCCACAGTTTAACCATTCAAGACGGACACTTATTTGAGGCTTTTTAAATTATTATTCAATAGTTTATTGCCTTGTGAAATTAAGGCAAAGAAGAAAAATGCCTTACCTATTACCCAAAAAATTGCTTTGAAGATTTTTGACACACCTATACTTTGGAGCAGGGATTTGGATTCTGGAGCCTGGGATTTTTGTGCCCTGACATAGGCTGATTTGCAAATGTGGCAAATTACAATTCCCATGTAGCTGTACTTCTTAGTAGTTTAATAGCTGACTGCTCCTGGCGTTGATAAGACCATGTGTATGTTATTCTTGTGACATCAGGAACCTCTATACAACCTATATGAGGATATTCATGTTTCATACCTACAGAAACTGTACATTCTTGTCAGCAAGAAGGAAAAAGCTAATCATTGCACTTCCTGATTGTCTCACTATGAATCTAAAGGTCATTTTGATTCAGTTATTATATGCGGTAATCTCGTGTTACTGGCACTTCTATGGACTAAAATAAAATCTTTTTACTGAGTAAAAGCTGTTCAGCATTCATGAAGAGACCTGTTGAGGCCATAACTACCAAGAACTAATATGTGCATGCATGCAGCTAGCTGACTACTTCTTTCTTTCTTTTCTTTTTTTTTTTTTCCAGAGAGAAGGTACACTTTCTTGCTACCAGTCTTTTTTTTAAATGTCAATAAAAGAATCATGAAGTGGCTTGCCTGAACTATTTACATCACCCTAACCACTTTGTAGGATGGTGAAATGCAAAGGGGATTTTAATGAGCTTCTGAAATGTTGACTGGAAGTACAGTGCATAGGCGAAGTCTTTGGATGCTCTTAGTTTCAGTGTAAAAATAAAATAATACTTTAATTCCTAAATTAGGTGTTTATTGTGGAATAAAGTGCATCATGACTACTTAATGGATTCACATTGAAGGATATAAGAACTAGTGACCTTTGTTTCTTTTCATTATACAGATTAATTACACTGATTAATTATTTTTCCACTATTTTTCCGTATTTTTCCATTGCATTCTTCTATAATGGAAAAATAGTCATCTTTTGTTATGACTGGCAGTGTCCATTTCCACTGAATTACTCTCAGATGCTCAACCTATGTGGTAATTTTTTCTCTATTCCTAGTGATTTTTAAATGTATTGCTGATTTTTTTTTAACCACTCTTCCTGCTAGTTAAATGAATCACAGAATCACAGAATCAACCAGGTTGTAGCAGACTTCCAAGATCAAGTCCAGCTGATCACCAAACCATATCTAATCAACTAGACCATGGCACTACGCGCCTCATGCAGTCTTTTCTTAAACATCCCCAGGAATGTCAACCCCACCCCCTCCCTGGGCAGCCCATTCCTATGGGGAATCATTCTATCTGTGAAGAACTTCTTTCTAAGATCAAGTTTAAACTTCCCTCTGCACAGCTTGAGACTGCGTCCTCTTGTTCTGTTGCTGGTTACCTGGGAGAAGAGACTGACCCCCACCTGGCTACAACCTCCCTTCAGGTATTTGTAGACTACAATAAGGTCTCCCTGAGTCTCCTCTTCTCCAGGCTAAACCACCCCAGCTCCCTCAGCTGCTCCTCATAGGGCTTGTGCTCCAGACCCTTCACCAGCTTTGTTGCCCTTCTCTGGACATGTACAGGGGCACAATGACTTCCCTGCTCCTGCTGGCCACACTATTCCTGATAGTGGCCAGGATGTCATTGGCCTTCTTGGCTGCCTGGGCACACTGCTAGCTCATGTTCAGCCTACTGTCAACCAGTACCCACAGGTCCCTTTCTGCCCATCCTCTCTCCAGCCACTCTGACCCCAGCCTGTAGCACTGCATGGGGTTGTTGTGGCCAATGTATAGAACCCAGCACTTAGATGTATTAAATGTCATGCCCTGGGACTCTGCCCATCTGTCCAGCCTGTCAAGGTCCCTCTGCAGAGCTCTCCTACCCTCTAACAGATCAATACCCGCTCCCAGCTTGGTGTAATCTGCAAATTTACTGATGAATCTTAGAATAATCCATAAGGTATGTATGGTATTATGGAAATTATGACTGATTTTGTTGGGACTGCATAGAAGGACAAGAACAGTTTGTGAAAAACAAAGAAAACCAAACAAAAAACCCCACAAACAACAAAACCCCCTGCTCTCATATGAATGAAGAAATTTTTACTATGTTGTGGCTCTTCTGTTGTATATTGTTTGCAGTTGTCACAGAAATGTGTTATGTTTCAGGATTTAATAAGCAACAAATACGTGGTTTTCTCACTTAATGTCTTTCTTTTTCTTAGTACAAGCTAACATAAGGGAAGATGATTAATTATTAGATAGCCCTAAGTGATATCCTACAAAAAAGAGGAGGGGGAAAAAAAGAACAAAAGGGAGGTAAATCAGTCACTCATATAACAGCTTCCAGTAGTTCAATGTTCTACAGTGATGATGAGATTATTCACTGATATAAATCAATGTGGAGTCCTCAAAGTCAGTAGGGTTTTTGGCAACTTCTAGGTCTGGTGTGCACCTGATAATGAGTTACTGCACAGATGATGTATCCCTGCCCATATTAGAGGGGATTACCTTTAGGAGAGGAGATGGTTCATCATATCAAATAACTAATTTATTTTTTCTAAGGCATCACTAGTTACATCTCTTAATTGATAACAAGGGGGTGGAAAATTAAGGAACTTTCCACAAAGGTCTGTTACTATTGACTGCCATGTTGTTTATGTAAAAGGAGCGATCTACTTTGCCAAAAGAAACATGTGTTTTGTGTTTCCTAATGTGTTTTAATTTTATCTGAACAGGCAGCTCTAATTGTCTACAAATTCACTGGACAAGACAAAGGAGATCTAAATCTTTTCCTAATTGCTGCCAACATTTAGGGGGTTTTCTAATTCAACTGCTTTTCATTTACAATCTATAATTAAATGATTATACATTCCTAGGACATTACTCACTTTAAGGGAAGTCAGAGAGATCTGTCCAGAGACACTTTTCTGGCCACAGAATTTCCTGGTAGAAAGAGCATGGGTGGCACAATGAGGGCCAGACTCTGGCATTTTTTTTCAGGAATAGTGAAAGCTCAGCGAGACTTTTCAGCATCTGTCCTGGGATTTTATCATTTAAAAGATAAGTACTTCATTTACAAATTACTTCTTTCCCAGCAAGAAAATATAGCTAGAAATAACTAGACTGCTGTTTTGCTGGCAGTCTCTCCATAGTGCTCTGTCTCTGGCATTCCCACTTCCTCATGGCTGCACAGAGGAGAAACCCACATTTCCTAATGGGATGGCACTTGAAACAGAAGCCATTCAGGGGGAGCACCACCAGCAGCCACAGTCCCTCTCTAACCTGATACCCTGACTATCAGAGTTGAGTCCTCCAGAAGACATATGCGTGCATCACTCAAGATTCACACTTGGCTGCCTGGGCTCACACCAGTGCTATGGAAGGGTGAGAACTTAAAGGAGGTGGGACTGGGAATGGGGAAAGTCAAGGACCCTAGATACTTTGGGAAAAACATGTGGTGAATGCACATCTCCTGAGTTATCTGGAAAATTGTCTTTGGCCTTGTGCTTGAAGCGTGTCAGGTTACAAAGACTAAGTAGCTTTTTAAAAATACCTTGGCTCTACTGCATGTAGAGGCTGAGGCAGAAATGAAAAATAAAGTCACTCCCTCAGCCAGCCAGCTAGCTTGTTCCAGAAGAGTCTTGTCAGCATTTAGGCATGTAAGTCTTTCTTTTTCTCCTCATGGGCCAAACTAGACTGAGGAAATGGAGAGGGTGGACCACAGTCAGGATCTCTGTGCTGACAGAGAGCAAGGCCTGAGAAAGTCTCAGCAGAGGGACTGTTCTGTTTGGGGCCAGTCTCTACAGAAGATCACACACTGGTGTGCTCATCACCTCTTGTTTTCCCTGGAGTGCCTCCACTCCTTCCAAGTGGTAGTTTCACTGAAATACTTGTCAGCACAGCAAAAATTATGATGATGATGATGATGATGATGATGATGATGATGACAATGGTGATGATGATGACGACAGAAGCTTTGAAAGATCTATCAAGACTGGTGCCTCTACACCCACCTTCACAAGCACAACCAGAAACCTCAAAGAGGATGTTTAGAACAATATACATATGCATATACATAGAGAAATGTATGCTATATGGTACAAGGAAAACCACACAACTTTTCAAAAATAGATAATAAGTGTTTGGTGATCATTCATTAAAATAATCTATCATTCCTCTTCTATTTCTTTCATCTTGATACCAATTACTTACAACTCTTCCCTGTTATGAAAAAGGTGGGGAGATTTGTGAGACAAATGAGTAGTAGAATGGTAATAATGTGAAATACACTTCATTATTGCTACAAGCTTGAAAATTTAAAGTAAAACTAAATATTTTGTTTTCATGTATTTGCCATCTGTGAGCAATTTAGCTGTGGCAGAGCAGAGCAAACAAGGGTGTACACAATGTGCTTACTGTATGTGATTATATTTTTCTTAATTGCTCGCTAATAGCAGCTGCATGACTAAAATGCAAAGCGCACTAATGGGCTGTGCATTGCCCGAGAGATGCTGGTTACCCTCTTGGTGCAAAAACAAGCAGCTGAAGGACTTGGAGGATATCTCCTAATTGAAAGTTTTGAAATCTTACTCTCTTCTTATGAAAGGAAACTCTGAGCTAACTTACTCGTGTGCACTGGTATTACTGAGCTCAGCTTTTGGCTTTCTGGGGTGCAGTTTGCTCGTCAGCTGGCAGTTTTTAGCAAAAGGCTGAATCTCACAGACCATTCAGTTTCACACCTTTTAGTCACTACCCAAAAAAAAAAAAAAATTCAGCTGAGCATCTCTTTCTCGTTTCTCCCATACCTGCATACATAAACACTCAGAGCAGTACAATGGAGATGAAATACCTGTGGAGTCAGTTTCCCAACCCTCTGTGTTATTGGCTCATTAATCACGACTTCTACTTTGCAGGCATCCTTCTCTCTGGGAATGGAAAACTTGAGGTCATCTTCTAACAGAAACACAGACTGTCCCTTTATCACTTTCATCCCACGGTTGACACTAATAAAGGAGGAGCATACGACTCTTAATGCAACAGGCAGGAGCAGGAACAACTGGCTTTTCTCAAAAAGCTTCATGTTATAAGGGGATGTCAGCTCTTGTCCACCAGCAAAAATGTTAACAAAAGAATCTTCTCTGTCTTCAACAGCAGATTTTTCACCATGTAATGAAGGACAACAGTTTTAGTCACAAGTGGAAATGTAGGATATGTTTTCTATTACGATGCACCCCTTGAGTGAGATTTGGTCAGATGCATTCCAAAATATCCTTGGGTTATTACAGAATTCATTGGTCAAGCCTGACAAAATGATGAATGTGTTCTCAGAGTACTTTAAACATGTGTTAATTCTGAAAAAAAAAAAAAAAAAAAAAAAAGATAAAAAGGAAAGAAAAAAGAAAGACCATTAATATAAGCCATTGAGAATTAATTACAGAAAAACAACCACAGAAAAAAATTTCCTATTTTCTTACAATTGCAGTTTATTTCAAGGAGCATAACTTCAACTTTAAATGTTATTAAGTGAACATATGCTCAAAAAATTGACTCTGTGATACTGAGACTTTTCTCTTAACAGATCAGCTCTCAATATGAATTCCAGGCACCTTTGATTATGCACATACAAACATTTGCTCTGTAGGATCTTCTGTTACTGGAATTTTTACTGATGGATCAAGTAGATATAATAAAAGAATATAATAAAAGACAATGATCATCCATGTAATTGCACAGTGCAAGAGTAAGCACTTATCTAGAGGATACCTGAAAGTGGGATAAAGGGAGAGTGTTAAACCTATTTTTACAATACAATACAATACAATACAATACAATACACCAGGTTGGAAGAGACCTTCAAGATCATCGCGTCCAACCCATCAAACAATCCAACCCACCCAACAACTAGACCATACAGCCAAGCACCCCATCAAGTCTTCTCCTGAACACCTCCAGTGAAGGTGACTCCACCACCTCCACGGGTAGCCGATTCCAATGGGCAATCACTCTCTCCGTGTAGAACTTCTTCCTAACATCCAGCCTAAACCTGCCCTGGCGCAGCCTGAGACTGTGTCCTCTTGTTCTGGTGCTGGATGCCTGGGAGAAGAGGCCAACCTCTGCCTGGCTACAACCTCCCTTCAGGTAGTTGTAGAGAGCAATAAGGTCACCCCTCAGTCTCCTCTTCTCCAGGCTAAGCAACCCCAGCTCCCTCAGCCTCTCCTCATAGGGCTTGTGTTCCAAACCCCTCACCAGCTTTGTTGCCCTTCTCTGGACACGTTCCAGCAAGTCAACATCCTTCCTAAACTGAGGGGCCCAGAACTGGACACCGGACTCAAGGTGCGGCCTAACCAGTGCAGTGTACAGGGGCAGAATGACCTCCCTGCTCCTGCTGGCCACACTCTTCCTGATGCAGGCCAGGATACCATTGGCCTTCTTGGCTGCCTGGGCACACTGCAGGCTCATGTTCAGCCTACAATCAACCAGTACCCCCAGGTCCCTCTCTGCCTGGCCGCTCTCCAGCCACTCTGACCCCAGCCTGTAGCACTGCCTGGGGTTGTTGTGGCCAATGTGCAGAACCCGGCACTTGGATGTGTTCAATCTCATGCCATTGGATTCTGCCCATCTGTCCAGCCTGTCGAGGTCCCTCTGCAAAGCCTCTCTGCCCTCCAGCAGATCAACTCCTGCCCCCAGCTTGGTGTCATCTGCAAATTTACTGATGATGGACTCAATGCCCTCATCCTGATCATCAATAAAGATGTTGAAGAGCATGGGGCCCAGCACTGATCCTTGGGGCACACCACTAGTGACTGGCCTCCAGCTGGATGTGGCACCATTCACCACCACTCTCTGGGCTCGACCCTCCAGCCAGTTCCTAACCCAACACAGTGTGCTCCTGTCCAAGGCATGGGCTGATAGCTTGGCCAGGAGTTTGCTGTGGGGGACGGTGTCAAAGGCCTTGCTGAGGTCCAGGTAGACTACATCCACAGGCCTCCCCACATCCACCAGGTGGGTCACCTGATCCTAGAAGGAGATCAGGTTGGTCAGGCAGGACCTGCCCTTCCTAAATCCATGCTGGCTAGGCCTGATCCCTTGGCCATCCTGTAAGTGCTGTGTGATTGCACTCAAGATGACCTGTTCCATAATCTTGCCTGGCACTGAGGTCAGGCTGACAGGCCTATAATTCCCTGGCTCATCCAACCGGCCCTTCTTGTGGATGGGCACCACGTTGGCCAGCTTCCAGTCTTCTGGGACCTCTCCAGTGAGCCAGGAGAGTGGCCTGGCCAGCTCATCTGCCAGCTCTCTCAGCACCCTAGGATGGATCCCATCTGGTCCCATGGCCCTGTGGGTGTCCAAGCGGCTCAGAAGATCTCTAACTACCTCCTGGAGCAGTTGATCAGTATTGGATGATATGTTGGACTCAATGATCTCAAAGGTCTCCTCCAACCTGGTTAATTCTATTCTATTCTAGTCTAGTCTAGTCTAGTCTAGTCTAGTCTATTCTAACATTCTAAAATAACTGCATCTGTGGCCTAAAGAATAGTCAATAACACTTTACTGAATTTTATAAGATCATAGGAATTTCAGGCTACTAAAGATTAGTATTCCTTAAATATTTGCAAATTTTCAGTGCCCTTACTATTTATTTGCACGGTCTAATGTAACTACAACCCTAACAGCAAATTAATTCACTGAAAGGTAACAAAAACCCAAACCCATGTCTCACTTCATTTTCTTCATCACTGTTAACAGATTCACTCTATTGTTTCCAGCAGGGTGACCTTAACAGCATACAGCTTTATACACATATCCACCCAGTTTTACATTTCCCTGAAAACCGATCATCAGTGAGGAATTTGCTTTACATTTACTTCCTTCCTAAAGTAATGCAAGACAGATCCACCAACTTCAGCTCAGATTCAAGATTAAAGGCACTGAGACTAGCATATTGTTAGTTAGACATAGGCATAAGCAGTGGGGTTTTTGCTGCCGTTTCCTACCTTGTGTCAAACACTTAGAGCAGAAATGGGGGTGCTGGTTGATTGTAGGCTGAACATGAGCCTGCAGTGTGCCCAGGCAGCCAGGAAGGCCAGTGGCATCCTGGCTTGCATCAGGAAGAGTGTGGCCAGCAGGAGCAGGGAGGTCAGTGTGCCCCTGTACACTGCACTGGTTAGGCCGCACCTTGAGTCCTGTGTCCAGTTCTGGGCCCCTCAGTTTAGGAAGGATGTTGACTTGCTGGAACGTGTCCAGAGAAGGGCAACAAAGCTGGTGAGGGGTTTGGAACACAAGCCCTATGAGGAAAGGCTGAGGGAGCTGGGGTTGCTTAGCCTGGAGAAGAGGAGACTGAGGGGTGACCTTATTGCTCTCTACAACTACCTGAAGGGAGGTTGTAGCCAGGCAGAGGTTGGCCTCTTCTCCCAGGCATCCAGCACCAGAACAAGAGGACACAGTCTCAGGCTGCGCCAGGGCAGGTTTAGGCTGGATGTTAGGAAGAAGTTCTACACGGAGAGAGTGATTGCCCATTGGAATCGGCTACCCGTGGAGGTGGTGGAGTCACCTTCACTGGAGGTGTTCAGGAGAAGACTTGATGGGGTGCTTGGCTGTATGGTCTAGTTGTTGGGTGGGTTGGATTGTTTGATGGGTTGGACGCGATGATCTTGAAGGTCTCTTCCAACCTGGTGTATTGTATTGTATTGTATTGTATTGTATTGTATTGTATTGTATTGTATTGTATTGAAAGGCTCCCAAATAAGCAGGAGAATTTTGACCAGTTCTGTGGTGATTGTGTTAGTCACTCTGTGGTACAGAATTCCTCCCATGTTGCCACTGTGTATTTCAGTCTGCTGTATTTGAGTACTTTTGCTTGCAGGCACTGGCCCTCTATCACTATACACTTTTACCACGTGTTCCAGCAGTTGGCTTCTATTTGTCAGTTGCAGGGCTTATGTGCCCAGGTGAAGGTCTTGAGAAGTATAACTTCACTTGCTCAATCACTTAACCAGTGGTAGAAAAATTAAATGCCAACAGAACCTTTCAGCATATAACGGCAATAAAATCAGCAGGTTTTGGAGTGAATGCTATTAGATTAGCATTCTCCCCACTCTGTGATGGCCAATGCTTCAGCAGATTTGCATGTGGGCTTTGTATGTGTGCTTCATGGTACTTATGCTGATCCATAATGACAGTACTTTGGGCTCTGACAGATTTACAATCACTGTGATGCCACTGCCATATTTTGTGGCTGCTTTGGACTTCCTATAGTCTCCTTATTTCAATGATCTTAATACCACAGCTGATCATCCTTGCTTTTACTTGGCATGTCATCTGTGTATCCAGAATGAATAAATGCCAGAGGTATTATTTGATTCTGAATGCACCACAGTATTTCAGAAATAATCATGTTCATGAACAACATGTTAGGAAAACCACTATTTTTAAACTATTTCCTCACTGATTTTCTAGGGGTCTATGTATATGGCAAAGCACCTCCAGGTGTGCTATGTGCCTAGTATGTCACATAAAGCTACCAGCTTTGATCACAGGAGTAAAATAGACATGTGATCTGTAATCTAGACAGTGATGTATTATATATTAGTTGTCCCTCTGTGTGGATGGAGCACATGATTTATGTGGAGAGGCTGAGAGAGCTATGTTAGTTTAGTCTGAAGAAAAGAGGGCTTATTCCTAGGTTTAGACATCTCGGAGAAGAATACAGAGAGCCTGAAGGTGCACAGCAAAGGGACAAGATGCAACCCACAGAATTCACAACAAGGGAAATTGCACTAGTGACTCAGAAGAATAGTGAGAACGTGATTGGGAACAGTCAGCATGGCTTTGCCAAGGGCAAATCCTGCCTGACAAACCTGGTGGCCTTCTATGAACAGGTCACAGCATTAATAGATGAGGGGCGAGCAACTGATGTCGTTTACCTGGACCTGAGCAAAGCCTTCGACACTGTCCCAAACCACCTCCTGGTCTCCAAGCTGGTGAAACATGGGTTTGATGGGTGGACCACTAGATGGATAAGGAACTGGCTTGATGGCCGCACCCAAAGAGTGGCTGTCAACGGGTCCATGTCCCAGTGGAGGCCAGTGACAAGCGGAGTCCCTCAGGGATCAGTCCTGGGACCTGTCTTGTTCAACATCTTTGTGGGTGACATGGACAGTGGCATCGAGTGCACCCTCAGCAAGTTTACTGATGACACCAAGCTGTGTGGTGCAGCAGACACGCTGGAGGGAAGAGATGCCATCCAGAGGGACCTTGAGAGGCTGGAGAGGTGGGCACAAGCCAACCTCATGAGGTTCAACAAGACCAAGTGCAGGCTCCTGCATCTGGGTCAAGGCAATCCCAGGCACAAATCCAGGCTGGGCAGTGAGTGGCTGGAGAGCAGCCCTGAGGAGAGAGACTTGGGGGTGCTGGTGGACGAGAAGCTCAACAGGAGCTCTCAATGTGCACTTGCAGCCCAGAAAGCAAATCAGATCCTGGGCTGCATCAGGAGAAGTGTGGCCAGCAGGTCAAGGGAGGTGATTCTCCCCCTCTACTCAGTTCTGGTGAGACCCCACCTGGAGTACTGCATCCAGTTGTGGAGCCCCTATTACAGGAGGGATGTGGACATGCTGGAAGGTGTCCAGAGAAGGGCCATGAGGATGATCAGAGGGCTGGAGCACCTCTCCTCTGAGGACAGACTGAAGGAGTTGGGGCTGTTCAGTCTGGAGAAGAGAAGGCTCCGAGGTGACCTCATTGTGGCCTTCCAGTATCTGAAGGGGGCCTACAGGAAGGCTGGGGAGGGACTTCTCAGGATCTCAGGTAGTGCTAGGACTAGGGGGAATGGAATGAAGCTGGAGGTGGGGAGATTCAGGCTAGATGTGAGGAGGAAGTTCTTCCCCATGAGAGTGGTGAAGCCCTGGAATGGGTTATCCAGGGAGGTGGTTGAGCCTGGAAGTGTTTAAGACCAGCCTGGATGAGGCTCTGGCCGGCCTGATCTAGTGTGGGGTGTCCCTGCCCATGGCAGGGGAGTTGGAACTAGATGATCCTTGTGGTCCCTTCCAACCCAGACTGATACTATGATACTATACTATGATACTATGAAATTCGCATTAGATATTGGGGGGAGGAGGGGAAGGCAACCCACATGAAACACGGGCAGATATAAGAAAAAGAAAAAGGAAGAAAAGCCACAGTAAGTGTGGGCAGTGGAAAGGAGTTCCCCAGAGTGACTGCCACATCTTCATCCTCAGAAAACTTTTTAACAATTAGATAATCAAGGCCTGAGTAGCCTGATGTGGCTTTGGAGCCGGACTTGTAAAAGATGGCTAGGATGAGATCAAGGACTATGAACAGTTACACCCTCAGTCATGTGATGACTCCAAGCTAAACACAGAGAGCTGTCCGCCTCCCAGACCCAAGATAATTACCTGATGTATTTGTGCAAAAAACTGCATTGTACCCCCAAACTGTCCAGTAATTCCCATGAGATCTAATGCTGGTATAAAATAAAATGGTGTGACAGAGACTTCCTTTCCCATATTTAGAAGCAGACTGGCCAAGTTGACTTCCTGGAAAAGAAGTCCTGAAGACATGTTCAAAGCATTGTGCTGAGCAATAGGAACTCTGAGAAGCAACTCATCTCCCAGAAGTCCCCTGGCCCCACTCTGCAGATGAGTCCAAGTGTTAAGGTAGAGGGAGAAGGGTCCTCTGAAGAGCTGGTTAGCTAGTTAGGCTACACCTTGAGTACTGTGTCCAGTTCTGGGCACTCAATTTAAGAAGGATGTTGAGACTCCTGAACCTGTCCAGAGAAAGGCAATGAGGCTGGTGAGAGGCAATGAGGCTGGTGAGAGGCCTCGAGCACAAGACCTATGAGGAGAGGCTGAAGGAGCTGGGGTTGTTTAGCCTGGAGAAGAGGAGGCTCAGGGGTGACCTTACTGCTGCCTACAACTACCTGAAAGGAGGTTGTGGCCAGGTGGGGGTTGGTTTCTTCAAACAGGGGAAGTTTAGGCTCGAGGTGAAGAGGAAGTTCTTCACAGAGAGAGTTGTTAGCCATTGGAATGGGCTGCCCAGGGAAGTGGTGGAGTCACCAACCCTGAAGGTGTTCAAAAAGCATTGGACACGTCATGTAAAGCCATGGTTTAGTAGTCATGAGGTCTTGGGTGATGGGTTGGACTTGATGATCTTCGAGGTCTTTTCCAACCTTATTGATTCTATGATTCAGTAGATTTGACAGAGGGACAGACCAGAGTGGGGACAATGCAGGGGAGGGATACTGAACTGAAAACTTCAAATGTGGTTTGTTAAATATTCCTTCCAAATGCCAGAAGAAAGAAACACTACAAAACAGCTAACTCAAAGACTACTTCTCCATTTCTCAAGTATTCATTGGCTTCCGGTACCTGAGGAACTGTGTGAAGTCCTTAAGATCATCCATGAGTTATTGAAAGCTACATGTCCTTCCAAAAGCAGACTGAAGAAAACATACAGAACCCATCCAGAGGTACATACAGAAAATCTCAGTTCCATGCCTCTAGATCCATGTAAAGCAGATCTGCTATTTTAGACAATTTTTTTATCATCACTACTCCTGCATGACATTTACTTAAAAGAATGCAAATACTATACATTTGTTGGAAGGTTTCCATCTCTTTATTTGAAATTTATAAAGGTACACATTCCCAAGCCTGATTCTGAGGAGGGCTGATGTGGTGGAAATAAAGATTAACCTTGATTATTTAGATAGCACAAAACAACTGCACAAAACAAGCACAAAACAACTGAGAAGATCAGAAACAGCATCCATAATGCTCAGCTGCAACACCTAAAACCCAAGTGAAAAATCTGTAATCACTAGTGACCCTGAGTCAAGTCTCAATGACACTTGATGTCTGCATTGGGATTTGGATGCGACCTTAGAAATTTTTACCCGTGTGATAAAAATCTCTGGTTGTCTGGGAGATTTCACTGAACAATTGGATCCGAAATTGTCTTATTTGCAAACCGTGAAGGGGAATATAGAAGATAATTATTGTGGGCCGGGAGCTGGGCTGATTTATTTTAATGAACACCAGGAAGAGTTTACAAGAAACAGAACTCCTTTTCTAAAGGGTAGAATTAAAGAGAACAAGCAGCAGCCTTCCATGATTTCTAGGAAACAAGATCAATACTGTTACAACAATTAAAAGTTAGCCCAGGGCAATGAAAGGACTCTGAACTATTGAATTAGGGAGTTGTCACTTCAGAATGTGCAGTTAAAACATGTGCCCTTTGGACTGTTTTCTGTTTAATGGTTTTATTCCACGCACTGCAAACAAAGATTGTAGGTCACATAGAAACTAAGTATTCAGAAAGGTATTTGCTGAGTTAAGGAGTGGTAGAAAACAATACTCTTCATTCTTTCCTTTTCTCTGTTTTGGATTTTGGGGGGGGGGAATCCTGTGCACTTTTTGATAGATCCTGTATACTTTTGAGCAAAATAAGGAAACAAGAAGTGTTTCATCGCATAGCCAATGAACAGAACTTTCGTCATCAGAGAAAAGAGCTGAAGGATGTGAAGCACATCCAGGTTATTAATGTGGGTTTTTCCCTCCTTTGTTTATTTGTTCTATTAAACAGCATAGTATAAGGTAGGAAAAAAAACCGTATGTTTCTTTATTTTTTAATATTACAGATAGTTTAACAGTGATTATCAGATTAAGACCTAACACAGTTTCAATTTACAGATACTATTTTATACTTCAATGTTAAATCCCAGAGTTATATTGTCACTAATGTACACTATTGCCCAAACTTAGGCTATTAAGTAGTGTAAACCAAGTGCAGAAGCATCACCATATGCTGACAGGCCAATATGACTGAAAGCATATTTGACATTACACAAAGGCAGCCAAGTAGCAGAGAGGTCTGAATTAAATACCATAAATACTATCGCACTGTAATGCGGAGCATTGCAGCTTAATACAGGGCTGAAAATGGAATTATTCTTTTCCACAGAGTACTTCTGTAGCCCTTGCTGAGCTCCATTAAGTGAGACCCCCTTCTGCATCAACCAGAAATTGTAAGGCCAGAAGAGTTTCTGTCAAGGGAGCATTTCTCCATTCTTTCCCCTTAAACAGAGGGGCAGGTGGGGAGAGGCTAAGGGAGTGATGAGCAAGAGACCAGAGTGAAATAGAAACACTGAGTGGGAGACATTCAATCACTCAAAAGCAGAGATACTTACCAGCTTGGCCTTCAAACAATCTAGGACATACTTTCAAGAAGGCCAGAGTCCCAGGCTGGGACTGACAAAAAGGAGCTATTGATTGTGGTTACTCATTAAAGATCATCTTGAAGACAATGCATTGTTCCCTTTCAAGTGTTTAAGAGGTCTCCTTATATTGTTAGAAGTACTTTAAGATTTGAGATAGAGATCAAAATTGCATTGCTAACAGATACCTATTAAACTGAAGACAACTGCAAAAACACAAGTTAAGTCTTGTCTTTTGTTTCAGTAGAGAAGTAAACTATCTCACATAGCAGAAGTTTAGAAGAAAAATATGAAGTTGTCTTTTGTTGTTGTTGTTGTTTGTCTGGTTGTTTGGGTTTTTTTTTCACCTCGTATTTGCCTTTTATGCATTTTTTAAGATCATTTCCAAACAGGAACTACCTATTTGTGAAAGGGTAACAACTGATTCTCCACCAGATATGAACTGGAACAGAGTGTAATGCAGAAATTACTCTGAAATATAAAGAATTGTATCTTTTTGTTAGCTGTCTGAGGAAGTCCATAAAACACTTCACCATCTAGTGAGATTTTTCCACTGATGCTATCCATAGGTTACTACCCTGCATATGACCCTTATCATCCTGGGTCTCACTACTTACTGATTTTGTCTTCCCTTTAAGTGAATAAAGTTATATGGGATAGCTGTTAGCACAGAAAATCAGGACAGCCTAAGAGAAACAAAGACTCAACCAAGCTCTTTGTCATTTACTGACTAATTAAATTTGCAGGAGGTTTGAATATTTTCACTTAATTTTTTTGTTTTCTTTTTTTCCTTTTGATCATTCAAATACAGCAGAATGTCCTTTTTTTGGCAGTCAAGGGGCTAGCTACTTCTCAGTTTTAATGTTACACAGCACCCTCCTTCCCCCACCTTCCACCACCACCATCTTGACCACCACACCTTTTTTTTTTTTTTTTTAATTTGTTTCATAATTCTGTCCAGTGGGCAGACTGGTCAACAGAGTCCCTCGAGAGGCAGTCCTGAATGGCCAAGGAGTCCAAGGAGGCCAGACATTGTTGAGAGGGTAATCTTAAAGGTGAAGGAGCAGGTTATGCCCATGTGCTGAGTTGAAGAGGAAGGCCATCCTAGCTGAATAGAGACATTTGGTTGCTGCTCAGGGAGAAAAGGAGAGTCTGTGGTTCTTGGAAGAAAGGACAGGTCATTTGGGAGGACTACAAGGTTGTTGTGAGGCTATATAGGCAGAAAATTAAAAGGGCCAAAGCCCAACTGCAAGTGTGACCGGTTTAGGCTGTGCCTTTAAGAAAGGGACACTTTCTGAACACTCTGGGCGAATGTTTTGATATTAGAATGAAAACAAGAGATATGCTAATTCAATTTCATTGGTGAGACCCAGTTGCAATTTTTTTGTTTAGTCTTTCAGTCGGGGGAGTCAGTCAGGCAGTCGTCTTCTTTTTCCCCCTGTGCTGTGAGCTGGCTCGTTTCTCTCTACGATTCCTCTCTAACCAGATAAGAAAACTAACTTTTTGCATTCGCTTTGAGCTTTAACAAAGTTTTCCCCTTTTAATTACCTTCCTTTCTCTCTCTCTTTCTAACCCTTTTGGGAAAAAGGGGAGGTAGGGAGGGAGAAGGGGAGCGGCAGGCCAAACCCCCTGGCCGCAGGGGGGGGTTGGGGAAAGGTTTCCTGTATTACATACTTTGCTGTATATTTCTGTATATATTGTAAATATTGTATATTTTTGTACATATTCATTGCATTCCATATCTGCTTGTAAAATACAGCTTTCATCTGCTTCTCCGGCTGAGTTAGCTGTGGAATTCTTTTGTGTGTGGGGGGGAACCTTCCTACTCCACCACATATTTTTAATTGGCGCCCAACGTGGGGCTTGTGGATAATTGCTGTCCAGAAGCTGGGCTAAAAGGTTGCTTGATTTATTGCCTGCTCAAGTCGGAGTTGCAAACATGAAAGTGTTTTGGCTTTTGGAGCGTCTGTTCTTTTCAAATTTTGGGGTCCTTATCTATAAACATGTTCTGGGAATGATTTTCGATCGCTTAGGCAGATACTTCATGTATAGATTGTATTTATGGTTTAAGTATAAGATTCAGCTTCTTTACGACCGGTGCCTGGGATTCTTCTGGCTTAACAGATACGGGAATGTGACCTCCAGCACTCTGCCCATAGAGATAAAGGAGTTTAAGATCCCGGTAGGCGAAAAGGTTGTTTTAAGTGATGGCTGGGATCCAAAGGTGATTTATTTGATGTGTGCAATCCTGCTGTTGGTGATAAGTAATGTGTTCTTGTTATATGCTCTGTATCGGAAGGAAAAAGTGTCTAAAGCGTGCTTTGTAATTAAGCGTAGATCGAAACGCAGAAAGCGCAGCTCTAACTCTACCCCAGAGGTATCTAGTGATGAGGAAAATGCAGAATCTGTATCAGTTAACGACAAGGCTAAAAAGTCCATCGGAAAGGCTGCTCTGAACGGTGCTGTTGGTGGCTCTGGCAATCAGCCAGCGGCAGCGGCAGCTCCTAACATGGCTTCCACGCCCTCGGCAGCCATTAATAAGGCAAATCCATTTCCTCCTTCTTCTTCAGCAGGACCGGAAGTGTCCTCCACAGCAGCTGATTCATCTCAAAACCTGTCAGCTTCTATTAAGCCAGCTGTAAATCCTAACACAGCTCCAGTTAAGCAGGTAGCTGTTTTAACTACGAGAGGAAAAAAGGGCAAAGCTGATCCAGATGCTGATGGGGAAGAGCAGCAGGATCCTGGTGAGGGAACTTCTGCTCAAAGAGACCCTGCTGAGATGGAGGAAAAGGTTTGTCTTAAAGATATAGCTGAGTTATTGAGATCATCACTGGATGGAGATGCAGGGCAAATTGCTGATAGCAGAACAACTAAAGGTGGTACTCCTGACCTTAAGCAGATTCTTAGGAGAGTGACAGTAAGATTATTGGGACAAGAACTTCAGGAAGATGAGGCAGAGGAGGAGGAGTCAGATGACATTGAAAGCTGTTCGTCACCCAGGGAAGAATTGCGGAATGTGCGGAAAGATTACATCAGAGCAGATAAGGAGCCAATCCTAGCTTGGCTTGGTAGATGCTATGATACAGGTGCTCCAGCTCTGGTAGTTGGAGACAAGTCAGCAGCCCAACTAGGAACTCTCTCAAAGGATAATGGAATAGATAGACATCTAGGCAGGACTCTCGGCAAGGTTACTCTCTGGATTCGCCTTTTAATGGCAACTCTCATGAGATATCCTTCCCGAGATGATCTTCCATGGAATGCCAAACCCTGGACTACCATAGATGAGGGAATCAAGCGTCTGAGAGAATTTGCTGTTAGAGAGGTACTCTATGGTAACCATGAGACTCTGAATCCTGATGAAATTCCTGTAGGAACTGGTCTTGCTAAGAAGCTCATCAAACTTGCTCCTCCTAATTATGCAAATATTCTGGCAAGCAGAATTGTGGCAAGAAATTATGGTGGTGCTTCTCCTACGGTTGGCCAATTCACTGATCAGATGAGACAATTGGAGGACAGCATGACACGTGTTTCTTTGGTTTCAGCCATTGAAACTCTGTCTGGTGAAATGAAGAATTACATGAAAGAGCTGAAGGATGAAATTAAAAATACCATCTCCCAATTGGCACAAAGAGATAATTCCAATTCTTCCTCCAGATGGATACAAGTTTCCTCTGTGAGGAATAGACGTCCTCCAAGGATGTCATTCCAAAACAGGTCATTCCAAAACAGGTCATTCCAAAACAGGTCCAACCAAAACAGACCACCAAGGCAATCACGTGCGAGTATCTGGATAACTCTGCGTGATCAGTTTGGTGAGAACATGAACAGATGGGATGGTCAACCAACTGCTAATCTTTTCAGGAGACTGAGGGAACTGCAAAGTGGCAGAACCCGAGGTAGCAATACCAGAAGGGTAGCTGTTACTTCTACGGTTCCCCAGGACAACTCTAATAGCTCCAACAGTGGCTCCAGTTCTAACACTGCACACTGTGCTCATTGCACATGTGGGCATGTTCCCCATAATTAGGGGTGCCCTGCCTCCCGCCAGGGGGAGGAGAGGGGTAACAGAGATAACAGAATCTATTGGGATGTGTACATCCAGTGGCCTGGCACTTCACAATTTCAGAAGTACAGGGCTTTGGTTGACACAGGGGCTCAGTGCACCATAATGCCATCAAATTATCAGGGATCAGAAGCTATAACTATTCTGGGAGTCACTGGTGGATCTCAAGAGTTAACTAAGGTGGAGGTTGATATAAGTTTAACTGGTAAACAGTGGAGAAAGCATACAGTTGTGACCGGACCTGACGCACCTTGTATTCTGGGAATTGATTTTCTGAGAGAAGGGCGTTTCAAAGACCCTAGAGGTTACAAATGGGCTTTTGGAGTAGCATCTGTAGAAACTGATGGACAAAAGCTGAAGCTGTCTGTTAGACCTGAGCTTTCTGATGAATCTGCAGTTGTGGGACAACACAAGATTCAGGACATTAAATTGCCGGTTGCTTCTCAGACTGTGCATCACAGACAATACAGAACCAACCGTGACTCTTTGTTGCCCATTCAGAATCTGATTCGTCAGTTGGAGAGTCAGAAAGTCATCAGCAAAACTCATTCACCTTTCAACAGTCCAGTGTGGCCTGTGCGAAAGCCGAATGGAGACTGGCGTCTGACAGTCGACTACCGAGCCCTGAATGAAGTAACTCCACCTATGAGTGCAGCAGTACCAGACATGATGGAACTCCAGTATGAGCTGGAATCCAAAGAGGCCAAATGGTATGCTACCATAGACATTGCTAATGCCTTCTTCTCTATTCCCATAGCAGAGGAATGCAGGCCTCAGTTTGCTTTCACCTGGAGAGGAATCCAGTACACCTTCAACAGATTGCCAATGGGCTGGATCCACAGCTCCAGCATCTGTCATGCAGTGATCCACGATGCTCTGGAGGAAGGTGGTGCTCCAGAACACATCCAGTTCATCGATGACATCATCGTCTGGGGTAAAACTGCTGAGGAAGTCTTCGAGAAAGGTAACAAAATCATTGACATTCTTCTGAATGCAGGTTTCGCCATCAAGCGAGACAAGGTGAAAGGATCTACCAGAGAGATCCAGTTTCTGGGAGTGCGGTGGCAGGATGGACGCGGACACATTCCAGTGGATGTGGTAAACAGAGTCTCTACCATGGCAAATCCCATGAACAAGCAAGAAACTCTACGTTTCTTGGGGATAGTGGGATTTTGGAGACTGCACATCCCTGGTTACAGTCAGATTGTGAAACCTCTGTATGATGTGACTCGAAAGAGAAACCATTTCCATTGGGGACCTGAACAACAAGCAGCCTTTGACCAGATAAAGCAAGAGGTAGTTCAAGCAATGGGTCTGGGACCTGTCCGAGAGGGTCCAGACATTAAGAACATTTTGTACACGGCTGCAAGTGACAATGGTCCAACCTGGTGCTTGTGGCAAAGAGCTCCAGGTGAGACACGTGGACGACCTCTTGGTTTCTGGAGTCGAGGTTACAGAGGTTCAGAGGCTAACTATACTCCAACAGAGAAAGAGATTCTAGCTGCCTATGAAGGAGTAAAAGCAGCTTCTGAAGTAATTGGAACTGAATCACAACTTCTCTTAGCTCCCAGATTACCAGTTTTGAATTGGATGTTCAAAGGCAAAGGTTCCACACCACATCATGCAACAGATTCCACCTGGTCTAAGTGGATGGCTCTGATAACACAGAGAGCTCGAATGGGAAATCTTGAAAGACCTGGTCTGGTGGAGGTGATCTCAAGTTGGCCTGAAGGTACCAACTGTACCAAACCTCCAGAGGAGAGAGTGACTCGTGCTGAGGAAGCTCCTCCTTACAATGACCTATCTGATGATGAAAAGAAATATGCTTTGTTCACAGATGGTTCCTGTCGTCTTGTCGGGAACAAGCGAAGGTGGAAGTCTGCAGTGTGGAGTCCAACACGCCGAGTTGCAGAAGCAAAGGATGGAGAAGGAGAATCCAGTCAATTCGCAGAGGTAAAAGCTGTCCAGCTAGCTCTCGACGTAGCTGAACGTGAGAGATGGCCAAAGCTTTATCTCTACACCGACTCATGGATGGTAGCCAATGCTCTGTGGGGTTGGCTAAAGAACTGGAAAAAGAGTGGTTGGCAGAGAAGAGGAAAGGCCATTTGGGCAGCCGACCTGTGGCAGGACATTGCTGATCGAATCGAGAGAATTCCAGTGAAGGTGAGACACATTGATGCTCACATTCCTAAGAGCAAAGCTACTGAGGAACAGCAACATAACCATCAAGCAGATCTAGCTGCAAGAGTTTCTCCAGTAGACATGGACTCTGATCTTGATCTCGACTGGAAACACCGAGGTGAGATATTCTTAGCTCGGTGGGCTCACGATTCGTCAGGACATCAAGACAGAGATGCAACATACCAGTGGGCACGTGACAGATCCATAGACATTTCCATGGATGCTATCACACAAGTCATCCATGACTGTGACATTTGTGCTGCTATTAAGCAGGCAAAGCGACTTAAGCCCTTATGGTATGGTGACAGATGGTCCAAGTACAAGTATGGTGAAGCTTGGCAAGTTGACTACATCGCTCTACCACGTTCTCGTTCTGGTAAGCAGTATGTGCTTACTATGGTAGAGGCAAACACTGGATGGTTGGAAACTTATCCAGTACCACATGCAACTGCACGCAACACCATTCTTGGTCTGGAGAGACAAATCCTGTGGAGACACGGAACTCCCGAGAGGATTGAGTCAGACAACGGAACTCACTTCAAAAACAACCTTGTAAAGAGTTGGGCCAAAGAGCACGGCATCGAATGGATATTCCACATCCCCTACTATGCACCAGCTGCAGGGAAGATTGAACGCTACAACGGTTTGTTGAAGACCACTCTTAAAGCCATGGGGGTGGATCTTTGAAAAACTGGGAAAAACATTTAGCACAAGCAACCTGGCTGGTAAATAGTAGAGGTTCAGTGAACCGAGCTGGACCTGCACACTCAGATCTGCTACAGAAAGTAGAAGGTGATAGAGTTCCTGTTGTTAAAGAAAAGAATCTGTTAGGTAAAACTGTTTGGGTATTTTCTCCCTCAGGAGAGGCTAAACCTGTCCGAGGGGTGGTTTCAGCTGAAGGTCCGGGTCACACTTATTGGGTAATGAAAGAGAATGGTGAAATTCAGTGTATTCCACAAAGAAATTTGACTTTAGCTGAAAGAGTTTAATTTCAGAGTGTTGTACAGCTACATCGCGCCCAAAGGAAGAATCCCTGAGGAATCCACGGTGCACGAACCCTGAGAACCCTGAGAGCCCTGAGTCAGCTGAGAGTCCCTGTTTCCCTTTTCTTCTCTTCGTCTGCGAAGAGACAAACTGTTTTCCATTTTTCTTCTTTCTTGGACTTCTGAATCATCTACACCTGAGGATGGCCGGAATGGACTGTGAACTTTGCTTGCAAACTGTGGATATTGTTTTGGATTGGATGGACAGTATGAACAGCCAATGAAATTGTTTAGCAGGGGTGGATTGTGACCGGTTTAGGCTGTGCCTTTAAGAAAGGGACACTTTCTGAACACTCTGGGCGAATGTTTTGATATTAGAATGAAAACAAGAGATATGCTAATTCAATTTCATTGGTGAGACCCAGTTGCAATTTTTTTGTTTAGTCTTTCAGTCGGGGGAGTCAGTCAGGCAGTCGTCTTCTTTTTCCCCCTGTGCTGTGAGCTGGCTCGTTTCTCTCTACGATTCCTCTCTAACCAGATAAGAAAACTAACTTTTTGCATTCGCTTTGAGCTTTAACAAAGTTTTCCCCTTTTAATTACCTTCCTTTCTCTCTCTCTTTCTAACCCTTTTGGGAAAAAGGGGAGGTAGGGAGGGAGAAGGGAGCGGCAGGCCAAACCCCCCTGGCCGCAGGGGGGTTGGGGAAAGGTTTCCTGTATTACATACTTTGCTGTATATTTCTGTATATATTGTAAATATTGTATATTTTTGTACATATTCATTGCATTCCATATCTGCTTGTAAAATACAGCTTTCATCTGCTTCTCCGGCTGAGTTAGCTGTGGAATTCTTTTGTGTGTGTGGGGGAACCTTCCTACTCCACCACAGCAAGTTAATTTGGCTTCAGATCTTAATGAGAACAGGAAATGCTTCTACAAATATATTCTCAACAAAAGGAGGGCTAAGGAGGATCTCTGTTTTGTTGGGAGTATTTTTGCATTCAGAGGGGAGCATAGTGGTCAAGGATGAGGAAAAGGCTGAGCTACTCAACACCTTCCTTGCCTCAGTCTTTAGTATTAAGACCAGTTGTTTGCCAGATACCTGGTCCACTGAGCTGGGAGATGGAGATGGGGATGGGCAGCAGAATGAAGCCTATGTACTCCAGAAGGAGACGGCTGGTGACATGCTGTACCACTTATACACACACAAGTCTTTGGGACCAGATGACATACACCCAAGGGTACTGAAGGAGCTGAATGGAAACTTGCAAACATGACAACCATTTAGAAGAAGGGCTGAAAGGAGGACCCAGGGAGCTACACACCTGTAGTCTGACCTAGAAGCCAAGGAAGGTCATGGAGCAGATCACTGTGAGCACCAATAGGCAGCATTTGCAGGGCAAGGGTGTTGATAAGGGTCAGTCAGCATGGGCTCATGAAGGGCAGGTGTTGCTTGGCAAACCTGAACGCCTTCTACAACAAAGTGACCTGCTCAGTGGATGAGGGAAAGGCTGTGGATGTCGTTTATCTGGACTTTAGTAAAGTCTTTGACACTGTCTCCCAGAGCATCCTCCTGGAGAAAATGTCTGTTCACGGCTTGGATGTGTGGATGCTTTGCTGGTAAAAAGCTGATCAGATGGCTGGGCCTAAAGAGTGGTGGTGAATGGAGTTAAACCCAGTTGGCAACCAGCCACAAGCAATATTCCCTAAGGTTCAGTTTTGAAGCCAGTTCCCTTTTAATACCTTTGTCAGTGATCTGGATGACAGAATTGAGTGTACCCTCAGTAACTTTACAGATGACACCAGCTTGCATGGAACTCAGTACGTTCTATGAGATAATACTCAACCCTGCACTACATAGAAGTACACAGCAATGAAATGTCAGTGGACTTCCATTTGTGTCAGACTCTCTCTTACAGGTAGAAACCTACCTGAAGCATAGCATGTGGTTTTGGTGCTTTTAGAATAATTTCATTGTGCACTGCTACTGCTTGGCTAGTGAACTGAGTGTGGAGAAGTCTGAGGTTCTTGAGCTGGTGAGCCTCAAAGACAATGGCAAATGTTTTGAATTTTTGAGAAGGAAGACTTCACAGACTAAAGCTCATTGGAGAATGTGCTGCATTTCACACTGCTAAACTGGCACTGTGGTGCGCATGCTACACAGAGGAATTTTAACTCTTACATTTTAACAGCTGGTAGATAGTTCAGTTTTCACTTTCCCACAAACACAGTGCTTGGGTCATCTCTTTGTGCCTTAGATATGGGAAACTTAGATGCTCATTTGAGCTTTTTTGACAGGATTACTACTATATTCTTGGAGCAAATAATGTGCCTCCATAGAGCAATTCCTTTCTGTTTATATAGCTGTCTAAGGGAAAGAGAATAGATTTAGACCAGACACAAATTTAGGTTTCCAGAGGTATGTGGGGGAATTCCACTGAGACTTTGACATTCCCTAAATACAAATCCAAAGTGATTTAAAGTTCTTTTGTGAAACCACAAGGTGCTTAGATGTTTGATAAACAAAAGTATGTATTAGATTGAATAGTTACACACCTCTTCAAAATCTATCTAGAACCACTGACCTTTCCCTTCCTCCCCCAAAATACTCAACCCATACTTCTTCTTTTGTTAAAAGTTTCTATTGATAAATATATATCCTTATGCATTCAGAATGCCTATACTGTGCAGCTACAAACTGTCAGCTCATGTAGTCACCTAATGATTTTAGACCTTTGTCAGAAAATCATACACAGTTGAGCTACAGTTTTTCTTCATAGCCGGCTAAGAGTTCTTTGAATTATTTTTGCAGGCTTCACAATGCTAACAACCAGAAATTACATATTTCCTTAGGGAGTGTTTAACAACTTCCCAAATGAAGTCTGTATGGTTTTTACCCAACTGCACAGACTGTTGTTGCCATCTAAATTCACTAGTCGATTGATGAAGTTAGTGATCATTTGTTCTGCCTGTAAATAAAATTAATTCCTGTTGTACTGTAACTAGTGTTATTATACACATTAATTATCAAGAATACATCAAGGACTGCAGAAAATTAATGTAATGTACACTTTTACTGTGAAAGCAAATGGTGATTTACAGTGTCAATGCCTCCCACACACAACCTGGACACATGCCAACAGCAGAGATGCATTTTGCTTAGGGAAATGTACAGTCCTGAGTTAGAGGAGTTGACGAACTAGTAGAATTCTCTAGCAAAAACATAACTTGCAGAATCCCCTTTTCATAATCACTACATAAAAAAGTGTCATTATCTAAGAGGTTTGTTGAAGGAAATGTAAAAGCTGTGCAAGCATGTATGTGTGTTCAGAAACAAACACGAACATTTATGAACTTCTAACCCAAATAAATGAAGCCAGCTGTCTTAATGTACAGGAAAATGTAAAAAATCTCACTGATCCCTACTGCAAAATAAAAGTCTGCACCTTTAAAACATGTGCTTAAAACCCAAGTTCTCTCAGAAAATGAGATATATCCTTTAGAAAGACTTACTACTATTGAAAGTTTTACTCTTTTTCAATGTTTTTTACCACATTCTCTCTCCTAGTATGTGTTACTAAAAAGAAATTTTAAAGAATACAAATCTTGTTTAGTGTTTCCAAGCTGTAGTAAAAGATAAAGCCACAAAGTTTTACTAGAGCTGATGGAAGAAAGCCATCACAGTTCAAAAGTCTGTAACAGATTGAACATGAGGAAAAATCGAGTTGCTTGGAATCCTTAGCTTCAAAGTTAACTTCTACTAAACTACTGTTAAGAACCAGTGCCTGTTTTCCTCTGAAGTTAAAACTGAGATTTCACCCATCCCGAGTACAAAATTCACTGTTCAACTGCTTTGGTTCAACATTCAGCAGAAAACTGAATGCTGCAATCTATTAAAACAATATTAAACCCACAAATACACCAGCATTCCGTGTATACAACAAACTTGAAGCAGATACTTACAGGTAGCAGTGTTTCTCCAGGAAGCAGAACATGAGATCATACTAGCATAAAAGAAATAATGAATGTTACTGACCTAGTAATCTCTTGTTTAAAAGGCTGGCAGAGAAAGAAATCCAATGAGTGGTCGACAGAGAAAAAGACGGTGGGGGTTGGGGGAGAGAGATAAATGAAATTCCAGGCTTTCTGGTCACAATAAACACTCTTTGCTTGCAAGACTGCCCCTGATTGCAGAGTCCCAGAGCACAAACTTTTTTGGGCTCCCTATGCTAAGGGCATTCTGAGATGTCTTGAAGTGTTTACACTCAGCAACGCTTCTCTTCTCTGGCAGCCAGACCTGGATCTTCTTTTCCCCCTCTGCTAGTTAAGTCTGTTGAGACTGAAAACCGAGCTCCTGTTAATAAGGCTTTCTCATTTTTCTCCTCACTTCTGCTCCTTTATTTCCTTCAGAACTCACAAACACACACATACATGCATACACACTCATTTCTATATTAAAGATATATAGTCAAAGAAGCAGCCAAAAATCCTTTCTGACCAGTTTTCTCTCACAAGAAGAGAGAAAGAGTCTTTGCTGAGATACAGACATGATTTTTTTCCCTCCATAATACAATAGAAAAGTATTGGAGGCGATTGATGAAATTAAAATCAAGTGAATTATCAAGGTAACAATAATGCATATTGCCTACTTATAAATGTGATGCTTTTTACAAGCTGAAATATTCAGTTGACTGCTGCTCAAATCCTGTTGCATATTGAAGTATCAAGTATTCAGATTAAGATGTATTTATTTTACTGACTAATTGCAGCTGCAACAAAGGAAAATCCAGAAGTATTAATTTATTTATTTTTTCCCATTCAGAACAGCAGGAAAGAAGATGGATATAAATCCCACCAATGACTTAATACCTCACAGATTTCAAGTTATTTCTTCAGCCTTCTGTCGGGAGATTCACAGCAGATTTGCAGATTTGACTGGTTGATGGGAGTCTGAGTAAAATTTGCTACCACACAGTGGCTCATTGCTGTATCCTGAGGAGAAAACTTGACAGTCTGATTTTTCAGAGCCCAGAGGCTGTATTGCAGCATCATGATATAGGGACAGAATTACTAGGGACAGACTACCATATGCCCATCTCAGCACAGGGACCAAAAGCGCTTCTAAGCATAAGGGACAAACAGTTTTCCAGCCCAGCCACAGGGCTCTTTTTTTGAAGTGGAAGAGGTACAGCATGTGGAAGAACTACTGACTCTCAGGTGCCCTGTGTAAGCAGGGGGTAAATCCAGCACAACTGTAACTGTGTAGTGTGTTGCCTCTCCTTAGGCATTTTTTGAACAAGCTGGCTTTGACCCTCACATGGAAACAAAACCACACTCTAAAAATGCAATACTGAATTCAGTAACATGAAACAAAATAACTAGCAGATGTTCCTGTGGCACAGCTTAAAGGCAAATGAGGAAAACAGATGTCTGTTAAAATTCAAAATGAACTCAAAGCTACACTATGTGTAATATGATACAAAATGGACTACATTTGCTTGTGGGGGAGAAAAATAGACAAAAATAAAATAATTCCTTGAGTTAGAATACTAGCATCAGAGTGGTATACTGTCCTAGGTTTCAAACGTGGAGCAATCCTCAGATTTGATCAAGGTTTAGATAAATTCAGAATGAGTATTTATCTCCTCTGAGTCATTTAGATGGATGTGGGTTAGCTTATGTGTTTGTGTATGTGCCTGCTGGAATGTAGCTTTTACTTCCCCATAATGAATGGCCTGTTTTTATTGTACAGTGGTCTGGTTAGGATCATCAACATAAATGCACTTACATGCTGATTAAAAGAGTGGTGGCTTATTTTGAAGCATAATGTCTCTGACCCATTAATTCATAGTATAATAGCAGAAGCTCTTTTCATACAAGTTTAATTACTCCAGCAGCAAACACAGCATCACATTTTGTGTTGTACTCCTTAACTACAACTGATTTTTGCAGTCTATCAAGATCACATTATCTGAAGTATAGACAAAAACTATCAAAGCTCTTCTTGAGAAACGCCAGAGCACTGAAGAGATGACATGCCTTTTGTACATGTACTCACTCTTTTTATTTCAAAGTTTATCTGCACAGGAAAGAGAATAGTTCAGATTCTTGTGAATTAAACTTAAGCAGAGTATATATTCCTTCTTAATTACTAGCTAAAATCATGCAGCCCAGGCTTGATATGAAGCCAATCAGTCGTCTGTTTTCCTTAACCTTTCTTTAAAAAGATACATTTATAATCCACCTCTTTCTTTCCAGACTTTTGTTTAGAAAACAAAAAAAATGTGCCTGAGTCACAAAAGAGGCAATACATGAACATACTTATACACACACACACACCCCACCCTCCCTTCCCCATCTTTTCTCTTACATTGCAGCTTGTGTCAATAAGCAATAACCTAAACTACACATCAGCTGTGCAATCCATGAAGATTTATGTAACAGGCATTTGTTTCTCAAAGTAGCAAAAGGCTCGTGCTCATCCCAAACCTGAAGGCTGGACACAGGAAGATCTGCTCAACTGGGGACAGAGGTCAGATACAGTTATTTCACAGGTATTTACTACAGCACAGAAATGTTAATATGTGAGCAGCAGTAGCTGGGTGCAGCAGTCCACTCTTCATATGTTAAAGGAGACTGAGGAGAACAGGAAGTGTAAAATCGATTTTCTTCTTCCAGAACCTATATATACTCTGTCTATAAGGAAACACTCTCATTCTGGCTGCTGCAAATGTGGAAAGGCTCCTGATTGCACTAAGTTTTGTTCCTCCTAAACATAAAAATGCAACATCAGCAACAGAAGTTCTCACTGTGAACAGGAAAATAAGGATAGATACATTGACAGAGAGCTGATCCTGCAAGGGTCTGTCAATTCACTAGGCTTTCATGGAGACTCACATAGTAGTTCCCATGACTGAGTTTATGAGAGCATGATAATCATGTTCATCCTATAAAAAACCCCCAGCATGCTTCCTATAGAAGAAACAAGGATAATCTGGACTATTGCATGCTTGTGGTGGGAGTCACTGGCTGGGTTTTCTTTGCAGAACTTATCACTGTCACAACTAGAAGGATAATACTAGTGCTCCAACCTGCCACCTTCCTCCACAATTACCCAGAGTTTACAAGCAAGAACTATTAAATTCACAATTAAACAGTCTGCTGGCTATTTCCATTCTTTATCCAGAAGTATTTTTTCTGAAGCAGTAACAGGCAAGACATTCCTTTGAGTTCTAGCATAGTAAGGGGAGGTTAGGTTTATCAAAGAATGACTTGAATTGGAGATGACCTTAAAGATCATCTAGTTCCAACCCCTGTGACATTGGCAGGACACCTCCCACTAGACCAGGTTGCTCAAAACCTCATGCAGCCTGGTCTTAAACACTTCCAGGGATAAAGTGTCCACAACTTCTTAGTGTCTTATCACCCTCATGGTAAAGAGCTTCTTCCTCAAGCTTAAGCTAAACCTACCCTGCTCTAGTTTAAAACCATTACCCTTTGTCCTATCACCACAAACTTTCTATTTAAAAAGTGCCTCTCCAGCTTTCCTGTAGGCCCCCTTCAAATACTGAAAGGTTGCTATAAGGTATCCCTGGGGCCTTCTCCTCCCCAGGCTCAACAGACTAAATTTGCTCAGCCTGTCCTAGAAAGAGAGGTGCTCCAGCCCTCTGATCATCTTTGTGGCCGTCCTCTGGACCCTCTCCAACAGATCCATGTCCTTCTTGTGTTGGAAACCCCAGAGCTGAACAAAGTACTCCAGATGGGGCCTCACAAAAACAGAGTAGAGGGGCAGAATCACCTCCTTTGACCTGCTGGCCACACATCTTTGGATGCAGCCCAGGACACAGTTGGCAGGTATAGCCAAGCAAGAAACATGTTCAGTTTTCACAGTACAAATAAATTAACATGAATAACAGAAAAGAGGAGACAGTCCTTGCTGCAGGGGGCACACCCATTTCGAGGTACTTCTGAGGTACTGAAAAGCATCATCCAAGACACCCAGGAAAAGCTTCTCTGCTTGGTTGAACACTGACACAGCCACAGTCACTGAGCAACAGTGGTGTAATAAAAAGGTTGCTGCAGTAGCAAACTGAATAGCGACAAAAGCCTGTGGAAAGACATTTACAGCCTGCAGACTCCTTGTAACATGTGTCCAACACATCCTCAAAGCTTGGAACATATTCCTGGGCAGTTTTGGTGACTTTTGTAAAGAACCCAACTGTTTGTACCCTGGCAGTCAGGGTATCTGGATTCAGATGACACCTTCCACCTTACAACCTTGGGCATGCAATGAAGCAGTCCTTGAGATTTGGTAGTATAGCTGTGTGAATAAAGAGCACTGGGTTTTGTTGTACTCTACAAAACCATTCTTGCACATGGGTGGGAAAAAAAAATACTGGAAATTACATTTTGTCTGTGCTACTGCATTTTATGTGACATAAGTTTAACTCTCCTTGTAATCAGCAATAAGAATGTAAAGTGGCACCCCAAACATGGTAAAAGGTTTCTACACTTATGAGTCCAAAATGATAAGGCATCACACTCTTGATGTCTCTTTCCTGACAAGTATCAGAAAACATTCTGCTGACAGAAACATGCCAGCATCTTAAGTAATCTCTTAAGAGTCCTAACCTTTAGGGAGATATTTTCAGCTGCAGTGACAAACAATTGAATTCTCAACTTATAAACCATGACATTGCTGTGTTCTTGTTGGGCGGAACCAGGGGTGGGGGTGGAAAAAAGAAGGCAGGTATTACCTTATTACCTTCCACTAAACTGATAGAAATGCAAGATGCTGACCTTCAGGGAATAAGGGACATTACCCCAATCCAATCTACTGGCAACAGCCACTTACCGACTATAAGGAAAACTGTATTTACTCTACTGCAAAGGCACAAATAAGCAGAAAAGTCAATTTCTTACTTCATATTGCATGTAAAGGTTCAGTTTGTGTTAAGTAGCAGGGAGAATGTTTTTGCCCTTCAATATATTTCTTACAAGTAATGAAAGACATGCCAGCATGTCAAAATGCCCACCACACTGAGCTATAACCTGCAATGTTAGAAAATCTGGTTGCTGGTTTCAGCTCTAGTCCAGCTTCATGGATCACACTTAGTGCCTCAGTTTTCCTGTCAAATGAATACTTCACTCACCTCAGTCCTATTCAGTGATCTGATCCACTGATGCTCAAGTTATATTGAAGTTATTTGAAGGCATGATTGCTCTTAAGGAGTCAAATCATATGTTACTTAAACACTGAGATTCTCAACTCAAATATGCTTCAGATAATAATGACACTATTTATTTCATGTATCAGGGAAAACGTTGTATTTAATATATATGTTTATTAAGACTGCTCCCTAAAATAACATCATTTTTAATTGAAGGGGAGGGGGAGGCTGGGAGGGTTTTTTGGGGGGCGTTGTTTTGTACACGTATCATATATTTAAATTTGCAAACTTTGTTGTGTGGTTCCTTTTGCTTCTGCATAAGAAAAATGGAGCACAGGTCTATAAGGGTGCCCTGAAGTCAAGAAGGCTGGGAATTGTGATCAGTTATTGGGTATTCAGGTAGGGTTGGAAAGGGCATGAGGAATAAATATAAAGTGCATGATGAAAATGTAGTCAACTGACGTATTTTTAAAATCTCCTCTGTTTTTAGTAATTGCAGTTCAATATATGTACTATGTGTTTCTGGAGGGACAAAAAAAGGTTGCTTGATATTTTGATTAAAAGGAAACAAAGCATTTTGTCACAGATGATAAATAAAGGAAACAACTACTGAGACTCACATAATGTCAGGTAACAAGTCTAAAAATAATCCACTTCAGGTTTGGATACAGCTCCAAGGAGTAAAGCCATTCATTGCAGTGCAGCAAGTGTTAGTATTATGGTCTTTATTAGTCTCACACAGCTTTAAAATAAACTGTTCTCATGCATTAATGTCTTACAAGGAGCACAGCTGTCAGGAGACCAAATACAATAATACAATAATACAATACACCAGGTTGGAAGAGACCTTCAAGATCATCGCGTCCAACCCATCAACCAATCCAACCCACCCAACAACTAAGCCATGCAGCCAAGCACCCCATCCAGTCTTCTCCTGAATACCTCCAATGAAGGTGACTCCACCACCTCCATGGGTAGCCAATTCCAATGGGAAATCACTCTCTCCATGTAGAACTTCTTCCTAACATCCAGCCTAAACCTGCCCTGGCGCAGCCTGAGACTGTGTCCTCTTGTTCTGGCACTGTGCCAATGCCAGTTGCTTCATTGGAAAATAGACAGAGAGTACAAGAGCAGAGCCCTTGATCACAAACACAAAGTAGTCATATGTCTGACTGTAGAAAAGGCACCAAATGGAAAGCTGAGAATGGCATTTTTGAATATTAAAGAAAATACACCATAACATGGCACTACAAAACCATTTACTTTATGTCATGCAGATCCAAACCTCAGAATATGGTCTGAAATGGAAGTTCAAGACAAAGGTGAGTAGGATTTTCATTAGAATTAGTATCTTGACTGAAAAATTCATACTTTGTGTTGTTCTGCCTATTTTTAAACTGTTTTATTTTTCTCAAAATTCTTTGTATCTTGAGCTTGACCCCCAGTTGTTTCAGGGGAGAAGTGAATGAACATCTCTAAGGGCTTCAGCATCTTGGCAGTCCCTGCAGTGTGTGACCTGCATACACCTAGAGCATATCACCACATCCAAGATTTCTTAGATTCCTGAAGTTTGGAAAGGACTTCCAGCTGTCAGCCATGGCCATGAAGTCATGTCCTGAAAGGATGCATCTACATGTTTTTTAAACACCTCCAGGGATGGTGACTGTACCATGGCAGACCATTCCAGTGCCTACTCATTCTTTCAGTATTTTTTTTTCTTAATATCCAATCTTAACCTCCCTTGGTGCAACTTGAGGCCATTTTCTCTAATGCTATTGTTAGCTACTTGGGAAAAGAGACCAACACCCACCTCACTACAGCCTCCTTTTGGGTAGTAGTAGAGAGTAATGAGGTCTCCCCTCAGCCTCTTCTTGTCCAGAGTAAGGCATAACAGTTCCTCAGGTGCATCTCATAAGACCTGTTCTCCAGACCCTTCACTCACTTTGTTGTCCTCCTCAAGCAACTCAGTGTCTTTCTTGTAGTGAGGGGCCCAAAACTGAGCACAGTACTCCAGGTGTTGCTTCCACAGTGCCAAGTACAGGTGCACAATATCTTGCTTACTCCTGCTGTTCACATTACTCTGATGGCTTTCTTGGTCACCTGAGCACACTGCTGGCTAGTACAGCTGCATTACAACATGGTAGGAAAAAAACCTCAGGCTACGACTGTTTTTGCAAAGCAGCTTCTGCAGTGTTAAAAGGCATGTTTGCATGTTTAACACCACAGAATTTCAACACTAGAAATTACGAATATTTGTACCTGTGCTTCTAGCACCTATACAGGTATTGATTCTTCCCATTCCCCTTCCATGGTGTTATTGTAGGCTGCTTATCTAGGCTAAAAAGATGGAGGTTGAGTTTTTCAAATCTTAAGGGAGCATACTTTAAATCATTGGCAGCTATTAATAACAGCACTTACATCCTTTCAGGGTGCGGACGGTCTGATCTGTCACAGAGGTTTCACACATGAGGCATGGGATAAAGACTTTTACATCCCTTCCTGAGGCAGTGTGCTCTTAGAGGATATAGACAGGTCTTGAGCTTCAAAATGCATGTTCAAAAAGCCCGTGTTTCCCCCTTTCTTTGAAGTCTATTTTTCCTGCTCCACTCATTCTACCAAAATTCGTGAACCACACAGCCCCATTATTGCAGATGGGGAATAATTCTCATAGTTACATTACTATCCAATTTACTACAAACTGAAAGAATTTTAGGAATACTACTTTATTGCAAATAAAACACCATCAGTGCACTGAGAAAAGGTTCCATAGTTTGTATTTTTAATTGAAATCAAAGGGATGCTAATGAATCTCTGAGCACTGTCACTCAGAGTCTTTGAAAACTTAATCTTCTGGGGAGCATCCTGAAGGCACAAGCCCAAAACATGCCCTAACCTAGACAATGGGCTAAGCACCTGTGAATTTGCAAACCTGGACATTTCCGGGGGTCCAGATGGTCCAGGTAAACATGTAGCATGTGTGACTGACCTTGTAATACACCTGTGAACTGTGTGTTCCCCTGGCCATGTTTGGACATGCCCCATTCCATAGATTAAGCCATCAGATTTCCCTCTTATCAGAGGACCTTAATTGTCTTCAGACAGTATTTAAACCAACCTTGTTCTTATTGAGAAAGCAACAAGAGCCAAATCCTGCTGAAGTTGCAGCTGGAAAGCTTGTCCTAGCAGGCAAACTACAGACCGATGCAAGAGCCTAGCCCCACCGGCAAGCAGGGGAGATCTTGCCAAGCAGAAAAGTGGAAAGCCCTGTGAGAACTGAATCCTAGAAAAGCTGCACTGCTGCAGCCTGAAGCAGTAAATGCTTTGAGAGCCCCACACCAGAGAAACCGCTTGCCTAAGAGCAAAGAACCGCCCAGTGGTGGTAAGAATCAGTCGGAGAACTGAGAAGAAACCTTTCTGCAGCCTCAGCTCCCAGGAGGAGAGAAGCCAGCCACCACAGACTGCGAGCCTATCAAAGCTCTGATAGCCCCGAGCTGGAGCACAGGAGAGAAGACAAGCTTCCTTAGTGCTCTCCAAGCCAAGAACCAGCCACAGCCTTTGAGTCAGGGAGAAGCTGCTTGAATTATAGTTACAGTGCCCAGAAAGATGCCAGGCAAAGTAGCCAGCTGTGAGCAACCAGCTGATTTGCTATAGAACTCCTCTTGTGGGAAACTGCAAATTGTGGCACCTCTAATTCCAATTTGAATCACTGTATTGGAAATTCCCAGATTTTTACTTAAGTAATTTAAACTGTCTTTGTATTCCTTTCATGTGGAAAATATTATACACTACTGAATAACAGAATCTGTAAATGGACTTTGTAAATAAGTTATGGTGGTAACTGAAGATGCCACTGCCTGAAATACTAAATATATTTACGTTTTATTGCAGGGAGCAGGGCCTTTATTTCACCTTACATAGATTTAGACCACAGGTGGCTCAACTATGTTTTTATTTCAGCTAATACTTCTAAAGTTTCTCTGACTTCCCTTGTTTAGTTTGCCACTGACTATGCAAGGCTGCAAAATAAGTTTTCCAAACAATAGAATTCATTTTGGTTTGTTTTCTTCAGACACGTTCAGGTTAGGCAAAGGAGATGCTTCTCAGAAGCGTGATCAGGTAGAACTAACACGTAACTGATACCACTCATTACCTCAACCAGTAGTTCCATAGATTTTTAGACACTAAAATCTTCCTGTGCTTATCCTTGCACAGGCTACTCACAGCACCCAGACTGAAAACTATTATAAAGAATTTCACCTCCCTCTGAAGCCTACATTTTTACTTACAGCAATGCTTTAGAAGTGTGACAACATATTCTGAAACCATTGCAATTTCTAACTGCTCAGAAAGTATGCTGATATCTTTAAGCACAGGATGGTGCTTTAATCTACTATAATCCCCTAAAAAGATTATTTTCTGAAGGATTTTTATGTCTTGGCATTCAGCCAAGGCATTATTAAGATGAGCATTTAAAAGAGAAAAGTGTAGGAGTTTTCTGGGATACAGAAAGAAAAGAAGCCCCACTTGTATATACCTGGAGATGGCTTGGGGAAATCTAAGAAGATGTGTTATTTTCATTAGAACAGAACCAGGCCTGATCCTTGATTGTAGTAAAATTATCAACTGGAAGAGTGAAGTTTAGACTTCTCCAGAAAATCCCCACTGCACATGTGAGAATTCTTGTGATCTTTCTCCTTTAACTCCAAGTACTAGTTGTGGCCCAAACAGTACCCACTGATGTCTGTAAGGATACAGACCTAAGAATGGTCTGTAGACCATCTACATCTACAGGAAGGTAGAAGAGAATGGGTGGCCTGAGAAGTTGAAAGGCAAAAACAATAAAAGAAGCAAAGACTGTAGTATAAAAGCAGAGCCTAAAATACAGGCACCACATATGGTCTACAAGTCCATCTCATACAGTCCAAGGCACACCTTTGTTTGATATTCTGACTGAATAACATGCTAATGTTGAGCGATGATCTGTTGAGGCCAAAGAAATACTTCCTCAGCCTGGCACAGATGTACAGACAGATAAAACACAGATAGAATTTGATAAAAAATTATACAAATAATGCAGTTGAGTCAGTTCGGTGGAAGCGAGGAATCATTTTCTCTCTTTTTTTTTTTTTAAGTAGCTCTTGGATGACAGTAGATAGTACAGGGAGAAGGAGAAGGTTTTAACACATGGAATTCTGAATACCTGAGAAAGGGTATTGAATAAGTGTTTTAAATTGTATTAACTACTTTAAGCTGAACTAATGAGCTGAGATGTTATACTAACGCCCACTGAGAGCTCAAGTGGAGTCAGTTTGTCCCCACCTCCCAGAAGCTTGTGACCACCACTGTCCAGAAGTCATTGGCCCTGAAGAAGGGTCAGCAGAGGAGGTGGCCTCAGTGCTCCTCAGTAACTTCAGCACAAGAACCAATGTAGTGACCAGGCAACGTTCAGGATGCAGTCAAAGCAGCTGAGCATTTAGAAGTGATGAACTGATGCATCGGTCTTTTATTTTAAGCAGGCAGCTCTACATTGATCCTTAAAATCATGGGATCAAGGCTGTGATATGGCATGATAAAAATCTTTAACATTAGCAAAAGTTGTATTGTAGGCATGTATAGTTTTGCAGTCGCTGTCTGTTGGTTCATTTTTAGAAAGATTTGATCTTTAGCCATCCAGACAAAAGACAGAGCCTGGTGAGATGGAAGTTCTTCAAAACTGAACTCTTCATAGGTTTTGAGGAGAGAGAATCTTTTGCTCTGTAGATGTCAGAATTGACAGATCTCACTTCCTCACAGTTTAGCCTGGATTACCCATAGCAACATTGCTAGATATTTCAGGAGACTTCAAAGACAGAAAAAGACATTTTGATAAAAAACTCTTTAAAAAAAAAAAGTTTTAATATCCCCAAATTGCTTGGGAAGAGCAGAATTTAAATGTGTGTAATAGAATCACCATTACAAGTTTATCAAACTCTTCTTCACTAATGTTCCATTTGAACCATGACAAGCCAAAAACCTCTGCTGTGGAAGTTGCTGAACTATTCAGTCTTACAGCCAGTGGCTTTGTTAAAACCAACCAAGGCAGACAACAACAAAAACCCTATAAAGAGCCTACCCAAAACCTGTAGTTTGATCCTTTTAAATCACAGAGTCAGGTCACTTATGTAATTATACAGAGGGACTTACACAGACAGTATCAAATGCTTCTTACCTGTGGTGATGGATATGATCTTGGCTCCCAGTCTTTATGGCACACTGTACTTCACTGCTTCAAGGCCCTTGCAATCTACTAATTGCTCTTTCATCCTAAGAAAAGGTGGAACAATTGGTTTCTAGAAAAGTAATTGAAGTAAATTAGTTTGAAAGCACAACCCAAGGCAACTTTGCCCTTTTAATTTATTTATTTATTTTTAATCCAAATTTTCTGTATTCCATGCAAGAAACAAGAGAGATTTGAGAATAGCTACTGTGTTGCAGGGGGAGACATTTTAACACAAGTAGAGATTCCTCAGCTGGAGCCATTTAAATGGGAACAAAGTTTACCAGAAAAGCCATCCAAATGTTGCTCAAGCATCTTTCTCTTACTGAGTGTTTAGAACAAATGCATGCATCTGTATCATCATCTCCCCCTAAGGTCAGCTTCAGAAGGAAGCAACTTTGGGTGCTATTGTTAGAAAACACTTTGTGCACTGCACTTTGACTTAAGTGTCCAAATTTGGGTGCGTAACCAGCTGAAGCCCAGCAGTAAATGGTGGGAGCTGGATGGGACCTCAGGGAGCTTGAGACTGAGGAGCAAGGTAACAGCAGGAATCCCAGTCTCAGCAGATGTGGCTCCATGAATTGTCTGCAAACAGCACTGCTTCCTCCTGTGTGACCTGCCCTGGTGTAGTTTCCCAGTATGGAAGGAAAGTCATCTGTGAACTGGTAGGTCTGACTTGGGTAAGGGTGAAGGATGAGAAAAGAGCTGACAGTGTGTGTTTCTTTCCATTTAGAAACCCTGCCATAGCACATTTACAGAGAATTAATCAACTAAACTTTTTTCAAACACTTAGCTCAGATCTACATACAAACATGTAGCATTTTAGTGTTATCACAGTATCATAGTATAACCAAGGTTGGAAGAGACCCCAAGGATCATCAAGTCCAACCCGATATCTTGCTTGTGCATATGATCTGGAAAAAAATATATCATAGAATCATGAAATCATTTAGGTGAGAAAGATCTTTAAGAACATCAAGTCCAATCACTAACTCTACCAAGACTGAAGCTAAAACATCTTTAGCACCAAATCTATGCATCTTTTAAAGACCTCTAGCAATGGTGATAGTTCCCAGGGTAGCCTGTTCTCAGTATTGGAGAATCCTTTCTGTGAAGCTATTTCTTCTCATATTAATTCAAAACCTCCCCTAGTACAACTTGAAGCCATTTCCTCTTGTCCTATCAGTTGCTACTAGGGAGAAGAGGCCAAAGCTGCAACTTGGAAAGGGACCTGCGGGTATTGATTGATCCAGCCAACATGGATTTAGGAGAGGCAGGACCTGGCTCACCAACCTGATCTTCTCTGATCAGGTGACCTGCCTGGTGGATGTGGGGAAGGCTGTGGATGTAGTCTACCTGGACTTCAGCAAGGCCTTTGACACCATCCCCCACAGCAAACTCCTGGACAAGCTGTCAGCCTGTGGCTTGGACAGCAGCACTCTGTGCTGCATTAGGAACTGGCTGGAGGGCCGAGCCCAGAGAGTGGTGGTGAATGGTGCCACATCCAGCTGGTAGACAGTCACTAGTGGTGTCCCCCAGGGATCAGTGCTGGGCCCCATGCTCTTCAACATCTTTATTGGTGATCTGGATGAGGGCATTGAGTCCATCATCAATAAATTTGCAAATGACACCAAGTCCCTCTCCAGAGGGACCTTGACAGGCTGGACAGATGGGCAGTGTTTTACAGGATGGCATTTAACAAGTGCTGGGTGCTGCACTTTGGTCACAACAACCCCATGCAATGCTACAGGCTGGGGACAGGGTGGCTGGAGAGCAGCCAGGCAGAAAGGGACCTGGGAGTACTGATTGACAGCTAGCTGAACATGAGCCAGCAGTGTGCCCAGGTGGCCAAGAAGGCCAATGGCAACCTGGCCTGCATCAAGAATAGTGTGGCCAGCAGGAGCAGGGAAGTCATTGTGCCCCTGTACTCAGCACTGGTTAGGCCACACCTAGAATAGAATAGAATAGAATAGAATAGAATAGAATAGAATAGAATAGAATAGAATAGAATAGAATAGAATTAGAGTAGAGTAGAATAGAATAGAAGGTTGGAAGAATACTGTGTCCAGTTCTGGGCCACTCAATTTAAGAAGGACTCTCTGGACTCTTGAACATGTCCAGAGAAGGGCAACGAGGCTGGTGAAAGGCCTCAAGCACAAGTCCTGTGAGGAGAGGCTGAGGGAGCTGGGATTGTTTAGTCTGGAGAAGAGGAGGCTCAGGGGAGACCTTATTGCTGTCTACAACTACCTGAAGGGAGGTTGTAGCCAAGAGGGGGTTGGTCTCTTCTCCCAGGCAATCAGCACCAGAACAAGAGGACACAGTCTCAAACTGTGCCAGGGAAGTTTAGGCTTGAGGTGAGGAGAAAGTTCTTCACTGAGAGAGTCATACGTCATTGGAATGGGCTGCCCAGGGAGGTGGTGGAGTCACCACCCCTGGAGGTGTTCAAAAAGGATTGGATGTGGCACTTGAAGCCATGATTTAGTTAGTCATGAGGTGTTGGATAACAGGTTGGACTTGATTATCTCTGAGGTCTTTTCCATCCTTATTGATTCTATGATTCTATGATTCATTTTGCTAGGCTGAGGTTCAAGGCAGGCAACAACTGGAAACCAGAAAAATTGTCCCTTTCTGTTTTACAACAGATGGTTGCAATCAATGTTTATGCCTGAGCACAAATGAACAGTAATGTTTAAATTCTTAACCTGCTCCAGATAAAATCTCATGTAAACAGAAGTAAATTGCATATAAGAAATGTCTTTAAGTGTATTTAAAGGAACCACATCTTTTTCAGCATTTCTCTGTTAAACTAAGGGCATGACTTCTTGAATATCCCCAGTTCAGGCGGCCCCAAGTTTACATCTCACTTGATTAACTAAACCAGTTCTTGCTAAGAACACTGCCAAATACGGGAGATGACAGGATATGGAGCACATATGTCACCCTCCACAAACAAATCAACTGCCAAAGTAACTATTCATGCTGGCTTTGCACAATACATTCTGATTCTGTAGTTAGAACAATCTCTCTTCACTCTCTGTATCAAACATAGTCACAAAACAAGGAAACCTGTGTTACCATGTATATGACTAAGTCATATACCATTCTCAGGCTTGATTGAATTACTTTAGATATTACTTTACTGAAAAGTGGATTTCTGAAAGATGGGGGCGTGAAAGGAGCAAGACAGGGAAGATCCCTTAGAAAAACAAATGGCTAATAACAAAACTGCAAATGTCAGCAGTTGAAACTTGTTGCAGCATTTACAGTTTAACATTTCCTAATTCATTGCTTAGGAAATTAAACTTAGCACTGCTTACTACAAAGAAACACATTTCTTTTGCCAGTGCTACTTTATAATCCTATTCTGGTTATGCTGATAAAGCATTTGCTTGCTTTGGGGAAAAAAAAACATTACCCCTTGCTCATGAGAAAAATGTTTCCCATATTTTTTTGCCATGAACAGAGGGACCTCAGGAGTCAGGAACCAACCCAGAATAATTTTTGTAGAAATGCCAAAGCAGTATTTTGCTTGTTAGCTTGTGTTCTTATTTTCCCTTCTGTTCTTGTCTTTGCTCCACTCCCATTTCCTTTCAGGGGACATGAGACAAAGCAAAAGAACTGGTGTTTAGTTTGTTTTTATTTCCTTGAAAGCATTTTGCAAAGATCCAAATATACAAGACAAATAGAAAGTGCGAATGAAAGAGGTCTACTGCAGCAGAAACTCTTCTTTGGTCAGAACCTCAGTTTTTCGCTGCTACAAATTGCTGTGACGTATATAGGAATTGGCAAAATTACTTTCTCACTGGATTCAAGAAACTGAATACCTAGGGAAAAAAAAAAAGAAAATTTATGGTTAAACCAAACTTTTGGAAACTTTTCAACTTTTAAAAAAGTTTTTGTTAACAGTTTTTTATCCTGATTCATAATAATGGTTTGGCTAACACTTTGAAATGTCTTTCTGTCAGTCACAGAATATGTGCTGAGAACACACATGTAAGCTCTCTCCTGAGCTAGGAAATAATTCACCAAAACAAGCACAAGGCAGAGCGACTCCTCCTGGTGCTTCCTGGGGAGGAAGAAGGAGAAAGGCAAAAAAAAAAGGAGGGGGAGGGGGAAGATACTTCTTACAAGCAGAGAAATGGGTTGAGAACAGGCCAGATCTTTTAAAAAACCAGGAAGGCTGAAGAAATAGATTTAAAAGCTGACTTGAAAGCTCTTTTATACACCATAAAACAAAGTAATAATGATCATATCAAAGCTTTTTTTCCTTGTGCAAAAAAAAAAAAAAAAAAAAAAACCAACAACACAATTAAATGTTTATTATTTAGATTTCACTGCATAAACTCCTATCAGTGCATGGCTGCTCATAACCACAGACAGTTTCATTTGGCTGGAAGATGTTTTGGAGCAAGAAGAGTAAAATTGATAAAGTGGCATGTTGATAATGTGACATGGTAAAGTGAACATGTTTACAGACCTCCTTTGCATTCCTGAGCGGTGGATAGACATCTTCTCCCACAGAGCAGGAAGGGAATTTCTGCTGTTTCAAGAGAGATGCATAGCATCCTCTTGAAGACAAAGCACTTGTTAATAGGATATCCAGTTTGTTTCACATGGACTAATTGTCCCAGTTGCATTCTGCTTTTGAAAGTCACTCAGCAAAGTACCTTCATGGTTTTATCTTTTTCTTTTTTTTTCAACATCAGTGACAGATTTTTTTCTTCAGTTGCAGGAGTCAACAAATTCCATCCATTATTTCTACAATAGCCCTAAAGGTTAGAGCAAAATAAGCAGGGAGACAAACCTAAATGTAAGCGGAAAAGCATATATGTTTCATTTACAGCAATGCTGTTAATCCTTGCAATTTTTCCAAGTCAGTTTCCTGTGACTGGAATCTTAGGTTCCTGTGGTACAAACAAAGTTCTTTTTTTTTTTCAAATCTCACCCACGTGGTGTGATGACCATGCTCTCCAGATAGTTCATGCTCTCCAGAACTGTGGTCTCCACACATTGTACTGGTTGTAATATCCATCCCTTGTGAGATGTCTTAGAAAGGAAGTCTAAACCAATTAGGTGACTTATCTTGTTGGAAGATCAAACTGTGAAAAGTATCTAGCCTGAGCCAATAAAACTACTCTGCGATAATTACAGCCAGACGCAGCTAGATTTACACAAACTGCCTTGAGACTTTGTCTCACTACCGACACATAGTAGAGTATAATTGCAGAGTGTCTCAGACTAGTCTGAAATCACAGATAACCATGAAATACCAGGCATGTCTCCCTTAGATCATATCTTCATATGTTTGAATTGTTTTAGTGAAAACAAGCAGCTTTCTCAGGGTGACCAAAGGTGCAGGTTCCCAGAGCATCCCAGTGCATGACTTCCCTTCATCACATTTACCATGCTGCTCATTATTTTCTCTAGATGTACATACAAAAGCATGCATTGGGTAACAGTTACACAGAAAGAGTGTTGGGACCACTAGTGTAACTGTCAGCATGCAGAGGCTTAGAAGAGTATAAAAAATAAAACTCTTGTGTTTCTTCTGGCAAGCACTTAAGACCCCAAGGTAACCTGAGAACACACCAAGTAAAGACTTCATTAATCATTTCCAGTGCTTTGCACTTTATACTAACTAAAGTTTTGCCCCAGCCAAGAATTTAAGTTCTTCAAAACCCCCTATATTCTGAGCTTTCCACACAGAATAAAATCAAAATAAGGCCTAGCAGACACTCAAGTAACCTACATTCTGTGCTCTCAGCTAGACATTAAGCAGACAGCATTAGCTTGATCTTTAATCCTACATTAATGGAAGGACAAGCCAACAATGATTAAAATAACTACAAGCAAATATTTGGCAGACTTACAGAATACAATTAGGGACACATGTTAATGTAGAGCACATACCTGTGTAAACTGTTATTTACTAAAATTAAGTCACAGATAACAGTGAGACAAAGTTACAACCTTAAAGTTGCCAGAAGCTGCTATTCAATGAATAGCAAATGCAAATGCACATGCTGTTCAATATATGATCTATCAGTGCTTACACACGCTCAGCAATAGGATCCTTCAGCCTACATAGGTGATCATCTCCTTTTAAACCTCTCTTGAAGTTAAAATAAAGCCTGGTATAATGACTGCTGGGTATTCTGCTAAATCCACTGCTGTTTCACTTCTTAAACACTGGCATTTTTAACATGCAGGTGTAAGGATTATCTTTTTTTCAGTCTTAGGACTTTGCTTCCATGGAAATAGCAGAGGCTCCTAGGCAGATCCAAGTCATGGAGCCTGCTCTAAGTCTGCTCTAGGAGAAATGCAATTTCTGGAGAAACTCAAAGTTCCTGGGGTGCTCCCTGCAGCACTCTGATTTACAGGAAACAGATTCAGAAAGGCAGCAGAACAGGGAATTAGTTGTATGCTCTTCTGTTCTTTGGAGCTTCATATAAATTCTAGAGCTGACAGCTGCTCTCCATGCCAATGGAGAAATCCATTCACATGTAAAGATACAATTTTTACCTCCATACATCATATTTTTAGTCTTCTAAAACAAAAGGGGGAGAAAAGAAATGCAACAGAATGAGAACATTCATCACTGGGAAATGCACTGAAACAATTAAAAATCCATAAAAGCAGAAATACCAGAGATGTCCTTCTAAGAAGATGAGATATTCCTGCCCTGAGGTGATCACCATTCAGGACCAAACACAAAAGATTCCACCATCAAAAGCTGATGAGCTATTTTGCTCATGTGGGCTCTCACTGACTTCAGAGGGTCACTCATCCAAGGGTTTATGTAGTACAACCTCTAGTTCTGTGAAATGGTTAGAAAAAATTTCCCCTTGTATAGAAATGCAGTTTTTCCTGAAACAAAATTGTTGAGATGATGTCAGAGAGTTTTAATTGTCTTGTTCATTGTGACCCAGAGCTATCTTCTTCTAAACCAGACAATACAAACAGGCTGGAGCACCTCTCCTATGAGGACAGACTGAAAGAGTTGGGGCTGTTCAGTCTGGAGAAGAGAAGGCTCCAAGGTGACCTCATTGTGGCCTTCCAGTATCTGAAGGGGGCCTCCAAGAAGGCTGGGGAGGGACATCTCAGGCTATCGGGTAGTGATAGGACTAGGGGGAATGGAATGAAGCTGGAGGTGGGGAGATTCAGGCTGGACGTGAGGAGGAAATTCTTCACCATGAGAGTGGTGAAGCCCTGGAATGGGTTATCCAGGGAGGTGGTTGAGGCCCCGTCCCTGGAGGTGTTTAAGCCCAGGCTGGATGAGGCTCTGGCCAGCCTGATCTAGTGTGGGGTGTCCCTGCCCATGGCAGGGGGGTTGGAACTAGATGATCCTTGTGGTCCCTTCCAACCCTGACTGATACTATGATACTATGATAATACTAAAAGTCATCATTGTTAATAACAAAATTGACACAGGCTTCACATCAATAACAAAAGAAATCCTGAGTAAGCACTTACTACATTCTGTATATAATGATTCCAAAACTCATTAAATAAATCCTGTGAAGTGATGGACTTCATTCCCTTTTTTCCCAGGCTTAGCCTACACAAAACATAAAGAGCAACGCAGCACAAGTCCAACCTAGTAGCAGTAAACTGTCTTAAAGGGCTGTCTTTTCTTCCACATTCAGATGAATCTGCATACATACTTCAGTGATTTCAAGCATGGGTTGTTCAAGAGCATACCAGGTTCATGTCACTGCCCACAGTTTGTATGGTGCAGTGGTAAAGCAATTTGTTCTGTGTCAGTAACAGCATTCATGGGTTGCTCTGATAAGAGAGCTTAGGATGTGATTTATTCCTACAGCAGCTGAAGATGAAATTCCAGCAATATTACATTCTCTTTGTTCAACCATCTGTAAATTACAGCCAGATCCCTGCAAAACTAAGAGAGATACTGAAAAGACGAAAAAGGAAAACACCTCCAGAGACACAGCATCTCACAGGCTCCAAGACACCTGGTAGTCAGCTTGGCTTGGCTTATGGTCTTCTGTGTGACAAGGAAAATATGGCATTCATGGTTAAAAAAGTTCTGAAAAACATATATCAGAAAAGGGAACATAAAACCTTGGGAAGCTTCATTTGGTGGAGGGCAAAAGGGTGCAATGGCAATATCTTACCTGACAACATCTAAAACAACTGTAAAAGTTCTTACTGGATCTGGAAATTGAAAATTACAGCCAATGGGGGGAAAGTCCCATCTGTAAGAAATTCTTCAAGTTATGCAGCTGACAGAAAGGGAAAAATGAGCACCCACCCTCCCACACACTCCAACCAATCCCAAATAAATTTTAGTGTTCACCCACCCCCACACACGCCTCCTCAACTTGTTGAATCTGGAGATAAATGACTCCATGACATACAGTGATTGTCTGGTTTAAAGCATTACACAGCCACATTGCTTTTAGGAGCTGCTAGATAAAATTAGCTTTAATTAGCAATTGTCAGTTGTCCATGTACAACCTGCAAACAGATTTGAGTAGGTCCAGTCTCCACCTCCTATCTGATGCTAAAGAGAGTAGCAGCAGTACAGCAGATTTAGTTTAAATGCAAACAGCCCTAAGAAAACATACCACGCAGTACAATTCCATAACTAGTGTTTGAGCACACGAAAAACTATCCCCCAAGACACCTTTCCTTTTTTTTTTTTTCTCTCAAAGAAACAGTTAAACAAGAGCAAGAAGCATTGCTATGACAATGCACCAGACTTAAATTCATAACCATAAATGGCTAAGACACAGTGGATGGAGCTTACCACCAGCTTAGGTAACATTTATTGATATTTTTCAAACATTTTCAGACTCAGGGGCTAAAATATGTCAAGGTTTTCAGCAAAAGATAACAAGGTCCTTTTATGGTCTTTCCCTTCGTTGAATATTGTTGTCAGATATGTCTATCATACACACAGGTACCTTCACACGAACATAAGATTCATTTGGATCAATAATATTTTTACACAGCAAAAAAAGAAATTATTTGCATACCAACATAAATCATAATAAAAGTAGTTTATTCTAGATGTACCTTTGAGAAGAAAGGTCAGCTCCTGTCACCTTCAGAAAGAACCAGGGTTCAGCAAGCAAAGATGGCAAGCAGGGGTTTGTTGCAAACTCAGCTATTTGTGCTGTGGAACTCCTTGTTGCAGGGCAATATGGACCATGACATTTTAAATACTTTGAAGGAGAGTCTGTGCAGGTTAATGGAAAAGAAATTCATGGAGCCACAAGGTACACAAAAAAGCATTTCTAGCACAGCAAGATGTGAATGGGAAAGATCAGAGGCTTTGGCATCATGCAGTGCAGGAAGGGGAATAAAAAGGCTGAGATGTCATTTAGTCATCTCCCCATTTCTATCCTCTTCACTCAGCACTTTCTTTACTCCACGTTTGGCACTGTGGGAGGTGGAGCCTGGGATGGAGACCCTGCAGCTCCAATGCAGATTCATTACATTTTTTCAGTTGTTTAAAAAATACATTTTTAAATGAAAATTAGAAGATAGAAGATAGGTCCCCATAAAGCTGTCAATAACAGGGCTTTACTTCCTTTTTAAAATGACAGTGTTTAATCCTTTGAAGAAAAAGTGAGTTTAGCCAGTGCCTTTTCTGAATAAAGCTTTTCGTTTGTATGTGGATATTTTAATATCTGAAAACTGTAAAACAAACAAAGGAAAAAACAAAGTCACATAAACTTATCGTTGTCCAGTTGCTGTAAATTTCCATTACAGCACTTAGGAACCATCTCTATTCTCCAAAATGAAAAGAATACTGTAAAACAAATGAAAACAACTCATATAAATTGCAGACAGATTGCTTAGAAAATATCACTGCTCTTGGCAGAGTTCACCTGAGCACCTCCTTTTCCAAGTTGCTTTTAGAAAGAAAGAACTAAACAAAATCACAGCCAAGTAACTACAGAAAGTTGCACTTACGCATACCAACCAGAGTACCGTATCTTTCACCTGACCATCATGCTGCCTGTGCACATCTTCCAGAGCCAGGGACATTGAACCTATGCTTCTCTGAAACATGAAGGAGACAGGAAGCAACTGCAAAAGAAGATTCCTGGAATGTCTACCACAACCCACTCTTGTTCTGTGTTTTCTGGGCAATTCTGGATTTGGCTGTAAAGAGATCTGTACTAGTTAAGGGTGACATTTTTCCTATAACAGATTCAAACAGCCTCAATTTCCATAATAAAATGTTCTTGCCTTAAATATTTCTGATATACAGGTAGTGTGGAAATACCAGGCTTGCTCAGAAGCAACCAAGAACTTAAAACTGGAAATCTTGTTCTCCTGAAAATATCTGTGTGAAAACTTCAGCTGCCACATTATCTTTTAAAGTCACTAGTGCATAGTGAAAATACCTGCCATAAAAACTGCACTCATTTGTGACAGATCTTGAAACTGATGTTTCGTGTGTCTTATAACACTATAAATTTTCATAGGGCCAATACCAATTTCTGCAGAAGTATCTCTGTTGAAGGCTATGCAGCACTATATAGCATGGACCTTGTGTTCCCTCAAATCCAAACAAGATTATGCTGCAGCACTTGCTAGAGGCATGTAATGAGCAGTGCAAGAGCTCCCACAGAGAGGGCAAGGATTCTCATCTGGCACTAGAAATGGGCAAAGGAGAGAGAATTGCATCTACACACATGTGGTGGGTAGAAGTTTCCCCCAGCATTAACTTTGCCAGAACAACTCAGAAGCAAATGAAGCTGTATTTACAAGCAAAATCTAGAGTCTACGATGGAATTCGATGAATATGTGCAAAATATACAGTATTTACAACATTATACAGATATTTACAATTAGCAAACAACATGAAACCCCCCTGGTCAGAGAACAGCGAAGCCGTTCCACTGCTCTCATGCCCCTGCCCTCCTCGCCCAACCCCCCAAGAGAGAAAGGAACAGAGAGAGAAGCAGTGGGTTAGACTTAGCCAAGGCCAACCAAACAAGCAGATTATCTCTGCTGAGTGAAGCAAAGCAGTTGAGATCAGAAGAAAAGAGAGAGAACTGGTATGGTACAGCTCCTCCTATTCTAGATATAATACAATACAATAAACCAGGTTGGAAGAGACCTTCAAGATCATCGCGTCCAACCCATCAAACAACTAGATCATGTCACCAAGCAGCCCATCAAGTCTCCTCCTGAAGAGGAGATGAATTTGTTTAGAATAATCTTCTGTTTTCCTTTTTACACCCAATAGTGATTTATTCATGTTTTTCTACTTGTCTGCTCAAAATTTATAACTAAATTTTAAAGGCATAGCCTAAAATCACCACAATGCACTTATGAAAGAACAATAGCAAAGTGACCTCCTCCTTTACTCTGCAGACCAAAATGTATTTAATCAGCTAAACAGTAAGTTCACCAGATAGTGGCAGCTGAGGGAGTAAAAGCTGCAAGTTGATGTTGCCAACCTTCCTGGATGACTGAACAGTGACTGCTTAAGAGAAAATGCAAGAGACTGGTTGGTGAACAGAGCAAACCCTGCCTATACACAGTTTATTTTCTCTTATAGACCTGATCCCAGGGAGCACTAAGGAAACAAAATGGTAGAAGGTCAGAAAACTATAAGCAGTCAAACCTTATGAAGTCATTGTCCTGCATTTTAACTGTGGCAACTGGAAGCATATATTTCTTCTTCATGGCAAATTTAGGGTAATATATACTAGTCAAAATCAGGAAGATTAATAACGCTGCAACTTCTTATCTCACTGAGGTGCACAGGTCAAAAGTTCCAACAAAGACTTCCTATGTTGCTAATTTATGAAGTGGTTTTTTTGCAACAGCTTCCCAGAACTGAAAGTGAAGCAAGGCCAATGAAATGAACATCACAGTGCAACAAGGGTTTTACAGTTACTCCCAGAAAAGGACCTGCACAAGTCCGCCTTTTAAGTAGTGATCCCTAATATACCTCTTGTTGTAAATGTAACATTGACTCTGCTCCTCAAGTGTTTTCATGGGTAATTGTATGTATTTTGAAAAATTAGTAACTATGAAATGTGTGTGTGTGTGTGTGTATTTAATGGTCTGAATAGTCCTAAGGGAGTACACAAGAACCAATAGAAATCTCACAAAGGTAAACACCAAAGAGGGCAACTCAGCAGTGAAAAAAATTAGGGTTTTTAACAAAATGTGTGTTGAACAAAGCTGCTCAAGATAAATTAAAAACAGTTTTAGAACACTTCTTCCTGATGGAGAAATTACTGACATTCATGGAAATATAAAAACTATTTAGTGACAGTCCCTCCAAACCTATTTAGGATTCCTGATTCCTCTACAGGTGTTCTGCAAAGTGCCTTTTCCTGGTCTTCAGAGAATAGAATTCAATAATCAAATCCCTCGGGCACTAAAAATGTTCTTTGCCAACCTTCCAGCTTATAAATGCCTGGCTAGGTGCCTTATAAATAGTTTCATTGCCTGGAAGATGCATTTCTGTTACTACTGGGTGAAAAGCAGCCAGCTGAGCCATGAATAATATCTACAAGAGACACAAGAAATTGCAACCAGACTAGGAATAAGTTGCTTGCAAATGTGCTTTCATGCTTTAAATTCAAACAATAGAGCCAGATCAGATATCCAAGCAAGAGGAAATAGGATTGTGAAATCCCATGAATGTCACAGGGCAGAAGGCATAATTAATTTTCACTGAATGCTGATTGGCAATCAGTTGATTGCTACTCTGAATTTGCAAAGATTGCACAGCTAATAGACAAATTACAGGACGAGGATTATCCATTTAAAAAAGCCAAAGGCAACAACAACAAACTAAAACAAAACAAAAAAATAAACAGAAATCAAAACAAATTAAAAACCCAAATACATTAAAAAACCCAAAAAAAACCCCCACACAACACAATATGCCAACAAAAAACTTGGTGAAAAGGATGTGTGAACGCTTATTTGAGTACTAATCTCAGTTCTCTCAGACAGTAACACTTATTGCAGAAGAGGAGACTCAAACACTAGGGATATCACTGAAACATATATGAAAATATTCAGGTCTTGCATCACAGCCAACATTCAGACAACAGGTGGAGCCACACCTGAGCATGTCATTGCAACCAAACACAAAGAATAAGATTGTGCAACTTCCTCTGTAAGATTTATAGTGATAAATGCCAGGATGTTTTTACTTTTTAAAAATAAAATTCCACTGCATACTACTGAACCAAAACTTGCAGGCAGGGGAGAAGCTTTGTCAAGGATTTGAGCTAAATACATAGGCTGGCTCTCTAGTTTATGGTAGTTATTCCATTCCCCCAACCATGTTAGTGAGAGATTACAATAGCAGTTGAACTCTGATTAAAGCTGGAAAGCTGTAATATTTCTCAGGCACAAATCTGAAATGTTACAGAGCATAGAAATTCTACATGAAGAAGCTAAAAACCAAAAGGCAGCCTACCTTTTCTAAACTGTTCAGACTGGGCTCCTAGAGAACATGTCTTTATTCTTCATAGAGAGAGTGATTGCCCATTGGAATGGGCAGCCTGGGGAGGTGGTGGAGTCATCATCATTGGAAGTGTTTAGGAGGAGACTTGATGGGGTGCTTGGTTGCATGGTTTAGTTGATTAGATGGTGTTGGATGATGGGTTGGACACGATGATCTTGAAGGTCTCTTTCAATCTGGTTTATTCTATTCTTATTCTATTCTTATTTTGTGTACAATATTTCAACAAGTGACACTACAAATGTGTTTATTTATTGTCATATAGAGACACACAGGAAGATAAAGCTGACTTCTGACTGCCCAGATTCAAAGAGTATACATATATAAAAGTGGGTGGAAGACTTCTGTCTCCAGTCATGTGTTCTCTAATCTCGGCGTTCTTTTATTGATTTTTTTTTTTTTTAATTAATATTTCCCAGCCCATATAATCCCTGCACTTTACTGTACACTAACTCTGGCACCTAGAAAACATCAGGATGGACATCACAAAAAAGTTTTTTGGACATTAGGAAGAAGTTCTTCACTCTGAAGGTAGTGGAATTCAGGAAGAGGTTCCCCAGGGAGGTGATGAAAGCCCCATCCCAGGAGACACTAGAAGTCAGGCTTGATGGGGCTCTGGGCAATCAGACCTAGTTGAGGACATCCCTGATTGCTGCAGGGGGGCTGGACTAGATGATATTTAAGGATCACTTCCAATCCAATGCATTCTATGACTATGATTCTAAAATGGGAAAAAGCAGTAGGCAAGACCTATGGATTGGGTGGACAGTATCAAAAAATATCAATACAACAGGTTTTATTCCTGGGAACAAAAGCCTCCTGCAGTTCCTGTCAGAAGCTGTCTTTCATTGTAGAAATTAGTATGTTCCAGCATCCTTTGCCTCACTTCTTGAGGACAAACATAAAACTACACAGATTATCCGGGGAAAAAGGTACCACAGCTACTTCTCTGTAAATGTAACAGAACAACAACCAAACAGTAATGACAGGCTGAATCTACCCAAAGCATAATTCCACGAGGGGAGAATCAAGGTGCAATTGAGAAAACAGTCTGCATGGAAATGCCTTAGTGACAGAATAAATGGGCTGTGTACCTTCTCATTTGAATCTTCCCTGCACTTCAGTCACATCAGCTTTTCACTTGTTTTCATGCAAGAGCTGTTGTTCCTGCCATGCCTGCATGAACTGGTTGGTGGTATTGACATTTTGCCTTTGTGTCACAGGTATTCACTAGCAGTAAAATTCCCTGTCTGACACTGATAGTTCAGAGTCTTTCAGAATAAAACTTTGTGCAACATCCATTGTACTTTGCACAGTGCTGCCTCTTCATGGGCACTACAAATGCACAATCTGTCCACCATCTTGAAATGCATTCCTTGAATTCAGCTCCTGGAAAAATCATGATTCTGCCCAGAAATGTAATAAAATGCTTCAAAGTTTCAGTCTCAGCTGTGCTGTGCAGAACTGCAGGGACCTGTCATGTACCTTAGCAGGCAGATAGCTTTTGGCAAAAGAAGACTTAGCAAAAGTAACATAATTAAGATGAGAATTCTCCTTAATTTCTTTCTAAAATTGCAGGAGGAACTAATGTTTTGCCTTTTATTTTTATAGTTTCCATTTCATTCCCCTCATGCTGCACATTAGGAAAAGGATGAGAACATAGCTGGACTGCTACAATATTCACTGCCTCCAAAACAATGCTTTAAAAAGTCAACAATCAAATTTTCCTAACAGAAAAACAGAAATCTGACATATACTCACTCTCCTGGGCTAAGTTGCCCTCATTATTTGTATTCTTATTCTTACTTCTTTAATCTAGTTGGCTGGTGTTGTAATATCTTAATTGCTCTGAAATTACAGATTGTATTAGACCTTAATGCTTGTTCATTACATTGCCACAGTTAACAATTAATTTTCCTCATATGAAAACTGCTACATTTCCAGCACTCAGCTGTTATGATCGTAAGGATGTTATTAATATTCAATAGGCAGAATAATTAATAAAAATATTATTAATTAAAAAATCCAATGGGAAATATTAACAAAACCTATTTACTGGTCCAAAATATTCGGTTGTGAAACAGATACCTCACCAGCAGGAACATGTAACAATTTTAACAATATAAGCACAAATCCAGAAATAAAAAGAGCAATTTTGTGGTCTATCTGGACTTCAGCAAGGCCTTTGACACCATCCCCCACAGCAAACTGCTGGCTAAGCTGTCAGCTCATGGCTTGGACAGCAGCACTCTGTGCTGGGCTAGGAACTGGCTGTAGGGCCAGGCCCAGAGAGTGGTGGTGAATGGTGCCACCTCCAGCTGGAGGCCAGTCAGCAGTGGCATTCCCCAGGGATCAGTGCTGGGCCCCATCCTGTTCAGTGTCTTCACTGACTATCCGGATGAGGGGATTGAGACAGTCATCAGCAAGTTTGCAGATGACACCAAGTTGGGAGCAGATGTTGGTCAGTTAGAGGGTGGAAGGGCTCTGCAGAGGGACCTCAACCAACTGGACAGATGGGCGGAGTCCAATGGGATGACATTCAACAAGTCCAAGTGCCGGGTTCTGCACTTTGGCCACAACAACCCCATGCAGAGCTACAGGCTGGGGTCGGAGTGGCTGGAGAGCTGCCAAACAGAGAGGGACCTGGGGGTGCTGATTGACAGCCCCCTGAACATGAGCCAGCAGTGTGCCCAGGTGGCCAACAGGGCCAACGGCATCCTGGCCTGCATTAGGAATAGTGTGGCCAGCAGGAGCAGGGAGGTCATTGTGCCTCTGTACTCTGCTTTGGTTAGGCCACACCTTGAGTACTGTGTCCAGTTCTGGGCCCCTCAGTTTAAGAAGGACATCAAGACACTTGAACGTGTCCAGAGAAGGGCAACAAGGCTGGTGAGAGGCCTTGAGCACAAGCCCTATGAGGAGAGGCTGAGGGAGCTGGGGTTGTTTAGCCTGGAGAAGAGGAGACTGAGGGGTGACCTTATTGCTCTCTACAACTACCTGAAGGGTGGTTGTAGCCAGGAAGGGGTTGGTCTTTTCTCCCAAGCAACCAGCACCAGAACAAGAGAACACAGTCTCAAGCTGCAACAGGGGAAGTTGAGGCTCGAGGTGAGGAGAAAGTTCTTCACCGAGAGAGTCATTCGCCATTGGAATGGACTGCCCAGGGAGGTGGTGGAGTCACCATCCCTGGAGGTGTTCAAGAGGGGATTGGACATGGCACTTGGTGCCATGGTCTAGTCATTGGGTCTGTGGTGCCAGGTTGGACTCAATGATCTTCGAGGTCTCTTCCAATCTTGGTGATACTGTGATACTGTGATACTGTAATTTAAACTGCAAACTAAAAAAGAGAACATTGGCAACATGCTGGAGATTGCCCACAAGGGGGGGGGAACTCTAGAATCCTCTAGGGCAACAGACCTTTAACAGATGCTTATAAAAATCAGATTTTGTATTCACTCACTGATCGTGGTACCCTGCGGCACGTGTGGGGATTTAAACACAACCAAAATGGCGTCAACCACACGCAAGCTGCAGGAACACAGTTTCACTTTCTGTTGGCTTCTGCAGCTTGTCACTAAGGCATGTACAGGGTTTATCTCTGAAGTTTTTGTAGCTGAAAGCTTTGTAGAAAGGAGGTTGCTGCCGAGGCTTGCAGGGCTTGTTGGCTTTGTAGCTTTGCCTGTTTGGAGAGATTCTTCAGCTGCAATCTTTGCAGCAGTACTCATTGCTTCTTCCAATAAAATGAAACTGTCCCAGGGACTCTCCTCCTGGAGTTTGTCTCTTGGCCCAGCAAGACACCTCCATTCTGCTCCTGGGCTTTACAACACTTACAGCGAGGGGTCTTGCAGTCTGTCTGGGTAAACTGAAGCACAGTTCAGATTCCAAACAAGGCTTGTGACTTCTCCCAGAGCTTGGACAATTGCAAGGCAAGGCACTGGCTCTTTGGGCTGGTATTTGTAGATTTCCGAAGATAATGATGGCCAATGATAACAAAGATTGAGAGATAAAGACCTGACAGTGTAACCTATAGAATGAGTTTTCTCTGAACGTGGCCAAAGGCACACACACCTGGCCCACTTGGACTCCAGGGCATGTTCAGACAAGTCTGGGCAATGTGGCCATTTTCCTGAAAAACCAGACCTGCTGACTCCCACCCCACACTCTGGTTCAGAGCATTTTTGAGGCTTTTTGTCCCTTTGGGACATCAACGTCAACAGATGAGCAATGTCTCCCAGAGCAGAGCAACCACTACTTGCAAGTCATTCCAAGAAAAGGCAATAGCTGAAAGTGGGAATTAGTGCCTGGATAGATTTCACACAGTACTATCATTGTTCAACCGTTGTATCCTGGTAAGCTCCCAGTCAACAGGGAATTCATAAATCCATTCTGGCAGCAGAGTAGGGTCTTGTTCTGATAGTTCTTTTAATTCATGCAGATCAATGATCATCAGGAAGAACTGCAAATCCTAGACATTTTTTAACAATCTGAAGCACAAGTGACTGGATAAGTAAGCAAACAATTAGAGAAAATGACAGGGAGAAAAAAAAAAAAAAAAAAAAAAACATGCAAAAACTAAATAAACCACACCCAAATCTTGGTTGCCTCTCCTTAAGATCCTTTATTTTCTGCCAAGCTATAACGATAAAATGGTGTAGCAAATACAAGGATGAGGCCAAGCAGGTAGTGAAATGAGGGGAGAAGCATTACAAGTGTTTCAACTTTTTGTGCCAAATTCGTAATTCCCCTGAAAAGGACAGTCACTGTCTTTGACAGGTTTTGTTTCTAACACTTCCCAGCATACAGAATGGAAAACGTGGTCACAGTAAGATCATAAACAGTTACATATAGTGAAAACAAACAATGACAGTTTGGTATGCAGCTTCAGAAAAGGCACAAAGCAAAGTAATTTTTGGTAGACTTTGCATTTTCCACACACAGGCTAAGCCACATGTCAAACACAACATGTACTTTCAACCTGACTACCCACTCTGAAAATGTGTGTCTGAAAATCCAGAAATATCACACAGCTTCAGTGTGGATTAGAATATTTTTCAAGCTGTGCATGACATTACATGCTGCAAGCCACATGGCCACAAAGAGGTAGAGAATGTCTCCACTGAACTGCAACTTGCAACGTTTGCCTTCAGCCCTCACGGAACCCAGGCTAAGCTTCTCCTTTCCCCAGCAGAGCATCCATCAGATTGCACAGGACACTGGTAAACACCCATGTGTTTCTCTCAAACTTTCTCAGATTTAGTAAACAAAATGGTTTAGCTAGGGTGAGATGCCAAAGAAGGAGATCCTAACCTGTGAAGGCACTGCAAACTGCTTCAGTTTATTCCATCAACACGGACAGGGTGGGGAGGTGAAGAAACCATGCTATTGATGTTGGCTGTAGAAATCAACCCAAAGCCTGTGCAACAGTGCATCAGAGGCTCAGCCATATCAGAACCTTGTGAGGTACTGGTTGTTTTTGTGAGAGAGCAGATCATGGTCTTTATTCTTATCCTTTTCATTGGTGCCATATATCTCCATGAAAGTTCCCTTAGACATCTGACCTGGATTCAGACCAGCCATTTGCCTGCCTTAGGGTAGCGGATGTACCCTCTGTAGAAAAGGGAAGAACAAACTACAACACTTTTAATACAAATAATATTTCAAGATAATTTTTACTTTCTCTCCCCTGTTTTAGAGTTTTAAGGGTCCTCAAGCACCCTCAATCATCCTTAACATGAAAGGAGGTAATGCTTACCCCTTGGAGCCTGATACTTGCTTATGGAAGAGCATAGGGCACTTTAGTGCTGATGCAGCCTGGGTGGGCAGATACCTCCCACAGCTTTGGTGTTATGCTGTGAGGAGCTCCACCAATAAGTACATGCAGAGCCCAGTGCTGGCATACCTGGTGATCGTAGATGAGCTCAGGTAGCCCTCTGTGATGCCAGTCAGCATGGTCCTCAGTTCTGCCATATCAGAGGGTCCCTGCACCAGCCTTTGGATTGTGCCAGCAGGTTGTAGAGAGGAAAAGATACCAAGAACTTCTGGACAGGTGTCAATGGCCAGATAACTATCATCGAATGGATTAGGCTGGCAAGGATCTCAGACATCATCTACTCCAAACCCCTGCCATGGGCAAGGACATCTCCTAACTACTTAGTTGTCTAAGTCTGGCCTTTAATACCTCCAGGGAAGGGAGCATCCACAACCACTTTGGACAACCTATTGCAGAGTCTCACCACCCTCATACTGAAGAACTTCTTCCTAAGACCTAGTCTAAACCTACTCTCCCTCAGCTTCAAAACCTTCCCCCTAGCCCTGTTGCTAGACAGCCTTATATATAAGTCACTCTCCATCTTTCCTGTAGGGTGCAAAGGATGACCCTGAAGGGAGACACTAGGTGACTATGTTAGCAGGTTTACTGTGAATGCAGGTGGGAAGATAAAGAAACAGAAGAGGTGACAGGGCTTGCAAAGGAGAGTAAAGTCTTGATCCAAGAATGAGGAGAGGATTTACAGAGCTCATGTTATCCCACAGAAAGCCAATATGCTTTCCTCAGTTTACATGAACTGCACAGGGCTGGGCCCTCCAGCTCAAAAAGCAGATGTCATATTTTAAAATTACCCTTATTATTGTTTCAGGACCTCGTAGTTGGCAGTGCAAGCAAACAGAGGGACAGAGTAATGAAACAACTTGCCTGTAGATGCAGAGCTTCTCATCATGACCACTGCGAAAAGTTCCAGTTCAGACCACAGTACCTTACCAGTACAACTGGTTCCAATATTGACCCCAACACACTTCATTCTTGATAATCATCAAACAATCTGTCCCACACAGACCCATAAAAGTTCCCACAGAGGATTCACTGTGGAATAGAGGGGCTTTATTCTTTGTCTAAATTCAGTATTATTGAAAGTAAGCCTAACAGCTGCAACAATGGTTTCAAGTGAACCAAAGATCTCCAGTTCTTTTCAAAATTATATTAAAGTCTCTTTGCTGCTCCTTATATTCATTCCTCCAGTTTTCTGCATTCTCTCCCCCTACTGTGAGAAACATTACAGAAAAAGCATCTACTAAAAGAAAAAAAATGTCTTATACTGTACATGTGATGAAAAATACTTCTAGAGATTCTGATGCATCACAGAATCACAGAATTTCAGGGGCTGAAAGGGACCTGCAAAGATCATCCAGTCCAACCCCCTGCCGGAGCAGGGTTGTTTATTTTTTAAACAGCAAAAAAAACCAAAGGGGGTGGGGTGTGCATTTTCCCTGTTGTTTTCTCAACAATCTCAAAGAGCACTCAGTGCACAGGGGAAGTGAATACTTCATTGCAGTAGTTAAAGGCTTCCCACAGATCAGCCCAGGAAACAAAATGATCGAATTAGAGACGATAATGACTCTTCTTTTTTTTCACAGGTGAAAGAAAACCAATCTAATTTGGATAAAGTCTAAACAGTGCTTTCTTAGCACACACTATTTTGGCTGCAGTATAAAGCTCTGCAAGCAAAAGCTCTGCAAGCCAGCTACAGCTTGTGAAGTTTGCCACCATCTGAGGAAAGCACAGCACAGCAGCACCAGAAAAAGGAGTTAAAAAAATCCACTTGTGCTGAAGCTTTTACATAACATAGCCCTACTTAGTCTTGGAGACTAAGGCCATTGTCTCTAGACAGCTATCATTGAATTGATTAAACAATGCAAATACTCCTCCTCCCATTCTGTTAAACACAAAGCCATAGAGACAGTGTTTAATCCTAATTCAGTCCAAGATTTTGTCTTACAAACATGGAAATGACAAGAAAAAAAGCCTCCCAGCTTCTGCAGGGAGCATATAATTTCACAGAAATCCAAAGCTGAAATGTCCTAAGTAAAAAGCCCACAGGTAATAAAAAGTCACACTGTAGCCATTTCTAAAAGTGCAATTTACGTTCAGCTCTCTGGACAGTCTATTCTAATGTTTGATGGTGATTTCAATCTTTCCTCCCCCACACCCCAAATAATATCCAATCTAAACCCTCCCTGGCAAAACTTCAGGCCATTTCCTTATGTTCTATCACTTGATACTAAGGAGATGAGACCAGCTCCTATCTCACTTAATCCTCCTTTCAGGTAGTTGTAGACAGCAGTGAGGTTTCTCCTCTTCTCCAGACTAAACAACCCCAGCTCCCTCAACTGCTCCTCATAAGACTTGTTCTCCAGGCCTTTCACCAGCTTTGTTGCCCCTCTCTGGACATGCTCCAGCAAGTTAGTGTCTTTCTTGTAGTGAGGGGCCCAAAACTGAACAAAATATTCACTCATCTGTCAAAGAGCACCCCTGGGTCCTTTTCTGCCAGGCAGCTTTCCAGCTACTCTTGCAGAACTCTGTAGCATTGCTTGGAGTTGTTGTGACCAAAGTGCAAGACCTGGCATTTTGCTTTGTTAAAGCAAAGTGACAAGTGACCTTGGATATGATCCCATAAACTGGTACAGTTTAACAATTTTGAACCAAATTAGACAAATACAAAACAGTTATTCAGTAAGAGAACTAGCATGCAATTTGACGCTTGTCCACTAGGGGACAACTCATCAGGCACCTGACAGCTGAATACAGCGGCGAGGCTAGATGTCAGGGCACATACAACTAATGGAACCTTTTGAAAAGACTTAAACCAATTTTTACTCATAAATTATGATTCTGGCATAATCAGGCGGTGTTTTACAATCCACAGGTTACAACACCACGTGGGCTAAGTGTGGAGATTATAAACAGAACAAAAACTGGTGTTAAACATGTGAACACTGAAAAAGATACAGTTTCACTTGTGAAGGCTTGTTGCTAAACTGGTTGCTAAGCTGGTAGCCAAGATGGTAGCCAAGATGGTAGCCAAGCTGGTTGCCACCAAGGCTCAGGGATTCAGAGGGGGCCTGAGTCCCAGGGGCAGTCCCTTCCAGACACATGGAGGCAGCTTTCTCCCGCTGCTGCGGGATGCAGCATGGGGGCTGCAGGAGACCGGTTCACCTGGAACAGGCTCTTGGGCAACTGCCTTGGTGCTGGCAAACTATAAAGTTTGCCAGGTGCAGGGAGAGCAGTTCCCCTCCTGAAGCAGCTGGAGAGTCGGGGTGGGCAGGGGGTGGTTTTCCCCCTGGCTCAGCTCACTGAGCTGAGCATCACCAATTCCTCTCAGCAGCTGCTTTTTCCTGGGGCTTCTTCCAGAGCTGTGGCAGCTGAGTCACCCTGGCACTTGGGCTCTCATGCATGTGGTGTGATGGGCAGCACCTTCTCCCATGATTTTGCAGCTGGCACAGGAGCAGTTGGGTGCTGTTCTGGTTTTGAAAGCGGTAGGTGCATGAGCTGGCTCTGGCTTGCAAGCCTGCAGCTTTGTACTTGCAGCAGACACACTTAGAACTGCCAAAAGGGATTTGGGCAAATTCTCCTCTGGTCTCTGCCCCTTCACAGTGCAGTTAGGCAGCTTCTTTCTACTGGCAGGACTAGGGTACAACTCTAAGCTGGTTGTGGTTTCAGTGCAGCTTATGCAGAGACTCTTTGCTGGTTTTCGGGTAAAGTGAAGCACGACAGCACTTCCCAGGTGGCAAAGCTTCTCTCCAAACTGCAGACAAAGGCAGAGTGCATGCATGAGGGCAGAGCACATGCAAGGAGCAAGCGTAGAAGCAAAAGAACAAAAGAGCACAAAGAGCAAAAGAGCAAAGTTGTTTACAAGTTGGGTAATATTTATAATTTGTGTGAGGCTTGGATTTAGCCAATAGTCAAACTTGGTCAACGGACCATTAGCCAGTGACAGAGCATATGGCCAGAATATGTCCATACTTGGAAGAAGCACAAGCACAACACAAGCATGCCATAAGGTGGGCACATGCACTTGTTTGTCCCAAGGAGGCATCTTGGGTTGTTTGCCCCAGCTTGTAGACATATGGCCCTTTGTTTTCAGCTCTGGCCTGAGTACCCACTCCAGAAAGGAGGGGGAAGGGGGCTTTGAGCAAAACATGTAGGGCATATTTTGGCAATATTTGAGGCATAATTCTGGGCTAATGTACCCTTCACCACAGAGACTGCAGCCATCCAGTCAGCTTTTTAGCCTACAAGGTATACACCTATCAAAGCCATAAACAGCCATTTTCTTCAGGAGGATGCTCTGGGAAACAGTGTCAAAGACTTTAATAATGTCCAGATAAACAACATCTACAGCCTTTCCCTCATCCACTAAGCAGGTCACTTTTTTGTAGAAGGAGTTCATGTTTGCCAAGCAAGACCTACCCTTCATGAACCCATGACGACTAACTCTTATCAACTGTCTTGCACATGCAGCCTAATGGCACTCAAGATGATCTGCTCCATGACCTTCCCTGGCTTCAAGGACTGACAGGTCTGTAGTTCCCCGGGTCCCTCTTCCAGCTCTTCTTGTAGGTGGGCATCACATTTGTAAGTTTCCACTCAGCTGGGACCTTGCCACTTAGCCAGGAGTCCTGGTAAATTATTCCAGGACTCCACCAGCTCCCTCTGTACTGTTGGGGGTATGCTTGTCCTGAAGGGACAAAGCCCCAGATATGCCCTGAACCAGACAATGGAGCAGGAGCCAGGAGGTCTGTTTTTTCAGATTGCCCACATTGTCCAGGCTTGTCTGAACATGCACTGGGGTCCAAGTGGGCCAGGTGTGTGTGCCTTTGGCCATGTTTGAAGAAAACTGGTTTTATAGGTTAAATCATCAGGTTTCTATCTCTTAATCTTTGTGGCTATTTGCCATCATTGTCTCAGGAAATCTATAAATACTAGCCGAAAGAATGAGTGCCTTGTCTTGCCTGAGATCTAGGAGAGAAGCCATGAGCCATATCCTGCAAGCCTGGATAGCCAAGCCCCACTTGCCTTGCAATTTGGAATTGTGGTGGTTTGGGATGGGTGCCCTATGCTGCATGGTACACTTCCTGTGTCCAGAAGTCCAGCCCAGTGGGTGGACACAGGAAACCAGGTATCTCCTACCACAACCCCCTGCACGGGTATAAGATCTTGCGTGGGGTCCGCCTCTTTCTCTTTCTTCCTCACCAGCACCCGGTAACGGGGGAGATGTCTCCGGCCTTGGGCCTGGGTAGGCCCAAGACCAGGGGGATGGGCGGTCTCAGGCCTGGCCAGCTGAGACTAGCCTAGCAGTGGGGGGGGAAGAACGAGCTCTGGGGGGTCTTGGCCCCACCCTCAGGTGGGGATGGGGTGTATCCGGGTCTGTTTCGGGGTTTCTTCTGTCACTTTCTGGTTCTTTTGTGCACATTCACCCTTTTCTATTTAAACATTTCCATCACTTTTGCAATCCATTTGTCAGAGTCGTTATTTTGCCTGTGGTGGGGAGGGGTTGCCTCAACCCACTACAGGAATCCATTCCATGTCTCAGTTTACCCAGAAAGACACAAGTGCCTTTCACAGTAATGCATTGAAAATACAGGCCCAGGATCAGAGAGACATGCCTTGCCAGGCCAAGGGACAAACCCTGGGGGAGCTAAGACCCCAGGACAGTTTTGGTTTATTGTAAGAAGCAAACAGAGCCACTGTGAAGATTGCAGCTGAAGAACCTTTCCAGACCAGGCAAAGCTACAAAGCTGACAAGCCCAGAACTGCAGGGCCTGCTTTCCCCCAGCACTCTGCAAACTCCACAGCACCAGCATCACCGGGAAACCTGTGTGCCTGTAGCCTGCATCAGGTGACCCTGCCTTCAGCAGCATTCAGCACTCCCCAGAACCTGCCACATCCCGTGAACCACAGATGAGAGCTACCTCCATGCACCCCAACGAGGCACTGCCCCAGAGACCATCAGCAGCTGAGTCCTGCAAGCCTTGGCAGCAACCACTTTTCTACAAAGCTTACAGCTACAAAGCCCTCAGAGAGAAAAGCTTTCCCCATGTCTGTGCTACAGCAACAAGCTGCAAAAGCCAACAGAAAGTGAAACTGCACTCTTTTGGCTTTCACATGTTTGACGCCACTTTGGTTTTCTTTAAATCCCTGCATGTGCCATGTGGTACTATAATCTGTGGATTATAAACATAGCAACTGAATATACTGGACTAAAGAGAAATTTGCAGTGAGTAACCTAGCAACTCTGATTTTTATAAGTGTCTGTTAAAAGGTCTGTTGCCCTAGAGAAATCTAGAGATCCCCCACCTTGTGGGCAAAGCCGGCATGTTGCCAATGTTTTTCTTTTCTTTACCGTTGTGACCGGTTTAGGCTGTGCCTTTAAGAAAGGGACACTTTCTGAACACTCTGGGCGAATGTTTTGATATTAGAATGAAAACAATGATATGCTAATTCAATTTCATTGGTGGGACCCAGTTGTAGTTTTTTTGTTTAGTCTTTCAGTCGGGGGAGTCAGTCTGTAGTCGTCTTCTTCTTCCCCCTGTGCTGTGAGCTGGCTCGTTTCTCTCTACGATTCCTTCTAACCAGATAAGAAAACTAACTTTTGCATTCGCTTTGAGCTTTAACAAAGTTTTCCCCTTTTAATTACCTTCCTTTCTCTCTCTCTTTCTAACCCTTTTGGGAAAAAGGGGAGGTAGGGAGGGAGAAGGGGGGAAAAGGCCGAACCCCCTGGCCACAGGGGGGGGGGGGGTTGGGGAAAGGTTTCCTGTATTACATACATTGCTGTATATTTCTGTATATATTGTAAATATTGTATATTTTTGTACATATTCATTGCATTCCATATCTGCTTGTAAAATACAGCTTTCATCTGCTTCTCCGGCTGAGTTAGCTGTGGAATTCTTTTTGTGTGTGGGGGGAACCTTCCTACTCCACCACAACCGTTTAAATTACTCTCTTTAAGATCTGAAGTCAAATTAACTTGCAGTTGGGCTTTGGCCCTTTTAATTTTCTCCCTGTATTGCCTTGCAACAACCCTGTAGTCCTCCCGAGTGCCCTGTCCCTTCTTCCAACAACCACAGACTCTCCTTTTCTCCCTGAGCAGCAACCAAATGTCTCTATTAAGCCAGATTGGCCTTCCCCTCCAACTCAGCACATGGGCACAGCCTGTTCCTTCACCCTTAAGACTACCGTCTCAACAATGCCTGGCCTCCCTGGACTCCTTGGCCCTTCAGGACTGCCTCCTAAGGGATTCTGTCCACCAGTCTTCAAAACAGTCTGCCCACTGGAAATCCCTGGTGACAGTTCTGCTGACCCCTCTCTTTACTTCAGCAACTGAGATCTCTGTTATTTTGTGATCTCTGTGCCCAAGAAGGATCTCAGCCATTGCTTTGGTGCCTTCTCTAGTTGGGTCCCTCACCAGCAGTGTCAGGAAGTTATCTTCCTCATACTCAAGGAACCTCCAGGACTCCATCCTCTCTGCTATTTTTTATTTCCACCAGAATCAGGGATGTTGAAGTCTACCATGAGAACAAGGGCTAGTGATCATGAGACTTCTCCCAGATGCCTAAAGACGTGCATTTATATGGTGACAGTTGCCCAAAATGCAGACCATATCATCCTGGTTGGGTGATCTTGGCTGGAGAGTGGATCAAGACCAGCACCAGGACCAGTGTGCTTGAGCTGAGATCTTTCTCTTTCGGTTTCCTTTCAGGGCTTTGCGGGTTGGAAGGACCACTGGCAGAGAGTGAGAACCAGCAGAGTCATCTTCTCGTGTGCCTGCTCGGGATCGTGGCATCAGCTGTGGGAATTTCAAAACCTGGCGGGGCTGAGCAAGCGACGCCAGTTTGGCTGGAGAGAACAGAGTACAGAGGCCTCTGTGGTAGCTCAGATAAATTATAGTAGTTAGGTGGAATATACATTTTTAACAACTAACAATAAAACCCCTGAACCATGGTAACGACTTGGCCAAAGGCTATTAGAAAATCAGTAGGCACCCAGACAGAGTTGGTGCACAAGCACACAGGTGTCCAGGCTGCCAGCTGCAGAGAGTTCTGGAGCCTGGCACTTGGAATGGAGGGGGAAGGAGACAACACCTTGTCCTGAATGGAAAAAAAGCCCCAAAATTGCTCTGAACGAGATAATGAGGCAGAAGCTAGTAGATCTGCTTCTTTAGGCTTGCCTGGACATGTTTCAGAGCCAGAACGAGCCAGGTGGGTGTGCTTTTGGCCATGTTTGGAAAGAAGGCTTTCTATAGGTTGCAATACCAGGGTTTTACCCCTAGACTTGTGTTGCTACTGGCCATTATTGTCTCAGGAAATCTATAAGTACCAGCCCAAAGGGCCAGAGCTTTGTCTTGCCATTGTCCACACTCTGGAAGGAACCACAAGCTTTGCTTGGAAGCTGAACTGTGTTTCAGTTTACCCAGACAAGACAGCAAAGACCCCTCACTATTCTAAGCGTTGTAAAGCCCAAAGGACAGATACTTGTCTTGCCGGGCCGAGAGGCGAAACCCCTGAGGAGCTGAGTCCCCGGGACAGTTTCGTTTGATTGGAGCAAGGAGCGACCACTGCTGCAAAAGGATTACAGCCGAGAAACCTCCTCTCTACAAAGCTTTCAGCTACAAACCCTTTGGGGGGCAAATGCTGCCTCAGCAATAAGCTGCAGACACCAACAGAAAGTGAAACTCTGCTCCTGCAGCTTCCACGTGGTCAGCGCCATTTTGGTTTGCCTAGATCTTAACATGTGCAATGAGGAATCAGGATCAGTGAGTGATTACAATACCTGATTTTTATAAGCATCTATTGCAGGTTTGTTGCCCTGGGGAATTCTGGGGTTCCCCCTCCCCCGTTGTGGGCAACCGCCGGCTTCATTGCCGAGGTTCCTTTTCTTTATAGTTTAAAGTGCTGTTTGTTGTTTCTGGATTTTTGTACATATTGTTTAAATTGTTACTTGTTCCTGCTGGTGAGGTATCTGTTCCACGACCGAAACCCCTTGAACCTGTAAATAGGTTTTCTTTAATATTTTTTGTGGGATTTTTGTGATTAATAAAATTATTATTATTTTTATTAATCGCTCTGCTTATTGAACATTAATTTATCCTTTTATAGACCACATGACACCTGTGTCAGGTGTGACCAGATGAATTTTCTCCTCAACCTTGTGGCTGAGCTTAAGGATGAAGTGGCTGAGCTAAAGGATGAAGTAGCAAGGCTCAGGACTATACAGGAATGTGAAAGGGAGTTTGATATGTGGGAGCAGGTTTTGCAGACCTCCCCTGTTGAGGGAGGCATCCCCAGAAACAGGGAGGAATGGATACAGGTCCCTGTTAGGGGAAGCAAGGAGAATCCATCCCAGCCCTCTTCCCCTCTCCCATTGCCCTTGCACAATAAGTATGAAGCCCTGCAGGCCGAGGGCAATGTGGATGAGAGGGCAGAAAAGGAACCATCTAAGGAAATGCCTAAGGCAAAGCAGTCCCCACCAACTATAAGGACCAGCACCATAAAGAAAAAGAGAAGGGTAATAGTTGTTGGAGACTCTCTCCTGAGTGGAACAGAGGGACCCATATGTCATCCCGACCCTTCCCATAGGGAAGGCCTGCCTGGGGTCTGCATAAGGGACATCACCAGGAGACTCCCAAAGCTACTCCAGCCCTCTGATTATTACCCATTGCTGGTAATCCAAGCTGGAAGCACAGTACTGCAGCCTGTAGTACTGCATGGAGTTGTTGTGGCCAATGTGTAGAACCCGGCACTTGGATGTGTTAAATCTCATGCCACTGGACTCTGCCCATCTGTCCAGCCTGTCAAGGTCCCTCTGCAGAGCTCTCCTACCCTCTAACTGAGCAACACCTGCCCCTAGCTTGGTGTCATCTGCAAATTTACTGATGATGGAATCAATCCCCCCATACAGATCATCAATAAAGATATTAAAGAGCATGAGGCCCAGCACTGATCCCTGGGGCACACCACTAGTGACAGGCCGCCAGCTGGATGTGGTACCATTCACCAACACTCGCTGGGCTCGGCCCTCCAGCCAGTTCCTAACCCAGCACAGAGTGCTGCTGTCCAAGCCACAGGCTAACAGCTTGGCCAGGAGTTTGCTGTGGAGGACAGTGTCAAAGGCCTTGCTGAAGTCCAGGTAGACTACATCCACAGCCTTCCCCACATCCACCAGGCAGGTCACCTGATCATAAAAGGAGATCAGGTTGGTCAGGCAGGACCAGCCCTTCCTAAATCCATGCTGGCTGGGCCTGATCCCTTGGCCATCCTGTAAATGCTGTGTGATTGCACTCAAGATGACCTGTTCCATAATCTTGCCTGGCACTGAGGTCAGGCTGACAGGCTTATAATTCCCTGGCTCATCCAACTGGCCCTTCTTGTGGATGGGCACCACGTTGGCCAGTTTCCAGTCTTCTGGGACCTCTCCAGTGAGCCAGGACTGCTGAAAAATGATGGAGAGCGCCTTGGCCAGCTCATCTGCCAGCTCTCTCAGCACCCTAGGATGGATCCCATCTGGTCCCATAGACGTGTGGGGGTCCAAGCAGCTGAGGAGATCTCTAACTGCTTCCTCCTGGATCACAGGGGCACTATACTGCTCCCTGCCTCCATCTGCCAGCTCAGGAGGCCAGTTGTCTGGAAGACATTCTGTCCTGCTATTGAAAATTGAGGCAAAGAAGGTGTTATGTACCTCTGCCTTTTCCTCATCTTTTGCTATCATGCTTCCATCTGTGTCCACCAAGAAGTGGAGGTTGTCCTTGACCCTCCTCTTGCTATTAATATTTATTTTGTTGTCCTTCACAGCAGAGGCCAGTCTAAGCTCTAAATGGGCTTTTGCCTCACTTTTTCTTATATGACCTAGCAACATCCTTAAACATTCCTTGGGTTGCATCACTTTTCTTCCAAAGATGATAGACCCTCTTTTTTTCCCTTAGTTCCTTTAGAAGTTCATTACCCAACCAGGCTGGCCGTCTGCCCCAGTGGCTCAGCTTCCGGCACATTGGCACAGCCTGTTCCTGCGCCTCCAAGAGTTCTTTCTTGAAGTAGGTCTAGCCCTCATGGACCCCTTTGTTTTTAAGAGCTGTTTCCCTAGGTACCTTCTGAGTTAGGTCCTTGAGTAACCTGAAGTCTGCCCTCCAGAAGTCCAGAGTGGAGGTTTTGTTGCTGCCCCTCTTAGCTTGACTGTAAATTGAAAACTCAATTATCTCATGGTCGCTGGACCCCAGACAGCCTCCAATCACCACATCTCCCACCAGCCCTTCCCTATTTGTGAAAAGGAGGTCAAGCAAAGCCTTACCCCTGGTAGGCTCATGCAGCACCTGGGATAAGAAGCTATCCTCCATACACTATAAGAACCTTCTAGACTGCCTCCTCTCTGCTGTGTTGAGTTCCCAGCAGATATCAGGCAGGCTAAAATTTCTCATAAGAACAAGGCCTGGTGATCTTGAGACAGCCTCTAGCTGCCTCTAAAATAATTAATCAACTTCTCCATCCTGGTTGGGTGGTCTGTAAGAGACTGCCCTGTTGGTCTTCCCTCTAATTTTCACCCACAAACACTCAACCCAATCAGCCCTGATCTCTAGTTCTATTGCATCTAGAGCCTCCCTGATGTACAGGGCCACCCCTTCACCCCTTCTCCCCTGCCTGTCTCTCCTGAAGAGCCTGTAGCCATCAGTTGCAGTGCTCCAGTCGAGTCGTCCCACCATGTTCCTAAAAAAAAAATTTAAAAAAATTAAAAAATCAGGGAATTGTCAGGGTTGGAAGGGACCTCAAAGATCATCCAGTTCCAACCCTCCTGCCATGGGCAGGGACACCTCACACTAGATCAGGTTGCTCAGAACCCCATCCAGCCTGGCCTTAAAAGCTTTCAGGGATAGGACTTCCACCACCTCCCTGGGCAACCTGTTCCAGTGTCTCACCACCCTCATGGTGAAGAACTTCTACCTAACATCCCATCTGCTCCATTCCCCACTATCTGACACCATAAAAAGTCCCTCCCTCAACCTGCTGGCTATGCTTCTCTTGATGCAGCCCAGGATGTGATTTGCTTTCTGGGCTGCAGGTATAAACTGGTGGCTCATGATGAGCTTCTCATCCACCAGCACCCCCTCCTTTTCTTCAGGGTTGCTCTCAAGCCAGTCACTGCCCAGCCTATATTGATGTTTGGGACTGCCCCAACCCAAATGTCAGCACAGTGCTAGTGGGGAGAAGAAAAAAACTACCCTAAGAAACCCTGATAAATGGCACAGCCACACTGTATGAAAAAAATGGCACTGCATTCTGTTTCTTTGCAAGATGCTACAAGATACTTCTAAAGCCTCTTCAATAATGTAAAACATTTAAGTGTTTTACACTGCTGTGGTGGTAGTTGGCCATGGGAGACCAACTCATAAGATAGGTCACACCAACCACACTGGAATCTATATGGACATACTGAGTGGATAATGGTGGACTACTTGGAATTTAAAGAGTTACTAGCAGTAAGCAAAGTGTTTCTTGTGAGATCCAGTGGGGCTAATAATGGATTCATATGCAGAAAACTCCTACATATGCCTTCTGTGAACTACCTTGACACATCAGTTTGGTTCTTGCATTCTGCAGATCCCTTTATTATTTTTCACCTTGCCTAGCTATAGTGCAGCAGCAAACGGGAGTAACAAAGGCAAATACTAATCCTATCAATTTCTCACTCAAAAGTGTATTGGAAAATCTTTTTTCCTTCTATTTGTAAAAACTCATTCAACATACTTTTACATATAAACACAGAAATGTGTTACTTGTCCTTTTAGAATAAAAACACTATTGCAGTATTTCATTCATTCAGGATGCTTTTACTGCATGTTTATGACAACTCTAGGTCTTCCTTTTTTCCCTATTTGAAGATGGGGGTTACGGTTCCCCTTCACCAGATTACCCTGACTTTTCAAATACAATGGACAATGCTTTGGCAACTTATGTCAGTTCCCTCAAGACCCATGGGGTGAATCTTGTTGGGCCCCATGGACTAGTACCGTCAGGTTCTTTAGATGACCTTGAATTTGATCTTTGTTATACTGAGCCTATCTTCCTTTCCTCACTCCCTACTTCTGCCTTATGGAACTTGGGTGGTGTGGCTAGAACCCTTGCTGGTGAAGACTGAGGCAAAGAAGTCACTGAGCACCTCAGCCTTCTCCATGTCCCTTGTGACCAGATCTCCATTCTCCTTCTGGGGAGGCCCCACATCTTCCCTAGACTTCCTTTTGTTGCTAATTTACCTGAAGAAATTTTTGTTGCCCCCTTTATGTCCCTAGTCAACTTTAATTATACCTCTTTTAGCTTTCCTACCAGGATTCCTTGTTGCTTGGACAAATTCTTTGTAATCCTCCCAGTTAGCCTAGCTAGTTCCTATAGACTCCCTTTTTGTGCTCATGTAAGTCCAGGAGCACCTCGTTCATCCATGCCAGTCTCTTGGCACTCTTGCCTGCCTTCTTCTATCTTGGGATGCACTGCTCCTGGGCTTGGAGAAGATGGTCCTTGAATAACGACCAACTTTCTGGGGCTCCTCTTCCTACCAGGACTTTATCCCAAGACACTCTGCTATGCAGATCCCTGAAGAGGATGGAGTCTGCTCTTTTGAAATCCAGAGTAGTGAGCTTGCTTTGCATCCTCTTTGATGCCTTGAGGATCTTAATTTCTATAATTTCGTGGTTGTTGCAGCCAAGGCCACCCTTGAGTTTCTCATTGCTTGTTCCTTGTTGGTGAGGAAAAGGTCCAGCATAGCACCCTTTCTTGTAGGTTTTTACCACTTGCAGGAGGAAAATGTCATCAATGCACTGCAGGAACCTCTTCAGTTGTTGGTACCCCACTGTGTTGTCCTTTCAACAGATATTAATGTGGTTGAAATCTCCCATGAGGACCATGACATATGAATGCAAAGCTACTCCTGTGTATAAGAGTGTTTCATCCCCTTTTCTTGGCCTGTAACAATCCTCACTAGGATGTCACTTTCCCTTGCCTCCCCTTTAACCCTCACCTGTAAGTTGTCACCTCTTTATCTATTCCCAGGTGGAGGTCCAAAAAGTCCAGTGGGTCACTGATTCAAAAGGAAACACCCCCTCCCCTTCTCCCCTGCTTGTCTTTCCTGAAGAGTTTGCAACCATCTATTTGTATGCTTCAATCATGAGCCATTCCTTCTATGTCTCAGTGATGTCAATGACGACACAGCCCTGTAGGCATGTGCTCCTCAGTAGCTGTTCTGGCTTATTCCCCTTGATGCATGTGTTAGCATAGAGACATTTAAGCTGAGGCTCCACTGAGGCTGATATACTGACTGGAGTTCCCTTATCTTGCACTTCAGTTGCTCTCTTCCCAGACTGCAGTCCAACTCCAGGCCCAGTGTGCCTATTAGTATCACTGCCCTTGATGTGGGATGGATTGAGGATCCCTTCCCCCAGCAACCCTAGGTTAAAGCCCTCCTTACTAGATTGTGAGCCTTCACAAAAGGAAGAAGAATGAAGAGCAGAGTTTTCCCAGTTATTTCTGAAACTAATATCCCTGCTCATTCTAGGGTCTCTTGCGCAAAGATACCACTAAGTGTTTGTTGGAATTCATGCATGGACTCCCACGTATGTGAAGCAGGAATCATTTACTGGTACAGAACAAGCAGTTTATATAGGAAAAATTGAGCAGGCTAAGCAATTCCCTGACATTTTTGTACCCCTGCTGCTAATTGAGTTTTCTTCTTTGATATGGAGCTGTCCGTTGTTATATCCATCCCATAAGAGGTTGAGCTGTTCTTGCATGGAGGCAAGCATCCTTCTGTCTCACACTTTAGGCTGTTTACTGCAGTCAGCTCTTATTATCACCAGGCCATTCTTCCATTATCAGCAGCCTGTTGTTCTTTCTTGTCCTGAAACCTTCCATATTTTCTACTCTCCCACAGGTGTGTTTTGTTTTAATGTATGCCTAAAATAGGTAACACAGGTGGTATGTTACCACTGTTCATAATTGTATTCGCCCCCCACCCCCTGAAAAGAACAAAAGGCTTAATGAACAGACAGAACTGGAGAGGATGACCCTAAAACTGAACACTCACAGTACGAGGTCCGCCACTTTACTAAGTGCCACAGAAAAATATCCCCTGGAAATGTTTAGACAGCTAAAGATGTAATTTGAATCTCGTCAGATTGCATGTCTCTAGAAACCCCAGATACCAATGCAGTAGCTTTTTACTTACCATGTAACCAGCATGTAACAGAATAAGAAGCTAGATGATTTGGCTCTTCTTCAGATCTCTGGAAAACTGTCCATTAATCAGAATTGTTACTACACAACAGCATGCAGTATTCTGCTTGCAGATTCTAGTTTTCAGGCAAAGGTTTTGTATGTTGTGGTTTGTTTGTTTGTTTTCCACTTAAGCTGTTAAAATCTCAGTTTAAAGAAAACCAGCCACATCATAATCTGTAAGTTGCTTCATGTTCACTAGATGCTAAAATATATGGATTGTCACTGGCCTCCAGAGTACAATCCTGTTTAACTGTTCAACTTCTACACATACCCTAAACTTCTCACAACACATTCCAGTTTCAGCCCTCTTCCTTTTCTTTCAGTTCACAGGAATCCAATTTAAAGCAGCCACAATCTCTAAGATTCATTATGTAATAGACATGATTAGCATATTGTTTGTATTATTGACTGGAATAAATCAAATCATTTCCACAGAATATGGGCAGTCTAGTAAAACACAAGCAAAATGCAAGAGGGGAACTTTCTGCTTGGGTTGTGGAAAGAAAGAAGTGTTGAAAATTCTTTTATTATACATAAAACAAGTGTTTATTTTTTTCAATTCACCTTCTATCCATGTGTACAAAACAATGAATAGCAGGTGAAAAAGCATCTAACATTCCTGTATAAAAGAAGAAGCACAAATTGACCTGAAGCAATTATATTCATGTGGCTAGAATTTAGAAGGAGATCTAAGGCAAGCCCCTACTCAAAATAAAGCACGTACATTCTAAAACACATAAAATTTTATACTACAGCTGGATTCCTTTGAAGGACATTGTTTAAGTATGTTCAGCAACGCATGCAATACAGAACCTCTCTTAGATAAAATAATCAAGGTGGGTTGGGTGTTTTGGATGGAAGTTTTCCATCTGTACCTCAGCATATTTAAATGTTGCATTTTGCATGGACAAAACCTCTATCCCCCTAAGTAAAATTATATTAAAAATAAAATCATGCTTGAATTCATGCTACCCTCTTTTCTGTATCAAGTTTAACTCTGAAGATCTCCTAATGCTCTGAAACAAATGAACCCTAACACAAGCCACATAACTACCATGACTCTAATTTTATGTGTCACTCCACCAGTTTTTAGATACTGAAGTTAGAGCATGTTTTTCAAGCATCTAAAAATGTTATTTTAATACAGTCTTAGACCCAATGTTCAATAAGAAAATTAATCTTTGAAATCCACATTTACATGCTCAAATATACTAAGAGTATTAACCTCTCCAGTGGAATTTCAGTAAAACCTTAATTTTTGCACACAGTGGCAAATCATCACATTTCATCTTACCTCTTTCAGATGAGGTAGGTACTGAATCTGGCACACTCAGCCTGGATGCTTTAACTACAGATTTTTATGGTACAAAAGCATGGCATAGACAAGAGACACCTCCTATTACTAATGCACTTGATAGAATTAACTAAGGCAGGAGAAGTTCAGGACGAGTGGCCTCCTGAGCTGGGTGATGAGGTCAGGGAGCAGTGTAATGCCCTGGATATCCATGAGGAATTACTACGGGACCTGCTGAGCCACTTGGACACTCACAAGTCCACGGGACCAGATGGGATCCACCCTAGGGTGCTGAGAGAGCTGGCAGATGAGCTGGCCAAGCCACTCTCCATCATTTTCCTCCAGTCCTGGCTGACTGGTGAGGTCCCAGGTGACTGGAAACTGGCCAATGTGATCCCCATCCACAAGAAGGGTCGGATGGAGGAACCCAAAACTCCAGGCCGGTCAGCCTGACCTCAGTGCCAGGGAAAATTATGGAGCAGATTATTTTGGCAGCAATAACTGCGCACCTGAAGGATGGCCAAAGGGTCAGGTCTAGCCAACATGGATTTAGGAAGGGCAGGTCCTGCCTCTCCAACCTGATCTACTTCTACGATCAGGTGACCTGCCTGGTGGATGTGGGGAGGCCTGTGGATGTGGTCTACCTGGACTTCAGTGAGGCCTTTGACACTGTTCCCCACAGCAAACTGCTGGCTAAGCTGTCAGCTTGTGGCTTGGATAGCAACACTCTGTGCTGGGCTAGGAACTGGCTGGAGGGCTGAGCCCAGCGAGTGGTGGTGAATGGTGCACCTCCAGCTGGAGGCCAGTCAGCAGTGGCATCCCCCAGCAATCAGTGCTGGGCCCCATCCTCTTCAATGTCTTCATTGATGATCTGGATGAGGGGATTGAGACAGTCATCAGTCAATTTGCAGATGACACCAAGTTGGGAGCAGATGTTGGTCAGTTAGAGGGTGGAAGGGCTCTGCAGAGGGACCTCGACCAACTGGACAGATGGGCGGAGTCCAATGGGATGGCATTTAACAAGTCCAAGTGCCGGGTGCTGCACTTTGGCCACAGCAACCCCATGCAGAGCTACAGGCTGGGGTCAGAGTGGCTGGAGAGCTGCCAAACAGAGAGGCACTTGGGGGTGCTGATTGACACCCACCTAAACATGAGCCAGCAGTGTGCCCAGGTGGCCAACAGGGCCAACGGCATCCTGGCCTGCATTAGGAATAGTGTGGCCAGCAGGAGCAGGGAGGTCATTCTGCCCCTGTACTCTGCATTGGTTAGGCCACACCTTGAGTACTGTGTCCAGTTCTGGGCTTCTCAGTTTAGGAAGGACATCGAGACACTTGAATGTGTCCAGAGAAGGGCAACAAGGCTGGTGAGAGGCCTTGAGCACAAGCCCTATGAGGAGAGGCTGAGGGAGCTGGGGTTGTTTAGCCTGGAGAAGAGGAGGCTCAGGGGAGACCTCATTGCTCTCTATAACTACCTGAAGGGTGGTTGTAGCCAGGAAGGGGTTGGCCTCTTCTCTCTAGCAACCAGCACCAGAACAAGAGGACACAGTCTCAAGCTGCACTAAGGGAAGTTTAGGCTCGAGGTGAGAAGAAAGTTCTTCACCGAAGAGTCATTCACCATTGGAATGGACTGCCCAGGGAGGTGGTGGAGTCACCGTGCCTGGAGGTGTTCAAGAGGGTATTGGACATGGCACTTGGTGCCGTGGTCTAGTCATGGGGTCTGTGGTGACAGGTTGGACTCAATGATCTTCGAGGTCTCTTCCAACCTTAGCAATACTGTGATACTGTAACTCTCTAAACGTGTGACTAAACTTAGGAAGGTATTCCAAGCTGTAACTACAGCCTGACAGTTGCTTCCTCATAGACTGGAACTGCATGCTTTGCACTTTTACAAAAAGAAGAATGATTGATTTTGCATTCATTAAATACTGAGTCTCTGAGGCTCAATTTTTTTCCCCCCAAAGATTACTCTTCTATAAACTGCAAAGTTCAGAGCTCAAATGTTTATATTTCTTTATAAAGTTATCTTGAGAGCTGTATTGCAGTAAGTGGTGAAGAGCAGATTTTTAAAACTCCCAAAGCAAACAAACAACAAAAAAAGACAAATGCACCACAAAGAAACTGGAAAACCTTCCCCCACCCAGCTCGAATACAGGGTGTCGAAGTCTGGAGCTGATCAGGCAACTATAGCTTAGACTTACAAATCTAACATAACTTCTGCCAAATGCTTGCAGGAATGCAGGGGGAGCTCCTATTTTTGTGTCTATATCTTTATTAATTGTATCTTCGTTTTCTTCTTCTATTCAATGTACTTCAATACTCTGCAAGCACTCTAATCTAGCTACAAAGGTTTTATTGTGGACTATGCTATGTCTAATAATTGAGAACTAATTAGCATGTTACAGACTGCAGCAAGTATACAGAAGCAAGTATACAGCAGCAGTATAGAGAACAGCTTACCTTTCTGTAAGCTGTTACCTACAATCTCTGTTCTTTTGATAACCATAATCAACACTCTTACCATTCAAACCATGATAACTAAGTTAACCTATTTGCCAGGAAGCACCAGGTAAAAATACCTGCAACTATTATTAAACATGCCACATTAAAAAAATAACTTTGAACATTCACATTTCTAAAACCAAGCCCTGATCACATGTAAAAAGATACTTATTCCATTTTGAGATTTTAAAATAATCCTAGGAGTGTGTCATGTCTAGGTCCCACTGAATTTAAGGACATGACTGATAACAGCATGAGTTATTAACCACTTTGGTATTTCATGTCATTTAAAAGTATTATTTTATCTCTGGTGAGAAATTAAGGCTAAAGGATTTTATTTTATAATTGTTATCTACATTTCATATTCTCTCCTAGATATTCATATTCTCTCTGAGATCTTGAAACTTTCTAAAAACCTGTTATGGTTTGAAGGTGGAGCTTTTGCCTAGTTCCAAACTGCAAAAACAAGAATAGGAACTTTCTGGACATCTTTGAGTAAAAAGGTAAATAAATTACCATTGGATGCAAATTAATAACTCATTTGTCTACATTATTCCATTGGCTTTGCTGACTATAGCAAAAGTTAGTTGCATAAACTATTCTCTCTCTTTTTAACTTCTCTTTTGTGGCTTGCATGGCTTGCTCCCTTTTCTCTCTTTCCTGTCCTTCAGCTGGTATACACTGCATCTGAGAAGAAAGGGAGGGGAAGAGGGGAGGTTGCAAGTAGCCCCCTGGACTGCCCAGAGGGGTCTGGGAACAACTGAAGGGGATCCTTGTGTTGTTTCTAAAGCGCAAATATATGTGTGTATATATATATTGTATGTATTCATTGCATTTTGTATTTCTAGATTTTGCTTGCTTTGTAAATATAGTTCCACTCTGCTTTCAAACCAACTGAGCTAGTCTGGTGATTTATTTAGGGGATAATTTTCCAAATTTATTGTGGGGTAATGTTAACCCACCACACAACCTCTTGGCCTAGACAGGGGCTATAAAAAGAGCTGTATGCAGCAGACAGTATGTTTAAATTTGAGATCAGGCCTTTTTTTTTTTTGTTTTCTGATATTGTTGTCATAAAACCCAGCTGAAGGTTCCTTATATGCAACCAGAATACAGTGCTAAATTCAGCACTTTGTATCATAAGCATAAAATGTGATTTATTCCTCAGAAGTGACAATCCATTCCACTGCATCACAATGAACATTTCTGCTTGCTCTTAAAATCAGAACATAATTCATCCTCGCTCATCTTCCATTATACTGATGTTGGTTTTATTCAACTACCTGGCATGAACATGTGCAAGTCTCAAGAAGCAAATACACCGCATCACCAGTGTAAGTATAAACATTCTTTGTTGACTGTTGTATAAGAATTCACAGAAACAAAAGAACATTAAACATTGAGATTGATAGTAAAACAATGGCCTGTGTTGGATTTGTCACAAGAAATCATTTTATACATTGATTGGCAAGTTTTAGAAACACAACAAGACCTGATTATTATACATTTTGCTGGCCATAAGATGTGAAATACAGCTGCTACCCAAGATTATTAGAACAGACAGTAAACAATCTTTAATTAGCTTTACATATTAAAATATGTAATTTTTGTCAATTCCTGTTAAAAAGTGGTGAGATACAATCTAGAAACCATAATACAACAATCTTTCACCAACAGACTGTACATTCATGTGAACAAAGAAGAAAATCTTGGTAGCATTTTCTAAGTTGACAATTCTTAATCAAATAGAAGGTTTGTCTTAGAACCAGGCTAGTTTATTATTCTTTCTTCACCTTATAGAAATATACATCTATTATCTGAAAGATCAGAACGTCTTCTGTCATAACATAACTATGTATGTTTAGCCTTGCTTGCTTAAACTAAGGACTTAGCTTTGCTGTTGTACATATTATAATTAGTACTATCAACAGTGGTTACGGCATGATAGGCAAATGCTCAGCTCTGCTCAGAGTTTCAGCACATTACTGAAAATTCCCATGGGAAACAAGCAAAGGTGAGGATTCTAAAGAGTAGTAAGACTAAATCGGAGTTGTATTTAAGGCTCAGTACATTATACAGTAGGTACTTCTGTAGCACTTGGAAGACAAAGCATCCCTACAGCTCTACTGAGACCTACCTTAAGCGAAGGGTTACAAATCACTCTCACTCATTTATATTTCCACTGTTAATAAGCTGGTAAAAAAAAAAATCAGAATAAAGCTAGGAATCCTGATGAATAAGGCTTTCTAATGAACAAGTTCAGCACAGCAGCACAGAAGGAGACAAGCTGTAACTAGTACTTATACTGGGGGCCCCAGGGCAATAAAACACTACAGAGGGCGTTGCAGACCTGCGTTGATATGCCTGCTCTCTGCATGAGTGCAAAAAGGCTGATCCCAAAAGAGACAGAGTTAACAGACACAAGGCTTTAATATTCACTTTGGAAGGCTGAACCGGAGAAAAAAAGTTCTCTTTCACTCTCTCTGCACTCAGTATCATTGCAACATATCACTTTGGACTAAACTTTGGGGGAAAAAATCAGCTTCTAAGGAATCTCATAGTTTTTGTTGATTTTGATTGCTATCACAAGACACCTATAAAATACTAATAGGAAGACACTCCCCACAAGCACAAGAGATGAGAGACCACTTCATCCTCAATCCGAAAAGTCTGCAGTCCCAGGTCTAATGCTTCTGTAGAGTGAATCACTATTTGAAATAAAAACTATAAAAAACTTACAGGCAAATTTTTTCACCGTCTCTCATGAAAAAAACGAAGCGGTCCCATTTCACTGCTACAATCCAACCATGATATTAAACCAAAATAATCCTAAACTGAACAGATAAATACTCTGAGGTATTAAAAGCGTTGACTGAAAATATAAGGTACAGAATTTTATTTATGACCCTACATCTTATGATCAGATAGGTATAAAGGGATAAATAACTGTCAAAGTCAGCTGGCAGTATATGCTAATTTTTGTGGATAAAGAGACAAATATATTTTGTACTTTACCTACAGTCAATAGAATGTATTTTAAAATAAGCATGCTGCATTTTATCAGTGATTCAGTCTCAGGTATCTAAGCTTCAAATGTACATGTGTATAATTTCACACAATAACTTAGTTATGCATTTACGATAGGCACAAATCCAAACCAGTGAGGAGAGCAGATCTGAATCAGGACTCCCATTTTGAAAGACCCATTATGTTTACTTAGCTGATAATTTCAAACTGGTATTTCACTTCTACACATGCTGCTGGATTACAGATTTATATGCAATTAAATAACTTAGTTATTTATAAAGTCAAAGAAGAAAGCTGTGCTTTCAGTCACTTGAGAAGAATAAATGGAATCATTTATATTGTATTGACTGTTTAATTAGAAACTTTCAGTTAATCATTTACTGAAGACATATTTTTCACCTTTTTTTTGGTCCTTTTTTTTTCTTTTTCTTCTTGGGTGGGTGTAAAGGGCATGAAAGCACATACAGGAGCATAGGTACTACAAATTTACTGTGCAGAAGCAAATATATTGTCATTAATAAAATACAGAAATGGGCAGTTTTAGCAATGATCGGTGGAATATAACATGTTGGGTGCATACCTACAGAAAAATCAATTATATTCTTACTTTTAAGAATAAACTGCTAGCAGAATCTGAATATATAATGAACTAGGAAGCTCACTTTGATACTACTGTTTACATATTATTACTGTTTACACATTATGTCACTGTCAACACAGTTTTAGTACAAAGTTGTGTTTAGAATATGCATATTTGCTTAGCTTGAAGTTAGAAGAAGGTTCACGTTCTGGGGCACAATCGACTTCCACCAATGTGAGTTACTATCATTATTTTGAAAATAATTAAGTCTTCAAAATTTCTTTCTTTTTTTTTCCCCATTGGAATCCAAGAACAGAGAATACCAACAAGGAGGTTTATCCTTAAATATAAAAAAACTGCTTCAAAAAAAGCAAAAGAACAACCCTTTCTCCAGATCCATGACAAAGAAGATGGGAAGCAATCAGTTTAAGTTGTGCAAGTAATTATTTGAAGTAAACATTAGGAAAAATTTCCCAGTCTTTTCCCACTGGGAAAGACATCCCATATAAGTTACAATATCTCTCTCAGTGCAAGTTGTTTGTTTGCTTGTTTTAAAAAAGATGAAAAAACAAAACAAAACAAAGCCAAGTAACAGGTTAAACAAGTCTGTCAAGGACGTAAGACTGCCAATTCTGCTTTAGGACAAGAACACAGAATACATTACCTCTTAAAGTCTCCAGTAGCCCTGCTTCTATCTGACTGAAAAATATCCCCTGTAACCACTTACCTTGAGTGAAACAGACCTGCAAAGACATCAAACCTGTAGCCCTGTTCGACTTTAACTGACAATGTAAAATATTGCACTTCAGACAGAGTCACTGCATTCCCAAAATGAAATTAAAGTCAAAGATGACATATTTTTAACTCTGGAACACAATCTTCAGATCAAATGTGGGTAAGGTTATCTGCAGACAGCACATTTTTGTTCCCGAGGTAAAAGGTCTCAAGCATACTACAGAAACCCAAACCTTCAAAATATAAAGAAACTGTCACCTGTTTCACTGCATAAACACAGCATCTGTTTTCATATACAAAAATAAAGCGTTTGCATTAAATTTTATTGCACCATCAACTTTTTTTTTTTATAATATCCCCCATTCAAGTCAAATACTAGATTATCTTTATCAAACAAAATAAAAGGTCTTCTTAAAGTATCAAGTAGATACAGTATCTGAGAGACATAGAAAAAGAATAATCTAAAGGAATGACATACATCAAATCAGAGATGACAGAAAACAACAATTTTTCCATGACTAAAAAACATTGCAGAAAAGATCATGTAGGCTATTGTATGCATGAAATGTATCCATCCTCATTCAAGGTGTTGAAGCAAACGACACCCTCAAGATGTCAAGCGCTGCATGGATTCTGAAGTGCAACCTGGACTCCATAGAGTATTCTTTGTAGTTGTTTCTGGAAACAATAAAGTTATTTTAAGAAAAACTTTTTTGGTCTGGATTGTTTCTACTTCATACAGCCACTGATATAACAAAGTTAACAGTCATCTTTCCTGCAACAGGAAATGGAGGCCAATACACAGATGAGACATATAAAACTATGTCCACAAATCCAGCAGAGACTTCTATCAGTACAAACAATTCCTGATAAAGTCTCAGCACCTCCTTCATTTATTTTGATCCTTTCAACAGCCCAACTGCAGTTACTGAAGTTTGCTAGAACACTACAGAAAAGAAAGGCTATTTAACTGAAGGCATGTGTTCATCTTCAAAACACAACTTGGAGTAACAAAGCAAGGAAATCAGGTAATTTAAGCAAAACAAAGGAAAAAAAGCAAGAAAGTACCATTTATGAAAAAGCTTTTAGGAGATTGTTCCTAACTCACATTTACAACACATGACTTGTATATTCTTCTCTGTACACACAAGGGGCAAATTCTACCCCATACCACAATCTAGAGATGAAGCGAACATACTGTTCTACAGGAAATTTAGCTCTCTACAGTATTTCTGAGTCAGAATGTATAAGGAAAAATGGAGGTGGTCAGAAGTGTGCAGGCTTTTAACCTTTTAACATCTTTAGTGCAGTTTTAGAGCTACTTTCTGGGACAGAGATCATTTAGATCTTTTCTGTGGGCTCTTCTGCCCCATCCCATGCATGCAGTGGAATCTCAGCATCTCTGAAGCCTGAATGAAAGGAGGCATTTTCCCTTCCTGCTGTTTCTTCTTCAATACTGTTTAGTCTACTGTCCGAAAGACAGTTTCTTGAAGATTTAAAATTCAACTATATAGGACACAGATTTGTAATTGTATTTTACAAAGAGACTGGCAGGAATTAGAACACATGCTTTCATGGCTGAAGTCACTCACTTATTCTTAAACTATGGGCTGATACACACTTCAAAACAAAAATTAAAAAAAAATCCACTTACTTTGCAGTTTCTATGTATCTTATTGCTTTTTCTTTGTCATCCTGTTGCTTGTACAGAAGACCCAGCTCATACATGGTGAATGGCACCAAATAAGTATCATATTTTATTTGCTTCTCACTAGAAACCCAGAAAAATACAGATGTGATTAATTACAATCCTTCCTTGAGTGACCAATTTTTAAAGGCAATCACTGCTTATGACAGCACATGGCCAGAGAAAGTATTCTAGAACCTATTTTACTTGTTAACTCTGTGCATATTAATTATTCCTGTAAAGAGTGGCTATAAAATACTTCCAACATGACTTTCTAGGAGAAAACTTTATTATTTCCTCCTTTCTGTTAGTATTGTGGTATGTTATCCAACGTACCACAAACACAGTTCCCAGAGTGACTTACAGCTCAAAAACTCTCAACCATCCAGGAAGAAAACTGAAGATAAAACCAGCATTTACGATACAAATATTTTTCTTCTCCACACCCAGAACTCAAATCTACTTATCCTAGCTTGCCCAGCAAATTAGCAGAGGAGAAGATTCTACTTTTCCTGAATACAAGAAATTCTCAGAATCATTATGACTGGAAGGCATCTCTGGAGATCACCTAGTTCAATCCTCTGCTCAAACCAAGGTCAACAGCATCAGCCAGTCCAGAAGTGTGTCCATTTAGGTTTCAAGTACCTCCAAGAATGGAGATTCAACAGACTGTCTGTGTAATCTGTGCCAGTGTTTGACCAGCTTGAGATTTAAACAAAACCAAAAAACCCCAAAAGAACAAACTCCTTAAGTTTAAACAGTACTTCCTGTATTTCAGTTTCACCCCTCCCTCTAATATCCCTTCAGATGACCCTTCAGGTCTTCTTCAGGATGAACACTCCTTAGCTTGTTATATGGCAGATGCTTCAATCCTTTAATCATCTTTGTGGCCCTCTGTTACATTTGTTCCAGTATGTCCATGTACTCCTCAAACCAGTGAGTCCAAGACTAGACACAGTATTCCAGGTGTGGCCTCACCAGTCCTTAGCAAGGAGGAAGGCTGATCGCTCTTGACTTACTCATGACCCTTTTTCTCAGGAAAACAGTTGGCCACCTTTGTCGCAAGGGTACAGCCCCCAGCAGCTTGGGGTCCAGTGTGAACCAGCAATGTGCCTTTGCAGTCTGGGGTTGGCTGTGATGCCCAGGATCACCACGGCATTTTCTGACAAGCTGCTTTCCAGCCAGTCCCCAGCCTGTACAGGTGCATGGTGTTATTCCTCTCCAGAGGCAGAGATCATAGAATCATAGAATCACAGAATCATAGAATCATAAAATCAATAAGGTTGGAAAAGACCTCAGAGATCATCAAGTCCAACCTGTCACCCAACACCTCATGACCTCATGAGATTGGCACTTTCCTTTGTTGAACTTCATGAGGCTGCTATTAGCCCATTCTACAGCCTGCCCTGGTGCCTTGATGCACAGGAAGTGTGTCTTCAAGCAGGGACACTACTTAAGTGATAAGCAGTCTTAACGTACAATAGCTGCGCACGAAATATAGAGATTAAAGCCAACCAGAATGTAAATGTACCAGAAGGTATCTACTCATGCCCATGCAGAACATTCACTATGCAAAGAAATGTTGTCTGCAGATTTTTGAGATGTCTCAGCTCTTAAAGCCCCCACCTCTGTCTACTAGATTTAGAGTAAGATTTTCAGAACAGCATCACTTTAACTTGTAACCAATCAAAACCCACTGCCTTGTAACTAGTAACATGCTTGACTAAACTCACTTGGGAATTCAGAAATGGCAAGAGATGGCAAGATGGCAAGAAAATTGTATGCCATAGAGTTATACATACAAATTATCATTAGTTTTCCCAATTTATGGGAAAAAATGTATATGTAAAAACTGCCTTTTCAGCCAAATCTCTGCAGACTCTAAAAGGTTTACAACTACAATCAGTACATAACTTAATGTCATATAAAGTATTTGGTAAATCCTAACACAGGAGACTCAAATTTTCAGCCGAAACAAGTAGCAGTAGCTTTTCCTTCCCTTTCAGGGTGCATATCAAATGGATGAATTTGATTTTAGTACAAAGGGCACTTCTTCTGCAATTTTAAATTGAGATGGCTCTTTCTCTTTAAAATAAAAAAGGGGAACATATTATGAAGTGACATGGGCAGTCTGTGTCATTCTTCTGTGCCTCTCTGTGAAAGAAAATCTGTTCACTGTGAACTCTTCTGTATCAAGCAAACCAGAGCTGCACTGCTTTCTGTCATATCTCGGAAAACTCTAGTCTAATTAAATAAATTATTATTAATAATAATAATAATCATAAATAGCCTTGTTTGAAATCTTGCAGTTGAAATAATTCTACCCACTGGTCTTGCTATAAACTAATACATAGTGGACATTTCTGTATTTGTTTGGGGTTTGTAGAATATATATCTTATGAGAGGAGAGAAGAAGGTTGTGTTTGGGTATTTTGGGGAGAAAGGGAGGAAAGACTGTAAAACTCTTGAGTTGATAAGAATACTTTGAGTGCTGAGATGTCTCAAAATATAAAGGTATATAACATTAAATTGCCACAGAAAAATACTAGCAAAGGTTTGTAGTTCTCCAGCTACTTTCAGACATGTTTTAACTCCAGTTCCTTAACAGGATGTTGAAGCTCAATTATTCAGAATTCTAACAGCTTCTACAGGAGTATCTGAAATTTCACCCAAAGCTACAAAGGTTAAAAGTCTATTTATTTTTACCTTTGAATTACTCTACTGAAACACAGTTCAGCTTGCATTAGTCTTCCCAAGTGTTTCAGGCAGAGGCCCTTCAGTAACTGCAACATGCACACATCATCCATATAGTATTCATTGTGATCTAAAAGTAAAAGCAAGACACATCAAACAATTGGAAGACACCATGAGAAGGAGAATTGGACTTTTGGTAGGGAATATGTATTCAGACTCAGGATCTCGCTTCTCATATTTGTATCTGAAACCATATATAACCCTCAGGCATCATTTCAAATACTGTCTACTAAAAATGTGTGCGTAACATTTGCATCTGACTCTTTAAAGACATACACTAATAAGAAATAAGAGGTTGAAACATCCAGATATTCTCCAGTCATCTGTATCCACAAATCGGAACAAAGCAACCATAAACTGGCATTAGTTTAGGATTTCTGTATTTGTAATACCTGCAGAACAAGAAAAACCTACAGTGAGATTGAAACCAACTTATCTGAATAGTTTTGCCTGTTGCAGAATGCTGGAAGACCTCCAGCAGCACCAGTAACATGAAAAGCACAAGAACATGCTAGGATTCTATCCTGCAGAACTTTACAGAAGCATTATTTGGCAGTACAAATTCAGGAAACCATGTTTATTAGTATTCCCAACACCTCTACTGACTAAGAAGCTTCACTAGTAGTATGTAAAGCTTCTAAAGTCCAGGGAAGCAAAATGCTCAACAGGACTAAAAAATACCAGATAAAAGAACTTCTGTGAAGTAATTCGGGAATACAACTTTAATGAGTATTGTCATTTTTTGTTGCCTTGGTTGACAGCATTTGCTGGGTACAGGGAAGGAAAAGGAAGGAGAGAAAACACATATGGATAGACAGATGGCAGTATATCTATTAACAATTCAGGAAGCAAAACATTCTCCCCTCAGATCATGTTGTTTACAACTAATTACCAGCTCTCTAAGGTCATGTTAATTTTTTTCTTAACTGTCTGCCAGAACCCTCCTACACGCAAGACTAATGCATCTTAAGATTCAGTGAAGCGCTTTGCCACTACATTCAGGCTTATTTCTGTGTTTAAACCCAGAAAGTCTTGATACATACTGACAGACTGTGCTTTCAGCGATAGGTAGAAGCACAGTGGGTGAGTATTTTGCATTCCTTTTAACCTTTTTCACCAGGCTAAGTTATTGTATTGATGTGACTGCCTCCTAAAGGACTTAATTCATTGAAATTAGCAGGGGCAAGCATTGATGTCAGTGAAGCTTGCCAGTCTGTAACAACTTCAACTAGTATCTCCCCAATATTTCCCACAGGAAGAAAAGATTTTATGCCAGAACACTGACAAATAAATGACAGTAAATGCCCATTCTATACAGACATCCTGGCAATGAATGTGGGAGAATTATTTTCTTGCAGTCCTCTGTATAAGAGGAAATAGCATTATCAGGATTATATACCAGACAATAAATTACTTTTTTCTTGAAGATACAACTTCATTTCTTTTATTTTGGAGATGATGCAACAGTGGGGGAAAAATTTTCCAGAAACGTTGAGAGAGAAAAAAAAATTTCTAATATCTTTTATCTGTTCCTTCTACTTTATTTTTAGGACTAAACCAGTTTCAACCCATGAAAGACTTCTTGCTGTGTCTGTTCATTGGAAGTGAATGAAACAGGAACAGCTTTCTCCAAGAAGTCTCAGTCCTTAAATGACCTTTGTGTATAATTAGCACGTTTTTTTACAGCACCTTAGCAGTCCTTTAAAGCTATCTAATATTAACATCTGTCTCTTAAAATAATACTGCATCCTAGGCACGCTCTGCTTTAGGTTTCCATTCAGCAGAAGTTCTGGTAATGAATCTTTATCTTGTCGGAGTCCCTATCTTTAAAAGCAAACCAATCTGAGAGACACAAAGTCCAAAGCAAAACTATATCTGACTGCAATTATTGCTAAAAAAAATATATAGAAAGCATAAAACCCAAATATGTTCTGGATGACATCCCACTTGTAAACTATGTACTTACAGAAGATAAGTATACTAGTTTTATTTCTGCTTTTAAATTTGGTACCGGGGACCTCTCTGATAAGGAACTTGACAGGAAATGTACTTCAGTGTTACAAGTGATTAGCACATACAGTGCAACCCTCTGCATCATACAGAAATGGATTCCAAATAGCTTCTGCCAGAACCCTCTGTGCAGAACTCATGAGAGTATTACATTATGTGCAGATGTTTTCACATTGCTACATTTTGATTTTAACACAACAACAACAAAAAGGAAAATCATTTGAGAGGCTCTCTACTGATTTTGCAGAAAAGTGAATAATAACATTAAAAAAAAAAAAACTAAGGGGCCCAATTCAGTCTTAGCCTTGCAAGTTATTCAGTTTATCATCATTAGTCTATCCTGATTCTACCACTATGCACTTTTTTTTATGTCCATATGTAACTTCTGATGCATCACTTCAGTTTATATGTGAATTGTAATTACACGTGCTTTCATCTTTCATAATTAATGTTTTTGTAATGTGGCGAACAAAGCTGGTGAAGGGTCTGGAGAGCAAATCTTATGAGGAGCAGCTGAGGGAACTGGAATTGTTTAGTCTGAAGAGGAGGAAGCTGAAAGGAAACCTCATTGCTGACTACAACTATGTGAAAGGAGGTTGTAGTGAAGTGAGGGTCAGTTACTTCTCCCAAGTAACTAGCAACAGAAGGAGAGCAAATGGCACCACATTGTGCCAGCAGAGCTTTAGACTGGATATTAGGAAAACTTTCTTTACAGAAAGAGTGATCAGCCATTGGGACAGGCTGCCCAGGGAGGTGTTCATAAAACGTGCAAACATGGCACTTTGGGACATGGTTTGATGACCCATGGTGTTAGGTTAATGGTTGAACTTGACAATCTTACAGGTCTTTCCAACTGAAATGTTTCTATGATTTATGAAAGCTGACTTTTGCTAAATTGTTGATAAGTGTGATCAAATTCTGTGTTAACAGAAATTATTTTTAGCAAATTAAGAGTGAAAAAAAAAAAAAAAAGATTCTCTAAACACTGACCTAAACATTTATGCTTCAAATATACTAAGATCTAAAACCATGGTCAAATTTCATTTGCTAAAAATGTTTTACTTTACATCTAGTAAGTGTTTAATTTTGACAGAAAGTGAAAAAAAAAAAAAAAAAAAAAAACAGACTTGTGCACAGTACTTCATTATTCCCTTTATATTTAGTCTCATTCTGCTCAGTATGTGTCCCCTGTAGTAAAGTTAAAGTGTGGTATAAATTGGTTGAGGAAAACTATTTTTCAGACATTTAAGAAATACCCTTCAAGAACCCTCTCAGAAACTGGAATGTCTTAGAATGAATCAGTTAAGTTCTGTAACTAATAACCTCACATCCTTGAGTTTTTTGTCTTCTGCAGCATCAATCAAGCTGAGTAAAGGACATATTGAAGCATCACCACTAACTTTCCTGCAGCTACAAAATTTCCATACTCAGATTTAATAACACATTGCCAGAGTCAACGCTTACAACACCTTAGTAGATAGAAGCAAAAAAAAAGTCAGCAATTATACCAGCTTATTAATTCCACCTGATCACTTACTAGTTTCATTTTGTAGAGCAGTTTCTTCTTTTTCAATTGTTACCAGTAAGTTTTCAGTAAGGTCTGGTCTTTTGCCCACTATTGCAAAGCCATTCCAGACATACATCATTTCCTGACAAAAAAAAAAAAGAAGAACAAAACAGACAAACTCAAAGACTTGCATAAATATTTAACTAAAAAATAAGCCTTGGAAAGCTGTAAGGGAACACTTTCAGTACATAAAAACACTGCCTACAAAAATGTGTTTTAAACGACATGAAAGTCAAAAAACACTCTTTTGAAGCCCATGAGCAGAAGTATCTGTAGGACCTCAAATAACCACCCACAATGAGCAGGGGACATTCTGTCAGTTACATCCAAGTTTACAAAGACCATCACATTTACCCCAGCAATAATGTAATTAATGTTGCCTAAGTGTACCTATGCATAGGAGAGGCAAAATGGAATTGAATGTGTGTTGGCAAAGCTAACCTGAGTTTATAAGTTTAGATTTTGACATCTTTGTAATGTATTATATACTGTATCTTCATAGATCTCTCAAAAAGAAGCTGAACAGGTTTTATCACATCGTAGTTTACCACCACTCATGTAGTGCATCAGCAAAACTGGGTATTTCAGGTTCAGCTTCTGGCCTCTGCCATATGAACTAAAGCGGTGACTGAAAGCAGTTACTTTCTACAGGATTACAAATAATTCTGCATGTGTATTTCTGAGTGTGTGCATGTATACACAGTATGATGTGTACACCAAAACACACACTTGTGGCATGTGTGTTTACACACTGATGCTATAATCTATAGGCTGCTACCTTCCACACAGAGCAACACTGGAAGTAGACAGAACTTTCTGGATGAAACCATGGTTCCAGCACACACATCCAACACACATTTCCAACAGTTCCTACAAAGTCTTATTTTTTTAACTAAAACATCTATGCAATCTTGCCACAAATCTTGCCACAAAGCTTCCCAGATGCTTCAATACAATAGTAAGCAAAATGCTTGTTTTGATGCATTAAATACACATTGTAACTCAAGAAGAATGAGAGAATACACACAGAGTTCATGCCAAACAAAACAAAATTTTGTGGAGATCTTTCCTCAGTCATTGCAAACACAAGATTATCATTTGCCCTACTGTATTCTGAATTGCAATTACACCTCTGAAATATGAATCCTAATGTCATATTTCTACTTATGCTGTAATTATGTGTGTTTTCAGAGGGGCAAAAAATATAGTTCTGCCAAATTCTGAAACAGTGTTATTGACTACACTCTACCCAATTAATTTCAACCCAGTAGTCCTGTCTAATTTACACTTACTGCAGTAACATCACATACTATGCTTCTTTTTGCATAACCCATGATGGAAACATTCTTAAATTAAAAGATTCTGGATTTGACAGCAAGGCCAAAGACATATATTCACAATTGAATACTACTGCGCTGTACAAGCACAAGACAGCTTTATTACTTCAGGCTTTATATGTATTGAGAACACAATGAATTTTAAAACTGATTTTGGACTGCTCTTTCTGTATCAACGAGCTTTAACGTAAGAAATTCCTTCTCAAATGATGTTTTTCATCTTCTGCTGTTGCTAAATTACCCATATACAAAAATTTTAGCATACACATATGAAAAGTAGCAGAGCTGTGCACAAGCAGACTGTGCCTTGCTAATGCCTCTGAAATCAAAAGCCTGGGAGATTACAATAGCATTAATAAAGTATCATTAATTTCTGCACAATTAATTCAGACTCAGTAAAAAACTAGAACAAAAAAAACAAAAGTCACCACTCTTCATCTTCACCAGGACAGAAGGTGCTGCTGAAGTACTCCTTAACTTCCTAATGAGCCTGGAGGATATGGACTGAAATCCTGACAAACTAAAGAACATGAACACAAATGCTAGAAACTCATGTCGGTTTTAGCTGAAGGATGACTCCCTCAGCCTCATGTGAAAATTCCAGCTCTGGCTTTGGACTCCTAGTTTGGACTCCTAGTGTCCTAGCTGGACATGCTGGAGGGAAGGGATGCCATCCAGAGGGACCTTGAGAGGCTGGAGAGGTGGGCACAAGCCAGGCTCATGAGGTTCAACAAGACCAAGTGCAGGCTCCTGCATCTGGGTCGAGGCAATCCCAGGCACAAATCCAGGCTGGGCAGGGACTGGCTGGAGAGCAGCCCTGAGGAGAGAGACTTGGGGGTGCTGGTGGACGAGAAGCTCAACAGGAGCTCTCAATGTGCACTTGCAGCCCGGAAAGCAAATCAGATCCTGGGCTGCATCAGGAGAAGTGTGACCAGCAGGTCAAGGGAGGTGATTCTCCCCCTGTACCCAGCTCTGGTGAGACCCCACCTGGAGTACTGCGTCCAGTTCTGGAGCCCATATTACAGGAGAGATGTGGACGTGCTGGAGCGTGTCCAGAGAAGGGCCACGAGGATGATCAGAGGGCTGGAGCACCTCTCCTATAAGGACAGACTGAAGGAGTTGGGGCTGTTCAGTCTGGAGAAGAGAAGGCTCTGAGGTGACCTCATTGTGGCCTTCCAGTATCTGAAGGGGGCCTCCAAGAAGGCTGGGGAGGGACTTCTCAGGCTATCAGGTAGTGATAGGACTAGGGGGAAACGGAATGAAGCTGGAAATGGGGAGATTCAGGCTAGATGTGAGGAAGAAGTTCTTCACCATGAGAGTGGTGAAGCCATGGAATGGGTTATCCAGGGAGGTGGTTGAGGCCCCGTCCCTGGAGGTGTTTAAGACCAGGCTGGACGAGGCTCTGGCCAGCGTGATCTAGTGTAGGGTGTCCCTGCCCATGGCAGGGGGGTTGGAACTAGATGATCCTTGTGGTCCCTTCCAACCCTGACTGATTCTATGATTCTATGATTCTTATGGTTAGTATGATCCAGCCCCTGGTACATTTCAGAAAATCTCACTGGTTCTTTATAAAAATAGTTTTTAGAAATGCAGACATAGGCTACCTGATGATGTTATTCTTTCCCTGTATAATGAATTGTACTTATTCGTTTTCTATTTGGAAAAGACAGAAAGCAAGCAAGCAAACATAAATACCAAGGCAGGTAATATAAGCTTCACTGGTTGAGAACTTGCATAGCGTCGAGCTTTCCTTACTGCAAACTTCTCAGTCGGGATAGATTTTCCTGCAATTCTCTGTTTCAGACCATCCACCTGTCTACAAGGAGAGACAACAGACAACAAAAGTTGCTTTGCGTGATTTTTATTTCATCTAATTTTACAAGATTTCTTGTTTGCTACTGAAGTATATTATCTTAAATTGTTTCACACCACTCAGACCATAGTTGCAGGATGTGTATTTGCTAATAGAAGCAGCATTTTAAAAAAACTTGGAAAGTTGATGGCTATTAAGTAGCAAGTAAGCCACACAAGGCAAAGACAGTCAAAGACTGTTTGGGGAAGAATGGCTAGAAAGCTGTGTGGCAGAGAAGGTCCTGGGTGTACTGACTGATAAGCAGATGAATATGAGGCAGCAGGGTGCCCAAGTGGCCAATAAGTCCAACAGCATCCCGGCCTGTATGAGAAATAGCGTGGCCAGCAGAACCAGGGAAGTAATTGTCCTTCTGTACTCAGTGTTGGTGAGGCCACACCTCAAGTACCGCGTTCAGTCTTGGGCACCGCAGTACCAGAGAGACATCAAGGTACTGCAGTGTGTACAGAGAAGGGCAAGGAAGATGGTGAAAGGCCTGGAGAACAAGTCCTGTGAGGAGCAGCAGAGGGAACTGGGGCCATTTCGACTAGAAAGAAGGAGGCTGAGGGGAGCCCTTATTGCTCTCTACGACTACCTAAAAGGAGGTTGTAGAGAGGTAGGCACTCCTCTCTTCTCACAATGACAGAATGAGAGGGAATGGCCTCAAGCTGCACCTGAGGAGGTTTAGGCTGGACATTCAGAAAACCTTTTTCACAGAAAGGGTTGTCAGGTACTGCCCAGGGAGGTGGCTGAGCTGCCATCCTTGGATGTGCTTAAAAGCCATATAGACCTGGTACTTGGGGGCATGGTGTAGTGACAGACTTGGTGGAGTGGGGGAAATGGCTGGACTTGATGATCTCAGAGGTCCTTATCAGCCTGGATGATTCCACAATTCTATGAATTCAAAGTCTTTCATACAGGGGAAAAAGACTGCATGTATAGTTGCTTTATAAATGTTTACCTAAATAGAGATACAATGTCCTCACCAGTCCTTTTCAAATCATCCTCTGGAAGCATACACAGAATTGCTGCCTTCTGGAACACATATATTGCCTGATTAAAAACAAAACAAAAAAAGAGCAACACATTACCACATCTAATTGGCTGTGTTTAGTCCATACACTAAGGACCTGAACTTCTCACACCACTTGCTGTAGTAAAGTGTTTCCAGTTATTTTCAGGCAGATGAATCTACAGAACTTCAGTATTTCTTTTGTCACATAATTCATGCTATAATTTTGTATTTAACATCTCTATTAATATTCTAAAATAACTCAGAATACTAAAGGTGTCTCCTGCAAGGACCAGGACAATTTATTATGCACTAATAAAAGAGATAAGGTTAAATGACATAACTATTCAAAAGTCTATTACTGTCATTGTATGATCTGTTACGTGTAGAGACATGCCTGCAAAAAACAGAAGAAAATATCCACGTACTGCCTCAAGGAAAGTTCAATAACTGGACTTTGCAAAGAAAACAAGATCATCTGTTATTCTATTCAAGACATTTGCACTTCACATTGACTATATTATTTTCTTCCTCTTTCGTGAAAAATTGGATGTGTCATACAAAACAAACCAATTAAAAAACCCCAAACAAACATATATCAAAAATTATTTGTACATTGTGCTGGGTTCATACTTGGAGAAACATTTTAAGAAGAAAAAGGCAGGTACCCCAACCTTCCTCATGAGGCCCTGTCTCCAGCAGCCATGTCATTTGAGATTGCAAAGCATCTGCTGAATAGGTATGCTCTCATCTGTTTATGATTGACTAAAATCCAGTTTGTTCAGCCACATTTTCCTAGTGAGTGCTAAAACTTTACTTCAGATGCAAGTTAAGCCTTCCTCTCACTCTTTTTTCTCACAAGTCCAGTAACTACCTCTGTTTTCAGAGGTGCTGAAGCGTTATTACTTATGGCTGTAGTGCTTCAGAACATGAAACAAAATTCCTCTTCCACCACACTGTTAGATCTACCATTTTGGTGCCATTGTGCCTTGGCTTACGGGTTTCAAGATGAAGCAAAAATTACACTTATTCTGTGAACTGAAATAAAAATTGAACTGTAGAGAGGCTACTGGTATATCAAACCAACATCCACTTGCCCATTTACCTTAGACCACCTGCTCTCTTTGCTGAGCAGGTCTGCATACTGATATGCTTGAAGCCAGTTCTGTTGGAAGGTGAAGCACCACATAAGCTCCCAGTAACAAAGATGATGAATCTGCTTCCACTCCTGCTGGGCTGCTATACATTCTTGGAACCCCAACTGTGCCTACAACATAATTAAGTAAGAATGAAGACAATTGGATCAATTACAATTCTACATGAAAGCCATATCTAAGTACACAGCAAACTCTTTCCTAGCATCCAACTGGAGAACATGTAACTAGTAAAATGAGATAAACCTCCCTTTCATTGTCACACACTGAGGGAGCTTGAATCAATATTGACAGTGAACATTAAATGAGACATGAGCATAACTGTCAGACCAGGTAAAATAAGCTGCTTAGGTGAAGTAGATGAGTTTTTCCCTAAGTTGAGCAGTGAATAAATAAAAACCTTGAAAGAAAAAAAAACTATTTACCTTTTCAAAATTTCCCTTCAGTATATCTATTCTGGCAGCATAAAACAGAATAATGGAACCCTATAAAGGAGATGAGAAAAATATCTAGTTACTATTTTAATCTTAGGGAAGAACACTGCTATTATAAAATGTATACAGAATACACACATTTGGAAATTTCTGCAGGTAGGGTTCAAGAAGACTGTCTGCTTCCTGAATGTTGGCTTCCCCTGTACCTAGAAAACATCACAAACCAATTTCAATGTACTTAAAAAAAACAAGTTTCACATATTAAGGTTTTGGGTTCCAGACCATATGATGGCTTGAATAGATTCACATGGATGACTTCTTTTATATAAGGGCAGAATTATTTCATTATATTGTGTTTCTATAAAAATTAATTCTTGTCCTGGAGGTACTGAGTGCTCTTTAGATACTAAATGTCTGTAAGTAGAAACAGCATAGAAGATACTAATATTCTTGAAATGTTTTATTATAGGTCCTAGTAGTATTTTTTAAACCCTTTACTTGCTTTACCAAGTTAGAAAACATTCTTGGCTGCCTCCTTTCCCACTTTTGAGCACAGCAGTGAAGTACAGGTGATACTGAAAGAAATGAAGTTCTCCTTAATTTCCTGATGACCCTGAGGCACAGACTAAAATACTTCCAAATTAAAGAACATGAAAATATATGCCAAAGATGCAGCATTAATGGCAACTTTTAGCCCCATGTGGCAAACAAATTCATTCTCTATGTTTGAACTTGCATGAAAATTGTTTGGGAGTATGAACTTCTTTCTGGAAAAAGTTTTCACAGTATTTGACATTAATTTATGGATAAGGACTTATCTGAACTTAAAAGTGTTCTATGATATTTGCTGTTGCATATTAAGACAGCCCTGCAAATGGAACACGCTGGTATCTACCTTCACTGCTTCTGCCTGTTTCAGATCATAATTAAGTATACAGCCATCTCATGTTACAAACCTAACTGGCCACAGTTTTGAAATTCAGTTCAAACAGATCACAGTATCTATGTGTAGCATGACTAAACAGCTACACAGCGGGTCTCACCAAGGATTAAGGAGACGTAAGTATGATAAACCAACAGGGTGAAAGTACACAGAATGGCCCTCAAACTGCTCCCAGATGCGCCTTCCCGTAGCTGACAGAGGCCCAAGTCCTAAGAAACATCACAAACACATGCAGAATTAACTATCAATACACAGAGCTACTACTAGTAGTTTCTGCCTCCCCCAAATCCAGCTTTCCTTTCAGACAGAAGTATTTCATAATTCAGCACTTTGTTATCTCAGATTGAACAGAACCTTGTACCAAAACAGTTCTGCTTGCTGGTATCACTCAGCAAGGAGAAGATTTAAGCCAACACTGAATAATACTATCAGTGAATTTCAGTGTTCTGGTGAAATGGGAACTGCACACAGACCATGCAGACACACGGGTTTTCATTCCTTTCTCACTATTTTCTGGCTATGAGCCTTTTGGAATAACATCTTTGAACTTATGTTCCATGAGAATGTGAGAATGCCTCTCAACTGCTACAGTGCTACTTGCTAGCAATAGTCTTCCCTCATAGAAGCTCCTCATAATACTCAATGCCCTTATATCAATTCAGCATTTATTTTGAGATTCTGATGGAAATATCTCTGCTGACACATCGAATTACAGATACTCCTTCCAGAAGCTACAATGGAATTTGTGTACACTCGGGAACAGAATCTCGATTCCTTAAAACATGAGAAGTCTTCCCATTCATCCTAGTTTATGCCCATTACATGACAGCCTGACTGCTTGGGGGACTGTTAAGCTATACTCAGATATTCTGTGCTTAAGAGTACTGGGTCTTCAGAAATCTACCAGATTTTAAGAATTCTGCCTCAAAAGACAAAAAAAACTAACTTAGCAGAAGCTTTACTGCACAGCAACTTGAGGAGTTACAGGAAAATGCTAGCACCATACCAAAATATGTGGTAATACTCCAGATTGTTCAGGCTTTTTTATCTTTCAGCTCTTATTGCCTTTTCAGTCAGGCCAAAAATGTGTGTTACAGTAAAGCTTCTGCATGAACCAGGTCTTTCACAGGAAGATACACAACAAACAGGTCTCTACCTCAGTCTAATTTTACATAAACAGAACTATTATTTGTGAACAAACTAACAGCAGTAAGACCATATAGTGATTCTTGTCTCACTAACAACTTGAAGTTTACTTATGTATAATTCAGTGAGTTGCTTTGGTTTGGGAATTTTTAACCTTGTATGGGTGCCAAGGATTTTTAAAGGGCTGAACAAGACTTAAAAAACAAGGCCAAATTTACAAAAACAAGAATGTGATTATCCATACTATACTCATCCACAAGAAAAAGATCTACTGAGATTCCACTGTGACACTTGACATTCAGAAATTCCTTCTCCAAAATAAACAGGCTGGGATCGTGGGTGGAAAAACACAGACCTGTCTCTCCCCTCAGGTACCAGTATGAGGAACATTACTTCCTGATGTAATTCAGAAACCTGATATCCTGTCCTTAAGGATCAGGAAAAGAAAAGCAAATTGCAGTTTGAAAACTCTCTGGAGCAGATTGGTTATTTCCCCGTTGTAGTCCAAGATCAGGATATCACAATATGGGTTTTATGCCAGCATCATCTAGCTGACTTCTTATTTTTCTAACAACACTGAAATATAGAATAGAATAGAATAGAATAGAATAGAATAGAATAGAATAGAATAGAATAGAATAGAATAGAATAGAATAGAATTAACCAGGTTGGAAGAGACCTTCAAGATCATCGTGTCCAACCTATCATCCAACACCACCTAATCAATTAAACAATGCAACCAAGCACCCTATCATGTCTCCTCCTGAACACCTCCAGTGACAGCAACTCCACCACCTCCCTGGGCAGCCCATTTCAATGGGCAATCACTCTGTGTAAAACTTCCTCCTAACCTCCAGCCTAAACCTCCCCTGGCACTGCCTGAGACTGTGTCCTCTTGTTCTGGTGCTAGCACCCTGGGAGAAGAGACCTACCCCCACCTGGCTATAACCTCCCTTCAGGTAGTTGTAGAGAGCAATAAGGTCACCCCTCAGTCTCCTTTTCTCTAGGCTAAGCAACCCCAACTCCCTCAGCCTCTCCTCATAGGGCTTGTGTTCCAAACCCCTCACCAACCTTGTTGCCCTTCTCTGGACACGTTCCAGCAAGAAAACATCCTTCCTAAACTGAGGGGCCCAGAACTGGACACAGGACTCGAGGTGGGGCCTAACCAGTGCAGTGTGCAGGGGCAGAATGACCTCCCTGCTCCTGCTGGCCACACTCTTCCTGATGCAGACCAGGAAGCCATTGGCCCTCCTGGATGCCTGGGCACACTGCAGGCTCATGTTCAGCCTACCATCAACCAGCACCCCCAAGTCCCTCTCTGCTTGGCCGTTCTCCAGCCACTCTGACCCCAGCCTGTAGCACTGCCTGGGGTTGCTGTGGCCAATGTGCAGAACCTGGCACTTGGATGTGTTCAATCTCATGCCCTTAGATTCTGCCCATCTGTCCAGCCTGTCGAGGTCCCTCTGTAATACAGATGATTATACTTTTAGTGTGAAATATATGACATTAAATACATTGAGACTGAGAAAAGATCAATTAGAAACAACAAGTATCAGATCCAATACCCTATTGCCAGAAAATCCAATAAATTCTAAAAGCCGGAGGATCCTTCCTGGTAAAAGTGACAGCATCTGAAATACATTAAAAGAGAAGCATAAAACAAAAACTTGTATGCATTAAAAACCAAAATAAAACCAAGTAAGACCATTATAAACTTGAGCCCAAACCACCAAGTACTATGTTAAATGCCTCTACCCACCAGTGGAAAAGTAAAGAACAAAAGAACTCAAAACCAGACCTGTATGATCAACAATATACAATCAAATCTACAGCTTCAGCAACACTCAAGAATTGTGATGATCATCCAGTATGGAAACAGCAACACAAGGTCCAGCTGTGCTTTTTCAGATAACGATAGATTTTTCCATCTTCAGCTAAGCCAGAATTATTTGAGTGTTTCATTTGGAATGAAAGTATTATCTGCTTTGGTAGTACTTAAAATCTACAACTAGCATCTTCCTTTGCTCCCAAATGACACAATGGTATCAACAAAAATTCTACTTGTTCCTGCTGTGGGAGCATTGAGATAGAAAGCCAACAAGCATAGTTGTTTTAGAAATACTAGCTATTTTTATAATCCTTTAGCTCTCCCTGCTTGTAAATGCTATCTCCACATCCTACATTACAGAAAGCTTAGAAAGATCACAGCCTCCAAGAAGGTCTATCTGATGGCCCAGTTTCCAAAGTTCCATTCACTCTAATATGTTCTGCACAGCAGAGACCTTTTCTGTTAATTTTCCTGCTGAGGAGTGTTCATGTGGAATAGTGAAGGTCACAGCACTTATGAACATAGACATCTAGATGTTGCTTGCTTTTAAAAACTGGCAGGTATAGGTAGACCTGAATTGTTCTAATCATACTCACAATTGGCAAGCTCTGGTCTGGAACAAAATAAACATACCAGCCAAAATCAACTCTCACCACTGCCACAACAGGTGTGAAAAACCAACTGTAGTTAAAGAAAAATACTTGTGGATGTGTGCAGGTTTCTTTTCTACAAACTCAGTGAACTCATTACTCTGAATTTGTAATTATCTATGCCAATCCACAGTACACCACTGAAGCAAAAGGATAGTGATGGTGCACACAAAAGTGTTAGAATAAAAGCAGTCGGGCCAATAGCATAAAAAATCCTGATACACACAGGTAGATGTAGCTGCTTTTCCTCTTAAAAAAATATATACATACATTACTCCAAGAGAATTAAACACAATTTTGAATAAATTAGAAGTATTGTAGAAGGCATACATGCAAAAAGGCCCTGCTGTCTTCTTATTGCACAGAACCTTTAAAGACTATTTCTCCATTTTACAAATACATCACTTTTAACACAGTGTGACAGCACTGTATCTGCGAAGAAAGAATTCTACAGAATTACCCCAGTGGGATTTATATAATCTGAGAAGTCATACCAAGTTGAATGCTCCAACTCCAAGTTTTACTCCTCCTTCAAACTGGTAATAAGTTTCATTTTTGTTTTTGTTCCCCTGAGTCATCTGCAGCACCTGGTGACATTCTCTTTTAATTGGAAAAAAAGGAAGAGGGAAGGGCAAACGTGACTTAAGAACTGTATGAATTACAATCACTATGATGGCTACAAATTATTATTATTTTTGTTTTTTGAGACATTAATACAACTGCACTTGTTTATACCAACACTGAATCTAACAGTTTTCTAATGGCTTACTTGTATATTTGGTAACTTGTCCTAATTTTGAGGCCACCTTTGATAAAGTTGATCATATTTTCATCCTGAAATAAAAAAACTGATTGAACAAAGCTGTGCTTTTACCTATTACATATAACACATATACAAGAATCTTCCAGCTACATTTAATTTTATTTATAACTTAAAAGTCACTGGAACTATTAAAAATGTTTTTCTGCTATTAGAGTTATCTCTGAGACTGAAATTAACACTTGGTTTAATTTGTCAGGGAAACAGTTCTCTGGTGCATGTTACAAATTTTAAAATCTAAAAGCAGGATGAAAAAGAAGTCACAGTTCTAACAGACTTTCCAATATATATGAATGAAATAAGAACACTTTCCACCAGATGGTGCTGTGGGAGCTTTTTGTAAAAAGTTTTGAAATGCCGATTCTAACAGACAAGCTCAGAACCTGGCAGAAAAGAAACCACAGAATCCGCTGAACTAATAAATTCCTATTGATGATCAATAGCAACCTTATAGAAAAATCAAGATAAAGCCACAATGTACTAGCCATTGAAAAGAAATGCCTGAAAAGAAAGATGGTTTACAGTTCAGCAGGTCAGAATTTTCACCTTAGAATTCATTCAGCAGGTGAACATGGGCATGCATTTCAGAAACACAGGTTTATGATGTGGAAAATTTAAATAAAAGTACAAAAATGTGCCTCAGAATCATTAGCCAAAGGAAATTCTGTCTTCTATAAAACGGTCACAATTTCAAAGGACCTCAGCTGTTTTGTGTGCAAGACAGAACACTCAAACACAAGTATTTTAGTACAAGCATTCTTGCTGCCTTTTTCTCGATGGCTACATTTTCATTAACATCATCATACTCAGATGAATCAAGGACAGTCTAGAATGAAATATATAGACCATGACAACAATCATCAGAGCAGATCATTACAGTCAACAGCAATTTATCCCAGACAGGATGGATAATAAGATAAAAGTATAGCCCTGAAGCTTTTGGGTTTTTTTTCGTTTTATACATTCCCAAAGGCACCTCCAAGAACTGCTTAAAAATTCTCTTCATGCTTAAAAAAAGTTACTTCCACTTGGTTAGTAAAGAGAAAAAGTCAATTCCAGGAAAGACTTGCATTTCATTAATATTTCCTGACATTTTTGTCCTAAGTACCATAAAAACTGGTTTATAAACCTATGCCACATGAATGTTTTAGGTCCAGTTTATCTTAGCATCTCTACGCTTTGCTTATTCCTCATATTCTGTATCTGAAGGGACTATCTAAAATATAGTCATTAAACATTTGTAAAACACTCACATGTGTAAAAAATACCATGACCAACAACTCCTGTTTTCAGGAATCAAATTTTAAATTGAATTTGAAGACACCATAGCATCAAGCCCCTGAACCACAAGCTAAACAAGAAGTACCAGCCAGTATTAAGCACCAGATCTTTATGTGAACTGAACTATTACCTCTGCAAAGCTAGGGCATGATCTTTTCATAATCATGCGCTATTGTATTGCTCCTGGCACCATGTCAAAAGTACATGGAGAGTGATACTGAATTAGATGTAAATGTTTATCAGTTGAAGTTTTCCTAGTTGGGAAGCATTCCATCCTTCTCATGTGAAAAATTAAAAGACCTGCATTTTCAAAGAAGGTTTTTCCTCATACTTGAATGTTTTTAAACAAGTACCAGAGACTGTCAGAAGTGATGCAAGTTGTTAGGGGCTGTTCAGCCTGGAGAAGAGAAGGTTCTGGGGATACCTTATAGGGTTTGTTTTCCAGTACCTGAAGGGGGCCTACAAGAAAGTTGTGGTGAGACACTTTACAAGGGCATGTAGCAACAGGACAAGGGGCAATGGTTGTGAACTAAAGAAGGGTAGATTTAGATTGGATATTAGGCAGAAGTTCTTTACTTCGAGGGCAGTGGAACATAGGAACAGGTTACCCAGGAATGTGGGCAAGCCTTCATCCCTAAAGACATTCCAAGGTGAGGCTTGACAGAGCTCTGAGCAACCAGATCTAGCTGGGAGATGTCCCTGCTTATTGTGGGGCGGTTTGACTAGATGACCTTTACAGGTTCCTTCCAACCAGTGTATTCTATAATTGTGATTAAAACATACCATCTGTATAAGACTGAAATATACCACGTGTTTTGGGTTCCTAGGTATCAATCCTTTGGCTATTTATAGAAACAAAGAGGATTTTGCTGGGTAGCAGAGCATTTACAATACTTTCAACCACTGACATGAAATAACTTTATTAGTTTGGGGTTTAAATGCCACCTCTGTTGTGGAAATCATGTTTTACAAGTACTAACATCTTTACATTGAACTGCCACACAAATGTAAAATGAACAACTGATTTTACCTGTACAAAAGTGAGAGCTGCCTTCTGTAGTAAGCATTCAGCATAGCAGATTTCAGCATGCATTTCCTCTAGATAAGAAAGAAAAGTTGCTTACTGTCAGCAAAGTTGTCAATATTCTGGTTTTTGGGTTAATAGAACAAACAAAATGCTGCCAAGAAAAGAAAAAAAGAGTCTGCTGTTGCTGCGTTGGTAATTGCTGAATAACAGCTGTAACACACAAATCCCAACAGAAGCCTTCTACTTCATTTTTCCTCAAACTTTGATCTTGGCACAGCTGACTTCAGCCTAGGGAAAAAGCTACTTGTCATTGTGGTGGATGATCACCTCTAATTTCCTCTGATCCTCAGTTTAAAAATCAGCCTACAGCAAGTAGGTCTTCCAACCCTCCTTCCACATCTCACAATAAAGATTTTACAGATTCATTGTAACACTTACTGTGGCTCAAGCTTTTCTTAAGTCCACTAAGACATTATGAATGGACTTTCACAAAGTCACGTTCAACAAACTGAAAGCCCTGGGCAGTTTTTCTGGACATAATACACAGTATCCACAATTCTTATACTTTTGGGAGCCCTCCTACAATGTGTTGTGAAAGGCATTCCTTTCTTAATTCATGCATACTTAGATACAAATAAAATTGGTTTGTTTATTATAATAAGATACTAACAGTGTTACAGAGTTAAGCAGATTTATACATAATAGTAGGGTGGCTTTGAGCTTTTTTCACTTCATATTTTAATTCTGCTATAAACAACTCACCTTCACTCAACTGATCCATTGACTGTTTAGAAACTAGGCTGGACAAGGATTCCACCACCGTGTTTCTTTTCCTGAATCTAAATCAGTCGTATGTGAAGAAAAGAAACACACAGAGCATGAACATTTCAACACAAACCTGAATGTAATTATTAGTAATTCTTAATCATTTCCAATCACAATCTACACACATTCTTAGTACAGAGATGATTTGACAATAGCTGCAATTCTTTGAGCAGTTTAACCACAGCTACTGGTACATAACTGGGCTCAGAAGCCTATCCAGTTTTAATTACATTCCAACCATGCATTTAATTTAGCCTCCCCTCCACTTCCACCAGCTGCAGAGGTCTCTCTGACCCTGGACAAGCCACTTGAACCTGACTTCAAGTTTTAGTAATTACTTTTTTCCCATTTGTTAAACTTGCACTCAGAATTGGAATGGAAAATCCAAAGGAGCTCCATTTTTAACATAAATGAAAACATTAACACTTCAGTTATTTTATGGTGTTTTATGCCAGACATGATGCCAAAACCAGTCACACATTTTGTTTTCAACAGATCTCAACCATTCACGTTAAAAATACATAGTTTATTTTAGTATGGTATTCCAAACATTACTTTGTTACTATTTAGAAGCAACTTATCTTAATGAAGAAGCTAAGGAAACAACCCTATATTCAGAAAAGGAAATTACTTCATAAGCCAAAGTAAGTAATTATACATGCTGAGCATTATTGTATCGTAATCTTATTGACTGTTTACACTGTTCTACACATCAAAAAGGACAGCAACCTGACAAGGAGATTATGACACTCTGCATGTATACCCAAAAAAAATGGTCAGTTAAGGCACATGTAGTTCTGGCAGCCCTTCATCCGAAGAGTGCTTGATTGCCTTCATCTTGCCTTTTTAATGAGATTTGTGACAGAACGCATCACAACTCTAATGTATAAAAGTTTGTATCCTACAGAGATGGCCTTTACTGAAACTCTCTGAAACTAAAAGAAGGCTCCTAATTTTCCAACATACTAAACAACATAGTTCAGATGAAACTGGAATGAGAGCACACCTGAAAAAAAAAAGAGGGAGGAACTGCCGACCCTTTATTTTCTTCAGACAGTATCTGACAATTCTGTCCCATTTCATTTTCTTACATTTGTCATTGCTAAGGAGGTGATGTTAAATGTCAAAATTAACATTTAGAGTCAATTTCTTCAGAGACCATTCATGAGAAATTATGGCCCACACAAAATGATACAGAACCAGTACAGAAGAATAAAGTATTCACTTCTGTTTTTGTCAGAGGCTTGTTAAGCACTTCAGCTCTGACAACCCATTTTCTTTTGTTGTTTTTTTTTCCTAATTAAAATCTGGTTTTCACTCTATTTCATCATTGTTTCAAACAAGGCTAGAAGCAAAAGGTTAAGATCATTTCTCATGGGAATCACCATGAGAGTGGTGAAGCCCTGGAATGGGTTGCCCAGGGAGGTGGTTGAGGCCCCATCCCTGGAGGTGTTTAAGACCAGGTTGGATGAGGCTCTGGCCAGCCTGATCTAGTGTGGGGTGTCCCAGCCCATGGCAGGGTGGGGGTGGAACTAGATGATCCTTGTGGTCCCTTCCAACCCTGACTGATACTATGATACTAACAGGCCTTTAACACTAAGAAGAGCTAAACACATTTGTAGCAATAATTTTTTTTAAAATTGGTTTGGATTTTGAAGAAACATCAGTGCAAGTTAATCTCACTTTGAAAACACTTCATAAAATCCACCTTTGAAAACATTCTATAAAAAAATAGTATTTTCATGGTGAAAGTTCAAAATATGGAGCATTAAAATTGTTGGATCCTCATGGAAAACAAAATAATTACTTGTTGAAATAGCTCAGGAAGTTTAATCACATGGTGTCATTTTACATGTAGGTTTACATAGCAAACCAACCATTTAACTAACTTTAGAGGCTATACGTATCCAGATCTGGCAAATCTGTTTTTTTCCACAATAGTAGGAAACATATCCTTAACAATAATTGGATAGAAAGACGTGATCCATCTTGCCAAATTTAGATCACTATCATACTGACAACAGCCTGCTTTGAAAGCATACAGACAGCTGGAACATCTTACAAACATTTAGTGGCGTAAGTTCCTCAGAACCATTTGCTATTTGGACTTACCTTTGGCAGGTTTGCAAAGCTTCCTTCATTGTAGAAATTCCCATCTGTATATCCTGCTGTTCAAAGGTCATAGCAGCTTGCATAACTAAAATAGTGCTGTACCCAAGGGCATGGTACATACTATCCTTAGACCTAGGACAAACATGAAAGTCTTCTGTATTTATGCAAAACTCTAAATTACAATACAAAATATAATTCTGAGATGCTTGGATTAATTTATTAAAAAACTGAAGTAAAAAGGCAGGACAGCAATGGAAAAGAGAACATAACCTATTAAGTATCATCTTTCTATCGGGTGCTACATGCCTCCACAGCAAGTTCCATAAAATATCCAAACTTGGGTACACAAATATTGGCACTTAGTTATATGCCAGTGCACTATAAATGGGATATGTATTTAATCTAGCTAATAAAGTCTTGACATAAATACTCAGTCAAGAACTAAGGACATGCTTCTAATGTTACTACTTGATTCAAAGACACAAAAATCGGCATCTGTGTCATACAGAAGTCAGTTCATGTGTGCTCAAGTCCTACATAAAATGCTATGTAAGACTCTGGAGGCGAAAGAAGCCTGTGACTGTTTCAGGCTGTGCCTTTGAGAAAGGGACAGTTGCTGGAACACTCTGGCTGAATGTTTTGAAAACATTCAGATATTCTAAACTAATTTCATTGGTAGATTGGTAGAATGCAACTTTAAGTTTTAGTTCAGTTTGAGTCTCAGTCTCAGTCTGTTCTCTCTGTTCCTGTGGGCCTGTCTGTTTCTCTCTCTCTGAAGCAACAGCTGCCAGATGGAGTCGACCTTGAATTAACAAAGCTAACCAGATAAGAAAAACTAATTCTTGCACACGCTTTGAGCTAATAGAATTTTCTCCTTAATTGCCTTTCTCTCTCTCTCTAACCCTTTTTGGGAAAAAAGGGAGGTAGGGAGGGAGAGGGGGTACAGGGGGAACCCTCCTGGCTGGAGGAGGTCTTCTGTATTACATTTATTGCTGTATATTTCTGTATATATTGTAAATACTGTGTATTGTGTACATATCCATCTGCATTTCATTCCTGCTTGTAAATACAGCTTATTTCATCTGCTTCTCTGACTGAGTTAGCTGCGGTTTCTTTGTGTGTGGGGGGAGAACTTTCTCTCACCCTGCCACAGAAGCACAAGAAAGTTGGCCAGTTTTTAAAGGCCACTTCCTCAAAACTCAAGATAGGTGTATTCCCTTGAGTTAGAGGTAGATGTGTTAGGAGACCTGCACAGATGGGCAAGGAGCTTCTGAAGAAAATCTCATGGAAGAACCTTACAGTTTATGGAAGAAGGGACTTGTCACTTGAGAGAACTATAAAGTAGTTGTCAGGGCAAGTAGGAGGGCAACAAGGAAGGCCAAAGCCCTCTTAGAGCTAAAACTGGCACAGAAAGTAAATGAGAACATGAGGGGCTTCTACAAATATATCAGTAGTAAAAGCAAGAATAGGGAAAGTGTGGGCCCACTGCTGAACAAGAAGGCAGCCCAGATGACTGAAGATGCAGAAAGGCAGTTGCTAAGTACCTTCTCTGCTTCAGTCTTTACTCCTAGGACAGTCCCTGTAATCTCCAGACACTGGATGAACGAGAGAAAGCCTGGAGGAGGGAAGACTCTCCACTAGTCAAGGAAGACTGGGTTACACAAAATGAATATACAGAAGTCCATGGGCCTGATGAGATGCACCCAAGAGTGTAGAGAGAGCTAGCTAATGTTGTCACCCTACCACTCTCCATCATTTTTGCAAAATCCTGGCAGAGAGGAGAGGTGCCTGAGGACTGGAGAAAAGCCAATGTCACTCCAGTCTTCAGAAAGGGCAAGAGAGAGGTTCCAGGAAACTACAGACCAGTGAGCCTCTCCTCCATCCCTGGAAAAATGATGGAGCGGCTCATTCTGGAGGTCATTTCTAAGCACTTGGAAGAGAAGAAATTTATCAGGAGTAGTCAGCACGAATTTACCAAGGGGCAATCATGCTTGACTAATCTGATTGCCTTCTATGGTGTCATAACTGAATGAGTAGATGTGGGGAGACCAGTGGATGTAGTCTACCTTGACCTTTGCAAGGCTTTTGAAACTCTCTCCCACAAAATCCTTATGAGCAAGCTCAGGAGGTGTGGGACAGAAGCACAGACAGTGAGATGGATTAGGAACTGGTTAGAAAATAGAGTGCAAAGAGTGGTGGTCAATGGTGCAGAGTTCAGCTGGAGAGCTGTAACTAGTGGAGTCCCCCAGGGGTCAGTGCTGGGTCTGGTCCTGTTCAACATCTTCATCAATGACATTGGTGAGAGGACAGAGCAACAGAGTGTCTGTTCAGCAAGTTTGCTGATGATACCAAACTGCGAGGCTTGGCTGATACACCTGAAGGCTGTGCTGCCATTCAGAGAGACTTGGACAGACTGGAGAGCTGGGCAGAGAGGAACCTAATGAGGTTCAACAAGGATAACTGCAGTGTCCTGCACCTGGGAAGGAATAATAAACTGCACCAGTACAGGTTAGGAGGTGATCTGCAGGAAAGCAACCCTGTGGAGAAGAACCTGGGTGTCCTGGTGGATAACAAGTTATCCATGGGACAGCAATGTGCCCTTGTGGCCAAGAAGGCCATGGGGATCCTGGGGTGCATCAAGAAGAGAGTGTCCAGTAGATCAAGGGAGTTTCTCCTCCCCCTCTACTCGGCCTTAGTGAGTCCCCACATGGCGTACTGCATCCAGTTTTGGGCTCCCCAGTTCAAGGGGTCAGGGATCTACTCAAAAGAGTCCAGAGGAGGGCTACAAGGATGATGAAGGGACTGGAGCATGTGCCTTATAAGGAAAGGCTGAGAGACCTGGGGCTTTTTAGTCTAGAGAAGAGAAAACTGTTAGGGGATGTAACAAATGTTGTAGAGTGTCCTTCTCTAGAGACAAAATTTCAAGACCCACTAGAAAGAATAAAATAGAAGAAATGGAATGGAATGGAATGGAATGGAATGGAATGGAATGGAATGGAATGGAATGGAATGGAATGGAATGGAATGGAATGGAATGCTCAGATGCATTCCTGTGCAACCCATGCTAGATAATATGGTCCTGCTCTGGCAGGGGTTGGACTCGAAGATATCCAGAGGTCCATTCCAACCCCTAACATCCTGTAATGCCATGATATTGAGCCAGCCTGGCTTTCACAACATAATTACACAATTAATTTTTTTTTTTATTTGCTGGAAAGTGGCTACAGGAGGCCATATACTCAACGTGCCAGTTGCAGTAACACTACTGTCAGTGTTATGCCAGCTGAGCTCAGATTTTATCTACTCAAGTTTCAAGAGGTTCAGGAAAGTGAAGACTTTGTGCTACTCTGACAGTCTCTCTGGTACAGTACCATCAATGTACTTTTTCCTAATGTCCAGTTTGAATCTCCTAAGCCTCAACTTGTGATGACTGCCTCTTGTTTTACCATCTGCCAGTATGGAGAAGGATGTTTCTGTTTTTGCAACTTCCCCTCAATAGCCCCAGACCACTATTAAAACCCAAGGCTCCTTTTTAGCAAACTGAAACAAACTCCAGTTCTCACAGCCTTAATACGGTGCACATTCTAGTCTTCTAGTGATGCTGCTAGCCCTCTGCTAGATCCTCTTAAGTTTCCTCGCCTTTGTTTTCTTCTGCCTAAGAAGTCACTCACCAAATGCAATTCTGAAGACTGGAAACTTTCGCAGAGTCAAGGAAGACAGACCTTTGGAATAAGTATTTCTTTTGTAGAAGTATCACAACTTTCCCAAAAAATGTTTACATTATTTAAGGACTTAATTCCTAAGTTTAACCTCATGTAAAGGTTATTTTCTAGTAAAACAATAGAGCTTTTTCCTTTGTTCAAAGGTGGCTTTTTTTTTCCTTGCTAAACTAAGTCCTCCTTTGCAGATTAGCTGAACATGCTATACAGTGAGTTCAAAATCTATCAGCTGCCAGGGACTCAGAGCACCCAAACCACAGAGTTCAGAAAAAAATTTTTTCTTAGAAGCAAACTTCAATTTACACAAGCACTTCACTGTAAATACAACACTATTGCATTTGTTTTATTTTACAAGGCAAGATGAAATATCTATGTATGAGACATACAAAACCATCTGAGTGATGTGCATTTAGCAATATGCCCAATCCTTGCACATAGAAATGAGTATTTTGCAATACTACCCAAGACAGTTTTAGCATACAACAAATGGAGATATGCCTTCTCAAAGCATTACTCTATTACTAATAACACAGCACAACACTCAGAGAACAGAGGTTGGGTGCAGGGACAGCTAATTTGAAAACATGTTATTCCTGCCTGCCTCCTCTACACTTGGGCTCTCCGTACCACTAAAAGCAAACACTTGATAACTTTGCCATTCTCCCCAGGTTTCATTTTATCATCTTCTTCCACCTGTCCATATTACTGACCTTGCAATACTAGCCCACCATTCTTAATGCAGTCTTACCATCACCAAACTGCAGAGAGAGAACTTTATCTTGCTCTACTAACACAAGCTACAGATCCCTCAATATCATAACACATCTTTGAAAAACAGAGAGGAGAAGACCAGTGAATGGGACTCAGGTTCCAGTCCTAAAAACAGCTACCGAGATGCCTCCCCCACAGTCACAGGTAAGGCAGGTTTATCCTACAACTTTTTGGTATTCCTTAGTTCCCCACAACTGCACTGCCATGCTTTTCTTCTCAGTGGAGCAAAAGCAAGAGAAAAACAGAGAGAATTAGACAGAATATCAAAAGGTAGGCTTTAAGGGTAAACATTACTGTGACCCAAATGTAACCTAAAAGGCAACAAAAAGAGTATTCTAGAGTTTTGATCCAGCTTTGTTGTCTTATTTCAAAAGTAGTTCCACTATACAAATTATCTGATCAAAGATACATTGGATCATGTCTTGCTCCCCTGCTTTTCCTCTCTGTGTGAGGCAAGAGAGCTTGAGTGATAAACTCTAATAGAACAACTCAGTGCTTCATAAACCGGTCTGCAATGGTCATAATGAGAAACAAATGCAGTGCTAAAACCAAAAATTACTGAGAAATGCTTTTGGACCAAAGCAAATAAATGCAAACTATCTTCAGAGGCCTTAAATTAATCACAAGATACCACATAGCAGAGTTGACACTATCTATCTACAGTTACTTGAGGAAATAACAGGACCTCACCAAGGACGAAGTAGTTCCAGGGCTTCAGAGAACTTATTGTTTAGAAATAAGTTCAATGCCATCGAACATTCTTCCAGAGCACATTTGAGGTCCATCTTGGATGCCCTAAAAAAAGAAAAAGTTTAGTCAAACTGTAAATATAAATACAAAATTAAAATATGGTTGTGTTCCTTATATAACACAGGAGGTCTTTTATAGTAATTTATTGCTCACTTTTTAAATTTATCTTTACAAAAAATAAGTTTCACATGCTTACCACTTTATCCATGCTACAACAGTGGTGTTTATGGCTTTGTCCTCCTTTACTTACCAATCAGTACACCATGGATTAATTTTTACTGACAACTACTGAACTACTGTAACTAAAGAAACTTTGAAATTATCACTGTGTCCAAGCTTTGAATTCTCCATAGCAGTACAAACAGGTTACACACTCTAAAGCCAGAATAGAGTAGAATAGAATAGAATAGAATAGAATAGAATAGAATAGAATAGAATAGAATAGAATAGAATAGAATAGAATAGAATAGACCAGGTTGGAAGAGACCTTCAAGATCATCGTGTCCAACCTAACATCCAACACCACCTAATCAACTAAACCAGGCAGCCAAGCACCCCATCAAGTCTCGACCTAAATACCTCCAATGATGGTGACTCCACCACCTCCACGGGCAGCCCATTCCAATGGGCAATCACTCTCTCTGTATAGAACTTCTTCCTAACCTCCAGCCTAAACCTCCCCTGGTGCAGCTTGAGACTGTGTCCTCTTGTTCTGGTGCTGGTTGCCTGGGAGAAGAGACCAACCTCTGCCTGGCTACAACCTCCCTTCAGGTAGTTGTAGAGAGCAATAAGGTCACCCCTCAGTCTCCTTTTCTCCAGGCTACGCAATCCCAGCTCACTCAGTCTCTCCTCATAGGGCTTGTGTTCCAAACCCCTCACCAATTTTGTTGCCTTTCTCTGGACACTTGCCAGCAACTCAACATCTTTCCTAAACTGAGGGGCCCAGAACTGGACACAGGACTCAAGGTGAGGCCTAACCAGTGCAGTGTACAGGGGCAGAATGACCTCCCTGCTCCTACTGGCCACACTGTTCCTGATGCAGGCCAGGAGAAATCTTTAATGACATGACAAAATAAAGATTGTTGTCTTACAAAGCAGTAAACAGTCACTCATCAAAGAGCTATGCCAAAAATTGTCCTGTCAAAGGCCTGTATCTATGCCAAATGCTTCTATTCTTCCTATTTCACTTCAAGTAAAATCATTTGCACTTGCTTAAGAGGAAGCCATTTAACAAAACCACTGCGTAGACCAATTTTCTCTGAAAAATTTGGGTCCACTCACAAATTGCTCCATGGGCAGAAGTGCTGACAAAATGGGTACTTGTGACAAATAGCTAGAAGGTAGAGTTCACAGCTGGATCTGTAAAAGATTATCTGTCTACAGCTTTAAAACAACAGGTTTAGGCTCTATAATGGGCTTTATCCAAGTAAGGTTAAGCAGTGTTAAGCAACCGATCATGTCAATGAGATGAATATTTAAGTGCTGACCAGACGTAAAGAACCCTAAAGAAGGAGTTTAAGAAGAGAAATGACAGAGGAGTGAAGCTGCTCTGATGGCCACACACAAACAACAAACCAAGAAAAAGGGGTACATGAAGGTATGAGGGAACATGTTTTTCCACGGAATCTGCCCCCCTTACTCTCTTCCTCTCTCCATAACCCAAAAGCTTTAAAAACATTTGCTCTGTATTTTGTACATGTTCTGGAACAGAAAATTGGAATAAGGGTAAATGACATCCACAAAATGTTTTTTCAGCTTTATTTTCAGTAATTTTTAGGGGCAATACTTGAAAAATTCATCTTCTGTAGAAAAATAAAATCTCCAACTCAAAGGCAACTACTACATATTTAGTATTGAACATACCATGCATTAAATCCTACCCCTCATAATGAAGTAGTGAAGTCTGGCAGTTTTACCAGCAATTTTATTTTCTCTCATACTGAGATTCAACTTGATCATCATGCACACAATTTTAAGATGTATGTAATTTCATGTAGCAAACCACAACAGTTCTACAAAGCTGAAGCATTTGCATCTGTTTCAACTGTTACTGTTAGCCACTCAGTAAGCTTTCACATCCTTTGGCTGTACAAATACTGCAGGAAAGGTCACATTCTCAATGCAGCCTACAGCCCTGATTCTCCAGCTGTCCAACAAAGATACCACTGTCCCACCAGCAGAGGAAGGGCACTGTGGAAATCCAGTCAATTAGAGTATGTCCTAGCAGCAAAGCAGATGCCTCTCTTCTCACATGTGTTCCTGTTAGCCCATCACACCTGGATTGTGTGATGGGCTGACAGTTTGCTTAATTTTTTTTTCACTTCCTTCTCTCTGAAACAGGTCCATTATTTACATCTGGCTCCTCCTTAATGAGAAGAAAATGAAAACAGTATATCAAGCACATGAAGTTTTATCATAAAGCAGCAATTTGCTGTAGGTCAATCACTTAATTTTTAAGAACTTTTTCATGTTTCAGTGGACACAAGTTTTCATCTTTGTGATGCTACTTCCACTGAAATAAACAGAACTTTGCACTTCTCATATCCAGCTTGAACAATCTTTGAAAATTCAGAGCATCAGGCATTAAACTGCAATTGAAAATCATTAACTCAAGTTCATGTCTTGCATAGACTTTCAGGCACAAATGCAGACTGCTCTGCAATTTTAACACAGAGACCGCTTCTACCACTCCTTCCTGAAAAATGAACCTACAGACCAAAGAAGCCATGTAGGAGACACATAGAGTTACCTCCTCACATTGCACCTATCAAGACAAACTGCAAACTCATGCTGTATTTTTCACATTCTAGTTTCCAAATGCAGAAAACAAAATAATCTACCTGGGTATTGAGTTTGATACCTGCTAAAGCCTCAGCCTGTAACACCTCTTCATCCTCCAAAAGGAAATATCTTTCCAGAGTCTGGATCAGCAACCACAGACTAGATTACAAAGCACCTTGCCTATTTGACATAACAATGGATTTAGCAGCTCACATGGAGTCCGTTCAACTGGTTGAAAGGTTCACATTAAACAATCATCAGAAATCTCAGAATCATAGAATGTTAGGGGTTGGAAGGGACCTCTAGAGATCATTGAGTCCCCACTGCCAAAGGAGTACCACCTAGGGCAGTCTACGCAGGAATGCATTCAAGTGGGGATTTGAAGTCTCCAGAGAAGGAGACTCCAATCTGGGCAATCAGTTCCAGTGCTCCATGACCCTCACAGTAAAGAAACTTCTCCACAGGTTGAGGTGGAACTTACTGCATTCCCTTACTTTTCAATACTAAACAGTCCCTGGTCTCTCCATCTTTCTTGGAACAGATATTCACATTCCACAATCATCCTTGTAGCTCTCCCTTGGACTCTCTCAAGCAGGTTCCTGTCTCTCTTGAACTGGAGAGGCCGAAACTGGACACAGTATTCCAGGTGCGGTCTCTTCACTGAAAGGGTTGTCAAGCACTGGAACAGGCTGCCTAGGGAACTGGAACATGGAGGTGTTTAAAAGACATGTAGAAGTGGTGCTCAGGGACATGGTTTAGCAGTGGGCAGGGAAGTGTTATACTATCATAGTATCAGTCAGGGTTGGAAGGGACCACAAGGATACAATACAATACAATACAATACACCAGGTTGGAAGAGACCTTCAAGATCATCGCGTCCAACCCATCAAACAATCCAACCCACCCAACAACTAGACCATACAGCCAAGCACCCCATCAAGTCTTCTCCTGAACACCTCCTGTGAAGGTGACTCCACCACCTCCACGGGTAGCCGATTCCAATGGGCAATCACTCTCTCCGTGTAGAACTTCTTCCTAACATCCAGCCTAAACCTGCCCTGGCGCAGCCTGAGACTGTGTCCTCTTGTTCTGGTGCTGGATGCCTGGGAGAAGAGGCCAACCTCTGCCTGGCTACAACCTCCCTTCAGGTAGTTGTAGAGAGCAATAAGGTCACCCCTCAGTCTCCTCTTCTCCAGGCTAAGCAACCCCAGCTCCCTCAGCCTTTCCTCATAGGGCTTGTGTTCCAAACCCCTCACCAGCTTTGTTGCCCTTCTCTGGACACGTTCCAGCAAGTCAACATCCTTCCTAAACTGAGGGGCCCAGAACTGGACACAGTAGTCAAGGTGGACCACAAGGATCATCTAGTTCCAACCCCCTGCCATGGGCAGGGACACACACACTAGATCAGGCCAGCCAGAGCCTCATCCAGCCTGGGCTTAAACACCTCCAGGGATGGGGCCTCAACCACCTCCCTGGATAACCCATTCCAGGGCTTCACCACTCTCATGGGGAAGAACTTCCTCCTCACATCTAGCCTGAATCTCCCCACCTCCAGCTTCATTCCATTCCCCCTAGTCCTAGCACTACCTGATAGCTTGAGAAGTCCCTCCCCAGCCTTCTTGGAGGCCCCCTTCAGATACTGGAAGGCCACAATGAGGTAACCTCGGAGCCTTCTCTTCTCCAGACTAAACAGCCCTAACTCCTTCAGTCTGTCCTCAGAGGAGAGGTGCTCCAGCCCTCTGATCATCCTCGTGGCCCTTCTCTGGACACGCTCCAGCACGTCCACATCCCTCCTGTAATAGGGGCTCCAGAACTGGACGCAGTACTCCAGGTGGGGTCTCACCAGAGCTGAGTAGAGGGGGAGAATCACCTCCCTCGATCTGCTGGCCACACTTCTCTTGATGCACCCCAGGATCTGATTGGCTTTCTGGGCTGCAAGTGCACATTGAGAGCTCCTGTTGAGCTTCTCGTCCACCAGCACCCCCAAGTCTCTCTCCTCAGGGCTGCTCTCCAGCCAGTCACTGCCCAGCTTGGATTTGTGCCTGGGATTGCCTCGACCCAGATGCAGGACCCTGCACTTGGTCTTGTTGAACCTCATGAGGTTGGCTTGTGCCCACCTCTCCAGCCTCTCAAGGTCCCTCTGGATGGCATCCCTTCTCTCCAGCGTGTCCGCTGCACCACACAGCTTGGTGTCATCAGCAAACTTGCTGTGGGTGCACTCAATGCCACTGCCCATGTCACCCACAAAGATGTTGAACAAGACAGGTCCCAGGACTGATCCCTGAGGGACTGCACTTGTCACTGGCCTCCACTGGGACATGGATCCGTTGACAGCCACTCTTCGGGTGTGACCATCAAGCCAGTTCTTTATCCATCTAGTGGTCCACCCATCAAACCCATGTGTCACCAGTTTGGAGACCAGGATGTGGTGTGGGACAGTGTCGAAGGCTTTGCTCAGGTCCAGGTAAATGACATCAGTTGCTCACCCCTCATCTATGAATGCTGTGACCTGTTCATAGAAGGCCACCAGGTCTGTCAGGCAGGATTTGCCCTTGGCAAAGCCATGCTGACTGTTCCAAATCACCTCTTCACTATTCTTCTGAGTCATTAGTGCCTCCAGGAGGATCTGCTCCATGATCTTTCTGGGCACAGAGGTGAGACTGACTGGCCTGTAGTTCCCTGGTTCCTCCTTCTTGCCCTTTTCAAAAATGGGAGCAATGTTTCCCCTTTTCCAGTCTGTGGGGACTTCCCCAGACTGCCATGACTTTTGTGTTAGGTTAAAGTGTTAGGTTAATGGTTGGAGTCAATGTTCATAAATGTCTTTTCCAGCCTGAACAATTTTATAATTGTGGTGTTTAAAATTCCTTTTATGAAAAAAGAATCAGTGTTTTAAATTCCAGCAATTACACACGTTGGGCTTGGTGCTGAGCTAGTCACAGAACTGTTCCAATGCAGTGGGGTACCCGTCCAAAAAGAAATTATTAGTAGGTTTAAGCAGGTACTTCTACTTGGAGCTGCAACAGAAACAAAGAACATGAATAGTGAAAACCCTGAGATGTATTGGAGTATTCACCATTAGGATGACAACTCTCAGGGTATACACAAAGCAAAACCTTTAGTAGTTAAAAATATCTGTGGTGGTTTGAGCCTTAACTGGGAGTTAAGAGCTCAGGTGGGGGCAAGGCTGAGAATCTCTCCACCACTCCCCCTCCTCCCTCCCAACAGAGAGAGGAGAAAAGGAAGGAGCAAATTCACCAAACAATAATTTGGAGTCGTGTGACCGGTTTAGGCTGTGCCTTTAAGAAATTGACACTTTCTGAACTCTCTGGCTGAATGTTTTGGTATTAGAATGAAAACAAGATATGCTAATCCAATTTCATTGGTGGAACTCGGCTGTAGGTTCTAGCTTGGTCTTTCAGTCGGGGGGGGGGGGCAGTCAGTCTTCTTCTTCCCCTGTACTGTGGGCTGGCCTGCTTTTCTGTCTCTGAAGCAGCAGCTTGCTACGCAGGGACAATTCTTGCTAACCAGATAAGAGAAAACTAACTTCTGCATTCGCTTTGAGCTTTAACAAAGTTTTCCCCTTTTAATTACCTTCCTTTTCTCTCTCTCTAACCCTTTTGGGAAAAAGGGGAGGTAGGGAGGGAGAAGGGAGGGACAGGCGAACCCCCTGGCCGCAGGGGGTTGGGGAAAGGTCTCCTGTATTACATACATTGCTGTATATTTCTGTATATATTGTAAATATTGTATGTTTTTGTACATATTCATTGCATTCCATTTTCTGCTTGTAAAATACAGCTTTCATCTGCTTCTCCGGCTGAGTTAGCTGTGGATTCTTTTTGTGTGTGGGGGGGAACCTTCCTACTCCACCACAAGTCGGCTTGGAAGTAGAGAGGTAAAGAGTTGTCTTTAAACTATATATACATATATATATATATATATAAAACAATAACAGGAAAAGGTTCACAAGGGCAAGGAACAAGGATGGATGGGAGGGTGACAAAAACAAGAGAATAATACAAAACCAGCCTTTCTCTCAGGAAGTGTGGAGGCAGCAGGGAGAAGGATCAGGTCCGACCACGTGGCAGAGGAGCAGGAGGGCAGCTGCAGTAACTCTCCTCCAGCAGAGGCAGGAGCCAGAGAAGAAGCGACAACAGCTACGATGTCCTGCTTTTTATACCCTAGCTGGGTGGGGAAGGGGGAGTGGAACAGACTCAGCTTCCCAGGCGAAAAATGCCCTGCAGGGAGTGAAAAGTACCTGCAAGCCCTCCACCTTGCTTTGCTCTTTTGTTTTCAGAAAAGGGTGTTAACCCACCACAATGTGACACAGTTTACAGCTTATTAAGACACTTTCCTTTTTGTTTCCCTGCAGATTAATTAAAAAGGAATCATAAATACCAGCTTAAATTTTAAAAAAAGTTACTGTTCTAGCCTTTGAAAGAAAATGGTGTCAACAGGTAGTGAGTTAGGCAGTAACACCCATTTCCCATGAAAGCTCAGTGAGCATTGCTGAAAGGCTATTACAAAGCTGAAGTATTAGCTTGATGCATGCTGCTGTCTTTGTATCTGCAGAGACTTTGTCATCTTTTAATACACTCACCCCTGCCACCATGATCTACCAACTCTTTTCCTGAAAGGGGTTTCAGGAACTGGAAACTGTAGAATTACAGTGAAGTTTGCCACATTTTAAATCATGTATTTAGGACTGAGCTCCACATCACGCTATCAGCATCAGATGGCCTTAAATGTGCATGCATTATTTTGCATGAATAACAACTGCAGAAGTTCAGTTTTAAACTTCTAAAGCCATTTATTTGCTGTTCTACAACCAGCCAAAATAAACAGCCTCATCCAACAAATATTCAATTGCCAGTGCCTTGTTTTTATACATCTACTGCTCCCACCAACAGAAGTCTTAGTAGGCTACAGTTACTGAAAATATTTGAAGTTATTGGTGAAAGCAAAACTAAACTTCTTGATAGAAAAAAAAAAAAAACCTACACAGAAAATTGTGAAACTTGCAATGACAATTTAGCTTTAAAATACCCACGTTAAGATGAACAGCTGAAAAAATAAACAGGAGTGTAAATAAGGTCTTGTAAAAATTGGGAGGATTACAGCATGAATGCCATCCTGTTTACAAGGATACAAGGATTGAGAAAAAAAAAAAAGATACATTATACCTAAGAGAACACTTTCCCAGGAAACAAATACTTCAAGACACAAGTGACCCTTAACATGTACAGAAGTTTCATCAGAATGAGAATGTTTTAGAGGCATTTGCTTAAACTTAAATAAAAACCATCAAGGTGTCAGCCACAGTATCAACAGGCAAAGCAGCAAGAACCTACCATCTGTAGCACATTTCTTGAGTAACATACATGCAGGCATCTGCTGCAGTATTTCATGCCAAGTTAATGACAACAAAGCAGCATTAAAAGGTATTGCCCTCAGGCAGTTCTTGCCCTCTGAAGAAAGTTGGCAAGTGAAATAGTTATTTATACTGTCAAAATCTGATAACCACTGTTGACTTTCAAAATACTTCTGTACTTTAAGATCCTTCCCTTTGTAGTAATTGGCAAACTCTTTATTTAACAGTTTATGTTCTACCATGCCAAAAAGCGCAACTATCTTGTCATGTGTCTTAAACACCCAGGACATGACTTCTTAGGATAGAATAGAATAAACCAGGTTGGAAAAGACCTTCAAGATCATCACATCCAACCTATCAACCAATCCAACCCACCTAAACAACTAAACCATGGCAGCAAGCACCCCATCAAGTCTCCTCCTGAACACGTCTGATAGGATAGGATAGGATAGGATAGGATAGGATAGGATAGGATAGGATAGGATAGGATAGGATAGGATAGGATAGGATAGGATAGGATAGGATAGGGCAGGGCAGGATTAACCAGGTTGGAAAAGACCTTTGAGATCATTGAATCCAACCTATCACCCAACACCATGTAATCAACTAAACCATGGCACCAAGTGCCCCATCCAGTCTCTTCCTAAACACCTCCAGTGATGGTATCACAGTATCACAGAGGTTGGAAGAGACCTCGAAGATCATCAAGTCCAAACTGTCACCACAGACCCCATGACTAGACCATGGCACCAAGTGCAACGTCCAATCCCCTCTTGAACACCTCCAGGGACGGTGACTCAACCACCTCCCCGGGCAGCCCATTCCAATGGCAAATGACTCTCTCGGTGAAGAACTTTCTCCTCACCTCGAGCCTCAACTTCCCCTGGCACAGCTTGAGACTGTGTCCTCTTGTTCTGGTGCTGGTTGCTAGAGAGAAGAGGCCAACCTCTGACCATTCCAATAGCCAATCACTCTTTCTATGAAGAACTTCTTCCTAACATCCAGCCTAAACCTGCCCTGGTGCAGCCTGAGACTGTGTCCTCTTGTTCTGGTGCTGGTTACATGGGCGAAGAGACCAACCCCCACCTGGCTACCACCTCCCTTCAGGTAGTTGTAGAGAGCAATAAGGTCTGCCCTGAGCCTCCTCTTCTCCAGGCTAAGCAACCCCAGCTCTCTCAGCCTCTCCTCATAGGGCTTGTGATCCAAACCCCTCACCAACTTTGTTGCCCTTCTCTGGACACGTTCCAGCAACTCAACATCTTTCCTAAACTGAGGGGCCCAAAACTGGACACAGGACTCAAGGTGTGGCCTAACCAGGGCTGAGTACAGGGGCAGAATTACTTCCCTGCTCCTGCTGGTCACACTCTTCCTGATACTGGCCAGGATGCCATTGGCCTTCTTGGCCACCTGGGCACACTGCTGGCTCCTGTTCAGCCAGCTGTCAACCAGTATCCCCCAGGTCCCTTTCTGCCTGACCTCTCTCCAGCCACTCTGACCCCAGCCTGCAGTTCTGCATGGGGTTGTGACCAAAGTGCAGCACCCAGCACTTGGACTTGTTAAATGCCATCCTGCTGCACTCTGCCCATCTGTGCAGCCTGTCAAGGTCCCCCTGCAGAGCTCTCCTGCCCTCTAACAGATCAACAGCTGCCCCCAGCTTGCTGTCATAAATTTGCTGTCTGCAAATTTACTGATGATGGACTCAATCCCCCCATACAGATCATCAATAAAGATACTGAACAGGATGGAGTTCAGCACTCGTCCCTGGGGGACACCACTAGTGACAGGCCGCCAGCTGGATGTGGCACCATTCACCACCACTCTCTCGGCTCAGCCCTCCAGCTAGTTCCTAACCCAGTGTAGAGTGCTGCTGTCCAAGCCACGGGCTGACAGCTTGGCCATGAGTTTGCTGTGGGGGACAGTGTCCACAGCTTTCTCTACATCCACCAAGTGGGTCACCTGATCATAGAAGGAGATCAGGTTGGTCAGGCAGGACCTGCCCCTCCTAAATCCATGCTGGCTGGGTCTGATCCCTTGACCATCCTGTAAGTGCTGTGTGATTGCACTCAAGATGACCTGTTCCATAACCTTGCCTGGCACTGAGGTCAGGCTGACAGGTCTGTAATTCCCTGGTTCCTCCTTCTAGCCCTTCTTGTGGAGGGGCATCATCTTGGCCAGCTTCCAGTCATCTGGGACCTCTCCAGTGAGCCAGGATTGTTGAAAAACAATGGAGAACAGCTTGGCCAGTTCATCTGCCAGCTCTCTCAGCACCCTAGGGTGGATCCCATCTGGTCCCATGGACTTGTGGGGACCCAAGTGCATGAGCAGGTCTCCAACGACTTCCTCCTGGATTTCAGGGGAACTATACTGCTCCCTGGCTCCATCTGCCAGCTCAGGAGGCCAGTTGTCCAGAAGACAACCTACCTTGCTATTAAAAATTGAGGCAAAGAAAGTGTTCAGTACCTCTGCCTTTTCCTCATCTTTTGTTACAATATTCCCCTCCACGTCCACCAAGGAGTGGAGGTTGTCCTTGCCTCTCCTCTTGCTATTAATATATTCATAGAAGGATTTTTTGTTGTCCTTCACAGCAGAGGCCAGTCTAAGCTCTAAATGGGCTTTTGCCTCTTTGATTTTTTTCCTACATGACCTAGCAACATCCTTAAACATTTCATGGGTAATCTCTCCTTCCTTCCAGAGATGATACACCCTCTTTTGTTCCCTTAATTCATTCAGGCCGTCCAGGCTGGCCGTCTGCCCCGGCGGCTCATCTTCCAGCACATTGGCACAGCCTGTTTCTGTGTCTTCAAGATTTCTTTCTTGAAGCAGGTCCAGCTCTCCTGGACCCCTTCGTTTTTAAGGGCTGTTTCTCAAGGTACCTTCTGAGTTAGTTCCTTAAGTAACTTGAAGTCCGCCCTCCAGAAGTCCAGAGTGGAGGTTTTGTTGCTGCCCCTCTTAGCTTGACTGTGTATTGTCAATTCAATTATTTCATGGTCGCTGGACCCCAGACAGCCTCCAACCACCACATCTCCCACCAGCCTTTCTCTGTTTGTAAAACAAAGGTCAGGCAAAGCCTTACCCCTGACAGGCTCACAGCAGCTGTGATAAGAAGTTGTCCTCCATACACTCTATGAACTTTCTAGACTGCCTCCTCTCTACTGTTCTATGTTCCCAGCAGATATCTGGCAGGTTAAAGTCGCCCATAAGAACAAGGTGTGGTGATCTTGAGACAGCCTCCCCTGGTTGGGTGGCCTATAACAGACTCCAACCAGGATGTCAGCCTTGTTGGCCTGCCTTCTAATTCTCACCCACAGGCACTCAGCACTCAACTTGATCATCCTTAATCTCTAGCTCCATGTCATCTAGAGCCTCTCTGATGTACAGGGCCAGCCCTCCACCCCTTCTCCCTCGCCTGTCCCTCCTGAAGAGCCTGTAGACATTAATTACAGTGCTCCAGTCATGTGAGTTCTGTGATGGCAGCTACTTCATAACTTTCCTGCTGCAACAAGGCTTCCAGCTCCTCTTGTTTGTTACCCATACTGTGTGCATTAGTGTAGATGCACTTCAGCTGGGCTGCTGGTTTCACCCCTGACTCCAGCTTACCACCCTCAGACTCCTGTCTGGGGGGACAGGTTTCAGCCCCTTCCCCCTTCAAATCCAGTTCTTAATGATGAAGAGAGCTACTCACTAGCTCCCATCTTTCTGGACAGGAGGCTCTGGGTATTTTTGAATGATGCTTCACTTTAAGAGCACCAGTCCTTTGCAACATCTGGTATTTTTTAGATGATGGCATCCTGATTTCCCTTCCTCCTTTACTGAAGGGACTACAGTGCAGGTACATGATGCTTCTTCCAGGTATGTGGCACTAAGCTCTGTGATGACATGAAGTGCCATGCACACTCACCCTAAGATAAACCAAGCTGTCCTGTGGAGGCTGGATCCTACTATCTTCCTGGAAGACTTTCTCCCAGCCAGAGTCAA